>LR738712.1:839434154-839447547 GCA_902687465.1 Secale cereale | reverse complement strand
GGGGGGGGAGGGGGGTCCCAAGATGGTGCCTTCTTCCGTGTCGCAATGGAGGTGAATACCGTGTGAATCCCGAATTGGGGTGAAAGCATGGTAGGCCTCCCAAGCTGACGTTTAGGCCCTCAACTCTTGGTAGTCTCCGCTCTGTCCTGCGTAAATTGACTACCCCCATCATGGTTTCCCAATAAAGTTGCTTTGTTGGATATACGAGGATTCAACCAGGTTGGATGTCGATCAGTTGATTGAATATATACATGACGACGATGCGGATATCGTCCGTCTATAGCAGAAGATTAGACAAGATTTCATGACACTTGAGCTACAGGGTCTGAGTCACCGCAAGTTTGTGTGGCAGTGACTACCGGCGACCGGCTGCTCGAGAGGCATTTTGTTGGGTGTCAAAGAGGACACCTTTGAGGTTGACGATATGGACTGTGGGAAGTTCTTTGTGAGCATACCGCATGCGCGCGGATCTTGATCACCCTTCTGCCTCATTATTTTGTGTCTCTTTTGAAACAAGGCAAGCTTCTACTCATTCACCCTAATTATTGACGCTTGACACACCTTTCGTAACTTGGCTGCTGGTCATCTGTCGTTTTATTTGCATGTATGCATTTGAGGAATTGTTCAACGCATTTGCAATATTGTATGATTTGTTGCTACCATCTTTGTTTCCACACATGTTGCATTATGCTCATGTATATGTTGCTATTAAAAGAAGCGAGTCCACATTCCATGGCATTACTTTCGTCAATTTTCACCTGAATGTACATAAGAAAATATTTGTCCAGCGATAATTTCGAGCCTATCCAGTAAAAGATCCAATATCTCCAGTGTTTGCATTTTCGAATTTCTAGTTTTTTTGGATGTAGATCTTTGTAACCGTAGGATTGTAGCAAATTTCTCAAATTCTATATTTCCCAGAATTGCTTTTCATCGCTTTTCATCACAGCCCTTTGAGGAAGATATTTCTCCGGAGAATCATAAGGCAGAAAAGGTGACCATGATTTGTGTAGTTAACCACTTAAATAGTTGTATATGTTACATTACAATAAGGGTGCTTGAGTGCTACTTTATCAAGTTATTATCTGGTTCTTGTACATGGATACATATATGAGCTATGTTCATATGGATTTTATGTAGATAAAGAAGTATGATATTTTGACAACCTCCTGTGTAGCTTTGATGTCTTTGGACTAGGTGTTTTAGTTAAGTTAAGATACTCGGACATACCAGATCTTTTCTCTTGATTAGCACATCCACAATTACAAACTGCAGTGGCAATTCAAAAGTAATATTTCTTCTTTAAAACATAGTATTCAGGTAAAATTTATGTAGTTTAAAGGCTGATACATGTAATTCTTGTGTTGCATATTTAACATAGAGGTCGCTGTTTTGTAACACGCTCATGATATTTCTTTTGGAGTATTTCTGAAACTTTGAAAATTGTATACAAGTTTCACCACGACACTCAACAGGGTGCGGCGTGCAGCCGCGAGGGCATGGCTAGTAATAATTCTATTGGAGTTAAAAAGGAAGGCGTAAGGAGAGTTTACGTCTTTTACATTCATGCAGAAATTTGTAAGGACAAAGATATTTTCTAGGGATAAAGCAGGAGGAAATGAAGTGCATCTCTGCCTTTTATTTGCATGTAAATTCTTTTGCATGAAAAAAAGTATACCGACCTATCTTTCATCAGGCTGGCCATAATGAAAAATATCATATACCAGTATCATACATACAATACTAGTGTATGATACTACCCTCTATAATGCATAGTATCATAATTTGATATCATATCGGCATCATTTATTGTCATGCCTGACTCATAGTAGTATATCATTTAATATGATACGGTATTATATCATGATACTCAATCCTGTCTGTCATCATTTAATTGTGTGCCACACCACAAGAAAAATGCCTATTTGGCATACATAATACGAGTCATTTTTACCATGTACTATAACAAAATAAGTTCTGAAGATAACAAAATAAGTTCTGAAGAGGAAGAGGAGTCTTGGCACTGTTATCTTGTGACCAAGAGGTTACGGGTTCAAGTCGCAGAAACAACCTCATGCAGAAATGTAGAAAAAAACTACGTACGAAAGACCCACATGCACCGGCCGCCTCTTTTATAACAAAATAAATTCAGCATGGAAGTAAGACACGCATGTGCTAATCCAATATAAGGATGGTCACAGTTGGCGCATCAGTCGCCGAAGCTCCGGTGTAGATTCCTGCCGTCTCCTTGGGACAGTGAGGTTATAGTTTTTTGTCATGTGGCGAGATTTGATATCGGGTGCTTTAGATCTATTCAAGGGTTCAATGACGTCGGCTGCGGCTCTAGGGCACTGGTCCTTAGGGGCACGTGCACGATACTTCCGGGCAGTGGCGGACCTAGGCGACTGAACCAGGGTGGGCCAGCAATGCTACTTTACATATACAATGATTTTTTTCTATAAAAAAATAGCCTTTCTCCTATAGTGTAAAATCTATTTCCAAATCTCAGGGTGGGCCATGGCCCACCCTGGCCACCCTCTACCTCCGCCATTGCTTCCCGGCTGTCATTGAGAAGGTCAAGCCGACTCCAGAGGGAAGCGGCGACAACAGTGCATCGGGGGCTCGTTCTGACAGCTGTACTGGTCGTTTGGTGGTCTCGAAATCTTGACATAATATTTATGATGTTTGATATGCTTTGTACTTCCTATGAACTTTGATAATATATACCTGGATCATTTTTGCAAAAGAAAATGCATAGTAAAAATCAAACCGAGTCCTCTTCTTTATTTAAGTGGTCGGATATTAGGAGAAGGATCCTTCCGATGTTGGATAGGCTGTCTGCTCTAAAAATTATGACTCCATCCAATCCAAATTAATTGACACATTTTTAGTACAACTAGTATATGAGATTTATTAGAAGTAATAGACCTAAGTAGCTACACATGAATTTCTTTTTCTTATTTAAAGCGGGAATTACTAGAGAGTCTATGATTAGAATAATACTAGAAGATATACTAGCGCCGAAGAAAAGCGCGGCGCACGCCGCGCCCCTGACCATTTCTGTTTGTATTTTGCCGAAATAAGCAAGAAAACAACATGTATTATGCAATAAAATAAAATGAAGATGATCGAGAACATGAATTTTATCTTTACCCCATGATCTGTGTAGGCATGTAGCTAACATTAAATGATTTAACAAACTAAGCAAATCGGTTGGCCTATTAATTTTTTTTCCGAATGTTGTTCATGTATATTCGGGTGTACTGTTCTAGATTACAATTTGGTTATTGTTTTGATTTATGGTCCTGGTGGGTTAAAGTTTTTTGGTTTATTCAGGTGTTGTTCCGTTTCATTGGTTTTTCTGTTCTGGGTTAATCTGGGTTGCTGTTTCGGTTTATTTTAGTTATTGTTTTGGTTAGCAATTATGTGATTATTAGGATATTGTTCTGGTTTTTGTTCGGGTAATTATTTGCTGATGTCATGGTGTAAAAACGGGCAGTAATCGGTCAAGAACTTATTTTCCCCGGGAATTATTGTTCACGCACATATACTATTTTGGCCTACTATTTTATTCCTCAGCAGCAGCATCACCGGAATGGATCATGAGAGGTTTGGGACAGCTCTGGGTCAGTAAGCCGGTGAAGAGAAATGGTGTAAAAAAATCCTAAATCTTAATCCTCTATATAAGGATGTGATGATGGAGGAGAGAAATAATATGTAAAAAATTCTCAATTATATATGTATAGGGTGAGTCTATTATGATAACATCCTTTGAGACCTTATTCTTTTAACACTTGAGCTTATTCTGATAAAACTCCCACCTGACCCGACCCGCCTCAAAATAAAAACAAAAACAAAGCCCCCGCCCGACCCGTCTCCTTCTGCCCGCAACAGCCTCCCACCCCGCCTCCTCCACCTCCGTGTTGGCGCCGCCCCGCCTCCTCCTCCTCCCTGCTGGCGTCGCCCCGCCTCCTCCCGGCCCGCGCCGCCTCGCCTCCTTCTCCTACCAGCCACGCCGCCCCGCCTCCTACCCCTCCAGGCCACCGGCTTCCTCTGCCATGCTCCCCTGGATCTCCCCTGCGCGCCTCCAACCCACAGCGCCACTGAGGCGACTGCCCAGCCCTACCCCACTCCAACTAAGGGTGGACACGGTCCGGGCCGGTCCGGTCCCTGACCGAGCCACCATTTGGACCGGCCGCCGGCGGTCCGGACCGGACCGGACCGACCAGCCTAGCGGGCCTGTATTCAAGGACCGGACCGGCGGCGGCAAAGCCCGGGCCGGACCGAGCGGACCGGCCAGCCACTACCGGCTACGATGTGGACGGGTGCAACGGCAAGGACGCAGGTACTGTGGCGAGGTGGGCGAGCGCCGCGGCGAGTTGGGCGACGTGCTATGCGAACTGCATTGGGCGGCGCGGCTGTTAGCCATTATTTTCTCTCTGCCTTGATGCTTCTTCCTTAGCAGTTTATCTATTGCATGCAAGTAATGGAGCGCCTGCATGAGCCCACGATTTTCTCTGTGAGGGACTTGCCGTTATTAGCGGATCAAATTGGACGTCGTGTTGATCGTCAAATCGCGCCGTGATTTTCGGATCAAATCCTCTTTCTCTCGTACTTTCTATTTTCTGTTCGACTCTCAATAGGAAACGACAGCGTGGGATTGATGGCGCGTGATTACAGGAAGAGGGCGGTATTAGTTTTTCATGCAATCCCATAATATTCGCCTTCCAAAACAAGTACTCTCCTAATTTGTTGGATGTGAAAATCACGACCGAGTATTGCTCCCACGATACGAAAATCATGACAGACCGTTTCTCCCACTATCCGACTTGGCTGCACGCGTGATGCGCTGAAACGGCTGCCATGGCACTTCGCCTGCACCGCGAAAAGCGCTGCCATTGGCAACAAATTCCCCTGCATGGCAGGAATTGCTGCTACAGCTGGGTCGATGCCATGGTCGAGATCACGAGATCGGCGGCGGAGCACGCACGATAGCGATCGCGAGCGGCGGCAAGAGGCTACGGCGGAAGGGGAGGAGAGGGGAACCTCGGCGACACGGTGGTTCATCCTGGGGCTGCCGGTGGCCGCGATGATGAGGAACAGCGACGGCGGTGATCGTGTTTTCTCGGTCCGCTCGGTCGGACAGGTTAAAGACCGGACCGGACCGAGATTTTTCCGGGCCGAATTTGGCAGACCGGACCGACCATTTTCTGTAGCGGGCCGGGACCGAGCGGGCCAAGACCGAACGGGCCACGAGCGGGCCAGAAAGACCGCTCGCTACGTCCAGCCTGAACTCCAAGCACGGCCAAGGCCCCGCCACGCGCTCGCCAACGTCAACGAGATCTGCCCTGCCGCACGACGCCGCCCGACCCCGTCCACGGCCTCGACTCCGCCCCTGACTACATCATCTACACTGCATCACCACGCAAGCCATACTGCATCGCCACGCGAGCCATACTACATCACCGCTCCTCACCGCCATGGATCCCGCATCTCCCCACCACTGGATCCAGACAGTTGTTCGACTCCGACGCTAGTTGCTCCTCGCATATCTGGGTGTGTGGCTCGCCGTTTGCTGTGCTCACGAATCGTAGTGAAGACGGCGACGACGGGCTCTGGATTCACGACGTCCAGCTCTCCCTCTCACCCTTTTGCAGTGCTCACCATCTGTTTTGCAGTACACGAGAACACCGGGCATCACCAACCCCCTGCTGGATCTGAGAGCCCTGCCGAAACCGCCGCCATCGACCCATCGGTGCTAGATCCAGCGGCCCCATCCACCTCTCCCTCCTAATCTGCCGCAAAGCGCATCGCAGGCTTCTTTCCTTTGGCGTCGTGGAATGGGTGCTACAGTTCGCCGCCTCCCATGAAGCAGCACTCCGGCGGGCGACGTGCAGTTCCATGCTGCACGTGACCACGACTGCCTCCCCCGAGCTCCTCTTCCCTCCTGGCGACGAGAGAACGGGCGGTGTGCTGCAGTTCTCTCCATGTGCGGATGCAACACAAAATGCGAGCAGGAAGCTCGCGGTACATTGGTGGTTTGCGTGTTGTACACCTCTTGTGAACAAAAATTATGCAGCTCAAAAAGTTCAGCGATGCAGTATGCACTGCCTAGCAATACAGTACAGTTGTATTTTTTGTCTAGAGGATCGTTTCATTGTTCTCAAGTGGTTAATTTGAATGAAAGAATTAAAATAGTTAGGAAAAGAAACTAAGGTAGTACACTTGCCTCTACTCTGGAGTCCGGACGCTTTAACACAAAAAAAGGACAAAATAGAATATGCAGTGCACTTGGCTCGTCACTACAGTCCCAAACATGTTAGTGAAAAACGATGTCCCAAAAAAACGTGTTACATGAAAACATCAATAGTAACTCATGCGGTTCACTTTCGAAAGTGTTGCGGTTCATTTTTTGTATTGATGCGGTTCACTTGCTCGTCTTGGAAAAATTATGTCCGACAAAACAAAACATGAAGTTCACTTGCCCGTCTGTTGCAGTGCGGTTAGCAGTCCGGTTTTCTGTCTGATAAAGTTCACTCGTCGATTTGGGTGTCGCGGTAAAATCAAAACTGCTCTCAAACCGTAAGGAATTAGAGAGAGTGTTCTACATGAAAAAGTTGCGTCTTGTCGATATATTTCCAACGGCATAAAATTTGAATCATTTCGACCAGCGGTTTATCAAAAATTCGCGAAAACCGGACGCTGTCACTCATCGTCCGCCGCCGATTTCCAAAATTAACTAAAAACTGTAAGGAATCTCAAAAACATTCCAACATATGAAAGTTGCGCCTCGTTCGTAGCTTTCTAGCGATGTATCATACGTCTCGTTTCAACAAACGGCTCAGAAACCGGAGCTAAAACAGTACCAAAAATTAGTTTTTTTTAAAAAAAAACACAATTCCGCGATTTAATAAATTTAAAACTGCTCTTAAACAATAGCGAATTAGAAAAACTAATAGATATGAAAAAGGTGTGCATCGACAATATCTTTCCAACAGTGTATCATTTGCTTCACTCCGACAAGCGGTTTAGAAGAAAACGCGAAAAAAACGCTCGCTGCCATTCGTCGTGATACGCACAATTTTCAAAACTGCTTTTAAACCGCGTGGAATCTCGAAAAGTGTTCAATATGACGAAGTTGAGCCTAATCCATAGCTTCTCAACCGTATATTACACGCGTCATTCTGATAAACGGTTAAAAAACTAGAGCGAAAAAAGAACCGAAGAAACAACGCGTACAGTTTTTTCCGACACGAAGTTCATTGATCGCTGTGTTGTAGTACCACTGCTATTGAAAGTGCAGCGGCCTCGCGTTGTGCGTGCAGTACGGAAATGTTATCAGAATAGTTATTCTGCTAATATTAGCAAAATAGACCCTATAATGATATACAATAAGGGCAACACGTGCAAGAGAATAGAAAGTTAAACGTGGCTCTAAAACAAACAGGAGGAGAAACCTGTGACGCCCGAGACCGACGTCCCAGAAGATTCCAGAAGATTCCAGATGTTCCGGGTCCTCCCGTGGGTTGCATTGTGCTTGTGTTATTTTGTTTTTGCATTGCATCATGTCATCATGCCATCATGTTATTTTATTTTTTGCATCTCAACCTAAATAATTCGTGTGGGCCTTCGGTCCATTTAAATCGAGGGAAGATGCCTTCTCTTTATAACATATAAAAGCCTCCTAATAAGTATGGAGCTATATTAATAATTATTCCATGCGTTGGAATTCATCGTAACACACTTGCATAATTTTCCCCATTGTCTTTTCACTTCAAGTTCACCTTCTAAACCTTGCAATATTCTTTTCCGTTGTTTCGAGGATCCTCAAAAACCCTCCTTCTATTTTTTTTATTAAATCCCTGGCATTTTTGTGAGCATGGGGTTTTTGACCTCGTGTGTTATCTTTTCCCTCTTCCCTCCTCTTTTCTTTCTTCTCTTTTATTTTCTGATAAAGAAAATAAAAACTTCAGCAGTGCAGCCGCGCCAGGCCTTCCTTCCTCCTGCCCCTTTTCCCTCCTGGGCCTCTAGTCCTCTCTTGGCCCAGCCCATCAGGCCTCAGGCCCAGCCCGACTCCTCCTGGCGACCAAACCCTAACTCCCCAGGCTTCCCATCGCTCCACTCCTTCCCTCTGTTTTTCCCTCGTGTCGCCGCCAGCTTCATCTCGTCCCGACCGAGGCCTTTCCCTCGTTCCCCCTCGCTCCTCTCGCCCCGCAGATCTTCTCTCGATCTCGCGCGAGGCCCTCGCTCCCAGCGCCGACCCGATCTCCTCCTGCGGGTCCTCTCCCCTTCGCCCCGAGCACCCCAGCGCGGTTCCCATCGGCGCTTCCCTCGCCGCGCCTCCAGCCGTCCTCGAGGAGCCCAGGTCCTGCGCCCTCCGCCCGCGGCCAGGCCGCCTCCCGGCCAGGAGCCGCCCCGTGCTGGCGGCTGCCATCTTCCTTCGTGCGCGCCTCGCCCCTCCGGGTCTTCTCTGCGCCGAGCCGCGCCAAGGCGCCTTCCCGCACCCTCCTCCTCGCCTCCCTGGCCTCCTTCTTCACCAGGTGCAGCAGCTCCATGGCCCCTCGACGTCCTTCCTCCGGCGCGACGAGCAGCCGCTGCCCGACCTCTCTTCTTCAGCCCGGCGCCTGGCCTCTACCTCATCCGCACGGCAGCGCGCAGGCAGCACCCTCCATGGCCCCGAGCGCCAAGCCGACCTACTGCCTCGCGACCCTGCGCTGGCTCCTCCACGCGCCAAGGCCCTCCTCTTCGGTCTCCAGCAGCCAGACCACGCCCGAGCTCTTCCTCTCCGCGCCAAGCCGTGGCCCTCCCCGTGCTGACCCTTGTGTTTGCTACTGTTTGTGTTTCGTGTTGTACTGATGTTTTGTCAGATGACTCGTGAACGGATACACGACGATGCGCAAGTTCTACAAAGCGTCAAGTCCGACTACACGATGATATGTCAAGTACCACTACATACGTGTACGACTACCGACGCCCGGAAACGCCAAGTACCTCTACATGACCGACAAGTACCACGGCGACCCGACGAGTACCCCTCCGATGACAAGTACGTCTACGAACGGGAACGCCTACACGACGACCGAGTACGACTACGACCGGGACCGAGACCGGCAAGTACATCTACGGCCGAGTACACCTACACGACGAACGCCAATGTGTTCCACTACTGTCGCCGAAGACCCGTGAACCACTACTTCCACTACTACGGCTTCTTCCACTACGTCCCTCGACGATCTCGAACCGTCCCGAAACGAGTGTTTCGAAGGTATAACCCCGAGACGTGACCCGTGTGTTGTATGCTTGTTGTGTTGTATGAAATGTCTCCCGTGTGTGCTTCGTGCCCGTTCCACCTTTTGTTGAGCTCCTCGGTTGCCTCGTCGCCGACTCGTGGGAACCCGGCAACGGGATCACCCCATCATCTTGTTCAACTCGTTCACTCCACCTTTTGTTTTGCACCGGTCCCTCACCGAGTTACCGGTACCGATATGATGCCATTGCCTCATTTCGGATCGTTGCCGTGGCACTCTTTTCTTTCCACCACGGTGACAAATGCTTCTTACCTCCTTTAAGTCAACCTTTTAAAAACTTGCATAAACTTGAGCATCTCATCCGCATCATTTAACAACATTATAAATGTTAATTGTTGTTTGCTTATAATTATTAAACATGCTCATGGGGATTTTCCGGATATGTTGTTGTTATTCTCCGGCCTCATTTAAATTGCCTAATAGTGTAGTTTCTTTATGTTTCACCTCTTGCCATGTTAAAAACTTTTAATCTTGTCTTGTAAATAATGAGAGTCAACTAAATAATTAAATGTGGTGTTTCGTCAATATGCAACCCGTTGCATATTGATCTCCACTTAACTTGTAGTGTTGTTTGTGCACTTTGCCATGCCTTGCATTTTTAAACCGGACATGCATCATACTTGTTTGCGCATCGTATGCCATGTTGATGTTTGTGTGTTTACCGTGTTGTTTGTTTTCTTTCCGGTTGTTCCTCTTGTTAGCTTCGGTTTCGTTCCGGAGTTGTGAGGATCCGCTCGACTGTTGCTCCGTCTTCTTCTTGGATCCGTTCTTCTCCCTTGTGGAATCCCAGGCAAGATGACCGAACCCGGATACCATTACTATCTTTGCCTATTGCTAGTAGTCTCGATCTATAGTTTTGCCTCGATGCCCATGTTCTTCTTGTCAGCCTCCTACTTGTAACCAATTGCCATGTTTAACCACCCTACCTACGCAAACCGTTGCTTGGCTAAGTACGCTTCGCTCAGCCCTTCTTATAGCATTGTTAGTTGCAGGTGAAGATTGAAGATGCTTGCTTCATGTTGAAGTTTGGTTGGGTTATATCACACTATATAAATGCTTAAAATAATGAAATCATCTATATACTGGCAGGGTGGAAGGCTAAGCCTTTTGCTTGGTGTTTTGTTCCACTCATGCCGTTAGGAACCGTATAAGCCGGTATTATGTTCCTTGATTATGCGTTCCTAACACGGTTGGGGTGTATGGGACCCCCTTGATAAACCGCTAAGTGCTAAGTCTTTTCCAGCAAGTCCCAACATTTGGTACTATTTGCCTCATAATAACAACTTAATTAATTAATTAAATTTGCATAGAGGGTCGCTCCCTCGAGGATCCTTTATTTCTACATAGCAGGGGGGGCCAGTGCTGATGGTGTTGGTCCCAAACGGGGGTTCTGCGGGGCCGCCTTGGGGCAACCCGAGGTATTTGGTATCCACCCGTAGAATCGCCCATCCGGTCGTGTCCTGAGACCTAGATACGCGCGGCTACTATCAGGGTGTCGACACGCCGGGAGGATTTGCTGGATTAGCCTTACCTTAGTTCGGTTTAACTTGAGCACGGGATTCCGAGAATACTCGGGTCTTCCCAACTATGGAGTTGCGACTCCGCGGATCGTGGGCTTGTAATGGGTCAAGTTGGAACACCCCTGCAGGGTTTGAACTTTCGAAAGCCGTGCCCGCGGTTATGTGGCAGATGGGAGCTTGTTAATTCCGGTTGTAGATAACTTGACACAATGTTTCAATACACTACCAGCGTGTGTACCGTGACTGTCATTTTCCGAATAGGGATTCGGGAGTTGAACACGGTGGGGTTATGTTTGACCGGCTTTAGTTAGGATCACTTCGTGATCATCTTTCGACCGATGCTCTTCTCTTCTCGCTCTCTATTGCGTAAGTTAGTGCTAGTTGCTGCTGCAGACTCTTGTTTGTTCCTTCACCTCATATTTCTTTCTTCAGCCTTATCCTCACCCAAGGCTTAAATAGTCTTGTTACCCGGGAACGGGATTGCTGAGTCCTCTGTGGCTCACAGTTACTTCACCACACCAGATGCAGGTTCAGCCGAGTTTGATGCAGGAGCTGGTTCAAGTACTTCATCGGGAGCTTGATGAAGCTTGTGGCCGTTTGCTTGTGACGTTTCGATGTTCAGTAGTGGTTTCTACTAGGATTCGATCTGACCTGTGGCTTTATGTTGTTTTGGTATCTTTCTTTTGGATCTTACCCGTAGTCGGGCTGTGATATTTTGTATGATGATTGTTTATGTAATGTATTGTGTGAAGTGGCGAGTGTAAGCCAACTATCTCTTTTGCATTTTTAATCCCTCTTTTACATGAGTCGTGCAAAGATACCAAACTTGAGATCATTCTAGGATGGACTTATGCCTTTAAGTCGTGCCTCGACCCGTAGGAGGTATAACTCCATCCTGGGCATTACAAAACCAATAAGTAACATCTCGTAATATGTACAAATGGCACATGACGGACATACCATTACCGTATATGCAAACAATACATTGGTAAAAGAAAGTCAAAACACAGGAAAAATCAAACTCTTCCCGCTTCCCGCTTTAGTATATGTACTGATATTTATTTTGTACACATTCTGGTAGGTTGTTGTTCTGTACGCTCTTCGAAAAGGCCAGTTTCTTCATTGACGTACTGTGTTTGGTCCATTCTCTTAATAATTTTCATATGTTTGTCCTTTTACTAATAAAAAAATTTAGGTGGTTCATTTAGTTTCCTTGAACATAGGAGGACGCATCAAGTGAAGCCCAAGATTAGTGGACCTAAGAAAAAATGGTCAAACACATTGGTTGCATTACTAAATGGGAAAATTTTGCGACAACTTAGCTGCGGGTGTATTTGTACGGTTTTGTAGATTTGTTACTAGATTTTTTAAATTTTGTATATGTTTGAACAATTAATTCCTTGTCGTCTCGTGGTTGAAATATTCCTGTTTTAAATAGCGTGTTGTGACTTTGATCCTAACATATGAACTAATGTTTTAAATAGCGCAGCACTATAGTTTTGAGAGGTCGGCCTGCTGTTAAAAACTATGTGAAATATAGCAATATTCAAGTTACTTGATGCATAATGCTAGCTAAAATGATGCGATGAGTTGTACCTCTTTCCCTTCAGGCGTGTTTTCAGTTCTTTGACAAGTAGGTCGCGGCTCATTGTTTCTATCTTGTTCTCCGTCTGTTGAGTGCTGTCGTTGCCTTGCTTCCGGTGACCGCAGAGACGGAGCAGTAGAACAACTCGCTTCACTACTGACTTCTTAATTTGTGCTGCAAGGTTCTTCTTCTCCGCCGCCGACTTCTGTGTGCTGCTGCTATCTTTCTGCTCATGTGCACTCTCCTGCGGCTTGATCTGACGCAGAATATCCCTGAGGACTTCATCTTGGTCGAAGCTCTGAGACACAGTGACTGATGCCCGGCAGTCAAATTGGTTTCCTAAATCTCGGTACAGTGCTGTGGCAATGGTGGTCTTTCCCACCCCACCGAATCCGACTAAGGAAAGAACAGCTCCTCGACGAGAGCGTCTATCGTTTGTGGTCAGTCTAAGCTGAAGCTTCTCCATGTCCTCCTTCATTCCCACGGGGTTCTCCGTGCGAATGAGCTGACGGCTTGCCTCCAGGTGCTCAGCAGCATACCAAGCGTCGTCCGGGCTGCCATTGCCTTGTTTGGGCTCTGGATTGTTCACTCCATATCTGGTGCGCCGTTCAGCAATATGCTGCGCCCGGACCTTGAGCTCAGCAATCCTGGAAGCAATTTCACGGCGAGGCCACCACGTCCATAGCTCGTGGATTGTCGTCACTATACAGGAGCAGTATCTGACATCACTCAAAGAGTCGTGTGGGAGTCGATGTGTGAAGTCATCGATGCAGTCTTCCATGTCATATGCCATGTCGCGGACCTGCTTCATCCAATCCTTGAGCCGGCGGTCGTGAGCATCCCGGGCAGAGCCAAGGTCGCCAAGGAAGGCCTGCATGCTGGCAAGCTCGTCGTTGATGTATTGGACGTCGCCGCGGACGCCGCGGATCAATGAGTACTCCTGGGCAAGGAGGCCGCCTAGCTTGCTTTTTTTTTTTTTT
>LR738712.1:839401764-839434144 GCA_902687465.1 Secale cereale | reverse complement strand
GGCCCCCGGCCTCTGCATCAATCGATGCATGCAGCCATCTTTATTAATTATTCCACAAAAGTCTGACAAGAAACATACATCAAAACACCCGAAGCCACCACTCACACCTACAAATTCGATAATGAGGAGTGCTCTCACTCCCCATATCTACAACCAGTGTCGTCGCCGATCCATCCACATAACGTATCGGGACTAACAACCGGTGCAGCTGACCTAAAGCGCATACCACTTGCACACGTTTTAGAAGCCGCCATCTTCATCGGACCACTGACCCATCTTCAGGAAATAAATCCGTACCCTCCTTGCCAGTCCGGACATCCATCGACGCCACCACGACGCCCAACGGCGCCACCGCCCTGCGCTCGTCCGTCCAGACGCGAAGACTCTGGAAGAGCTGTCGTGCGTAGCACCTGCCAACCAGGCATGACTCAGCGTAGCACCTGTTGGTCAGGCATGACTTGACAACTACACCAAAGCTCCGTGCAAGATGGAGCCGCTCCACCTCCTGCCTGTGTCTTCTAGCGCTGCTCCACAAACGATGCTCCCCGGAGAGAAACGACACCGCAATACCGTCATCGTCCGATCTGGAGAACCAGATCCTAGGGTTTCCCCCGAAGCAGTGCCCATCACCAGCAACCGTCAAGGACCCACACAGTGCCCACCACCACTCAGCCCTCAAGGCGACGCCTTCGGGAAGGTCACGACATCAAGGACGCCGCCGCCGCCCACCGGAGTTAGGGTTTTCACCCGAGAGTCGGAGAGGGGGAAATGTAGGAGCAGACATGACCGACGTCTCCAAGAAGAAAAGCGGCGCCCTTGAGCGTCGTCGTCGGCGCGGCCGACCGGGGCCAGCCAAGGGGTTTCCCCCAATCTGAATCTCCTCCACCAGCTTCACCCGTGGCCAGGGTCCCGGCAACCACGCCGGCACCGCCAGGAACCCGCAGGAGAGAAGCCCACTGATCAGGGCCGGATGACTGCGGCCAGATCTGGCGCTAGAACCCACCGCCCGCGCACACCGGCAGCCGAACAAGCGGACCCCGACAACGCCGGCCACAGATCTGGCCACACCCAGATCCGACGCACCCGCCGCACCGACGACCACCTCAGCGTCGACGACACCACGGGCCGCCACCACCCACAGCAGGACGAATCTTGGTAGGAGGGCCAGATCCGCCGCCACCGCGCGCCATGGCTGACCACCACGCTGCCCCGACAGCCATGGAGGCGCAGCCCCGCCCACAAGCCCTGGAGCCGCCGCTCCAGCGTCCTATCTCCGCCGCCACGCCAGACGTCCAGGGTCGCCGTTGCGCGCAGCCAGATTCCGCCCCCAGAAAGAAGGGCGAGCCCGTCACCGCCGTCCGCCGGACGAGCTTTGCTCGCCGGCTTCCTCCGGCGGCGGCGGGGGAGGGTGGGTTGGGGTGTGTTGGGGGCGGCGGCGGCTAGGGTTCGCCCGAGCCGCCCCCCTGGGGGCTGCGCGGGCGTGTGTGTTTTTTGATGCCTTGATGGCCAGATGGTAGTCACAGGCCGAGCTTCGTGTGGCCGCCTAGCTTGCTTATGAGAGAATTCAGAGTGGCTTCCGAAGCACCCACCACAAGCTCCATCTTCTCCTTATGTGTCCTCTTCACTACTACAGTTCACGCCCACTGCCTGCTCAGCAGTTGTCGATCTATGAAAGCAACAGAAAAATGGAAATATAAGGATACTGTCGCCATGTACCATGGCTAGAAAATAATTAAACACTAAAAGATTCTGCATGTCTTATCAGATCATGGAACAAATGTGAATGTCAAATTGTCCCGAATCAAAAACCTATAAAAACAAAAGTTTTACCAATCACTGCTACTGTTTTTCTATTATACATTTATACATAGCCCACTCTGTTGATGGGGGCAAGAACAGAGATGGCGGCAAGAGGAGGCACCTGCAAATGGACGATAAGCTGGCCACGTATGAGTCGGTCGCAGAACTCGCCTGGGAGTCTTCTAGTTGTTGCAAGCGCAGCCACGTATGAGTCGGTCGCAGAAAGTTGAGATCAAGCATAGACAGTTTACTTCCATTGCCACCTCCTCAGCAGCAGTTGTCAAGCTATAAAAGGAAAGCAAAAATATCACAAAGGCAGCCATCAATCGTGGTTTTTTTTCAGCTCCCGGGTGCCTAGACACCCTCTATGAATAGTAAAATCAAAACAAACAGAAAAATAAAATCAAATAAATCTGAAACTTTGCAATATCAAAGATGATCAAACTTTCTAGGTGCTTGCAAGTTTGGCCATCTTTGATGTTGCGAAGTTTCATTTTTCTTTTGTTTTTTTTTTCAATTTACTGTTCAGAGAGGGTGCTTAGGTACCCAGGAGCTGTCACACCTTTTTGTTGAGATAAAGGCTACACACATATAGTCAGAACATGAAACAATTCTTGTGAATACTAAAATCATCCCCAACCAAATAACCTATTAAAATATAGCAAGTGTTACTCTCCTTGCGGTGAAAATTCACTCACTGATATATCCTATTGATAATGGGTCTTTTCCCAGGCATGTTGTACATCCTGTATTACGAGTTTACGACTAGAAGATCATGCTAACTACAAGATGACGAGAATTTCATTATACCCAAAATCGACAGGAAAAAAATCAGAAAAAAATCAGGCCTCGCATCTCTTGTCCATGCTTGCACGGTTATGAAGTTAACGTTGAGGAAAATCTAGACGTTATATAGTTCAAAAATTCCAATTGAGTGGCAGTTTCCAATTTTCATGGCAACTTGGCAAGCAAACAAGAGGATATCAAATGACAAAACCAAACAAGAAGGGCACCTGTGACGCTGGCCGCCGAATAGGCATTAGCAGTGAGTGGCCAGGGTACGGTGGCTGGCGTCGAAGGCACAAGCGGCGGAGGTCTATGGATGGTGTGGTGGCTCCTGGGTAGAGGATTTAGCAGGCGGATGGAAGACTGGTGGTAACAAGAAGACACTGAGAGCAGCTCTGTTGGATTGGTATCCTGGGTAAAGCAATAATGCTACACCTACGGACGTTTTGCCTGGTCCCATCTGTGCTCCCTCAGCACGTGTCGAGCATCGGACGACTGCTCATCTCTTCTGGCCCAGGCATTCTTTTCGTTCCTCCGGAAATTGTATGCTGCATGAGGTCTGAGATACTGAATGAAGGATAGGTCCCCGCAAAAAAAAAAAGAACAATAGTCATCAGGCTCTGGTGTTTCTACATGTCAGCAGTTCAGCACATCAAGTGTTTGAAAACATCATGTGAAACATCAGCTCGACAATGCCTCCAGTACAAGCCCCATATCGAATTACTTCCAGAAATTAGTAGTGACCCACACACACCAAAAACATTCCATTAGACAGCAAGATCAAGTGCTGTAAGATAAGAAAGTAACTCTTCCAAGCTCCAGGCACGGCGCAGTTGAAATCTGAGTGGTGGGTGTAGAGTTGGTTGCGCATGACAACAATATATCATGATGGTACCTTTGGTAGAGGTAGCATCAACATACAAATAGTTGGCTAGTACCGATAAGGACACGACGTCGTTCACATGTGCTGCACCCTGCACATGAACCTGATAAGGACGCTACAGCAGCTGGTTGAATTGTAAATGGCACATACTACCGGCCGAGTAATACTGGGATGTTAATCTTATCAGTGTGTCATCGCCAGTGTCCGCACCAGCGACACCATGCATCTGGACATCTGGTGTCACCGGAACCATATATATGTTTTGCGGGGAATTACTACCAGCAAGTACTAATCCACACAAAAATAAGACTCCACGAGGCAACAAAATGGTCAAGTGCTGTAAGATAACAAAGTAATTCTTCCGAGCTCCAGGCTCGATTGAAATCTGATAATGATATGGTATTATAATTGACAGTGAAATATCATGATGGCACCTTTGGCAGAGCTTTGCATCAATGTACAAACAGTCACACTCGTATTTAATTAATTTGCGGGGACGTACGCGTCAAGGTACAAATTGTTAAGTAGCAATAATTGAATGCGCCTGCACTGATAAAGACACAACGTTCATATATATGTGCCAGCCAGCAAATCAATTGTCTTAATGGCTGCACATGAGCATGATGAGGACGGTGCAACAGCTGCTTCGATTGCACGCCTTCCATGTATGTGGTGTTTTGTTCTTTAGGTCGTAAGATGGAGTATCAAAGATGTGCCGACAGAATAGGGGATGGAATATCAAGAAGAGAAATATCTGATTGTACGATCTAAGATATTTGCACTTTGAGGTTTCCCATATATCTTCTGTAACTTTCTCAATATTTTCTATTGGACTAACCTAGAACCTTTCCCGGAATTTTTTCATGGCAACAACGACCCATGAGGACACCCAGTATATATTTATTTCGGTCTAGAAACTAATATTTCTTTGAAGTATTGTATTGTGTTGAATCTGATAATCAATTTCCACGCACTTCACTAAATTCTTTTTATTTATTTTTCAGATTTGGATTTCGAGGGCAACTAATATAGTATTTTTCTTGATGCAAAGGTTCAGAACTTACACAGACTTGCAATCATGTTTGAATGCATTCCTTTCATGCGTGCTTTTGCTCTTTATGTCATATAAGATCGAAATTATTGAAGAGCTGCCAACAAAACAAAGACGGATTATTGAAGAGCTGCCAACAAAGAAAGATGGATGTTGGCACCGTTATTGGCCTCCATGCATGTAGGTTGGAAGTATACTATCTAATCTTCTAACTGTACGATCTAAGCTGTTTTTTTGTGCGGGAGTATGATGTATGTTGTTTTTTTTTTGCGGGTAGAAATTTGTATTACTCATCCTCCAAAGTCCTTACAATCAATCACAGCTAGTTCCAAAGCCTCGGGAGGGCCAGAACATAACCAAGTCATAGTTCTACCCTCCAAACGAGCAAATTTAGCTAAGCTATCACTAACTTTATTTTGGCTACGACTTACATGAGTAATACAATTTTCTCGTAGAGACATAAGATATCTAATCTCCTTGATGATGGACGAATATACCGATCTGTCAACCTCAGTAGCCTGGATCAATTTTACTGCAATTATAGAATCCATGTCGATCTGCACTGGTAGCTCACTTCTCTGGATGGAGAAAGATAATCCTTCCATGCATGCGCATAATTCAGCTTCAAGTGCATCCCGGCAAGAAAATAATTGCCTACAAGAAGAGAAGATGATTGCTCCCTTGTCGTCTCTTAACACCATTCCGGCACCGGCCGATCCATCTACAACAAATGAACCATCAGTACACAACTTAACCCAGCCGTGCTTAGGAGCAGACCACTTGGGGTCTGCCATGACCATTATCGCATGTGGCCAAACTGGAGTATATGTTATGATTGACTTCCCTTTGCTAGGATCAGCAATTAGATCAGTTTTAATGCCAAATAGAGAATCCAAGTAGCTCATCAAGAACCTTCGAGAAGCCTCCATGGGCGGAGGGGATTTGTTATGGACAATCTCATTGCGTATATGCCACACCCTCCACAATGTCATGAGAAGCATTGAACGCTCAATATCTGGCAGAGGAGCAAGAGCGTGCAACAGCCACTCGACACCTGTATTCTGCACAGTAGTAATATTCGGAAGAGTCCATACTTCTGCCATAGCATCCCAGAGAACCGTCGAGATGGTGCAGCGACATAGTGCATGGAAGCAGTCCTCAGACTCCATCGAACACACAGGGCACAAATCACTAGTTTCCAGCCCTCTTGTATGCTTGTTACTCCATGTAGGCAGAGAGTTTGTAGCGACCCGCCATGCAAAATTACGTACTGAGGGAGGAACATCAGTCGACCATATAAATTTCCAGCAGTCCCGACGCCCATCTGGACGTGAGCTGGAGCCCGTCAAAGTGCTTCTGTGGGCTTCCTCAAAGCCGAACTGGTACGCACTCCTCACTGAAAAGGCGCCAAACTTGCCAGGGCCCCACGCCAACGTATCATCCTCATGTCTTGGCGACGCCCTGATTTTCAAAATCTCCACAACATCTGCTGGCATAAAGAATTCCTGTAACAAGCCAACCTTCCATGAACCGTTCTCATTAAGCAAATCTGAGACGAAGCGAATTCTGCACCTCCCTTGTGAAGTGAAAGGTTTATAGGAGAAGGGTCTGGGTATCCAATTGTCACGCCAAACGCGTATATTTCTTCCGTTCCCAACTCTCCAAATCAGACCCTTTTTCAAGAGTTCAAGACCATAGCTAATAGCTTGCCAAGAAGAAGAAGCATTTCCGACGAAAACGGTATCCTCAAGTTTACCATCTGGATAGTATCTGGCTTTTAACACTAGTGCGCACAGACTGTCGGGCTTTGAAATTAATCTCCATGCTTGCCTAGCTAATAGTGCTTGGTTAAAAATTCTGAAATCTCTAAAACCAGCACCTCCTTTACTCTTTGGTTGCATCAGATTATCCCATGCCCGCCAGTGCACTTTTCTCTTCCCCTTCTCAGCTCCCCAATAAAAGGCTCTTACCATTCTGGTAAGTTCATCGCACACCGAAAAGGGTAATTTAAATACCCCCATCATATAAGTGGGAAGGGCCTGAGCAACAGACTTAATGAGTGTCTCCCTACCTGGTTGAGCCAGGTGACCATCTCCCCATTGGAGCAATCTTTTAGTTAAGCTCATCTGGAGATTCTGAAATCTTCCCTTAGACATGCGACCATCAGGCGTGGGGAGTCCAAGGTACTTCTCCTCAAAAACCAAACTAGTGACATTGAGAACTCCTCTGATTTCCTCCTGTTTGACATAAGGGCAAACCTCACCAAAAAGAATAGAGCACTTGTCAAAATTCAAACTTTGACCTGTTGCCTTTCCATATTGATCCAATGCTAGCTTTATTGTTTCGGCTTGAGCACGGTTTGCTTCGAAAAATAATATAGTATCATCAGCAAACAATAGGTGTGAGATCCCTGGAGCTCTTCTACATACCTTGACAGGGGTAATATCACCACTAGACACATATTGCTTCAGAATTGCAGAAAGTCCATCAGCCACAAAAAGGAACAAGAAGGGGGATAGTGGATCGCCCTGCCGAAGCCCACGCGACGGTGCAAATGAATCCAAGAGGGTCCCATTAAGTTTGACAGAGTATCTCACCGATGTGACACAAGACATTATCCAGTCCACCCATCGTTGAGAGAAACCCAGCTTTTGCATCACCTGCTTCAAGAACTTCCAATCCACCCTATCATATGCCTTTGAGAGATCGAGTTTGTAAGCACAAAAGCTTTTTGCAGGATCCTTTTCTTGCTTAATGTGGTGTATACATTCAAAGGCCACAAGAGCATTATCAGTGATCAAACGCCCTGGGATAAAGGCACTTTGCTGTGGAGAAACAATACCATCCAATAATGGCCTTAAACGATTCACTATGCACTTTGAGATGACCTTGTATATGACATTACAGAGACTGGTCGGCCTGTAGTGAGACAAGCTAGAGGGGTTAGCAATTTTAGGAATGAGAACTATGGAGGTAGAATTTACCCCTTCCGGCATAATCCCAGAAGAAAAAAATCCCCTGACCGCTGTAATCACATTGTTTTGTAGCACGTCCCAATTCCGCTGAAAGAACCTCGCGGGTAGACCATCTGGACCTGGGGCCTTCAATGGTCCAATCTGAAACAGGGCATCAGAAATCTCCTTATCGCTAAAGGGAGCACACAAGCGCACATTGTCCTGCTCAGTAACTTTTGCTTCAAGCAAATCAAGAACCCATGTTGCATCCAACGCCAGGTCTGCAGCAAAAATCCCTTGAAAATACTCATTTGCCAGACTGGCCATTTCCTCAAAGTTTGAGTGGACCACACCAATACTGTCTGTTAGCTCGCGAATTTTATTTTTGCGAGCGCGCCAAACAGCCTTACTCTGAAAATATTTAGTGTTGCGGTCGCCTTCCTTCAACCACGTAATTCTTGAGCGTTGTAGCCACATCATTTCCTCCTGGTACAAAAGCTCGTTCATCTTATCCGTAATGTTTCTAATTTCTTGTCTATCTGCATTCATAGTCATAAGTTCCTCCAGTTGTGTTCTTGACTTGGCTAGTTCCCTTGTTATATTGCCGAATTTCTTGCTGCCCCAAGTACTGAGCGTAGCCAAAGTCTTCCTTAGCGCTGTTTGGATTCCTATATATCTTGCCGGTAATGATCACTGAGATTTCTCATCAGTCTAGCATGAATTTGTTGGTGTGCAAGATATCACCCCTATAGGTTATAAAGCTTTTATATCTACATTTTCCACCTTCAGAATAATGAACTCCAAGCGTACACCACTTCTTTCACAAAATTCATTGCATCAAATAGTAATAATGATAATTTCAGTACTTTCTCAATATAAAAAATACGGTAATGATAACTCCCAAACGTTCGGGAGTTAAGCATGGCAACCCGAACGTTTTAGATGGCAACTTTAGTTTGTGTGAGATTAGGGAAACATGACAATTCTCTGACAAAAACAAAAAAACAAAAGAGGACAAAGTTGCCATCCCCTATCAACTAAAGTTGCCATCCCCTATGAACTAAAGTTGCCATGTAAAAACGTTCGGGATGAAATGCCTAAAATCCGAACATTCGGATTTTATTGGATTCCAAAAAATAAGCAGGTGTAATGCACTACCAGTCATATATAGGAAGGTGAATTCTGTAATAGCACAAAAGTATTATTTAGGATGGAAATAAAATAAGAAAGTCTGCATGAAATGCGTACATACTTGCAATGATATTAGCATAAGTTAGTAGTTTATAAGATTAGCACGAAATTACAGACATTAATTGATATACAAATTACCAACATTGGCATAGTGTGACATGTATTAATATCCATTGATTTAAGAAGTTGGTAGTTTGCCATTACCGACATTGGCTTTTTTAAGTGTTTCTTCTTCAGTTGATATACAAATTGATCAAATCTATCATACCAAAGCCTGGTGGTTGCACAATACTATATTTTATAATAATCTCAAAGGCCTAACAGTTAGTATATATTACTCATCAACCAACTCACCTGGACAGGCTACCTATTTTACCTATATTACATCAATATTAAATATTGAAATGCATTTTTAGGCACGTTAGATTGAATGTCACCACATTTTTGGTTTTGTTGTCATGTTTGTTCCCGAGCAGTTGCTTTCTCACAATAAAAAATGACTAGATCTAGCAATATATATACCTTATATTGAAGGACATTAGTTAGTAGAATACATTATTATTTACTCAGACTTTTCTGTTTCTTAATTTGTACTCCCTCCGTCCCATAATGTAAGACGTTCTTTTACTCTAGTGTAGTGTCAAAAAACGTCTTACATTATGGGACGGAGGGAGTACTACATAAATTAACTTTGTAAAGGCTAATTGTAAGCATCTGAACCAACAATGAAATACAAATTACAGCCATTAATTTGTATACTCACGGTGATGTATGTAATATAGATCATCGTTCTATGGTACTACTTTCGTATAGTTTTTGGCATACTAACATAATACTTGTTTTAGATTACATGTTATTAGATATGGGTGTTAAATAATCCAGTTTCTATAAAAAAAGAGTATATATACTAGCCCGTGCAAATGCACGGGTTGGTGACTAGTCATATTTAATTTGCGGGGATGTACGCGCCAAGGTACAAATGGTTGGGTAGCAATTGAATGAGCCTGCACTGATAAAGACACAACGTTCATATGTGCCAGCCAGCAAATCAATCGTCTTAATGGCTGCACATGAGCATGATGAGGACGGTGCAACAGCTGCTTGGATTGTACTGGATGACACATAGGAAATAATACAACTGGGATGTTAATTCTACGACAGGAAATGATCTTGGCCCTCCACCCAGATTGATGCCAGCTCCCCTCAACACACACACACACAAAGCCCGCGCGGACACACACATACTGACACACACACAAACACAAAGCCCGCGCGGACACACACATACTGACACACACACACACACATACACACACAAAGCCCGCGCAGACACAGAGAGAGAGAGAAGCCAGAGCTAGTGGGTGAAGGCGCTCCACTCCTGCAGCTGCACAGCCGAGCTGAGCCATGGAGGGAGCTCCCGTGACCGCAGCCACAGGGGCCTTGGGGCCCGTCATAGCAAAGCTGGATGCTTTGCTGGGCAGCCAGTACAAGCTTCGGCTCCGGACTCGCAAGGACGTCAAGTTCATCAGATCCAAGCTCAGGTCCATGCACTCTATCCTTTGGGCAACATGGGAGAAGGAGGATCTTGACGCAGAATCCAAGGACTTGAAGAAGGAAGCACTGGACCTCACTGCCGATATGTACGACGCCATCGACGATTTCATCCAAACTATGGAGTGCAACCGCAGAAACAAGCGCTTGATACAGAGAAAGAGCGAAGCAAGCCCTTTCCAAGATTTCAAAAGAAGAGCAGGTGATGTGTCTGGACGGTACCACAGCAAGTGCAAGTGGAAGAAGAAGAACAAGTATGAACACATTTGTAGCTTATTTCCAAGAAAAAATGCCAAATCCAACGCCCCCAGCAAACAGCCTCTTCCTCGAGCTCCATTTGTCCACAAGGATGCGTCAGAGCTCATTGGTATGGGCAGATGGAAGGATGACCTCATCGGATACCTGGTAGGAGAGGGGGAGGAAGGTGAAGGAGGAGGAGAGAGCACAATGGTGCAGCCACAGCTCAAAATGGCATCCATTGTGGGCATGGCAGGTGTGGGGAAAACAACCCTTGCCCACCTTGTGTATGAGGAGATCAAAAATAAGTTCCAGTCATGGGCTTTTGTGTCCGTCACACCGACTCCCAACATGAAGGAGGTCCTCACAGATATTCTCCAACAAGTAAGACCTGAACCACTTGCTGGCATCGAAGAAAGCACAGAGGAAGATATCATCCACGCCATATCGAATTTCCTAGAGGACAAAAGGTGCGCACATTTATAAAAAAAAAAAGCTTTCGATTTAATTAAAGTTTTCTGGAATGTGCACTGTGAGTCAGGATTTCATTTGTAGACTTAGGAAAAGATAAATTCAAAAATTAATTTTGTCAAACTGTTTAAAATCTGAACAAAATTAAATAAAAAAAATTGCCAACCATCAACGAGCCCCGCAAGTCCATCCTACAACCATGCATATTCACCCAACCTATAACTTAGACATTTTGAGCAAACAACAAAAGGTTTGGGCTTTGGAGCCGATCGATGCCCGTAGATCTCTAGGGAGTGTCTAGTGTGCCCCAGTCTCCCCAACCGAAGCCGTATTGCAGCACAATCCATCATGTTGTGGTAGTCAAACAAAAGGTTTGGATTTTGTAGCCGATGCATGTAAATCTCTAGGGAGCGTCTAGTGTGCCCCAGCCTCCTGGTGCCAACCAAAGCCGTATTACAACACAAGCCACACTGTTGTGGTACTGAAGCAAAAGGTTTTGATTTTGTAGCCTATGCATGTAAATCTCTAGGGAGCGTCTAGTGTGCCCCAGCCTCCTCGCGTCTAGTGTGCCCCAGCCACACTGCTGTGGTACTCACGTAAAAAGTTTGGATTTTGTAGTTGATGCATGTAAATCTCTAGGGAGCGTCTAGTGTGCCCCGGCCTCCTGGTGCCAACTGAAGTCGTATTGCAGCACAAGCCACCCTGCTGTGGTACTCAAACAAAAGGTTTGGATTTTATAGCCGATGCATGTAAATCTCTATTGAGCGTCTGACATGCCGCAGCCTCCTGGTCCCGCCACCGAAGCCGTGTTGCAGCACAAGCCGGCTTGTTGTGTAATGCAGTTGTGGCTGCGATGGTAGTGACAATGAGAGACCGAGCGCCGACGCCCATGGCGTGCATTGACATTAGATAGTTAACATATGTGAGACACCATTCTTATTTGATAGTCATGTTAATGCTTTTCTCATTCAAGAACAACGACTCAACATGTGCTGGCTATATGGAAGAGATCATGGTAGCGAGCAAGAGAGTACAAGGGCATGTGCTAGTTGACCGAAAATGAGAAATTGAGAGCAGATGCCAATGTGCACGCTAGTGCTGGTCAAGCATCAGCTAACAACTACTCCCTCCGTTCCTAAATATAAGTCCTTTTACAGGTTTCAAATGGACTACAACATACGGATGTATATAGACATATTTTGGAGTGTAGATTCACTCATTTTCCTCCATATGTAGACACTTGTTGAAGTCTCTCTAAAAAGACTTATATTTTCGAACGGAGGGAGTACAAAGAAGGGGCCGTGGCATTTAACGTGTGACTCTCTGTCTCTGATGAGGGCGGGTTAACATGCGTGTGTTCTCATGCATTCAATTGATTTGATGCAACTATGTATACGGTGTAGAATGTGAGTTACTCAAGAATGAATTTACAGCCTCATGTAGCGTGTGTCTACTAACTATCTTATTCTTGTGTAACCATCTTCCCTAGGTACCTAGTAATTATTGATGACATATGGCATCGTGGAGAATGGGAGATCATCAGGAAATCTTTTCCAGAAAATAATCTGGGCAGTAGAATTGTCATGACAACTCGTATTGATTATGTGCCAGGAAACGATTTTGATAATAACATGCTATGCAACAGAATGAATCCTCAATGGTGTGTTCTGCCAACAGAAACTCCTGAATGGGACTTCTTCACTAAAAGATCTGAAACTAAGTACAGATGGCTCTACGGACCTGATAAGGAAGATGTGGCTGCTCAGATGAAGCCTGGCATGGTTGGAGATGGTTTTGACTGTGACCATCCTCTTGTGCAAATGTGTGCTGGCGTGCCGTTGGCACTACTTTGCATGTTCTCAGCAATGGTAATGATCCGAAAGCAACAACAACTAGGGGAACATGTAAGTGACCGTGATGTGCAAGAAATAGTCGACAAGCATATTAAGCGAAGTGGAATTCAGAACACTCCAGGGTTTGAACCATTGGTAGAGAGTTTGCAGCTGGGCTACAACGATCTTCCTCACCATATGTTGAAGACCTGCTTGTTGTACTGCAGTATATACCCTGATGATTACCGTGTTAACATGAATGACATGGTCAAGCGATGGGTTGCTGAAGGATTTATTCATAATAAAGATGCAGCAAAAGGTTATTTCAAAGAGCTTGTTGGCAGGGGATTGATTCTGCCTGCCATTTATAGGGACTATCAATTGAACCCCATGATGAGAAATTTCCTTAGATGGAAGTCACGTGAAGATAATTTCATCACTTGCAGTTCCGACATCACATCAGCATATGCCTGTTCAATCCATCGGCTATGTATCGACCATTATCCAGTTGATGATGGTGCCTTGATTGGATTGGATTGGTCTCAGGTTCGATCCCTTGTTGTTTTCGAAGGTGCCGAGAGACTCCCCTTTGATAAGTTGGAACGTGTGCGAGTGTTGGATCTTCATTTGAAACGCAGGAGTGCTCTTGCGAATCATCATGTGGAGGACATGTGTAGAATGCTCCGTGTGCGGTACCTATTCGGCCTAGAAGGGGAAAGAAACCTAGAGGGGGGCAATATTAGTGAGATACCACCAGAAATAGGGAGGCTGACATATTTGGAGAATTTGCAGTTACGAAGAACATGTATCACAAAACTACCTAGTGAGATAGGGAGACTGAAGAAATTGAAGTCTCTGGACGTGAGTGACAACGGACTGCTATCAGAGTTGCCCAGGGAGATTGGGGACTTGCAGCATTTAGAGACACTATGCATGAGTGATACATATATAACAGAGCTACCCTGGGAGAGCATCGGGAGATTGAAGAAGTTGAAGACTCTAGATATGAGACACAATGGACAGATCACAGAGCTGCCGAGGGAGATCGGGGAGCTGCAGCATTTAGAGACTCTGGACCTGAGTAACAACACAAGTCTCACAGAGCTGCCACGTGAGATCGGGAAACTATATAATTTGAAGCGATTGCTATTGAATTCTGCAAATGTGTCGAAGATACCAAGGGAAATTGGGGACCTCCGGAATTTGAAGACTCTAGACCTGAGTTACAATGGCGGGCTCACCGATCTGCCTCGTGAGATCGGGAATCTACAGAATTTGCGGAGGCTGCTCTTGCGTTGTACAAAGGTGGTGAAGATACCAAGGGAAATCGGGGGGCTGAAGAAACTAGAGATTTTGGTATTAGAAAAGGGAGGTTCTCTAGAAAAGGAGACCATTGGTGCACTGCCCTGGGAAGCTGGCCAGCTTTCGGAATTGGAGGGAGTGCCAGAGTTCGCCCGCCAAGCTTGGAAGAATAGTGATCTTGTGTCTGAGTTAGCCAGGGAGATCTTGTCCATTCAAATGCTTAGTCGGGTCGGCGATAGTGGTGGCCTAATTGTTGGCACAAAACACATGCACATTCCACGGTGGATCAAAGAGCACTTCAAAAACCTTGAATCCTTGGATATCAGGATCGGCAAATTGGAGGAGCAAGATCTCGAGATACTGAGGGAGATGCCTAGCCTGTGTTACCTTACGCTAAGATTCGAAGTCGTCCCAAGAATGCCCATAACCATAAGCAGTGAAGGATTCCGAAGGCTCGTGGAACTCGTGCTTGACAGTCGCATGCCACCGGCTATCACCTTCCAGAGAGGAGCAATGCGGATGCTGGGGAAACTTGAGTTTGAGTGTCAGTTCTACGGTGGCCCTCCAAATAAAGACCCTTTGGGTATCAAACACCTCAGAAGCCTCTGGTGCGTTGCCTTTAGATGCGATATTTGGTATGATGAAGAAGATCCCTGTATAAGCACAATGATTGAAGTCGTGAGGAAAGAGGCCCGCCTGCATCCCAACAAGATCAAATTTCATTTCTCTAGCTACCAGCATGAGACTTTTCCAGCAAACCAGAGCGCAAATGATTTCAGTAGTGATAGTGAGTCGAGTGAGTTGAGCGAGTCCGGCAGTGAGAAGGGTGAGATCGAGGAGGTGACTTTTGCAGCAAACGAGAGTGCAAAGGTCACTTCCAGCAGTGGAGCTGGAGCTGGCGAGATCGAGGAGGAGACTTTTGCAGCAAGCCAGGGCACAAAGGTTTCCAATTGTGGGACGAGTGAGATCGACGACGCTTACGGCGGTACATAGATGGAGGAGGAGATATTGGAAACGTGATTGAGTCTTGCCCAGCGAGGTAACACATGCCTGTGGCTCGCTGGCTTCCCGCTTGTAATCTTCTCATCTCTTTCTTCCTTTTATTATTATTACCAACAATTAGACCACTAACGGACATGTACAGTCGTCTTTGCAGGATGGTTATTTCATCATCGTCACTAGCTAGTACCTGAATCTGCAACCATGCATTCTTCAGGCTTCCTTTGTTCAAATCTCCTATCCACGCCAAGGCATGCTATTTGACAGCCCCAATGGGGGCTGCATCTGCATGCATCACTCTGATGCAGAGGCCGGGGGTAATCCTTCTTTTCTAAAAAAAAGTAATAATGGGGACAAACCTCCTCAATCTTTTATGCTAGCTGTTGCTTTACATGGCCATATACAAGTGCTACACACAGTTTGTTGTTTGCCCATATTACATTATTTATGCATGGTTTCCAAGTTGGTTTATTTCCATTCCTGTAAGCAGTGCAAGTGTGTCTTTTCTGCCTTGCACTGTGGAACACATGGGGTATTGTTGTCGTGTAATTAATAATTCAAGGGACCGGGACACTCTATTAGTATGTTCTAGTGTGTATTTGTTACCAAAACTCTGTCATGTAATAATAATAAATGTGGTGGGCCTTTTTTTTTTGTAATCCAAAGTTGTCCACTTGATATACACCTACTATTGTGATATTCTCTGTACTAGATTTTTGTCCACTTGTATATTTTTGTTTTGTTGATCCTTGCCTTGTGCCTGCTAACCATAGATATTTCAACATTAATCCTTGCCTTGTGCCTTGTTTTGTAATCCCGTTCCTAAATGAAGTCTTTTTAGATATTTCAACATGAAATAGATATGGATGTATATAGACATAGTTTGGAGTGTAGATTCACTCATTTTACTCTGTATGTAGTCCATATTAAAATCTTATAAAGGACTTATATTTAGAAACGGAGCGAGTAATTGGCAAGTTGGATTCTTAATATGTGTTTACCTTGGGTGCTTATGTTGTGCATGAGAATTCTGTGTTTTCAGATAGGCTTTCTGGCGTGCTAGGTGTTTCGTTCCTACACGCTTTGAAAAACTTAAGCATGACTAATAGATGAATTTTCTGAACTTAGTGTGCGACTTGTTATTATTGTGCTCTGCTCCTTGGACAGTGGACACAATATCACATGTTTAACAGGATAGATCAGTGTTTGGATGGAATTACCAGCAGATGCATTAGCCTTCTGACAGAGCAAAGTAACAACCCATGTGTTATCGTAGTTGGAAAGCAGTGGGGGTGAGGAGCCAGGATCCAAGTTCAATTCATAAGAAAATACACTGCTCTGTCAGCAGGTGCTCGATTAGGCATTACCCCGGCCGGCGGTTGTGCCGGTACTCGGCTTCGTAGAGGAGCCGTGCCTCGTCTTGGTATAGCTGACGGCGCCCGAAGCCGTTGGCCGCCGCACTGTCGTCTGGGTATCGCTCGGCCATGCTCGTCGGCGGGAGAAAGGGGAGGAGAGGCGAGCTCGGTCGAGAGGGGCGTCAGCGGCGAGAGGAGGAGGTGGGGGAGAATGACGTGTGTTACCCGGCGAGGGAGGGCGGGTTTTTATAGCCGGGCTTGGGCAGTGGGAGGGCGGCCGACGTGCGTACATGTGGCGGGCTCGGGACACGCGTCGCCGCGCCGCCCGTGAGGCATCAATGAAGGCTGACCAGCGCGGCAGCCTTGGCATTGATTTCCCGCAGGAAGCGAGGCGATGAGAGGACGACGATGCGTCGGGGTCGCTGACTCGGCGGACCCGCCTTTCTTTCGCACCAAAAACGATTTCCCCGACGCCCCCGGGCGACCCAGCGCGTCGGGTTCGGCCTGGGTCCATCGGCGTCAGTTTCGCGCCTAACCGGCAAAAATTGAGCTTCTGGGGACGTGACTAGGCCGGTTTTTCAACGCCAGCGTAAAAAAAGGGCCTTGAGGGGGCCTGTTCGGGACGCGGCTGGAGATGCTCTAACCAGCGCAAAGCTTGAAGAACTATTATTTCGTACGGACATGCGGTAGCTGAGTAAAACGACACTACGGGAGTACTGTTGCTAATGCATTTAAAACAAATGATCATTTCCAAAATATTAAAATCCTTTTTGCAAGCATGAATACTTTAAAAAATATATGAAACGTTTCACAAACCGAAGGTTTTTCCGAAAACATGAACATTTTTTCGAGAAATATGAACACTTTTTAGTTTTCCAAACATTTTTCCAAACTGTTGAATATTTTTTAAAAGTTCAAACATTATTTTGAATATCGAATACTTTTAGAAATACGAACATTTTTTCAAATTGTGAACATTATCTAAAAAACGAGAATATTTTGAAATTTAATTTTTTTTTAAACACGAATTTTTTTTGAAAATCTGACATTTTCGTCTTTTTACTTATATTTTGAAAACGCAATTTTTGAAAAAAAATGAAAACATTTTTCGAAAGTTCAAATATTTTTTCAAATATGCCAACGTGTTTTTGAAAACCGAAACATATTTTCAAATTTGCGTTTTGAATTTTAAACAATTTTTAAAATGTGTGAACTTTTGAGAAAAGAAACATAAAAGTAAAAGAAAATCAAAACAAAAATGAAAATGAAAAAAGAAAAAAGAAACATAAAGGAAAAAGGAAAAAGACAAAACCTAAAGGAAAACCAGCCACAAAGAACAACAGGAAAAAAGAAAAACGATTCAGGGAACACACGCCTGTAATAGCCGGCACAGATCGAGTCATCGCTCGTGAAGCTTGTGCGAAATCTCGACAGCTTGACGCAATGTGCGTCATATAGGATTTTTCCTGGAGGAACGGCGTTGAGCGAGGTGGTTGCGAAACAAAAAAAAGACTAAACATTTTGGCCTGTGCAAAACAACAAAATAAAAACCAAATGTTATACTAAAACGTCAAACTAAATTTACATTTTTCACTAGCGAAACACCGCTGCTCTGTTTCGCATGAAAATTTTCAAGAATGCTTGCGACACTAACACGAACATCTACAAGAAAATTCAGAATTTTGTGAAAACGTTTACTTTTTTGTTTACTATTGACGAGGGAGCACGCGCTCCTGGTAGCTAAAACGCCTTTCTCGTTAGCTTGTAATTACCTACCCATATTAATGTGACTGTGCAAATAAATATTTATCAAATCATGTTTGTGATTGGCCTTATAGTTTGATGAGAACTTTGATAAGTAAATTAAATTGAAATTGGTTGAGAAGGTAAGTAACTTAAGGTGATTGTCATATATAGGGAAGGTTGAACAAAGGGGTGAAAGTAAAAAAGGTGAAATATGGAATCTTACATTCTTTAGTAGTAACTAGCACATATGTCCATGTGTTGGAACGGGAGAGATATTTATTTGTGAGAAGCAATGGGGGAGATAATTCATGTGTCACTAGTAGATAAAGGGTATTTAGCCCCGGTTCATTTGGCCTTTTAGCCCCGGTTCTGGAACCGGTGCAAGAGGGTCGGTACTAATGCTCTGACCCTTTAGTCCCGGTTCAATCCAGAACCGGGGCAAAAGGGTGTCCACGTGGCCTGTGCACTGAGTCCAGGCAGGAGGGGCTTTAGTCCCGGTTGGTGGTACCAACCGGGACCAAAAGGCTTCCACGCGTCAGCATTTCTGTGGCTGTGGTTTTTGTTTTTTTTTTTGAAAGGGGAGGGGGGGTTTTAGGTTTTGGGGGGTTAATTTAGGTGTTTCATATATTGTGTTAGCTAGCTAATTAATAGAGAGAAGTGTTCTCTCTTATGTCCGTGCTTGGTCGACGCTACATACTACACATACGTATATAGAGAGGACTAGAGTCACGCTAGCTAGCTAGCTAGCTGCTAGCTACTAAGCAAACGAAGGAAACAGAAGATCGTATAATCAACATATATATATATATGCATACAGAGAGAAGTAATATCGACGACCTCTCCTTCTCCGAGAGATTGGTCGAACAACAAGTTCTCGTATATCTATCCGACACTACCGGGCACATATATACAACAATTATCTCTTACAAAAATAATCTCCTAACACATGGATGCATGGTCCACATAGTATTCTCCGTCTTCAGCGATCACGTGTTCAAGGAAGAATGCCGCCAATTCCTCTTGAATTGCTCGCAGTCGATCTGGTGTTAGGAGTTCATCCCGCATCCGAAACATCTAATTTGAAGTAGGGGGTCAATACATGAAATGATGCTATAAATTTGTGAATATTATTGATTGCTTACGCACTTCAAATTGTTCATCAGTGTAGCCCCGCTCACAGGTCGTGTGGCGGATGGACTCGCAAATGTAGTATCCACAATAATCATTCCCGGGTTCCTGCCACAACCACTTTACAAGAAATAGAGCTCAATCAAACTGATAACCAAGAATGCCAAATTGGTATTGATGAAACTAGCGCTTGAATCAAGATATAGGAGATGCGCGCGCGGAACATGCTACTATATAGTACTTACTTTCGGGTATCTAAATTGTAGCTTCTTCGGCAGTCCCGGAGCTTTTTTGATGAATTTTTTCCAAGCCCTGCCAGACAAAGGAAACAATTAGTTGATATCAGAAATAAAGTTGCTGATATATATGCATGGTGGATAATATTGATCGATTTAACTTACCTGGCTAGCATTTGAGTCATGTCCGCATACTCCTCGGGATCTTTACGTTTAGAGTCGAAGACAGTTACTATTCCCTTCTCAAGCTTAATCTCTAAGAGAATATAGTGGAAGCTGCGCACGAATGCATGAGATCATCAATTACATCACTATAAACTTGACTGATATTTAAGGGAAACCAAATATGCACAAGACATTAACACTCACTTGAAGTTGTAAGGAAAGAGTATTATATCTTTGTTTTCATTTACCACCAACGATCGTAGCAAGTTGGTCTCGGTATCGCCGGGACGCAATTTAACCTCGGTTGCATCTATGAGGTATGTGTTAATAAACCCAATATCACCTACTTGTCTTTTCTTCAATTCGACGATCTTCAATCTGCATAATATAGTGAGGATAATTATAAATACATGCAATGAAGATCAGCTATATAGAGAGACTTAATGACAGAAGTAGTACTACTTACAGACAGTAGCAGGTGATCGTTGTTTTATCGAGGGCCAATTGATTGAAAAATTGATAGAACTCCTCAAATGGAACAGGCAACAGGTCAATTCCAACGAGGTCATGCTCCGGTTTAACTCTCAAATACAAGTTATTCCTCCCCCCACACTCTCTGCAGATTTTCATGTACCAATCATGCAATCTTCGCATATTCGTTGATAGAGATCTTTCATTTTTGACGAGAGGCTTTTTGTACTCGTATCTTTCTATCTGCACGTCCATGAAATCATAGTGTACATCGTCGGACGCGTAATCTGCAAGATTGGTATAACCGGGCACCATCCTCGGATCATTAGCGACCATGTCGCTAGACACCTTGAGCGGGGGGCACGATTGGTTCGCTTGTTCGCCGAGCTGGGCAATTTGTTTCCCAGCTCGCCCTTCTGCTAACCTCTGATCACTTTTTGTACTTCCGGACCGCTTGGCATCTTGAAATGTCTTTTGAATAATGCGGTCATAGTTGCCCTTCGGCTTACTTTTCGCTGGTTGCTTCAGGGCAGCAAGAGTGCGCTTTGCTTTCCCCGCATCTATCTTCTCCTCTGGAGGTGGATGTCTCTGTGCTTTCAACCCTTCAAAAAAGTCCTTCACTTCGCCTTCAGCGATCTTCGTGTTTTCCTCGTCGGACCTCTCGTACGGTAACTTCTCTAGAGGCGTGAGAGAAGGACCGAATCTGCATCGCCTCCCGCCTCTGGCTGTACTGGTAGACGTCGCCGGACCAGACGAAGCGGCTGTCTTTTTTACTTGCTTAGGCGCCGGAGCAGGAGCAGCCGGAGCGGCGGCAGGTCTCTTTCGCCCTTGCTGATTAGGCGAAGGAGGAGCTGGCTGTCTGCTCGGGCGCGCCGGCGGCGAAGGAGGCGGAGTGCCGCCACGCGCCGGCGGCGAAGGAGGCGGTGTGCCGCCACGCGCCGGAGAAGGAGCCGGAGTGCCCTGATGGTCACTCGCCGGAGAAGGAGCCGGAGTGCCCTGATGGTCACTCGCCGGAGGAGGAGGCGGTGGAGGAGGCGGAGTGCCCTGACTCGTCGTCGGAGGAGGAGGAGGCGGAGGCGTCCAGTTCAGAATGTTGATTAGGTCCTTCCGCCATAGGCATGGAGTCTTCAGTGAAGAACCCAGCCGAGTCTCCCCTTCACCGGTAGGGTGGTCAAGCTGGAGCTCCTCAAATCCCTCCGTTATTTCGTCGACCATCACCCTAGCATATCCTTCTGGAATCGGCCGGCAGTGAAAAGTGTCGTCTGGTCCAGAAGGATAAACAGAGCCAGCAGGCGCCTTGACCTTCAGATTCATCCACTGTGCCATAAGGTGGCAATTTTGTGCCTGCGTGATAGCATCCACAGGATTCCTGGCAGTAGCCGTCAAGGCAAGCTCTGGCTGAAACAGCTCGGTGGAAGCCACGCTGCTTCTCCGCTGAGATGGCGGGGTAGCTTCGGGGGAAGCTTCGGCAATTCTTTTCTCCCGATCTGCTTCCCGTTCCTCTATCGCTTGTATTCTGGCCCGCAGCGCCTGGATTTCGGTCATCTCCATTTTCTTCCTCCTGTCGTGGCATTTGTAGCCTCCTGCGTCCGGAAACCCAGCACGCCACGGAAGGGAGCCTGGCGTGCCTCGTGTCCGTCCAGGGTGCTCAGGATTCCCGAGGGCCATTGTCAGCTCGTCGTTCTCTCTGTCGGGGATGAACGTCCCTGCATGCGCTGCTTTGATATACTGCCGCATCTTCCTGAGTGGTGTTTCCAATTGCTTGTCCGTCCAAATGCACCACCCTGTTACAGGGTCCAAGGATCCACCAGCCCCGAAGAACCAAGTCCGGCAACGTTCTGGCCAGTGCATTGTCTCTGGTTCGATCCCTTTCTGAAGCAGATCATTCTCAGCCCTGGCCCACTTAGGCCGGGCTACGAGGTAGCCGCCCGACCCCGTGCGATGGTGATGCATCTTCTTTGCAGCATTTATCCGGTTTGTCTCCGACATCTTCTGACTCTTTTCCGACTTCTTATGGGCCACAAATGCGGGCCAGTCATCTTTGATCTTCTCATATATGCCCACGAATTCTGGAGTCGTTTCATCTTTGACAAACTTATTCAGTTTTTTCTTCCATGCCCTGAATTGGTCTGCCATCTTCGAAAGTGCATAAGACTTGATTAAGTCCTCTTTAACTGGCTTCGCCGGATCAACCTCTCGCGGTAGGACGAAGTTTGGCTTCAGCTCAGTCCAAAGATCTTCTTTCTGCATATCAGTGACATAAGTCACCTGAGCGTCGTTTGCAGCCGGCTTTAACCATTGATGGATGCTGATCGGGATCTTGTCCCTAACCAGAACCCCGCACTGATTAACAAATGCGTTCTTTGTGCGGATGGGTGCAATCGGCTCGCCGGAGCGCGAGATTTCTGAGATCTCAAACTTTTCATCCGGCCTCAACTTTTTCTTCGCTCCTCGTCTCTTTACCGAAGATTTGCTCGATCCGGAGGGCTAGAAAAGGAACAAAGACGAGAGTTAATGAATGAATCAATTAACTAGTCAGCACATGCTTAACTAACATATATACCTCCTGGCCGGACTCGGTTCGGTCACCGGAGCCAGCATCACGGTCTCCTTCTTGCACCGGCATTGGGTCACCGGAGCCGTCCTCACGGTCTACTTCTTCCATGTGCATTGGGTCACCGAATTCATCAATAGCATAGCCTAGATCTTCCAGCCGCAGCTCTTGTTCGACCTGCTCATCGGTGTCGTTGAGATACGACCTGACGGCATTTTGTCCGTCTGCGATTATGTCCATCAACATCGCTTCTTGAGCTAGGTCTCGGGTGTTGTCGTCCATTGTTTCTACAAATATTTACAACATGCCAATTATTATTCAAACATGACAGATGGATATATTAATGACAAACGTAGAACTAGCTTCAACCCTCGACTGCTCGGCGATCCACAAACCCTAGACACCCTCATGTCACATTTTGTCTAGCTAGTGTCAAAGGATTCAACAAAACCAATACTTCATCATTAGGCGAAAGTAACAGTAGCATGATGGTACGAAGCTCTCCAAAGTTGTTTTGGAACAAAGTCCCAGATAAGATAATCCGTAACAAAAGACGGATTATCCTATCAGGAACTCCGTTCCAGAACATCTTTGCATAACTTCGTACCAACATGCCCCGGTTACTTCTGGCAAATGATGAAGTCATGGAATTCTTCAATACTTTGACACTAGCTAGGCAACCTCTCGACCCCCCCGACTTCTCGGCGATCCACAACCCTAGACCCCCTCATGTCACATTTTGTCTAGTGTCAAAGGATTCAACAAACCAATACTTCATCATTAGGCGAAAGTAACAGTAGCATGATGGTACGAAGCTCTCCAAAGTTGTTTCGGAACGGAGTCCCCGGATAAGATAATTCGTAACAAAAGACGGATTATCCTATCAGGGACTTCGTTCCAGAACAACTTTGCATATCTTTGTACCAAAATGCCCCGGTTACTTTTGGCAAATGATGAAGTCATGGAATTCTTCAATACTTTGACACTAGCTAGGCAACCTCTCTCGACCCCTCGACCCCCGACTTCTCGGCGATCCACAACCCTAGTCCCCCTCATGTCACCTTTTGTCTAGTGTCAAATGATTCAACAAAACCAATACTTCATCATTAGGCGAAAGTAACAGTAGCATGATGGTACGAAGCTCTCCAAAGTTGTTTTGGAACGAAGTCCCAGATAAGATAATCCGTAACAAAAGACGGATTATCCTATCAGGAACTCCGTTCCAAAACATCTTTGCATAACTTCGTACCAACATGCCCCGGTTACTTCTGGCAAATGATGAAGTCATGGAATTTTTCAATACTTTGACACTAGCTAGGCAACCTCTCTCTCGACCCCCGACTGCTCGGCGATCCACAACCCTAGACCCCCGACTGCTAGGCAACCTCTCGACCCCTCGCCCTTCGGCCTCTCGGTCCCTCGACGACCCTCGACCCCTCGACCTTCGGCCTCTCGGTCCCTCGACGACCCTCGACACCGCCCCCCCCCCTAATGTCGAAGTTATCGGGGAGGGTGTATATCGACATAGACATATCCGATAAAAAAAAGAGGAAGAAGAAGAAAAAAGGAACCGCTAGAGGAGAAGATCGAAGAAAAAAAAAGAAAAAAAAAGGAGAAGAAGAAAGGAATAGAGGAGAAGAATTTTCTCCTCTATTTCCTTTCTTCTTCTCCTCTTTTTTTCTTTTTTTTCTTCTTCTTATTTATTTCTCCTCTTCTTCCTCTCCTCTTCTTCTTTCTTTCCTCTTTCTTATTTTCTTCTTTCCTATCCTTCTTTTTCTAAATTTGTAACTTTTGCATATATAAAACTTTCTATATATATTTAGCATATATAAACAAAAAACTATATAGCCACATACACATATATATACATCACATATACACACATCACATATATACAGCAACTTCCTAAGAAAAAATATATTTATATACACATAAATATATATTTAACATATATATTTAGCAAATTCCTAAGAAAAAAAAGATATACACATACATATAAATACAGCAACTATATATACAGCAACTATATATACTGCAATTTATATAAACATAAAAAAAATATACACATATATACATATATATACACAGCAACTATATATATATATATACAGCAATATTATTAAACATAAAAAAAAGGGAGCCGGCCCTCACATCGGCAGGGCTGGGCGGCGCGACAGCGGCGGGGCGGGGCGGCGACGAGGCGGCGTCGGGGCGCGGCGGCGCGACGGCGGCGGGGCGGGGCGCGCGGCGGCGCGGGGCGACGGGCCGGAGGGGGCGCGGCGACGGCGCGGGGCGGGGCGACGGCGCGGGGCGCGGCGACGGCGCGGGGCGGGGCGACGAGGCGGCGTCGGGGGCGACGGCGACGGGGCGACGGGGGCGACGGGGGCGACGGCGACGGCGACGGCGACGGGGACGGAGCAGATCGAGGGAGGCGTCGGGGCGGGGAGAAGAAGGAAACTGACGAAAATTTCGCAAGTCCTGCTTATATAGGAGGGGCATTAGTCCCGGTTGGTGGCTGAAACCGGGACTAATGCCCCCCTTTAGTCCCGGTTGCTGCCACCAACCGGGACTAAAGGTCCATTTTCAGCAGCCCAAAGGGCGGGAAGGAGGGGCCTTTAGTCCCGGTTGGTGGCACCAACCGGGACTAAAGGGCCCTTTAGTCCCGGTTGGTGCCACCAACCGGGACCAAAGGCCTTGCTGGCGCGGTGCGGTGGGAAGTTTAGTCCCACCTCGCTAGTTGAGAGAGGCCAGCACCAGTTTATAAGCTGCGCTGCCTCTCTCCTATCGAACTCATTTGAATTGCAGGCTTACGGGCCTAAATCGACAGTGCAATGCCTGTGGGCCTACTGGGCCTGCTGCGGGCCTGAATCCTGGCCCATGGTTGGGTTTCTAGTCGTATTCAGGCCGTGATGGCCCAGTAGGTGGCATTTTTTTTTCTTTTTTTCTATTTATTTTTTCATTTCTACTTAGAACTAAATACTCATAGTGTTTTAGTGATTTCTTTTTCCTTTTAGGTCACAAAAATTATAAACTTTCATTATTTTCTTTGTTTATTTCTAAGTTGTTTTTTGCTGTATTTAGAGTTGCTTTATTTATTTTCTTTGTTGCTTTATTTATTTTATTTTGTTTATACTTACAACAAAATACTTATTGTTGCTATTTATTTCTAAGTTGTTTTTTGCTGTATTTAGAGTTGCTTTATTTATTTTATTTTCTTTGTTTATTTCTAAGTTGTTTTTTGCTGTATTTAGAGTTGCTTTATTTATTTTACTTTCTTTATTTATTTTCTTTGTTGCTTTATTTATTTTATTTTGTTTATACTTACAACAAAATACTTATTGTTGCTATTTATTTTTCAAGTTTGTTTTGTTTTGTTTTGTTTTGTTAGTGCAAGTAGTATTGAAATTTGAATAGTACAAACGGACAATGGTATCATACTCGTTTGTTACAAAGTTGGCATGGTATCATCATAATACTTGCGGAAATAACTCTTCACTTTTTCTTCGCTTGTGTCATTTGCTTATTGCGCCGTAACCATGGATAATCTTCATCGTTTATCAGGATGCTTGGGTCAGCCTTGACTTTGAAGGGAGGAATTTCATGAAACTTTTCATAATCTTCAGACATGTCTGTCTTGCCCTCCACTCCCAGGATGTCCCTTTTTCCTGAAAGAACTATGTGGCGCTTTGGCTCATCGTATGATGTATTCGCTTCCTTATTTTTTCTTTTTCTCGGTCTGGTAGACATGTCCTTCACATAGATAACCTGTGCCACATCATTGGCTAGGACGAACGGTTCGTCATTGTATCCAAGATTTTTCAGATCCACTGTTGTCATTCCGTACTGTGGGTCTACCTGTACCCCGCCTCCTGACAGATTGACCAATTTACACTTAAACAAAGGGACCTTAAAATCATGTCCGTAGTCAAGTTCCCATATGTCCACTATGTAACCATAATATGTGTCCTTTCCCCTCTCGGTTGTTGCATCAAAGCGGACACCGCTGTTTTGGTTGGTGCTCTTTTGATCTTGGACAATCGTGTAAAATGTATTTCCATTTATCTCGTATCCTTTGTAAATCAATACAGTCGAAGATGGTCCCCTGGACAACAAGTACAACTCATCACAAACAGTGTTGTCACCTCTGAGACGTGTTTCCAACCAACTGCTGAAAGTCCTGATGTGTTCACGTGTAATTCAGTCGTCGCACTGCTCCGGGTGTTTGGAGCGCAGACTGTTCTTGTGTTCATCGACATACGGGGTCACCAATGTAGAGTTCTGTAGAACTGTGTAGTGTGCTTGAGACCAAGAATAACCGTCCCTGCATATTATTGAGTCCCTTCCAAGCGTGCCTTTTCCAATCAGTCTGCCCTCGTACCGCGATTTAGGGAGACCTATCTTATTAAGGCCAGGAATGAAGTCAACACAAAACCCAATGACATCCTCTGTTTGATGGCCCATGGAGATGCTTCCTTCTGGTCTGGCGCGGTTACGGACATATTTCTTTAGGACTCCCATGAACCTCTCAAAGGGGAACATATTGTGTAGAAATACGGGCCCCAGAATGACAATCTCGTCGACTAGATGAACTAGGACGTGTGTCATGATATTGAAGAAGGATGATGGGAACACAAGCTCGAAACTGACAAGACATTGCGCCACATCACTCCTTAACCTTGGTACGATTTCTGGATCGATCACCTTCTGAGAGATTGCATTGAGGAATGCACATAGTTTCACAATGGCTAATCGGACGTTTTCCGGTAGAAGCCCCCTCAATGCAACCGGAAGCAGTTGCGTCATAATCACATGGCAGTCATGAGACTTTAGGTTCTGGAACTTTTTCTCTGCCATATTTATTATTCCCTTTATATTCGACGAGAAGCCAGTCGGGACCTTCATACTGAGAAGGCATTCAAAGAAGATTTCTTTCTCTTCTTTCGTAAGAGCATAGCTGGCAGGACCTTCATACTGCTTCGGAGGGATGCCGTCTTTTTCGTGCAAACGTTGCAGGTCCTCCCGTGCCTCAGCTGTATCTTTTGTCTTTCCATACACGCCCAAGAAGCCTAGCAGGTTCACGCAAAGGTTCTTCGTCACGTGCATCACGTCGATTGAAGAGCGGACCTCTAGGTCTTTCCAGTAGGGTAGGTCCCAAAATATAGACTTCTTCTTCCACATGGGTGCGTGTCCCTCATCGTCATTCGGAACAGCTAGTGCGCCGGGGCCCTTTCCGAAGATTACATGTAAATCATTAACCATAGCAAGTACGTGATCACCGGTACGCATGGCGGGCTTCTTCCGGTGATCTGCCTCGCCTTTGAAATGCTTGCCTTTCTTTCGACATTGATGGTTGGTCGGAAGAAATCGACGATGGCCCAGGTACACATTCTTCCTGCACTTGTCCAGGTATATACTTTCAGTGTCATCTAAACAGTGCGTGCATGCGTGGTATCCTTTGTTTGTCTGTCCTGAAAGGTTACTCAGAGCGGGCCAATCGTTGATGGTCACGAACAGCAACGCCTTTAGGTCAAATTCCTCCTGTTTGTTCTCATCCCACGCACGTACACCGTTTCCATTCCACAGCTGTAAAAGTTCTTCAACTAATGGCCTTAGGTACACATCAATGTCGTTGCCGGGTTGCTTAGGGCCTTGGATGAGAACTGGCATCATAATGAACTTCCGCTTCATGCACATCCAAGGAGGAAGGTTATACATACATAGAGTCACGGGCCAGGTGCTGTGATTGCTGCTCTGCTCCCCGAAAGGATTAATGCCATCCGCGCTTAGAGCAAACCATACGTTCCTTGCGTCCTTTGCAAACTCCTCCCAGTACTTTCTCTCGATTTTTCTCCATTGCGACCCGTCAGCGGGTGCTCTCAACTTCCCGTCTTTCTTACGGTCCTCACTGTGCCATCGCATCAACTTGGCATGCTCTCTGTTTCTAAACAAACGTTTCAACCGTGGTATTATAGGAGCATACCACATCACCTTCGCAGGAACCCTCTTCCTGGCGGGCTCGCCATCAACATCACCAGGGTCATCTCGTCTGATCTTATACCGCAACGCACCGCATACCGGGCATGCGTTCAGATCGTTGTATGCATCGCGGTAGAGGATGCAGTCATTAGGGCATGCATGTATCTTCTGCACCTCCAATCCTAGAGGGCATACGACCTTCTTTGCTGCGTATGTACTGTCGGGCAATTCGTTATCCTTCGGAAGCTTCTTCTTCAATATTTTCAGTAGCTTCTCAAATCCTTTGTCAGCCACAGCATTCTCTGCCTTCCAATGCAGCAATTCCAGTACGGTACCGAGCTTTGTGTTGCCATCTTCGCAATTGGGGTACAACCCTTTTTTGTGATCCTCTAACATGCGATCGAACTTCAGCTTCTCCTTTTGACTTTCGCATTGTGTCCTTGCATCGACAATGACCCGACGAAGATCATCATTTGGTTCCTCTTGATCTTCAGCAGCTTCACCCGTTGCAGCATCATTGGGCACATCGTCTGGTTCCTCTTGATCTTCACCAGCTCCCCCCATTGTAGCATCACCGTATTCAGGGGGCACATAGTTGTCATCGTACTCTTCTTCTTCGCCGTCTTCCATCATAACCCCTATTTCTCCGTGCCTCGTCCAAACATTATAGTGTGGCATGAAACCCTTGTAAAGCAGGTGGGAGTGAAGGATTTTTCGGTTAGAGTAAGACATCGTATTCACACATTGACTGCATGGACAACACATAAAACCATTCTGCTTGTTTGCCTCTGCCACATTTAGAAACTCACGCACGCCCTTAATGTACTCGGAGGTGTGTCTGTCACCGTACATCCATTGGCGGTTCATCTGCGTGCATTTATATATAATTAAGTGTGTCAAAAACCATTACAGAACATCATAAATAGATAATTAAGTGACCAAATGGATAAAAGTTCATCATCACATTAAAACCAAAGTACATACATATATAGTTCTCATCTAACAACATATATAGCTCTCCATACACATCGAAACTATGTAAAACTTTTCAACGCGAAAACAAATGCTATCATAATCGCAACCAAGGTAACAATTGATCCAACGGCATAATGATACCAAGCCTCGGTATTAATGGCATATTTTCTAATCTTTTTAATCTTCAACCGCATTGCATCCATCTTGATCTTGTGATCATCGACGACATCCGCAACATGCAACTCCAATATCATCTTCTCGTCCACAATTTTTTTTATTTTTTCCTTCAAGAATTTGTTTTCTTCTTCAACTAAATTTAACCTCTCGACAATAGGTTCCATCTTGATCTTGTGATCATCGATAACTTCCGCAACATGCAACTCCAATTCCATCTTCTCCTCCTCCATTTTTTCCAATTTTTTATTTAACGAAATGTTTTCCTCTTCAACTAAATTTAACCTCTCCACAAGAGGGTCGGTTGGAATTTCCGGTTCAACTACCTCCTAGACATAATAAAACATCTATGCATGTCAGGTTGGTCGGCATAACTATCATAAGCACTAAAACAAATAGTTATAAATTAAAGATAATATACCACATCCGAATCGTAGACCGGACGAGGGCCCACGTGGGCGGATATCAAAACCATCGCACTATATAATAACAAGCAATAATAAACGTAAGAAAATTAGACAAATATCTATCTAAAGCAATAATAAAAGTAAGAAAAGCATGGACATAACAAGAGGCTCACCACGGTGGTGCCGGTGACGAGATCGGCGGGGGCGATCGACGGCGGCGAAGACGGGGACGGGACGTGATGGACCGCTAAACCTAGACAAATCTCGGAGAAAATAGAGCTTCGAGAGCAGAAAAGCTTAACTAGTGTGGCTCGGGCATTCCACCGAACATGTTGTGTGCATAGGAGGTGAGCTAGAGCACCACTAACCCCTCTCCCCCTCGGCCAGAAAAAAAAACAGAGCAGTGAGCTCTGCTCTTGAGTGAGGGGGTTTATATAGGCAACTCACTGGTCCCGGTTGGTGCTACAAACCGGGGCTAAAGGGGTGCCTTTGGTCCCGGTTCATAAAACAAACCGGGACTAATAGTGGTGGGCCAGGAGCAAGAGCCATTGGTCCAGGTTTTTAGCTCCAACCGGGACCAATAGGTCCAGACGAACCGGGACCAATGGCCCACGTGGCCCGGCCGGCCCCCTGGGCTAACGAACCGGGTCCAGTACCCCCATTGGTCCCGGTTCTAGATTGAACCGGGGCTAATGGGCTGGACCAATGCCCTGTTTTCTACTAGTGTGTCCACCTAAAATGATCTCCACAGCGATGCGATAGAGCGAGGAGTTGTGGTTTTCTCGTGGGTCATGTTTGTCCCGCGAGATGTTGATAGTGGTGGGGTTAGTCAGCGTAGCGGCAACCATCCAACTCGTGCTTTTTTTTCCTACAGGTCCACCTCTGTCTCGGGGTTGTGTCTGCCCTCTCATTTGGTAGCTATGCGGCGACCTTCGGGGCACGGTTGCTTCACCACTCTCTCTTACGATGGCGTAACCGGATGGATTACTAATTATAGCGCGTAAATCTCATTTCAGTATAATATTTAGTGCATAACCAGACATCAATGTCCCTTCTTTATTAGGGTTTATTCTCTTTGATTATATTAACGCTCATGTGCCCACAATTCTTTTATTCGAGCCAAACCAACATATTCTCTTTTTTTGGCACTTGCAAGCTAGCACCGGTAATAATTTATGGAGTCCCTCCTTCTGCTCATGATTCTCGAGATAACTTCCTTATTTTGATACAAACTTCTTATTTCCAGACAACCTATGGACATATACAAACTGGTGGGGTACTATAAAGTTCAAGGGCGATACTATTCTCGTCGTAATTGCAAGATAGATGAGTTGGTTTTGTCCATCCACACAATAGGGAAGGTCCATAGTTCAATTCCCTTGGGTCTTAAATTATTTGTTGCTCATCCATCTCACAGAAAAAGAGATGCGTGGGTAGGCCCAATTCGTCCCACCCGGGGGACAAACAAAAAAATTCGGGAACTATGAGCGGGCGGAACAAAACCTATATGTATATTTAATAGGAGGACCAGCCATTTTTATGTAACAAGGCCGCCCTGGCTAAGTTGGCATCCTCCTAAGGATGTGGAGGCAACGTCGCAAGTTCTATTCCTTACGGCCGCCAAATATTTTTGGATTCCTCGGCGAGGATCGATGGGCCGGATGCAGACGACCGGGTTACGTCGATGTCCATAATGTCATTGTTTTGTGGAATTGAAGGACATGTTTAGAAAACTAGATGATTCCCCGCGCGTTGCTGCGGGTATTTGAGGACTAATTTTAGAGAACCAATGTGTTAACCATTCAGAAGAATGAAATACTTGATATTCGTAGAGAACCATAGTATGTTAGCAGTGCAAATTACAATGGCTTGAGTTGAGAGGGGAAATTTAAGAAGTGTATAGTAACAAAAGTTATATTGAATGCAAGTACTTAGTACAGTATATTTACAAATGCGGTTACATGTAGAAATAAATCTGTTGTTTATAAATATTAGTATTTGTTAATAAGCAGAGGAGCTAATATGTATCAATATCTGTTTGCTGGGGTCCACGTTGCTGAAAATGTCTTGAGGTGTCATTCACCTTTTTGATGTAGCCAACAGTGATAAATGTGATGTTCATGCGGCTGTTGGATA
>LR738712.1:839377063-839397916 GCA_902687465.1 Secale cereale | reverse complement strand
ACTGGCAACATTTGCCCCAAAATCATGGACAAGATGCGTAAAAATGAGGACTATGCTAGCGATTGTTTTGCTTATCCTTCTGGCCATAGAGTATATGAAGTGAAGAGCAGAGATAACACCTATGAGGTGAAGATGAATGAGAAAACTTGTGATTGCAGAAGGTGGCAACTGACGGCTATTCCATGTTCGCATGCCATTTCGTGCATGAGAAAAGAGAGAATAAAGCCAGAAACCCAGATAGCTAGTTTCTATACCAGGGAAAGGTACATGAAAGCATATGGACATACTGTTTGGCCAGTAAGGGATAAATCTTTTTGGGAAAAGACAAATGGTAGGGATGTGGGAGCACCTTTGTATAAGAAGAAAGTTGGGAGGAAATCAAACAAAAGGAGAGAGCACCCATCAGAGAAGGAGGAAGGGACGAGACTTACCAAGCACGGTGTGAAGATGCATTGTAGCTTCTGTAGGGATCCTTATCACAAGAGGCCTTCATGCCCTGAATTACACCCCGAACTCAAGTTACAACCACAAAGGAGGACAAATGATGATGACAATGTTGGCGATTCTTCTGTGGTAGAGGTAAATAAAACTATATATTTATATTTTTGTTACTATAGTTATTATTGTTGTTGGTCACCGTTTTCTTCTTTATACATGTTTTGCAGCAGATTGTATCTGAGGAGGGCAATCCCGAGTTGATTCCCACACAATGTAGTAGGACTTTTGTAGTTGAGCTCATGGAGGAGGAAGTAAGAATAATTGTAATTATTTATAAGTTGATCTATTTTGTATGTGTGACGTAATCCCTGTGCCTATTTCGCAGGTGGAAGAGTTGTCAAATCCAACAAGGAGGAATAAAGGTCCACTACCTGCAAATGCATTTCTTCAGGACCATATAAGTGAATTTCCTTCTCCGAGGGCAACAACAGCAACTAGGGCTGGTATGGACATAACAAGAGGCAGAGGAAGGGGAGGAGGAAGGGGAAGAGGGAGAGGCAGAGCTACCTCTTCTTCTCTTGCAAATAACGCAGGTGGTTCACATATTGCTTCAAGTGTAGATATGGAAAATGAAACAGAAATAACAAGAGCAAGCGTGAGAGGGACAGTGACAAGCAAAGCAAGAGTGAGAGGGACGGGGAGGACAAGAATGAGAGGGGGAGCAACTACTGCTACTGCTACTCATGTTGAAGGAAGTACCACTATTGCTAGTAGTGTGCAAAAAGGAGGAGGGACAAGTGTTGCCCATGCTGCCCCAAGAGCAAGAAGAGAAAGAACAACAAAAAGAGCAGTGCCCGGAGGTGATCATTGGAATGGTTACGAGCAATCAAGATTGTATCAGTTGCTCTATGGAGATAAGAAGAATGTTTAAGTACAAGTATATGCAACATGCTTGTAAGCATTTTTTTAATGGTTTTAGAACTATGTGTTGGATGGTTGTAGAACTGTGTCTTCTCATTGTTTAAAAATTATGGTTTCAGTACAAGTATGTGCGACATGCTTGTAATGCTTTTTGAACGGTTTCAAAATTATGTGTTGGATGGTTTCAGAACTATGTGATCATTGGACAAAAATTAAGAACTATGAATGCTACTGCCATTATAGTCATCTTCTATATATTGTCTCAAGTGTGAGTTATATCTTGAATGTGAGGTTTTGTACTGTTGCCAAGATATATATCACTTCTATATTTTCTGAAATCAACTAATTCCATATAAATATTGTATTTTACAAATGATTCTACGAAGATAAATAAAGTAGGCTGGCTGTTGGTACATGAATGAGTTCATGGTGTAACTGTCTGGAAGATGATTTCTAACCCGACGACCTGGGTTCAATTCTGATAAAACTCACGTTTATTTAATTTTCTTCTGATTCTAAATGAATATGTATATATATATAGAGCCTGAGTTGTTGATTTGTGTGCAAACCTAGTCTTGGTTTGGTGGTTACTGAGGCATGCCAAACTCGGAATGACCAGGGTTCAAATCCTGGCTGTTGCACTTTTTTCAATATATTTTTCCACTCCAAACGCCCTTAGCATGGTTTGTGACAAAAAGGCATATAATTTACAAATAGACCCCTGTAAAAGATAGTAAAACCACGAGCGGTCAACGGAACGATGACATGGCGTCCACGTGGCCGGTTTTTTTAACTCTCAGGTCGGATTTGGCCTTATTTGATCAAATCAACGAGTTTATGGACTAAATCCGATCAGTTCTCGACTTGTTGGCCTAAAGTGTGCAATCAATTTGAGTTTGTGGACTAGTAGCGCATTTCACTCCTGCTGTGTGCCTTTTTGGCAGAACTGATGGAAGAGTGACATGAGGATTGCAGATGCATCCTGGAGTGCAAGTGTGTTAGAAGAGCAGATGATGGAAATAAAAAGATAGAGCATCCGGCATCTCAGCAATTTTGTATAGTGAGATTGTGCATAGTATTGTTCATGCTGTTGATCACTAAAGAATATGTATTGGCAGCTAGCATTTTCCGTGGAGTAAACGGCTAACAATGGACTCTCAAGATACATATTTTTTGAGCAAAAACAATACTCTGAAGATATATAATCTGTGGATATCTACTTGATATTAACATACTCCCCTCTTAAAAAATCTATGGAATTCTGCTACCATTGAGAAAACATATTCTGAACAAAAAGGAAAATATAAGTTCACAAACAGATAACCCAACCTGCAGTGACCTATTGGTATATCAAAAATAAACATGTGTAGAATAGCACACGTGTAAAAGGAGTGAGCAAAAGTCAAGTGCACATGTTATTTTGGAATGACACCAAATTGGTAGTATGCTGCGACACATGTACTTCCGGTTAACTCAGATGAATAAGAGTAAGTTAAGTACCTGCCCAAAAAGTGACTGAATTTTTTGAATGATAAATATTAGCCGGATTCAACAATAGTGAAGAAAAATCTTTTGTCCGTCAGCCGTATTTTATATCCTGATTCAAGGGCAGAGAGGTTATCAGGGTCCGTGTTTGTGTGTCATATTGATATGGGATTAATATAAAAATACCTAGAGTACATTGTATACATGCAAGCATAAACAAATAAACCTTGTTATTGCTAGAACACCCCGATGATAGGATAGTATAGAGATAATACCACAGCCAATTTCTACTTCAATGACATAGTGGATGAATGATGCGGTTGGAAATTAAAACAATATAAAAAAATTATAGGCGTGAGAAGTTGAAGCAGCAAACCTGAAAGTGATAATTTTTTTGCAATTATAAAGATTAGACCCAATCAAGATTAGAGAAAAGAATTGTGAATCATTCGCATATGAGATTATGATTCAATAGCAGCCCACTGTTGTGTGAGGTCATATTGATTTGGGTAAAATATAAAAGAAAGTGTAGACTGGACTGTATACCTGCATGCATAAACATACAAACCATGTTATTGCTAGAAGATCCCGATAGTACTATTGTACAGAGATAATTACGAAGTACCTACATTAGCCGTAAGACACAGACACCAACCTGATGTTGAATACTATGAGAGAGATGCCGCTCCACTGTCTGAAAGGGAATTTTTACGGGGGCACGTCAAGTCGCCGAAGGCGGCGCCGTCGTCGCATTCTAGGCAGAAAGGAGGCGGTGGAAGTCGTCCTTCAGGAGACGGAGACGTCGAGGTGGCCGGGGTTGGCCCCTAAAGTCTGCAGCGTGGTGGTCCTGCGCCGGATCTCGCTCTCCCCTACCTCCGCCACCCCCACCCCTCACCATCTCCCCCAGATCAGATCAAGCCGCAGGTCTGCATCACCATCTGCGGCGGCCAGATCGACGCGACGGAGGTTGCTCCGTCGAGGTCCTCGGGCGCCAGGAGAAGGAGAGGAGGAGGTGGCGGATCGGGGTGCCTCTGCTCGCCCGCATGGAAACGCATGGACTGAATGAATGCCGGAGCGGCTGGCTGCTGGGCATGGATGGTGCGTGGGTGGTGATTGACTGCATCGCCCGTTCTGCTGCCACGAAGAGTAAGAGATAAGAAGAGATAGACGGATGGGCTTCTTTTATTACGCCGCCTCATCAGTTACAGAAGCCCAAAGAGGCTCGCTTCAGCTGCCAGCATGAATTTGTTACCCCTACAAAAATGACTTGTTGGAAACATATGCTGATGTGGCGAGCTGGCAAGTGAAGATAAATAAAAGTAATTGTTAATGTGGCAAGGCTGCTGAGTTGGATAGCTTGCATGTCTAGAGAAATAAGGTAGTGGGGATGAACTATTTAGGTATTATAGATTCAGCCATATGTAGAGCCACTCAAAGTGAGCTGAATTATGTTTCTCGATGTATGAGGCAAGACACTCAAGCATGTGAGCCTCCCATTGTCGGAAGAGGAGCAGTTAACAACGTACATGGATACGACTGCTACGGTTCGCTTACTCCTCCGTATCTCCTCGTCTCCTTCTCCATCTCCTCTCTGACCATGTTCTGGTCTGAGATTGAAACCATAGAACATATAAGACTCATCCTTCTATGGCGGTGACTATGGACAACACATATGATGTAGAAGCTGACCCCAACATTGTCGAATATGGATATTAGTGGTCACTTTTGTTGGGTATTAATTACGTCTAGGTACACCTAATAACTATCCGCATATTGTATACGTCTGTAGAAGGAATTATGAAACTCGTCCACAAATCATCTCTACAAATAGTGTCAAATAAAGCTAACAAGCGATGTAACATCAATGAAAATGTTTGGAGCCAACCACCGGTGCTCAGATTCAATAGTTGTTGAAATGATTTGACATACTCCATCTGCGTTCATGACACCACTGGAGTGAGCTTATACTGTGGGATTGTACCATCCATATTAAGAAGAAAAAGGGTTTCCCCCTGCTTTATATATAACGCAACCACCATCAACAATACTTTGATACAAACACATGCCACAAACACACACACACACCCAAGGCTGGATACATAGACAATGAACACCATCCATATTATAACCCTCAAGTACCTATGTAGAAGTCCTGGTCACGCCGCCACGACTGACATGCCATCCAAATTCACAGTAGCCTCGCAATAGCTAGTCCGCAGTGAAGGAAATATGCCCTAGAGGCAATAATAAAGATGTTATTTGTATTTCCTTATATCATGATAAATGTCTTTTATTCATGCTAGAATTGTATTAACCGGAAACCTAGTACATGTGTGGATACATAGACAAAACAGTATGTCCCTTGTATGCCTCTACTAGACTAGCTCATTGATCAAAGATGGTTATGTTTCCTAGCCATAGACATGAGTTGTCATTTGATCAACGGGATCACATCATTAGGAGAATGATATGATGGACTAGACCCATCCGTTAGCATAGCACTATGATCGTTTAGTTTTACTGCTATTGCTTTCTTCATGACTTATACATGTTCCTATGACTATGAGATTATGCAACTCCCGAATACCGTAGGAACACCTTGTGTGCTATCAAACGTCACAACGTAACTGGGTGATCATAAAGATGCTCTACAGGTGTCTCCGAAAGTATTCGTGGTGTTGGCATGGATCAAGATTAGGATTTGTCACTCCGAGTGTCGGAGAGGTATCTCTGGGCCCTCTCGGTAACACACATCACAATAAGCCTTGCAAGCAAAAGACTAATGAGTTAGTCACGAGATGATGTGTTACGGAACGAGTAAAGAGACTTGCCGGTAACGAGATTGAACTAGGTATAGAGATACCGACGATCGAATCTCGGGCAAGTAACATACCGCTTGACAAAAGGAACAACGTATGTTGTTATGCGGTTCTGACCGATAAAAGATCTTCGTAGAATATGTAGGAGCCAATATGAACATCCAGGTTCCGCTATTGGTTATTGACCAGAGATGAGTCTCGGTCATGTCTACATAGTTCTCGAACCCGTAGGGTCCGCACGCTTAACGTTTGATGACGATCGGTATTATGAGTTTTTGAGTATTGATGTACCGAAGGTAGTTCGGAGTCCCGGATGAGATCACGGACATGACGAGGAGTCTCGGAATGCCCGAGACATAAAGATTGATATATTGGACGGCTATATTCGGACACCGGAAGTATACCGGAAAAGTTTCGGATTTATCGGGAATGCCGGAGGGGGTTACCGGAACCCCCTACGAGAGGGGATGGTCCATAGTGGGCCTAAAGGGTGAGAGAGAGACAGCCCATAGGGCTGGCCGGCGCCCCCACCTAGGAATCCTAGTTGGACTAGGATTGGGGGGGCGCCACCTCTCCTATTCCTTTCCCCCTTCTTCCTTTCGGTGAATCCTACTAGGAATAGGATTGCAATCCTATTCCTAGTAGGACTCCCTCCCTAGCCGCACCAGGAGAGGTTGGCCGGCCTCCCTCCCCTGCTCCTTTATATACGGGGGCAGGGGGGCACCCAAAGACACACAAGTTGAATTGTTTTAGCCGTGTGCGGTGCCCCCCTCCACAGAATCACACCTCGGTCGTACCGTCGCGGAGCTTAGGCGAAGCCCTGCGCCGGTGAACACATCATATCTGTCACCACGCCGTCGTGCTGACGAAACTCTCCCGTGAAGCTCAACTGGATCAAGAGCTCGTGGGACGTCATCAAGCTGAACGTGTGCTGAACGCGGAGGTGCCGTACGTTCGGTGCTTGATCGGTTGGATCGCGAAGAAGTTCGACAACATCAACCGCGTCACTTGACGCTTCCGCTCCCGGTCTACGAGGGTACGTAGACACACTCTCCCCTCTCGTTGCTATGCATCTGGTAGATAGATCTTGCGTGATCGTAGGAAAATTTTAAAATACTACGTTCCCCAACACGACCACTGCAGAAGATAGAGAGAAAATGAAAGTCATTCCCTATGCCTCAGCCATAGGATCTATCATGTATGCAATGCTGTGTACCAGACCTGATGTGTGCCTTGCTATAAGTCTAGCAGGGAGGTACCAAAGTAATCCAGGAGTGGATCACTGGACATCGGTCAAAAACATCCTAAAGTATCTGAAAAGAACAAAGGATATGTTTCTCGTATATGGAGGTGACAAAGAGCTCGTCGTAAACGGTTACGTCGATTCTAGCTTTGACACTGATCCGGATGACTCAAAGTCACAAACCGGATATGTATTTTTATTGAACGGTGGAGCTGTCAGTTGGTGCAGTTCCAAGCAGAGCGTCGTGGCGGGATCTACGTGTGAAGCGGAATACATAGCTGCTTCGGAAGCAGCAAATGAAGGAGTCTGGATGAAGGAGTTCATATCCGATCTAGGTGTAGTACCTAGTGCATCGGGTCCAATGAAAATCTTTTGTGACAACACTGGAGCCATAGCCTTGGCGAAGGAATCCAGGTTTCACAAGAGAACAAAGCACATCAAAAGACGCTTCAATTCCATCCGCGATCTAGTCAAGGAGGGAGACATAGAAATTTGCAAAATACATACGGATCTGAATGTTGCAGACCCGTTGACTAAGCCTCTTCCACGGGCAAAACATGATCAACACCAAGACTCCATGGGTGTGAGGATCATCACTTTGTAATCTAGATTATTGACTCTAGTTCAAGTGGGAGACTGAAGGAAATATGCCCTAGAGGCAATAATAAAGATGTTATTTGTATTTCCTTATATCATGATAAATGTCTTTTATTCATGCTAGAATTGTATTAACCGGAAACTTAGTACATGTGTGGATACATAGACAAAAACAGTATGTCCCTAGTATGCCTCTACTAGACTAGCTCATTGATCAAAGATGGTTATGTTTCCTAGCCATAGACATGAGTTGTCATTTGATCAACGGGATCACATCATTAGGAGAATGATGTGATGGACAAGACCCATCCGTTAGCATAGCACTATGATCGTTTAGTTTTTCTGCTATTGCTTTCTTCATGACTTATACATGTTCCTATGACTATGAGATTATGCAACTCCCGAATACCGTAGGAACACCTTGTGTGCTATCAAATGTCACAACGTAACTGGGTGATCATAAAGATGCTCTACAGGTGTCTCCGAAAGTATTCGTGGTGTTGGCATAGATCAAGATTAGGATTTGTCACTCCGAGTGTCGGAGAAGTATCTCTGGGCCCTCTCGGTAACACACATCACAATAAGCCTTGCAAGCAAAAGACTAATGAGTTAGTCACGAGATGATGTGTTACGGAACGAGTAAAGAGACTTGCCGGTAACGAGATTGAACTAGGTATAGAGATACCGACGATCGAATCTCGGGCAAGTAACATACCGATGACAAAAGGAACAACGTATGTTGTTATGCGGTTTGACCGATAAAGATCTTCGTAGAATATGTAGGAGCCAATATGAGCATCCAGGTTCCGCTATTGGTTATTGACTGGAGATGAGTCTCGGTCATGTCTACATAGTTCTCGAACCCGTAGGGTCCGCACGCTTAACGTTTGATGACGATCGGTATTATGAGTTTGTGAGTTTTGATGTACCGAAGGTAGTTCGGAGTCCCGGATGAGATCACGGACATGACGAGGAGTCTCGGAATGTCCGAGACATAATGATTGATATATTGGACGACTATATTCCGACACCGGAAGTGTTCTGGAAAGTTTCGGAATTTACCGGAGTGCCGGAGGGGTTACCGGAACCCCCCCCCCCCCGTGGGAATGGTGGGCCCTGGTGGGCCATAGGGGAGAGAGAGGGCAGCAGCCAGGAGGTGGCGCGCCCCCTCCCTAGGAGGAGTCCGAATAGGACAAGGGGAGGGGGGCGCGGCCCCTCTTTCCCTCTCCCTCTCCCTTTCTTTCCTTCCCCCTTCTTCCTTCTTTGGTAGTTCCTACTAGGAATAGGATTGCAATCCTATTCCTAGTAGGATTGCAGCCCTAGCCGCACCATAGGAGGCCGGCCGGCCCTCCCCCCTTGCTTCTTTATATACGGGGGCAGGGGGGCACCCAAAGACACACAAGTTGAATTGTTCTAGCCGTGTGCGGTGCCCCCCTCCACAGAAACACACCTCGGTCATACCGTTGTAGTGCTTAGGCGAAGCCCTGCGCCGGTGAATACATCATATCCGTCACCACGCCGTCGTGCTGACGAAACTCTCCCGTGAAGCTCAACTGGATCAAGAGCTCGTGGGACGTCATCAAGCTGAACGTGTGCTGAACGCGGAGGTGCCGTACGTTCGGTGCTTGATCGGTTGAATCGCGAAGAAGTTCGACTACATCAACCGCGTCACTTGACGCTTCCGCTTCCGGTCTACGAGGGTATGTAGACACACTCTTCCCTCTCGTTGCTATGCATCTGGTAGATAGATCTTGCGTGATCGTAGGAAAATTTTAAAATACTACGTTCCCCAACACGCAGTTGGTGGCAGAGACTGTGACTCGTGTTGCTTCAGCTTTGGCATGGTGATTTTGCAAATTTCTCAAGGACATTCCTCGAGACATGATCAACCACTTGAACTTCCTGGTGTTTTGCCACTCAACCCATTGCCAATACACCATGCGAACCTTGAGCTTGCGAACAAAGGGAAAACCAGGCAAAAACAATCTCAGGTTGTGAGCTCTTCTAAGACGATTAATGTTTAAAAAATTGATTAGTGTTTGGGGACGTTTTAGCCTACTGGATGTGTGAGTATTTACACAAGTATGATGTCCCACAATTCTAACATTCATAAGATTTAACTACTGAAGAAACAAGATTAGGAAAATAGCTTCATGGACCATGGTCAGTTGATGCCCTCCATTGTGCTACAACTGATTTCACAATCATCAAGAGTTCCTCCCTACCAGATGTCTTGGTATCCACATCAAGTTTTTCTTAGTAAACAGTGGGATGCTATTAATCAATTGAACATAGTACACCAAAATAATAATTAAGCATAGTATATCAGATGGTACAAACCGAAATAAACACAACCACCAAAGAGCCGCGGTAACTAAAAGCTATATCAAGGCTCTTCGAAGTGTGTCATCTCCTAGTATCCATATGAACTTATGAAGTAAAGCATATTCTTCTCCTTTCTTCCCGAGTTTAAGTATTGTGTCTGGACTAGACTTGGTCGTCACAATGTAATCTGATCGATTAGAAATAAACAGGGTTAAATAATTAGCGTGGGGATTGGGGAAGTCGACCCGTTCTAGTCAGTAGTATGAAGGTGTGTATAGAGTAGTCAAAACTTTTTCTCTAAAAAGAAAATGATGCAGGGAAGGTGATTTTTTTTTTCCTGCAAGCGGGGATCGAAAGCTAATATAGAGTGGAACGGAAGACATGACACCCACCACTAGGGCATCGTTTTCATCGAACAGTATTATGTTTGTTCAAAACTTGCACGCCAAGAAATTTTATTACTACCAGAGTTTTTGACTTTGACTTGATTATAGTACAGTACATGGAAACAGGAGGAAATTTTCGTTAGTACACTTTTCCTGCCTGAGTTTGACTTGGATTGTTGTTCCGGCTAGGGAGAGACCAGCCAGAGTCAAGAGGAGAATGGTCGGCTTCCTTGTCCTACTCGTCCCAATTCATTCCTGAATTCACACGTGCATCCATCCTAGCTCAGTTGTAGCCAATCATCTCATTCACATCTATCTTATCTAGTAGTATCTTTTTTGGACGCGATTTTTTTTTATTAGAAATGGAGGAGGACCCCCGGCCTCTGCATCTGGATGATGCATGCAGCCATTTTATTCATTATTCACACAAGACTTTACAAAGTCATACAACAGTAAGACTGAAGCCACCGTCTAGGCAACAAAAGTGTCGCTACTCCTATCCAAGAGATGAAGGAATGCTGATAGCCTGGGCCTAGTACCAAACAGACCTCGCAGCCAAACCTAACATCTAAGACCTGAGGTCCCAACCAGGACGCCTGCCGGGTATGGGTCACCTACCAGTCCGGCGCACTCCTCAACCAGGACGCCTGCCGGGTCTGAGGCCGCCGCAGCCACATGCCATCAATCCATCTTCAGAGTTGTACTGCTGCATCAACCTTGCCCGATCTAGCTGCCGCCGACGCCACCACGACGCCAGGCAGCATCACCCTCCCGCGCGAGTCCATCTCCGCCCATTAGACACCGAGTCTCCACTGCGCCATGCCGCCGAGATCCGCCGTCATCAATGGACCAGATGAATCACCGCTCCTCCTCTTGTCCCCTCCAACCAGCACTTGCTCCCAAACGATGCCCCCAGGAGGGAGAACGATACCGAAGGCACCGTCATCGTCCGATCCGGTAGACCCAGATCTAGGGTTTCCCCCGGAGATACCCGATCAGGTTGACGTGACCAGCAACGACGATGCCTCCAGAAGGGAACGACGTCTCAAACGCCGCCATCGTCCGCCAAGACCGCAGTCAGGCGCGATTTTCATCGGAAGCCACGCCTTCCCAACCTCGCGGCTGGCTGGAACCGAGCGGAACCTCGCCACGAAGACGTATGTCACCGTCGGTACTCTGGCAGAGATCCAGCATCTCCTCACCGGTCCCTCCACGCGCCGCCGGTCGGCGGAAGGCCTCCCCGCGACGGATCCAAACGGGACGTTGGATCCGCAGTGACCGCCGTCACCATCACGACCAGAACAGCCCACTCCGCCGGATGGGGCGCTGCCACCGCCGCTGTCCAATCAGGGCCGCCGCTCCGCCAGCCATGGTGCTCCGGCCCCCGCCGCACAGCCTGGAGTCGCCGTCCCAGCCGCTGCCGTTAGATCGCGCCGGCCAGATCCAAGCCACCAGCGCCAAGACGGCCAGCAACCGAGAAGAGGCAAAGAGCCACCTATCCCAGCACACTGCCAGAGCCACCGGAGCAGGCCCGCCGGACTCGCACCAGCAGCCCGCTCCACCAACATGCCTTTGCAACTCCATCCCACGGGGCCGAGGCCAGCACCACATCCACCGCCGCCACGAGCCACACCCACGCGAGATCCGGCCGGGGCAGCCCCGGATCCGCAGCCAGGCGCCACCAAGAAGACAGGCTGCACCGGAGCTCGCGGCACCGACGCCTGGAACCCCGCCGTCAACTAGCGGGCGCCGCCGCAAGGAGCCCCGCCGCCGCCATCCTTGGGGCACGCGCGGCTTCGCTAGCGTCCTCTCCGGCGGCGGCGAAGCAGAGGAAGTGGTATGGAGAGGGGCCGGCGGCGGGGCGATTAGGGTTGCCCCCGAGTCGCCAGCGGGGGCGACGCGGGGGGGGGGGGGGGGCGCAGGCCTTCCACTATTTTGGACGCGATGGGAACTATTTTGTTTTTTTGTTTTGTTGAACGATGGTGACTATTGCTATGATGGGTAGGACGGAGCACCTTGGCGACCAATTCCTGAGGAATTTTAATGACCCAGTCCCGTAATCCAAATGGCCGTCCCAACCCTCTCATACATCCTCACTCGTGAACCGTCGGATTTTGTATTTGGAACGTCCATGGCCGTTCGGTCAGAGTTTAGATCGTGAATTGAGCCCGATGTCTTAATGGGCTGCTTCTCCCGTAGCATTTTTGGAAGAGCATGTGATTGTACCATTGTCCCATTAAGCAATTTTTTGGGCGAGACCCCGGACGGCCACACCCATCGATCCTATTCGGTTTGTGGGATTCCGGACATCTGAAATGATCCATGGATATTTGGTGACTCACGTTGGATGGATGAGCAAATGTGTCCAGACTATTCGGTCTGGACATTTATATGCATCGGCGCATGGAAGCAGAGTCCGAGAGCGAGTGTCTCTTCCGCGCAAACTAGGCAGCCGTCTTTGGGGTGGCCGGTTGTTATTCGTGGAACAGATACGCGCCCATTGTGATGAGGTAAGCGACGAGAAGGATGACGGGTAAGTTGTGCCGTTGCGGAATCGGTTGCCGAGGATTGGTCCCATCGACCGGCCGGGGAAAGAAACACAACAACACCTGTGCGACGCGAGGCCCATGTGTATGACACCATAATGGGTCATGATGATCCGAATTTCTGACTAGTTTTCGCCCGTTCCATGGTTTGTTTATGAGCAGGCAGGCATGACAGTTCGCCTACATACAAGAACAAAAATCTTGGTAAAAATGAACAACGCACCACGGTTTGGCAGCCGCAAACAGAAGTTAAAGTTGGACACGGAAAGGAGGGTTCTTCGTGTGGGAGAGGAGAGGAGTACGAGCAATGACTGGTTGGGCCAACGCGACATCCAATGGGTGGGGTGTGAATGAATGAATGAATCTAAGAAATAAACAAAACCACACGTGATGCATAACAAAACCACATATTTTAGATCATAGACTCATTCATTTTGATCCGTATGTAGTCCATAACGAAATCTCTAAGAAGACTTATATTTAGGAACTGAGGGAGTACATGAAGTTCTCAACTTCACAACATCTAGCTTTGCCATATTGAAATGTTGATCCTGCAAGTACAATGTTGTCTTCACAAGTTCACGTGTTTTGACTAGCTCCATTCTTATTACGCCCTGCTGCCCAACAAGCAGATGTTGTAGTTTTCATTTGAGTGTTGTATTGAATCTTGCCCAATGTACCATGTCCATCCTGGAATATGTTATCAGCGAATGCACAAGTATATATGCAGTGTTTGTGGTTAATTAACTGTTTTAATGGTGCTATATATATACCCACATCTTTTGATTTTGGTGTGCAAAAGTATATTTATTCTGTATTATAGTGTGTTTTGTGTTACCGGGTTGGATATGATTGGACCGGGTGGGGCATTTGAGACTCAAGCGCTTTGAGGCATTTTACATTGTATACAAGCTTGCTAAGGGTTACTTCTATGCTGTGAGATACATGAGGGCATTCTCAGATCAGCTTCATAATGTGATAGCACATGGCTTTCCTCCTACCATGCCATGGATAAATCGACAAACGAGAGCCTTATGAATATTAAAGTGGTGGCGCATAACCATGAGACCCTTATGAATATTAAAATGGTGGCGCATAAATATGAGGACATAAGCAATCATCTGGAAAAGAGGTTGCATGCCATAAAAAGAGAGTCTCACGCACAAGAGCATGAGGTGTTTGTACCAGTTACTTTCACACTGAGGCCATGGCGTTGATCGTCCATGGACGTCACCGGTCACCTATTCTTCAAACTTTGGCGAGTACCAAGTGATATGTCATGCCACAGGCTCCTGTGATGCACTGTGTAAACTACGGCGTGATCTCCCTCTCCTTTTGTGAACACAACCTCTTTAGCGAGTTTATCCATCCTTTTGTACTTAATATCCTGCACTTAGTACTTGCTCTTTATTGTTTGCGCTTCTAATACTAAACCTAATGTCAAGTGGTTACCTTTTGTGGTCTCATGAATGCATTGAAATCGATTATCTCGTGACGATGTTGAACTCATGATGTCTTGCTTCTCTTAGAATTTAGTGGTTCTTCTTTCTTTCTTTCTGTTCTCTTGCTTGAATACGTGCGCTAAACCAAGATTGCTACTAACTTGAGCATTACATGCTTCATCATATGTTGGGACCGGCACTCTCGGGTCAAGTCGCGATACTGATGTAGTGAGGATAGATCGTTCTCCGAGTGGGCCGCGTGTAGCGGTTTCATCGATTCCGTGACTATATATATTGTAATTTTGCTAGAGCCCAACCGCCACTATAATTAGAACTAGAATCGTAGGAGCAGTGATATGGAAAATTAGCGATTACGTATGTTAGAATCAGTATATCGTACACAAAAGAACTAATGGGGGTCATGTACTATTTAAGTTGGGATGGGGGCACTTGCCCCCCCACCCAGCAAAAAAATTATATGAGACCGAGTCTTATCTCTCTCCGGGTTAGACCCGTCTCTGAGTCTGACAAGTATCATCATCAATTTCAACGCATTAGGGGAGTCGTCTTCTGTGTCAAAGCACCGAGACAGGAGAGCCATGAAGAGGCGCAGAGCAGTTGGATGACAGCATGCATTCGAGTTGCAAGTTTGAATGATTACTAGCTTCGTTCATTTTTCTTTGTTTTTATTTTTTTTAATTTGTTTATATATTGGAATATACTAAATACATATATTTGAAAAATTAATTAAATTTTTCCTTAAATGTTTTCATACATTTAAGAAAATGTTTTGAAGTGTACAAAAATGTTCGCGCAATTTTAAGAAAATGTAGATAACATTAAAAATATGTTCACGCCAATTAATTTTTTTCTCAAATTTGAGAAATTATTGTTAGCATTAATAAAATGTTCATGCCATTTTAAAAAAATCACGCATTTCACAAATACATGTTTGTGGTATTCTTTTCAAAAACGTTTATACAATGTATTTTTTCGCTAACTTAAAAAACTGTCTCCTGACATTGCAAAGGAATGTTTGCTTGTTTCAAAAATATATAGGTGTACAACTGAATCCCCAACAGTAGATGAATAAAGAAGCTGAATCTTATCATTAGTCGTCATGTGAATGTCAAAATCTATATCTACAATCTCCAAGGTCGCGTGTGCATATTGTAGGAATTGGTTGTCCAAGTACTATCAACGTATCAATATCAGTAGCACCATCCAACCAATTTATAGGCCGCTCAAGGCGTAGGCAATTTGCACCAACCAACTAATTAGGCCCTCGTGACCGTGTATGATGTGCTTTGTCCGCTAAAGGCATAGCTGACTTGCACTTCAGACAGTTCACGCAGCGATGGCCATGGCCGGGGAAATTGGAGCAATACTGATCGCCGGCTGATGATCAAAATTTGACAATATTTTCTTTTTCTTTTCTTTCTTTTAGTTTTCATTCTACATTTTTTGTAAATGTCGAGAACATTTTTCGAATGCACGTTTTACATTTTCCAAATACGAGTTTAACATTTTTTGAGTACATGATCAACATTTTTTATATACATACTTTCAACATTTTTCAAATTCTTGATTAACATTTTTCATATGCTTGGTTAACATTTTTTAAATAAAAGATTAGAATTTTTTAATACATAGCCAACGTTTTTTCCATACATATTTTCAACAATTTTTAATACAATATTTACATTTTTAACACGGCCTCAACATTCTTCTATGAACATGTAACATTTTTTAAAAGCTTGATTAAGATTTTTTCAAATGCAATATTAGCATTTTTATAATACATGGTCAACATTTTTTCTATACACATTTGACATTTTCCCAAAAAAACTGATTAACATTTGTCAAGTATTTGTGCAACACCTTTTGAAATGTTTGATTAGAATTTTATATACATGATCAAAAAGTTTCATCATTTTTCGAATACATGATTAACCATTTTTCCATACATGTTCAACATTTTCCCCAATGCTTTATTAACATTTTCAAATATTTGTTCAACATTTATTAAAAACTTCTTGAACCTTTTCTATAATATTATTGTAGAGATTGTTTTATATATAATATTGTAAGATATAAGTAAAAATACAAAAATAAAGGGAAAAGTAAAAACACATTAATAAACAGAAAAAAGGAGGCTGTGGCCTTCCGCGCTCTTGGGCCAGCCCATCTTGGTGCCCTTCAGCGAGGGTTCCTCCCCTCTTGGTGAATGCGAGATATAGGGGCGCCTGGGGGTGAGCACTCGCAGTCTTGCAGCGCGTCATTAGCCAATATAAAAACATGTTCGGGACATTTAAAAATGTTCAACAGATTCAAGACAATTTTTATCATTTTTTGGAACATTATTATACAATATAAAAAGTTATGTAACGTACAAAATATGTTTCGTACAACAAAAAATGTTTGATGCCATTTGAAAGGAATGTTCGTGTGTTTCAAATATATATTGGTGTATATTTGTAAAATAATGTTTGTACATTGTAAAAAAATGATTGTGTAGTTTAAAGAAAAATGTTTCGTATCATTCGAAAATATGTTGAACGTGTTCTTGAAAAATGGTTTACATGTATACAGAAAAATGTTCACAAATGTATTTTAAAAATATGTATACAATGTAGAAGAATGTTCCTATAATTCCATACACTCAGTATGCTCTAGAATGCTCTACTATAAGTTGCACCTAGACTAAGTTCCACACACTCTAGAAACCTACATTTTCACACTTGTTTCTCTAGAACCACATGATAATCAATTCGTATTGCAACTGTGAATGTGCTTTCTGCTTTGATTAACAGTGTATAGCCTAAATATTATGATTTAGATTTAAACTCCGGTATGTGGACACCCACGGGATACACCAAAAATCATGTTCGTGGACACCCACGGGATACCTCAACCTTATGTGGTATACATGTGGGCTATCCCATGAAACTCACATCGTGCCCGACTAAGCCACGGAAACCACATCGTGCGACGTAGCGACCGTGAGGATCACGGCGAGGCGATCAGCAGCCGGAGCACTACCCCCACACGGTGTTCGTCACTCATTTGTTCTACGGATATGTAAGCATAGCACACCATAGCCAAGCCATGCTTCACCCACATCCATATTCCATCCACACTAGTAGAAAACAGGGCATTGGTCCAGGCCTGTCCAGCCCATTAGCCCCGGTTCAATCTAGAACCGGGTCCAATGAGGGCACTGGACCCGGTTCGTGAGCCCAGGGGGCCGGTCGGGCCACGTGGGCCATTGGTCCCGGTTCGTCTGGACCTTTTGGTCCCGGTTGGAACGACAAACCGGGACCAATGGCCCTTGCTCCTGGCCCACCACCATTGGTCCCGGTTGGTGATATGAAGCGGGACCAAAGGCACCCCTTTAGCCCCGGTTCGTAGCACCAACCGGGACCAATGAGGTGCCTATATATACCCTCTCACTCAAGAGCAGAGCCCACTGCTCTGTTTTTTTTCTGGCCGAGGGGGAGAGGGGTTAGTGGTGCTCTAGCACACCTCCTATGCACACAAAGTGTTCGGTGGAATGCCCGAGCCACACTAGTTAAGCTTTTCTCCTCTCGAAGCTCTATTTTCTCCGAGATTTCTCTAGGTTTAGCGGTCCGTCACGTCCCGTCCCCGTATTCGCCGCCGTCGATCGCCCCCGCCGATCTCGTCACCGGCACCACCGTGGTGAGCCTCTTGTTATGTCCATGCTTTTCTTACTTTTATTATTGCTTGTTATTATTGCTTTAGATAGATATTTGTCTAATTTTCTTACGTTTATTATTGCTTGTTATTATATAGTGCGATGGTTTTGATATCCGCCCACGTGGGCCCTCGTCCTGTCTACGATTCGGATGTGGTATATTATCTTTAATTTATAACTATTTGTTTTAGTGTTTATGATAGTTATGCCGACCAACCTGACATGCATAGATGTTTTATTATGTCTAGGAGGTAGTTGAACCGGAAATTCCAACCGACCCTCTTGTGGAGAGGTTAAATTTAGTTGAAGAGGAAAACATTTCCTTAAAGAAAAAATTGGAAAAAATGGAGGAGGAGAAGATGGAATTGGAGTTGCATGTTGCGGAAGTCATCGATGATCACAAGATCAAGATGGACCCTATTGTCGAGAGGTTAAATTTAGTTGAAGAAGAAAACAAATTCCTGAAGGAAAAAATAAAAAAAATTGTGGACGAGAAGATGATATTGGAGTTGCATGTTGCGGATGTCGTCGATGATCACAAGATCAAGATGGATGCAATGCGGTTGAAGATTAAAAAGATTAGAAAATATGCCATTCATACCGAGGCTTGGTATCATTATGCCATTGGATCAATTGTTACCTTGGTTGCGATTATGACCGCATTTGTTTTCGCATTGAAATGTTTTACATAGTTTCGATGTGTATGGAGAGCTATATGTTGTTAGATGAGAACTATATATGTATGTACTTTGGTTTTAATGTGATGATGAACTTTTATCCATTTGGTCACTTAATTATCTATTTATGATGTTCTGTAATGATTTTTGACACACTTAATTATATATAATACACGCAGATGAACCGGCAATGGATGTACGGTGACAGACACACCTCCGAGTACATTAAGGGCGTGCATGAGTTTCTAAATGCGGCTGAGGCAAACAAGCATAATGGTTTTATGTGTTGTCCATGCACTAAATGTGTGAATACGATGTCTTACTCTAACCGGAAAATCCTTCACTCCCACCTGCTTTACAAGGGTTTCATGCCACACTATAATGTTTGGACGAGGCACGGAGAAATAGGGGTTATGATGGAAGACGACGAAGAAGAAGAGTACGATGACAACTATGTGCCCCATGAATACGGTGATGCTGCAATGGGGGGGAGCTGGTGAAGATCAAGAGGAACCAGACGATGTGCCCAATGATGCTGCAACGGGTGAAGCTGCTGAAGATCAAGAGGAATCAAATGATGATCTCCGCCGGGTCATTGTCGATGCAAGGACACAATGCGAAAGTCAAAAGGAGAAGCTGAAGTTCGATCGCATGTTAGAGGATCACAAAAAAGGGTTGTACCCCAATTGCGAAGATGGCAACACAAAGCTCGGTACCGTACTGGAATTGCTGCAGTGGAAGGCAGAGAATGCTATGGCTGACAAAGGATTTGAGAAGCTACTGAAAATATTGAAGAAGAAGCTTTCGAAGGATAACGAATTGCCCGACAGTACATACGCAGCAAAGATTGTCCAAGATCAAAAGAGCACCAACCAAAATAGCGGTGTCCGCTTTGATGCAACAACCGAGAGGGGAAATGACACATATTATGGTTACATAGTGGACATATGGGAACTTGACTACGGACATGATTTTAAGGTCCCTTTGTTTAAGTGCAAATGGGTCAATCTGTCAGGAGGCGGGGTACAGGTAGACCCACAGTACGGAATGACAACAGTGAATCTGAAAAATCTTGGATACACTGACGAACCGTTCGTCCTAGCCAATGATGTGGCACAGGTTATCTATGTGAAGGACATGTCTACCAGACCGAGAAAAAAAAGATAAGGAAGGGAATACATCATACGATGAGCCAAAGCGCCACATAGTTCTTTCAGGAAAAAGGGACATCCTGGGAGTGGAGGGCAAGACAGACATGTCTGAAGATTATAAAAAGTTTCATGAAATTCCTCCCTTCAAAGTCAAGGCTGACCCAAACATCCTGATAAACGATGAAGATTATCCATGATTACGGCGCAATAAGCAAATGACACAAGCGAAGAAAAAAGTGAAGACTTTTTTCGGCAACTATTATGATGATACCATGCCAACTTTGTAACAAACGAGTATGATACCATTGTCCGTTTGTACTATTCAAATTTCAATACTACTTGCACTAACAGAAAGTTTGTAATTGGTTTTACCAGAAAGAATTAAAAAATAAAGCAAAAAACAAAAGAAAATAAATAATGCAAAAAACAAAAAAAAAACTTCCAAAAAAAATAAAAAATAGAAACAATAAGTATTTCATTGTAAGTAGAAACAAAATAAAATAAATAAAGCAACAAAGAAAACAAATAATTTCAAATTTAAACTATTCAAATTTGAATACTACTTGCACTAACAGAAAGTTTGTAATTGGTTTTACCAGAAAGAATTAAAAAATAAACCAAAAAACAAAAGAAAACAAATAATGCAGTAAACAAAACAAAAAAACTTGCAAAAAAAATAGCAACAATAAGTATTTTGTTGTAAGTAGAAACAAAATAAAATAAATAAAGCAACAAAGAAAATAATGAAAGTTTATAATTTTTGTGACCTAAAAGAAAAAAGAAATCACTAAAAAACTATAAGTATTTAGTTCTAAGTAAAAATGAAAAAATAAATAGAAAAAAAGAAAAAAAATGCCACCTACCTGGCCAGCACGGCCTGAATACGACTAGAAACCCAACCATGGGCCAGGATTCAGGCCCGCAGCAGGCCCAGTAGGCCCACAGGCATTGCACTGTCGAATTAGGCCTGTAAGTCTGCATTTCAGATGAGTTCGAGAGGAGAGAGGCAGCGCAGCTTATAAACTGGTGCTGGCCTCTCTCAACTAGCGAGGTGGGACTAAACATCCCACCGCACCGCGCCAGCACAGGGCTTTGGTCCCGGTTGGTG
>LR738712.1:839283823-839375474 GCA_902687465.1 Secale cereale | reverse complement strand
ATCATGCGACTGTTACTTTCGCCTAATGATGAAGTATTGGTTTTGTTGAATCCTTTGACACTAGACAAAATGTGACATGAGGGGGTCTAGGGTTGTGGATTGCCGAGCAGTCGGGGGTCGAGGGGTCGAGAGGTTGCCTAGCTAGTGTCAAAGTATTGAAGAAATCCATGACTTCATCATTTGCCAGAAGTAACCGGGGCATGTTGGTACGAAGTTATGCAAAGTTGTTTTGGAACGGAGTTCCTGATAGGATAATCCGTCTTTTGTTACGAATTATCCTTTCTGGGACTCCGTTCCAAAACCACTTTGGAGAGCTTCGTACCATCATGCGACTGTTACTTTCGCCTAATGATGAAGTATTGGTTTTGTTAAATCCTTTGACACTAGACAAAATGTGACATGAGGGGGTCTAGGGTTGTGGATCGCCGAGCAGTCGAGGGTCGTCCAGGGGTCGAGGGTCGAAGCTAGTTCTACGTTTGCCATTAATATATCCATCTGTCATGTTTGAATAATAATTGGCATGTTGTAAATATTTGTAGAAACTATGGACGACAATACCTGAGACCTAGCAAAAGAAGCGATGTTGATGGACATAATCGCAGACGGACAAAATGCCGTCTTGTCGTTTCTCAACGACACCGATGAGCAGGTGGAAAGAGAGCTGGAGCTGGAAGATCTAGGCTATGATATTGATGGCTCCGGTGACCCAATGCACATGGAAGAAGTAGACCGTGAGGACGGCTCCGGTGACCCAATGCCGGTGCAAGAAGGAGACCGTGATGCTGGCTCCGGTGACCGAACCGAGTCCGGCCAGGAGGTATATATGTTAGTTAAGCATGTGCTGACTAGTTAATTGATGCATTCATTAACTCTCGTCTTTGTTCCTTTTTCTAGCCCTCCGGATCGAGCAAATCTTCGGTAAAGAGACGAGGCGCGAAGAAAAAGTTGAGGCCGGATGAAAAGTTTGAGATCTCAGAAATCTCGCGCTCCGGCGAGCCGATTGAACCCATCCGGACAAAGAACACATTTGTTAATCAGTGCGGGGTTCTGGTTGGGGACAAGATCCCGATCAGCATCCATCAATGGTTAAAGCCGGCTGCAAATGACGCTCAGGTGTCTTATGTCACTGATATGCAGAAAGAAGATCTTTGGACTGAGCTGAAGTCAAATTTCATCCTACCGGCAGAGGATGATCCGGCGAATCCAGTTAAAGAGGACTTAATCAAGTCTGCTGCTCTTTTGAAGATGGCAGACCAATTCAGGTCATGGAAGAAAAAACTGAATAAGTTTGTCAAAGATAAAAAGACTCCAGAATTCGTGGGCATATATGAGAAGATCAAAGATGACTGGCCCGCATTTGTGGCCTATAAGACATCGGAAAAGAGTCAGAAGATGTCGGAGACAAACCGGATAAATGCTGCGAAGAAGAAGCATCACCATCGCACGGGGTCAGGTGGCTACCTCAGAGCCCGGCCTAAGTGGGCCAAGGCTGAGAATGATCTGCTTGAGAAAGGGATCGAACCAGAGACAATTGATGGCTTCTCGCCCCTCGTTGGTTACCCCAAGTGGAAGGTTTGAGATGCAGTGTAGCGGAAGTTTTCCCTTGGCAAAGATACCAAGGATCGATTTCCCTGAGACTCCCAGTTTCAACAAGAAGGTGTCAACTGCTAACGGCGCCAGATATTAGCAATCAACGTGGACCTGCAGACAGATACAAATAACTTTGCTCCCAACGAGTACAGAGAGGTTGTCAATCCCTCCGGCCTTGTTGTTTACAAAGGATCAAACGCAAGTGATAATAGTGATAGGTATTGCTGCAATAGTAAGTAAAAGCGGAAAGTAAGTAGCGGATGTGATCAATGATGGTAATATGGACCGGGGTCCCATGATGTTCACTAGTGATGTCTCTCTCCCAAAAGACGATAAAACAGCTATGTGAGGTAAACAAATTACAGCTGGGCAATTGACTGAATTATGTGCGCAAACCAATGCTAACTATGTTACAAGAAATGCAGAGGTTCAAAGCATGGGCGGTACGCCAAGGCAAGTAGACCGAAATCCATCTGCATCTACTACTAATCATCCACCTTGAGATATCTATCCAGAACATCTCGCTGGTATTAAGTTGCGAGTCCCACCCATAGTGTAAACTCAAAGCAACAGACAACTGCATTAAAAGAACTTTGCGTAAAGTAAACAATCCTTGCACCCGCGGGCACAAGCACCATTGTTTTCCCCCTTGTGGCAATAGCACATCCCCTAGACTCATGTTTCTGTCACTCAAGCTAGTCATCGAGGGGCATGAACCCACAATCAAGCATAACGTTCCCTCTTGGAGTCACTACCTACTACTTGGCCAAAGCAATAAATAACAACGGAGAACATGCAAGAATTACTTACGAACATAAATATAAAAGAGGTAGATCAAATATATTACTCAAACACAATCTGAACATAATCTCACAATCCATCGGATCCCAGCAAACTCAACATAGCAACAGCATAAGGATTACATATGTGCCTCGATCATGTAGGGCAGCTCACGAGGACTAATTAGTGAAGCACAAGAACGGGAGGAGAACATCACATAGATACTGGTCATGGACCCATGGTCCAAGGGAGACTACTCACAACTCATCCGGGAGGCGTCCATGGTGGTGGAGAAGCTTCCGGTGGTGATCCTCCCCTCCGGCAGGGTGCCGGGAAGAGTTCTCCTGGCGCTCCCGATCTTGGAAGTGCGGCGGCGGCGGAACAGAGATGAGATCGCGAAAAAGGGTTCCCATCTCGAGGGTTTCGGGACACGATATAAATATATGCCAAAGGGGGGCATCAGCGGAGGCCCGGGGGGCCCAGGCGCCCCCCCGGCGCGGCCAGGAGGGGGGCCGCGCCACCAGGGCGCCTGGAGCCCTGGTGGCCCCCCTCCGGCTGTACTTTGGCTACCGGGAAGCTTCTGGAACGCTGATTTTTTATATATTTTTTCCGGGATTTTTCTAGCAGTTTTCGTAATGGGAAAACCTGAAATACAAAAACAGTAGAAAACAGAAACTGGCACTGGGGTGCACTGAGTTAATAGGTTAGTCCAAATATGATCAAAAGTGTATGGAAGTGTATAAATATCATAGCAATATCACCCAAAAGAGGCATGGAGCAAGCAGAAATTATAGATACGTTTTGGACGTATCAACATCCCCAAGCTTAATTCCTGCTCGTCCTCGAGTAGGTAAATGATAACAAGAATAATTTCTGTGGTGACATGCTGATACGTCCAAAATGCATCACTATTTTGTATCATAATTTATCCTTATTCATTGATATATCTCATGTTACGATGATGTTCTTATGTTGTTTTGGTCTATTTTACACCGTTTGCAACTTTCCGATGCCAAAGCAGCAGACGCAGGATTCAGCAGTAAAAAGTGGACGCTGAGTTGCTGAAGAAGAATACCTCCAAATTACCTGAAAATTGACGGGTGATATTTTTCAGACGAATCACGAAGACATGCAAAAGGGCAGCCGGAGGGGGGCCACAGGGTGCCCAGGCGCCCTGGGGGCGCCCCCCTGGCCGCGCCGGGGGGGCGCCTGGAGCCCCTGGCCCACCTCTGGTCGCCCCCTTTTGCATATATACTCTCCGTTATCCGAAAACCCTAAAAACGGGAGTTTTTACGGAGTTCCGCCGCCGCTCCGTGGCGGAAACCTACAGAGAAGAAAAAGCCATCTCCGGCGGGCAGATTCCGCCGGGGAGATCACCTCCCGGAAGGGGAGATCGTCTCCATCGTCATCACCATCGTCACGGGCATCATCGAGATCATCATCAACATCATCCCCAACACCAGCACCATCTCCATCTTCATCCAAACCCCATCTCACAATTGCAACTTGTGTTGTAACGCGTACTACCTATCCTCTCTACTCCATCGGTGTTGATTACTACTTTGTGGTGAATGCTATTGAGTTTTGTTGGAGAAATATTATTATGTCCAGATTGTTTATCACCTATTTATACCCACTGATCATGATCTCTTTTATGTCTCGTGAGTAGTTGCCTTAGTTCTTGAGGACATGGGGAAAGTCTTGTTGTTCGTAGTCATATGCTGTTGAAGTAATATGTGTTGTTTGATACTTAAGTTGTGTTGTCATTCAACTAGTGGTGTTGTGTGAGTCGAACACCCAACACTTCGCCTTATTAAGGACCTAGGAGAATACATTGTGTACAAAGAATGCTTATGGTGGGTTGCCGGAGTGACAGAAACCTGAACCCCAGTTCGCACGCTTTTGCATAAGGGAATAATGGATCCTCGATCGTATTGCTATGGTTAGGCTTTTGCCTTAAATTCTATCTTGTATTTGCGGATGCTTGCAAGGTGTTTAATCATAAGAGTGCACTCATCTTAGTCTAGAGAGTGTACTAGCATAGATCCACCCACTCAACACTTATCAACACATAACATAGTACCGATACGGAATATGGCGAAAGCACATGACTACCTCTCCCGTGTGTCCTCAGGAACGCTTTAGTCTTTATAAGTTCAGTTGCTAGGCCTCTCCTTTGCTAAGAAGGATTGGGCCACTTGTTACTCTCAGTGCCCATTACATTGCTTGCTTTTACTTTCCTGTTGCTTATACCGAGAAAACCCCTAAAAAGTCGTCTTTTAGTGTTTGCAGTAATTTCTTGCTCAGAATCGCTTATCAATACCTTCTGCTCCTCGTTGGGTTCGACACTCTTACTTATCGAAAACGCTGCAATAGATCCCTTACGGTTGTGGGTCATCAAGTACCGTTTTCTGGCGCCGTTGCCGGGGAGCGTAGCGCTATTGGTAAAGTGAAACTGGTAAGGAAGTTTTTATAATTCCATTCTTATTTTTTGCTATTGTTGCTCTTTGTCCTTATGGACAACCCTGTTATTGGATCGTTGCTTGCGGGGAGACGCCCCACATCTGTGGTGGTTGATCCTCCCCCTACTGAAATTGTGCCATATAAAATACCAGCTGGTATTATCGATTATGTTTTGGCTAATCGTTATGCAGGAGACAGACATCCCGGTGAACACTTGCTATATCTGTCACAACTATGTTCATTATTTAAGCTTGCAGGTGTATCGAGGGAGTTTGTCATGAGGAAATTGTTCGCCGTATCACTTATAGATAAAGCTTCGGATTGGTATAGGCTTCTCGATAACTCACACTTGCTTGACTGGCAGGAGCTTATGTCTCTCTTTTATACTAAGTTTTATCCTCTTCATGAAATTCATCGAGACAGGAACTATATTTATAACTTTAGGTCTCGTGACGGAGAAAGCATTGCTCAAGCTTGGGGGAGATTGAAGTCCCTAATGCTCAAATGCCCTATTCATAAACTTCCCAAGGAAATTATACTTACAAATTTTTATGCCAGGGTTTCTCGTCAGGATAAGGAGATGCTGGATGCCTCCTCTAGTGGGGTATTTCAGAAGAAGAGTGTTGAAGAAAGGTGGGATCTCATTGAAAGGATCCAGAGGAATACCGAAGATTGGGAAATTGATAAAGGTATTGAACCCGCTATAAATTATGAACATGATTATATTGAGAGCTATGTGAAAACTGATTACTTCAATACTTTTTGCTCTAAGGTTGGTCTTGATTCCCATCTAGTGATTGATTTCTGTAAGAATTTTGCCTCTCACGTTGATTCTTTTAAAAAGAAGAGAGACCAGCATCATGAACCTTTTAAAGAGCCACCTGTTGATATTCATGTTGCTGACCCTATTTTGCCTGCAGTTATATATGAACAACCTCCTTTTCCTGCAAGGATGAGGGAGCATACTCTTGTGACAGGCATAATAAATAAAAGTGAGAGGAGAGTTGACGAGCTTGAGGACCAGATCAGGGTCGATCCTCAAGTTGCATTGATTAAAGACCTTGTTACTAATGATGTTTTAGATTCCAATATAAATTTTTGTGCTGTTTCCAATAACCTTGTCACAGCCAAGAATAAAGGCCCAATTTCAGGTACTCCAGTGGTATCTGTTAAAATAGGAGATCACAATTATTATGGGCTATGCGATTTGGGATCGAGTGCGAGTGCTATTCCTTATTCACTTTACGAGGAGATCATCGGTGAGATTTCCCCTTGTGAACTTGAAGAAGTTGATGTTACCATTCATCTTGCAAACAGAACAACTATCTCTCCTATCGGAATTGTGAGGGACGTTGAAGTCCTATGTGGAAAGGTAAAATACCCTACCGACTTTCTAGTACTTGGTTCAGAGAGGGACAATTTATGTCCTATTATTTTTGGTAGACCTTTTCTTAGAACTTGTGGAGCTATAATAGATTGCAAGAAAGGTAAAGTCTCTGTTGAATTCAATGGTGAGCCGTATGAATTTTATTTTTCTAAGTTCTCTAAGCAGCCTCGTGGTACCAATTTACCTAATGATGATAAACTTATTGAAAGTATTGCCTCTATTGCTATTCCCCCTAATGATCCTTTGCAGCAATACATGGAGGACCACGAGAATGATTTGCATATGCAGGAAAGAAATGAACTAGATGAAATATTCTTGAGGCAACCTGTTATCCTGAAGCACAACCTTCCGGTTGAACCTTTGGGAATTTTATCAAAACCAAAAGAAGACCCGGTGTTCGATCTTAAACCTCTTCCAGATACGCTCAAGTATGCTTATTTAGATGAAAAGAAAGTATATCCTGTTATTATCAATTCTAACCTTTCAGGATATGAAGAAGAGCGATTATTGGAAGTACTTCATAAACACCGAGGCGCAATTGGCTACACCCTTGATGACCTTAAGGGGATCAGTCCATCTATCTGTCAACATACTATCAACCTTGAGCCTGATGCTAAACCAGTTGTTGATCATCAACGACGGTTGAACCCGAAGATGATGGATGTTGTGAGAACTGAGATTCTCAAGCTTCTAGCCGCAGGTATTATCTACCCTATAGCTGATAGTAAGTTGGTAAGCCTGGTACATTGTGTTCCTAAGAAAGGAGGTACAACTGTGGTTCCTAATGATAAGAATGAACTAATACCTCAGAGAATTATTATTGGATATAGAATGTGTATTGATTACAGGAAGCTGAACAAGGCAACCAGGAAGGATCACTACCCGTTGCCGTTCATCGACCAAATGCTTGAAAGGTTATCCAAAAATACCCACTTTTGTTATCTCGATGGTTATTCTGGTTTCTCTCAAATTCATGTTAACACTGCTGATCAAGAGAAGACCACTTTTACTTGTCCCTTTGGTACTTATGCTTACAGGCGTATGCCTTTTGGTTTATGTAATGCCCCTGCTACTTTTCAAAGGTGTATGTCTGCTATCTTTCATGGTTTCTGCGGGGATATTATGGAAGTCTTCATGGACGATTTCTCCGTCTATGGAACCTCCTTTGACCATTGTCTTCACAATCTTAATAAAGTTTTGCAGAGGTGTGAGGAGACGAATTTGGTACTCAACTGGGAGAAGTGCCACTTCATGGTTAATGAAGGAATTGTTCTTGGCCACAAGATTTCCGAAAGGGGAATTGAAGTGGACAAAGCCAAGATTGAAGCTATTGAGAGGATGCCCTATCCAAGGGACATCAAAGGTATTCGCAGTTTTCTTGGTCATGCTGGTTTCTATAGAAGATTTATTAAAGACTTTTCTAAAACCTCGAGGCCCCTCACTAATCTTCTCCAGAAGGACGTCCCTTTTGTATTTAATGAGGATTGTAAGGAAGCTTTTGAAGTCCTTAAGAAAGCTTTAATAACCGCTCCTATAGTACAACCACCTAACTGGAATTTACCTTTTGAGATTATGTGTGATGCAAGTGATTTTGCTGTTGGAGCTGTTTTAGGACAAAGAGTTGATAAGAAATTGAATGTTATACATTATGCTAGAAAAACCCTTGATAGTGCTCAAAAGAACTATGCCACTACTGAGAAGGAATTCTTAGCTGTAGTTTTTGCTTGTGATAAGTTTAGGCAGTATATTGTTGATTCCAAAGTTATTATTCATACTGATCATGCTGCCATTAAATATCTTATGACAAAGAAGGATGCCAAGCCAAGGCTTATCAGATGGGTACTCCTTCTTCAAGAATTTGATTTGCAGATTGTTGATAGGAAAGGAGAAAACAATCCGGTGGCGGACAATCTTTCAAGGATGGAAGATATACCGCACGACCCCATCCCGGTCAACGATAGTTTTCCAGACGAGCAACTTGCCGTTGTAAAAGTACAATCTCTTTCCGATCCTTGGTATGCAGATTATGCTAATTTTATTGTTGCGAAGTATTTGCCTCCAGGTTTAACATTTCAGCAAAGGAAGAAGTTCTTCCATGATTTGAGGCACTACTTTTGGGATGACCCACACCTTTTCAAAGAATGTCCCGATGGGATCGTGAGAAGATGCATACCGGAGCATGAGCAAAAGGACATTCTCAGACGATGTCATGATAGTCCCTATGGAGGACATCACGCCGGTGAGAGGACTGCACATAAGGTTCTTCAATCAGGTTTTTATTGGCCTACTCTCTTTAAAGATGCTAGAAATTATGTTTTAGCCTGTGATAAATGTCAGAGAGTTGGTAACATTAGTAGAAGGAATGAGATGCCTATGAATTACTCACTAGTGATTGAACCTTTTGATTGTTGGGGTTTTGATTTTATGGGTCCTTTTCCTTCTTCGCACAAGTACACTCACATTTTAGTAGCTGCTGATTATGTGACCAAGTGGGTTGAAGCAATCCCCACTGAAAGTGCTGATCACAAGACATCTTTGAAAATGCTTAAAGATGTAATTTTTCCTAGGTTTGGTGTACCAAGGTATCTCATGACCGATGGAGGATCACACTTCACGCACGGAGCTTTTAGAAAAGCTTTGGCCAAATACGATGTCAATCATAGAATTGCTTCACCATATCATCCTCAGACTAGTGGGCAAGTTGAGCTCACCAATAGAGAGACTAAGTTAATCTTACAAAAGACAGTAAACAGAAATAGAAAGGACTGGTCGAATAAGTTAGGAGATGCTTTGTGGGCATATAGAACTGCTTACAAAAACCCCATGGGCATGTCCCCCTATAAGATGGTGTATGGCAAGGTTTGCCATTTGCCATTAGAGTTAGAGCACAAAGCTTTCTGGGCTGTTAGAGAGCTTAATGCTGACCCAAAATTAGCTGGTGAGAAGCGTCTCATGAACTTGACTTCTCTAGATGAATGGAGAAGTGAAGCTTACGAGAGCGCTAAAATGTTCAAGGAAAAGGTAAAAAAGTGGCATGATAGGAAGATTCTGAAACGTGAATTTAATGTTGGTGATAAAGTTTTGTTGTTTAGATCCCGTTTCAGGTTTTCTCCAGGCAAACTACTTTCCAGGTGGGAAGGGCCATTTCATATTGAAGAAGTCTATCGGTCTGGTGCAATTAAAATTAACAATTTTGAAGGCACCAAACCTCAAGTTGTGAATGGGCAAAGACTTAAACATTACATAGCAGGAGACCCTGTCGATGTTGATGTGAATATAATATACACAAAAACTCACGAGGAACATGTTGCAGCCCTGTTTCAGACGCCAGCAGAAGCAGAATAAAGAAAAGGTATGTAGTACGGTAAGGAAACATCGCGAACCATCATAAAAGTTCCGTATTACGAGTTTTTGCAAAATTAGTAAAATTCTGAGCCTAAGTGGAGTCGGAGACGAGCTCCAGGGGGTCCAGGCGCCCCCTGGCGCGCCCTACCTCCTGGCCGCGCCGCCAGGGCGCCTGGACACCCGGGAGTCCGCCTCCGACCCCGCTTTAGCCCGTTACCTTCCTTTCTGTGCATAAATTTTTGCTATATATTTGCCCGGATTGTTCCGGCAACGTATCTTGCGATTTCGCGTGTTTTCTTTTCGATCTGTTTCTGCCAGGGAATCTTTCAGCTGAATTTAGGTGCCATGGCTTCTTCAAGTTCCCCCAAGGACGAGTTCGTCGTCAACGTCATCAACCCTTACCTCGCTGAGGTGAAGAAGCACCCTCAGGTTGTTCGGATGGAGGACGGTGTCCTTCATCAAGAAGATCTGAAGGGACCTATCAAGGAGGGGAGCATCCAGGCCAGGCTGGAAGAAGTGGAGCAAGAAGTCTTCGAGTACAAGAAGATGATCGAGCGTGGTGTTGAAGCTAACTTTAACATCACCAACGAGCTGAAGAACTACTTCCTGAAGGAGATGAAGGAGATGTGGAAAAGCATCACTGCGTCTGAAGAAAGAATTATAGAGCTCCAAAGGAAAATTAATGATCTACATTGCCAGAACTGTGAGTATGAACTAAGGTTTATGCGCATGAGTATGGGTGCTGCCTGCAGGATTCAGGAGACAAGCTTCTCATATGAGACTGGAGAACCCCTTCCATGGTAGCGTTTCGCCGAGGACTACGTGATCAACGCCAACAAGGATGAGGAGTGAAATCTCCTGGGGTAATGGCATTCCCTTGGCTTGTTCCAAGCTTGGGGGAGTGCCCGGTATCTTTATCTTTACCTTTTGCCTTTAGAGTCAAGTAGAGTCGTATCATGTCTAGGGAGGTTATTTTATGAAATAGATGTGTGCATTGAGGTCTATCACTCCTTCGGTGGAGATTGTATCCGTGAGTGTGGAGTCGTCTATGATGGAATATTAATGAGAAGTTTATTGGTTCCTTTTGCTGCACTCGGTATTCTCTTCACGCAATCGACCTTATATGATGATTCTTATGGGGAGTATTGACCTTATATCAGGTATGGCTGTGAAAACTTTATTTAATCTTGGCAAACATAGCTTTGGTCATAACAACAAGCATGATTTTCTTAAAGTATCGACATAGCCAAAACCTTTATGTTATTATGCTTGAAGTGTTATGCTGACAAGGAAGACAACTTGATGTGTTATGCTTATTTCAATGTTTATGCTTTATATTGTTTTGCATCTTAGTCATCATCCATTGTCTGTTCTCTCAAAACCTTTGCTAGCCTAACTTTGTACTAAGCGGTATCCTGCTTGTGCATCCATACCCTTAAACCAATACCTTCCATATGAGTCCACCATACCTTCCTACTCGTGGTACTCCACTACCACTTCCTAAAGTACAGAATTTATGTGTTATCCTTAAATGTTCAAAATCTTTTATTTTTGTGCCTCTGCTTTAGCTCATGAGGAAGTAGTAGCTAATTCATGATCTTTTTGAGTTGGACAAGCTTCACCCCGGGATTGCATGTCTAATGTGCAAACCCATAATTCGAGAAGGAACTGGCAAAGAGTGCGCCCGGCTTAAAAATAATATAACAAACAAACCCTCCTTCACGCTTTGTTCATGAGAAATCAGAAAACTTTGGCAGTGATAAACAAAGGAGAATAAGAGGATGAGATCGTCCTTGTGCGGGAGCCGTTCCTCGAAACTTGTTCAGCTCAAGAAGTAATTGGGTTACCTATTAGCATTCGTTGACAAAGCATGCACCTCTCAAAATTTGTTTTCATTCTGTTTGATTTAAGGATAGCACATGAGTTTTCCCTACTACCCTAGAGCAGGGCCTATCTTTTAATTTTAAGTTGAGTCAGTTATTCCTACTCCCTTCTATTCTTAAAGAGAACAGACATTTGATGTTGATAAGGATTCATTCATATAAAGCTGCATTAAGATTTGTCATATCATATCCTTGTTTACATTATCATTTGATAAGTAAGTTGTTTGTCAAGCCCAGCTAAGGCAAATATCTTCCTTTGTGTTAACATTTTCACTTCTTGCCTGATAACATGTTCTTTCAAAAGCTTCATTAATCTCATCAAAACATAAAGAAAGAGCAAAAGTAAAAGCCATTAGTTGTTCTTTGACCAAAGGACATGTTTGCCATGATTCAATGAGTTTCCTTAGCCCTATTTCCGAACATAAGTGTTACTACTCTTTTATAAGGGCCTTATGAGTTGAAAATTGCTGTTGAGGATATTTGAGTTGGTGAAGAAACTGAGATGCTTCTTGTCCGTATTCTATTTATCGACACTTCACTCTCTAAACTTGTGGACAGGTTTACCGAGCTTAGTATTCGCTTGGGGACAAGCGAGGTCTAAGCTTGGGGGTGTTGATACGTCCAAAATGCATCACTATTTTGTATCATAATTTATCCTTATTCATTGATATATCTCATGTTACGATGATGTTCTTATGTTGTTTTGGTCTATTTTACACAGTTTGCAACTTTCCGATGCCAAAGCAGCAGACGCAGGATTCAGCAGTAAAAAGTGGACGCTGAGTTGCTGAAGAAGAATACCTCCAAATTACCTGAAAATTGACGGGAGATATTTTTCAGACGAATCACGAAGACATGCGAAAGGGCAGCCGGAGGGGGGCCACAGGGTGCCCAGGCGCCCTGGGGGCGCCCCCCCTGGCCGCGCCGGGGGGCGCCTGGAGCCCCTGGCCCACCTCTGGTCGCCCTCTTTTGCATATATACTCTCCGTTATCCGAAAACCCTAAAAACGGGAGTTTTTACGGAGTTCCGCCGCCGCTCCGTGGCGGAAACCTACAGAGAAGAAAAAGCCATCTCCGGCGGGCAGATTCCGCCGGGGAGATCACCTCCCGGAAGGGGAGATCGTCGCCATCGTCATCACCATCGTCACGGGCATCATCGAGATCATCATCAACATCATCCCCAACACCAGCACCATCTCCATCTTCATCCAAACCCCATCTCACAATTGCAACTTGTGTTGTAACGCGTACTACCTATCCTCTCTACTCCATCGGTGTTGATTACTACTTTGTGGTGAATGCTATTGAGTTTTGTTGGAGAAATATTATTATGTCCAGATTGTTTATCACCTATTTATACCCACTGATCATGATCTCTTTTATGTCTCGTGAGTAGTTGCCTTAGTTCTTGAGGACATGGGGAAAGTCTTGTTGTTAGTAGTCATATGCTGTTGAAGTAATATGTGTTGTTTGATACTTAAGTTGTGTTGTCATTCAACTAGTGGTGTTGTGTGAGTCGAACACCCAACACTTCGCCTTATTAAGGACCTACGAGAATACATTGTGTACAAAGAATGCTTATGGTGGGTTTTCGGAGTGACAGAAACCTGAACCCCAGTTCGCACGCTTTTGCATAAGGGAATAATGGATCCTCGATCGTATTGCTATGGTTAGGCTTTTGCCTTAAATTCTATCTTGTATTTGCGGATGCTTGCAAGGTGTTTAATCATAAGAGTGCACTCATCTTAGTCTAGAGAGTGTACTAGCATAGATCCACCCACTCAACACTTATCAACACATAACATAGTACCGATACGGAATATGGCGAAAGCACATGACTACCTCTCCCGTGTGTCCTCAGGAACGCTTTAGTCTTTATAAGTTCAGTTGCTAGGCCTCTCCTTTGCTAAGAAGGATTGGGCCACTTGTTACTCTCAGTGCCCATTACATTGCTTGCTTTTACTTTCCTGTTGCTTATACCGAGAAAACCCCTAAAAAGTCGTCTTTTAGTGTTTGCAGTAATTTCTTGCTCAGAATCGCTTATCAATACCTTCTGCTCCTCGTTGGGTTCGACACTCTTACTTATCGAAAACGCTGCAATAGATCCCTTACGGTTGTGGGTCATCACATGCTATTAACCATATAGGACTTTTTCATAGTCATATGACAAAAGCTTACTGAGACAATGAATCTGTAGTAATTAAGTTGCCTCATGAGAAAACCACAAAGAACTGAAAGTTTTACAACATGATACTAAAACATCAAATAGATTTGTAATGAGCATGGTGTGCAAATATGATAAAGTGATATCTCTCTTGCCCCCTTTAGTGAAGCAAAACATAAATGCAGGGGCACCTCCGAGGTTTAAATGATGACTAGATACAATGATTTCAAAATAAACGATATCACAATCATGCAAAAGACAATGCTACTTTGGGACAATGCACACTACACTCAGAATGACAATCATGCTCTGAGTAGTTGGTGCTTTAAAAGAAGGTGGAGACTCTCGAACCGTGGCTTTTGTTGGCAAGGTTGAAAACCCGTAGTCGGAAACAAAGACAAAACATGTACCAGAGCTCTTGGTTTTAAAAACAGAGGTAATAATATTTTTTTTAGATCATGCATGTTTCGTCAACGAATGCTAGCAGATAACTCAATTACTTCTTGAGATGGACAAGTTTCGAGGAACGGCTCCCGAAACAGGACGATCACATCCTCTTAATCTCCTTTGTTTATCACTGCCAAAGTTTTCTGATTTCTCATGAACAAAGCGTGAAGGAGGGTTTGTTTGTTATATTATTTTTTTGAGCCGGGCGCACTCAATGCCAGTTCCTTCTCGTATTATGGGTTTGCACATTAGACATGCAATCCCGGGGTGAAGCTTGTCCAACTTAAAAAGATCATGAATTAACTACTACTTCCTCATGGACTTAAAACAGAGGCACAAAATAGGAATGCATTTTTTTTGAATAATTTCGAGATGGTACATGAAAGTCTTCATTAGGAATGGCAGGTAAATACCATGTAGGAAGGTATGGTGGACTCATATGGCATAACTGGTTTAAAAGAGTTTGGATGCACAAGCAGTCAGTCCGCTTAGTACAGGCGAAGGTTAGCAAAAGACTGGGAGCGACCAACTAAGATAGCAATGACGGTCATAATCATGCAGAGCGACAAAGCAACATTGAATCAGGCATGGTAGTTATATCGCTACTCAGAAATAAAAGATCATCAAGGCTTGACAGACTTTCTTTACAGTCTTAAATATGCGTGAGCATACGCCAAGTCAATCAAAATAAATTCTTGAAGGAAGATATTACTAAACCATACCACATCATAGGCAAACAAATCATGTTGGTACTCCAATAACACATTGGGAACCCCCCAGCTATTTGAGACTAACCATAAGAAAACATGAACTACTAAGCACCATTATGCACGTAGCATCTTTATCATAGACATACCAACCAATGCAACGGAAGCAAACTCTCTTAATAAGATAAGCATGATAACTAAAGAGAGTTCAAGCAACCAACTAAACAAAAGCTCTTTAAAAAGATAAGCATGAATACTAAGAGCTGAACATGATAGTAGCTATTGAAAGACAAAGAACACACACAACAAAGATAGACATGAAAATTCTATGTTATGTTCTAGGTAGAAGTGGAGCGTGTTTCTCTCCCACATAAAGAAAGCTGAGTTCCGACTCGTTGTGAAAAGCTAAAGAAAACTAAAAAGGAAAACTAAAAGCAAGACGCTCCAAGCATAGCACATAACACATGAAGTGATAAAAATATAGCGGAACGAAAGACGAACTGATAATGTTGATGGAGAAGGGGATGCACGGGGGCATCCCCAAGCTTAGACGCTTGAGTCTCCTTGAATATTTCTTGGGGGTGCATGGGGGCATCCCCAAGCTTGAGCGTTTGACACTCCTGAATCTTTTTATCATCTTCCCTCGCACACTTGAAAACTCCCTTCATACATAACTCATCATAATCTGATTAGCGAGGTTAGTACCCATAATAAAATAATTGTTCCTTGCTGGAAATAAGGAAATTCTTGAAGGTCTATTGTTTCTCAAGATTGCCAAAAGGTTTTTGCAAAGAAAAAGCAAGCTCAAGGTTTGCAAAATGAAGGAAAGGCAAAACAGGACAGAATCTGTGAAAAACAGAACAGCACGTAGTAAATGATTTTTTCGGGGCACTTCTGCAACTCTAATAAAAAAACTCAGAACAGACGCACGAAAGACAATTGTATAGAGCACGCTGTCGAAAAAATTCAGACCAAAAAGATGATCTGGTGATTTTATACGAATTTTTCTATCCAAGGACAGAATCTGTTTCCTGGACAGCACGTCACAACTTTTGAACTTTCTTGCAATCAGAGGCTATACTTGGCACAAAGTTGAAAAGCAAAGATACAATGATGATGCTACTGTAGTAACAACATCAAGACACAACAAAAGCAAAATAAAATTTTATTCATGTGGGCTGCCTCCCAAAAGCGCTTTCTTTTATGCCTTTAAGCTAGGCATAATGCAAAGAGGAATCAATAACCATCATAATAATCGGAGCTATAAATTGCTTCAAATGGTTCCTCAACAAGTTCACTCTTGTTCTTACTAGGGAAGGGGTACACACCTTTTGCCTTTCCGCGCAAGCGGATTTGTCCCTTACCTATATCGATGAAGCCTTTTACCGCTCGGAGGAAGTCCCTTCCAAGCACTATATTTCCTTGGTTTGGCTCCATGATGAAGAAATCAACCATTGTAATCCCTTTAAGGAATTTAACTGGCACGTCTTTTATTCTTCCCTGGATTTCAGAAATATCTCCATTAGTGTGTTCATGATAAGATGGTAATCTATCCATGTTAAATTTTAAAGAATCATAAACAATTTTTGGCATAGTAGAAACCATAGATCCAATATCACAATAAGCAAGGAAGTCTTGATAAGAGATGCTAATCCTAACAAAAGGCTCCCAATCATTGTCTATTTCCAAAATATCTCTCTTATTGGGTTTGGGTTTCTCTACCTTCATCAAGTCTAGAGCATCCATTCTTTTCTCAATAGTAGCAAGTCTATCTATGACAGTATCAAAGTTATGATCATAAACAAAGTAACTAGATAGACCATGTATAATTTCAAGAGCTCTAGCTTCATCACACTCTAGGAAATCTCCTTCAGCTATAATATCAAGAGAGTGTTTACACCATTTAGAAAGACCATGGTAAAAATTTCTAAGCACAATTTTTATAGGTATCCAAGGCATAATTCTTCTATGTGCATCAGAAATTCTGTCCCATGCCTTCTTCATATTTTCTCCATCCTTTTGATGGAAATCTAGGACTTCAGATTCCCTCAAAGCACCAAATCCTAACATGCTTGACTAAACAGAAAGGACTACTAGCAGAAAAGCAATTTTTTTTTGTAATTTTTGATAGAAGACACTAAAGCAAAACTGAAAGGTAAACTAACAAGACTAAAAAGCAAAGGTAAAAGATAGCATGCAACTCCCCTATCTTGAAGAGTGGAGTCCCTGGCAACGGCGCCAGAAAACTTTGCTTGATGGCTTCTCGCCCCTCGTTGGTTACCCCAAGTGGAAGGTTTGAGATGCAGTGTAGCGGAAGTTTTCCCTTGGCAAAGATACCAAGGATCGATTTCCCTGAGACTCCCAGTTTCAACAAGAAGGTGTCAACTGCTAACGGCGCCAGATATTAGCAATCAACGTGGACCTGCACACAGATACAAATAACTTTGCTCCCAACGAGTACAGAGAGGTTGTCAATCCCTCCGGCCTTGTTGTTTACAAAGGATCAAACGCAAGTGATAACAGTGATAGGTATTGCTGCAATAGTAAGTAAAAGCGGAAAGTAAATAGCGGATGTGATCAATGATGGTAATATGGACCGGGGTCCCATGATGTTCACTAGTGATGTCTCTCTCCCAAAAGACGATAAAACAGCTATGTGAGGTAAACAAATTACAGCTGGGCAATTGACAGAATTATGTGCGCAAACCAATGCTAACTATGTTACAAGAAAGGTAGAGGTTCAAAGCATGGGCGGTACGCCAAGGCAAGTAGACCGAAATCCATCTGCATCTACTACTAATCATCCACCTTGAGATATCTATCCAGAACATCTCGCTGGTATTAAGTTGCGAGTCCCACCCATAGTGTAAACTCAAAGCAACAGACAACTGCATTAAAAGAACTTTGCGTAAAGTAAACAATCCTTGCACCCGCGGGCACAAGCACCGTTGTTTTCCCCCTTGTGGCAACAGCACATCCCCTAGACTCATGTTTCTGTCACTCAAGCTAGTCATCGAGGGGCATGAACCCACAATCAAGCATAACGTTCCCTCTTGGAGTCACTACCTACTACTTGGCCAAAGCAATAAATAACAATGGAGAACATGCAAGAATTACTTACGAACATAAATATAAAAGAGGTAGATCAAATATATTACTCAAACACAATCTGAACATAATCTCACAATCCATCGGATCCCAGCAAACTCAACATAGCAACAACATAAGGATTACATATGTGCCTCGATCATGTAGGGCAGCTCACGAGGACTAATTAGTGAAGCACAAGAACGGGAGGAGAACATCACATAGCTACTGGTCATGGACCCATGGTCCAAGGGAGACTACTCACAACTCATCCGGGAGGCGTCCATGGTGGTGGAGAAGCTCCCGGTGGTGATCCTCCCCTCCGGCAGGGTGCCGGGAAGAGTTCTGCTGGCGCTCCCGATCTTGGAAGCGCGGCGGCGGCGGAACAGAGATGAGATCGCGAAAAAGGGTTCCCGTCTCGAGGGTTTCGGGACACGATATAAATATATGCCAAAGGGGGGCATCAGCGGAGGCCCGGGGGGCCCAGGCGCCCCCCCGGCGCGGACAGGAGGGGGGCCGCGCCACCAGGGTGCCTGGAGCCCTGGTGGCCCCCCCTCCGGCTGTACTTTGGCTACCGGGAAGCTTCTGGAATGCTGATTTTTTATATAATTTTTCCGGGATTTTTCTGGCAGTTTTCGTAATGGGAAAACCTGAAATACAAAAACAGCAGAAAACAGAAACTGGCACTGGGGTGCACTGAGTTAATAGGTTAGTCCAAATATGATCAAAAGTTTATGGAAGTGTATAAATATCATAGCAATATCACCCAAAAGAGGCATGGAATAAGCAGAAATTATAGATACGTTTTGGACGTATCAACAATGCAATGGCCAGACCGTTGCCGGACTTGGTTCTTCGGGGTTGGCGGAACCTTGGACCCTGTATCAGGGAGGTGCATTTGGATGGACAAGCAATTGGAAACACCACTCAGGAAGAGGCGGCAGTATATCAAAGCAGCGCATGAAGGGACGTTCTTCCCCGACAGAGAGAACGACGAGCTGACAATGGCCCTCGGGAATCCTGAGCACCCTGGACGGACACGAGGCACGCCAAGCTCCCTTCTGTGGCGTGCTGGGTTTCCGTACGCAGGCGGCTACAAAAGCCACGAGAGGAGGAAGAAAATGGAGCAGACCGAACTGCAGGCGCTGCGGGCCAGAATACAAGCGATAGAGGAACGGGAAGCAAATCGGGACAAAAGAATTGCCGAAGCTTCCCCCGAAGCTACCCCGCCATCTCAGCGGAGAAGCAGCGTGGCTTCCACCGAGCTGCTTCAGCCGGAGCCTGTCTTGACGGCTACTGCCAGGTATCCCGTGGATGCTATCACGGAGGCACAAAATTTCCACCTTATGGCGCAGTGGATGAATCTGAAGGTCAAGGCAGCTGCTGGGTGTGTTTATCCTACTGGACCCGGCGACACTTTTCACTGCCGGCCGATTCCAGAAGGATATGCTAGGGTGATGGTGGATGAATTACGGAGGGATTTGAGGAGCTCCAGCTTGACCACCCTACCGGTGAAGGGGAGACTCGGCTGGGTTCTTCACTGAAGACTCCATGCCTATGGCGGAAGGACCTCATCAACATTCTCAACTGGACGCCTCCGCCTCCTCCTCCTCCTCCTCTGGCGAGTCAGGGCACTCCGCCTCCTCCACCGCCTCCTCCACCGCCTCCTCCACCGCCTCCTCCTCCGGCGAGTGACGATCAGGGCACTCCGGCTCCTTCTCCGGCGCGTGGCGGCACTCCGCCTCCTTCGCCGCCGGCGCGTGGCGGCACTCTGCCTCCTTCGCCGCCGGCGCGCCCGAGCAGCCAGCCTGCTCCTCCTTCTCCGCCTAGTCAGCAAGGGCGGAAGAGACCTGCCGCCGCTCCAGCTGCTCCTGCTCCAGCGCGTAAGCAAGGAAAAAATACAGCCGCTTCGTCTGGTCTGGCGACGTCTAGCAGTACAGCCAGAGGCGGGAGGCGATGCAGATTCGGTCCTTCTCTCACGCCTCTAGAGAAGTTACCATATGAGAGGTCCGACGAGGAAAACACGAAGATAGCTCAAGGCGAAGTGAAGGACTGGCTTGAAGGGTTGAAAGCACAGAGACATCCACCTCCGGAGGAGAAGATAGATGCGGTGAAAGCAAGGCGCACTCTTGCTGCCCTGAAGCAACCTGCGAAAAGTAAGCCGCAGGACAACTATGACCGCATGATTCAAAATTCATTTCAAGCAGCGAAGTGGTCGGGAAGTACTAAAAGTGATCAAAGGTTAGCAGAAGGACGAGCTGGGAAACAAATTGCCCAGCTCGGCGAACAAGCGGACCAATCGTGCCCCCCGCTCAAGGTGTCTAGCGACATGGTCGCTAATGATCCGAGGATGGTGCCCGGTTATACCAATCTTGGAGATTACGTGTCCGACGATGTACAATATGATTTCTTGGACGTGCAGATAGAAAGATACGAGTACAAAAAGCCTCTCGTCAAAAATGAAAGATCTCTATCAACGAATATACGAAGATTGCATGATTGGTAATTGAAAATCTCCAGAGAGTCTGGGGGGAGGGTAGCTTGTATTTGAGAGTTAAACCGGAGCATGACCTCGTTGGAATTGAACTGTTGCCTGTTCCATTTGAGGAGTTCTATCAGTTTTTCAATCAATTGGCCCTCGATAAAACAACGGTCACCTGCTACTGTCTGTAAGTAGTACTACTTCTGTCATTAAGTCTCTCTATATAGCTGATCTTCATTGCATGTATTTATAATTATCCTCACTATATTATGCAGATTGAAGATCGTCGAATTGAAGAAAAGACAAGTAGGTGATATTGGGTTCATTAACACATACCTCATAGATGCAACCAAGGTTAAATTGCGTCCCTTAGATACCGAGACCAACTTGCTACGATCGTTGGTGGTAAATGAAAACAAAGATATAATACTCTTTCCTTACAACTTCAAGTGAGTGTTACTGTCTTGTGCATATTTGGTTTCCCTTATATATCAGTCAAGGTTATAGTAATGTAATTGCTGAGTTCATGCATGTGTGCGCAGCTTCCACTATATTCTCTTAGAGATTAAGCTTGAGAAGGGAGTAGTAAATGTCTTGGACTCTAAACGTAAAGATCCAGAGGAGTATGCGGACATGACTCAAATGCTCGACAGGTAAGTTAAATCGATCAATATTATCCATCATGCATATCAGCAACTTCATTTCTGATATCAAGTAATTGTTTTCTTTGTCTGGCAGGGTTTGGAGAAAATTCACCAAAAAAGCTCCGGGACTGCCGAAGAAGCTAGAATTTAGATACCCGAAAGTAAGTACTATATAGTAGCATGTTCCGCGCGCGTATCTCCTATATCTTGATTCAAGCGCTAGTTTCATCAATACCATTTGGCATTCTTGCTTATCAGTTTGATTGACCTCTATTTCTTATAAAGTGGTTGTGGCAGGAACCCGGGAATGATTACTGTGGATACTACATTTGCGAGTCCATCCGCCACACGACCTGTGAGCGGGGCTACTCTGAAGCACAATTTGAAGTGCATAAGCAATTAATAATATTCACAATTTTATAGCATCATTTCATGTATTGACCCCCTACTTCAAATTAGATGTTTCGGATGCGGGATGAACTCCTAACACCAGATCGTCTGCGAGCAATTCAAGAAGAATTGGCGGCATTCTTCCTTGAACACGTGATCGCGCCAGACGGAGAATACTATGTGGACCATGCGTCCATCCTATAGGAGATTATATTTGTAAGAGATAATTATTGTATATATGTACCCGGTAGTGTCGGATAGAGATATACGAGAACTTGTTGTTCGACCAATCTCTCGGAGAAGGAGATGTGGTCGATATTACTTTTCTCTGTATGCATATATATATATGTATATGTTGATTATACGATCTTCTGTTTCCTTCGTTTGCTTTACTAGCTAGCTAGCTAGCTAGCGTGTCTAGTCCTCTCTATACGTATGTGTAGTACGTAGCGTCGATCAAGCACGGACATAAGAGAGGACACTTCTCTCTATTAATTATCTAGCTAACACAATATGAAACACCTAAATTAACCCCCCAAAACCTCCAACCCCCCTCCCCTTTCAAAAAAAAAAACAAAAACCACAGCCACAGAAATGCTGACGCGTGGATGCCTTTTGGTCCCGGTTGGTGCCACCAACCGGGACCAAAGCCCCTCCTGCCTGGGCTCGGCGCACAGGCCACGTGGACACCCATCGGCCCCGGTTCTGGATTGAACCGGGACTAAAGGGTCAGAGCATTAGTACCGACACTTTTGTCCCGGTTCAGGAACCGGGGCTAAAGGCCCAAACGAACCGGGTCTGATGACCCTTTATCTACTAGTGCCAGCTGAAGTTTCGAACGATTTAGTTGATGACAATATTGATGTGTGATAACTGTTTTTTGCAACCGCATCTGCTGGCGGCGATATCCATCATCCTGGCCATATTCGCCAGCCTCGGCGTGGGGACCATCATAGTCGAGTTCTCAGGCGGGCGATGATGAACCCGGCCCAGCCGCACGTGTCGCATAACAACAGCCAGCTTGGGCATCTGGCCAGCCGTCAGCCGATGAGGGACAACGTAATGCCGCCGTCAATGTTGACAATCCGTCTGTCCCTCCAGCATGTGAGCAACAAGTATTTTGTTGCAGCATGTGAGGAGCTATCATGGTGTCATGGTGTACAAAGCATGCCAGACAAATCAGCGTGTAGTATCACTCTGCTCTCCGTCCAAATCACCACCTAGTGTGTCTTCGTGCAATCGAGCCACTTCCATACAATTTAAACGGGTATTCCACATATCACACTTATCAGCTTATCCCGCTTGCAAGGTAATGTGTATGATGGTAATAGGGTTTGTTGGGGTCCTGTAACACATTACACATTTTATCTATTCATATTCCATAAAAGTCTAGAAGGGAGGGGGGCTATCGCCCCCTAACCCCAACTCAACTCATTGTCGTTTGGATTGGGTTTTTTCGGGGTTATGTATATTCACTGAAATGGGTGTGGTCATTGGATTGCACCCTCAGCGCCCAGTGCAAAGATGACTGCGGACGTGGTTCACTTAGATTCTAGACCGAGTTTTGCCGGAGCCGTGACCAGCATACCGAGGTTTCCTCATACACATGCATGGATGTGACAGAAGCCGAAGTGTGTGCTGTCCGTGAAGGCCTTAGAGATCTATCCACTCTGTTTAACGGGCATATAATCATTGAGACTGACTACAGTACACTAGCCAAGGAACTCTCTCCGTAGGCGACCAATCAGTCCAAGTTGTTTCCAATTATCAGCAACATAAGAAGGCTCATGAATCGTGCAAAGTATCCTGGGTTAGCAGAGATAGAAACAAGCTTGCTCATGCACTGGCGTTTGAGGCAAGATAGCATGGAGATTTCCAGGTGATTGGAGCTGTGCCAAGTAGGGTACAGGAGGTCTAGTCGTACGATTGGAATCACTCTCCTGTATAACACTGGGGTTCGTCATTCTCAAAAAAAGAAATGAGTACTGCAATCTGTTAAATTTCGGCAGCGTATACCTTGGCCGTAATACATTTTCCTGTAGAATTTGTGCAGCATAGTATCATATTTTATATCAAATTTCTGCCCACATGGTACACACACAATGAACACTGAGTAAAATAGCAGCAAAGGGTAAAAATAGCAGTGCAGAATGACCACTTCAGAGACCAAAAGATGATCCATTAACTTCAAATCGCAGTACAAACTTCACCAGCTCCAACATCAGGTCATACAAACCCAACGAAACTACCATTATTACAAGATCAACCACACTGGGGCCATTTGTTAATCTACTAACACAAAGAATCGCATTGACACTGATATGTAGTTCCGCAATGCTTACACCAATTTCCATCATTTCTTCATAATAGATAAAGCTAGTAGACACACACAACAATGACAGTTACCATCATTTCCTTCAACACCATCAGCATCTCAGTACCTAAACCTAACGGAGCCTTTGCTTGCTGCTTGGTCATGCTACCTGCAACCCATGCTTGCTCACTTTCCCTTCCAGCTGCAACACGTCCAAGATTAGGCCTTTCATCCATTGCAGATGCAAAGCCCCTGTTCCCTCCTATCCTTCTAGCTCTTTCATTCCTTCCTCAATTAAGCTCTTCCCTCCTAACCTCAGCAACACCTATTGCATCTATTGCATCATTGCCAACAAGCAAGCGCTTATCAACAAGATAAGCAACGTATTCAAACTCCCATTGATAGAATTCACAAGTGTCCTAACCACATAAAAGAACAACAGATGCAATGTGAAATCACCGAGACGGACTGCAATGAAATTGAACAAAATGAACAACAAAAGTTGCATTGCACTTACACCATGATTGACACACTTGTAAAACACCCTTCATGTCTCTCCGTGTTCGGCAGATAGAACTTGACGCGAGTGTGGCACTAAGGGCACTTGATGAGCGGCACGACCACAGAACGGATGCCGAGAGATGACCTTATGGAGCTTGTTGACATTGCGGAAAGGGCGGCGGCAAGGAACCTCAAACACAGCGGCGGAGGTGGCTGGAAGCAAGCTCCAACACGGCAGAGAAGGCGGCGGCGATGGGGAAGTAGGGATTTGAGTGAGGGCTAGGGGATAGGGATTTGAGGGGGCGGAAGGAAAAGTAGATGGCATGGCTTTTTTTTACAAAAAGGAACATGAACTAACTAACCCACTTAACTTCATCTGACGTGGACTCTTTGGACTGGTCAATAAGTGGTCAAATCGAGTGGCGACGAGTGGCATACACACAATAGTTGTAATGCCCAGGATGGGACTATACCTCCTACGTGTCGAGGCACGACTTAAAGGCATAAGCCCATTCTGGAATGATCTCAAGTTTGGTATCTTTGCACGACTCATGTAAAATAGGGATGAAATGCAAAAGAGATAGTTGGCTTACACTCGCCACTTCACACAATACATTACATAAGCAAAACATCATTCAAAACATCACAACCCGACTACGGGCAAAGATCCAAAAGAAAGATACCAAAAAAACATAAAGCCACAGGTCTGAATCGCCCCTAGTAGAAACCACTACTGATCGTCGAAAACGTCACAAGCATACGGCCACTCTCTTCATCGAGCTCCCAGTGAAGTACTTGAACCAGCTCCTGCATCAATCTCGGCTGAACCTGCATCTGGTGTTGTAGTATCTGTGAGCCACGAGGACTCAGCAATCCCATAACCATGGGTATCGAGACTAGCAAAGCTTTATGGGTAGGAGGAGGTAAAGTGGTGAGGTTGCAGCAGCGGCTAAGCATAATATGGTGGCTAACTTACGAGTACAAGAATAAGATGAGCATCTACGCAAACGGTCGCTGATGACCCACAATCGTAAGGGATCTATTGCAGCGTTTTCGATAAGTAAGAGTGTCGAACCCAACGAGGAGCAGAAGGTATTGATAAGCGATTCTGAGCAAGAAATTACTGCAAGCACTGAAAGATAACTTTTAGGGGTTTTCTCGGTATAAGCAACAGGAAAGTAAAAGCAAGTAATGTAAAAGGTACTGAGAGTAACAAGTGGCCCAATCCTTTCTTAGCAACGGAGAGGCCTAGCAACTGAACTTATAAAGACTAAAGCGTTCCTGAGGACACACGGGAGAGGTAGTCATGTGCTTTCGCCATATTCCGTATCGATACTATGTTATGTGTTGATAAGTGTTGAGTGGGTGGATCTATGCTAGTGCACTCTCTAGACTAAGATGAATGCACTCTTATGATTAAACATCTTGCAAGCATCCGCAAATACAAGATAGAATTTAAGGCAAAAGCCTAACCATAGCAATACGATCGAGGATCCATTATTCCCTTATGCAAAAGCGTGCGAACTGGGGTTCAGGTTTCTGTCACTCCGGCAACCCACCATAAGCATTCTTTATACACAATGTATTCTCCTAGGTCCTTAATAAGGCGAAGTGTTGGGTGTTCGACTCACACAACACCACTAGTAGAATGACAACGCAACTTAAGTATCAAACAACACATATTACTTCAACAGCATATGACTACTAACAACAAGACTTTCCGCATGTCCTCAAGAACTAAGGTAACTACTCACGAGACATAAAAGAGATCATGATCAGTGGGTATAAATAGGTGATAAACAATCTGGACATAATAATATTTCTCCAACAAAACTCAATAGCATTCACCACAAAGTAGTAATCAACACCGATGGAGTAGAGAGGATAGGTAGTACGCGTTACAACACAAGTTGCGATTGTAAGATGAGATTTGGATGAAGATGGAGATGGTGCTGGTGTTGGGGATGATGTTGATGATGATCTCGATGATGCCCGTGACGATGGTGATGACGATGGCGACGATCTCCCCTTCCGGGAGGTGATCTCCCCGGCGGAATCTGCCCGCCGGAGATGGCTTTTTCTTCTCTGTAGGTATCCGCCACGGAGCGGCGGCGGAACTCCGTAAAAATCCCCGTCCTTAGGGTTTATGGATAACGGAGAGCATATATGCAAAAGGGGGCGGCCAGAGGTGGGCCAGGGGCTCCAGGCGCCCCCCCGGCGCGGCCAGGGGGGGGGGCGCCTGGGCACCCTGTGGCCCCCCTCTGGTTGCCCTTTCGCGTGCCTTCGTGATCCGTCTGAAAAATATCTCCCGTCAATTTTCAGGTAATTTGGAGGTATTCTTCTTCAGCAACTCAGCGTCCACTTTTTACTGCTGAATCCTGCGTCTGCTGCTTCGGCATCGGAAAGTTTGCAAACTGTGTAAAATAGACAAAAACAACATAAGAACATCACCGTAACGTGAAATATATCAATGTATAAGGATAAATTATGATACAAAATAGTGATGCATTTTGGACGTATCAGTCGCAAACTAGTAGTGATCGCTAAAGATCCTGAACTACCTACGAGTCAAACATAACCCCACCGTGTTCTCTTCTCAAAGTGAAAAGAGACAGTCACGGTTACTCACACAGTTGTGTGTTTTACTTCGGATCCTCTGTCAAGTTTTCTACAACCGGACATTAACAAATTCCAATCTGCCACACAACTGCGGTCACGGCTTTCGAAAGATTATAACCCTGCAGGGGTGTCCCAAATTAGCCCATCACAAGCTCTCACGATTAGCTGAAGTGATAAATATAATATCATCACCCCTTATCTTAAGGAAATCCGATCAAGCTCGGCTTCCCGGTGCACAAGACATTTCGACAATGGTAAAACAAGTCCATCAAGACCTCCCGGCGTGCCGACACCCTGATAGTAGCCGCGCGTATCTCGTCTCAGGCCACGACCGGATGGGTGATGCTACAGGTAAAACCAATCCTCGAGTTTTCCCATGGTGGCCCCGCAGGCTCCCCGTTTGGGACCAACACCATCAGCACTGCCCCCCTGTTATGTAGAATTAAGAACCCGGGGACGCGCCCCCCTATGCAAATTTTAATTAAATAATTAAGTTGTTATTATGAGGCAAATTAAAACCAATGTTGGGCCTTGCTGGAGGAGTTTTATTCAAAGTCGAACTGTCGAGGGGTCCCCATCCACCCATCGTGTAAGGAACGCAAAATCAAGGAACATAATGCCGGTTTATCGGCGCCTAAGGTGGCATGAGTGGAACAAAACACCGAGCAAAAGGCCAAGCCTTCCACCCATGCCCAGTATATAGGTGTGTTAATAATAACAATAGATATTGTGATATTCCAACAACAAGTTCCCACCTGGAACGATCTTCGTCTTCACCTGCAACTAACAACGCTATAAGAGGGGCTGAGCAAGCGGGTAACATAGCCAAACAGTGGTTTTGCTAGGAAGGTTTCAAAGGTTAGAGGTTTCATGGCAACAAGGAGAGGCTGACATAAAAGATAGGTAGCGCGACATGTAACGATAGCATCGAGACAACTAAGCATGGCAATGGTAGTAAAGGTATCCAAGGGTATGATCATCTTGCCTGGGATTCCGCAAGGGAGAAGAACGGATCCATGAAGTAGACGGAGCAACATAGTCGAGCGAATCCTCACAACTCCGGAACGAAACCGAAGCTAACAAGAGAAGCAACCGGAAAGAAGCAAACAACACGGTAAACACACAAGCATAAACATGGCATACGATGCACATCCAAGTATGATGCATGTCCGGTTTAAATATGCATGGCATGGCAACGTGCACAAACAAAACTACAAGTTAAGTGGAGTTCAATATGCAACGAGTTGCATATTGACGAAACTGTTGGAAATATGCCCTAGAGGCAATAATAAAAGTATTATTATTATATTTCCTTGTTCATGATAATCGTCTGTTATTCATGCTTGAATTGTATTGTACGGAAACAGCGATACATATGTGAATATATAGACCACAATGAGTCCCTGGTAAGCCTCTAGTTACCAGCTCGTTAATCAACAGATGATCACGGTCTCCTGATCATGGACATGTGATGTCAGTGATAACGAGATCACATCATTAGGAGAATGATGTGATGGACAAGACCCAATCCTGAGCATAGCACGAGATAGTATAGTTCGTAATGCATAAGCTTTTCAGTGTCAAGTATTTATTCCTTAGACCATGAGGTTGTACAACTCCCGGATGCAGTAGGAATACTTTGGGTGTGCCAAACGTCACAACGTAACTGGGTGGCTATAAAGGTACGCATCGGTTATCACGGAAGGTGTCTGTTGGGTTGGTATGAACCGAGACTGGGATATTGTCACTCCGTATGACGGAGAGGTACCTCTGGGCCCACTCGGTAATACATCATCATAATGAGCTCAAAGTGACTAAGGAGTTAGTCACGGGATGATGGATTACGGATCGAGTAAAGAGACTTGCCATGATGAGATTGAACAAGGTATCGGGAATACCGACGATCGAATCTCGGGCAAGTACCGTACCGATGGACAAAGGGAATAACATACGGGATTGAGTGAATCCTTGACACGGTAGTTCATCCGATGAAGATCATCGAGGAACACGTGGGAACCAACATGGGTATCCAGATCCCGCTATTGGTTATTGACCGGAGAGTGGTCTCGGTCATGTCTGCGTGTCTCCCGAACCCGTAGGGTCTACACACTTAAGGTTCGGTAACGCTAGGGTCGTAGAGATACATGCACGTGGAAACCCGAAAGTTGTTCGGAGTCCCGGATGAGATCCCAGACGTCACGAGGAGTTCCAGAATGGTCCGGAGGTAAAGAATGATATATAGGAAGTCCAGTTTCGGCCATCGGGTGATCTCCGGGGGTCACCGGGAGTGTCCCGGGACCACCGGAGGGGCCCCGGGGGTCCACCGGGTGGGGCCACCCATCCCGGCGGGGCCCCTAGGCTGTGTGGGGAAGTGGACAGCCCCTGGTGGGCTGGCGCACCACATGGGCCCCCCTCCCCATGCGCCTAGGGTTGAAACCCTAGGGAGAGGGAGCGCCCCCCTTGCCTTGGGGGGCAAGTCTCCCCCCCCAGGCCGCCGCCCCCCTGCAGATGCCATCTGCAGGGCATGGCGCACCCCCTGGCCCCCTATATATATGTGGGGGGGGGAGAGGGCAGCCGCACCCTTGCCCCTAGCGCCTCTTCCCCTCCCGTCACACCTCCATACTCCCTCCGCAGGGCGCCGGCGAAGCCCTGCAGGATTCTCCACTGCATCCACCACCACGCCGTCGTGCTGCTGGATCTCCGACGACCTCTCCTCCCCCTTGATGGATCAAGAAGGAGGTGACGTTGCTGTACCGGACGTGTGTTGAACGCGGAGGTGCCGTCCGTTCGGCGCTAGATCATCGGTGACGAAGAACGCGAAGAGTACGACTACTTCATCCACGCTTCTTCGAAAGCTTCCGCTCGCGATCTACATAACGGTATGTAGATGCACTCTTATTTGCTCTTTGCTAGATGTCTCCTTAGTTGGATCTTGGTGAAAGCGTAGAATTTTTTTGAATTCTGCTACGTTCCCCAACAGTGGCATCTAAGCTAGGTCTTATGCGTAGCATCTTGCACGAGTAGAACACAAAGCAGTTGTGGGCGTTTGAGTTTGTTCAACTTTCTTGCCGTTACTAGTCAATCTTGATTCGGCGGTATTGTGGGATGAAGCGGCCCGGACCGACTTTACACGTACGCTTACGTGAGACTGGTTCCACCGACAGACATGCACTAGATGCATAAGGTGGCTCGCGGGTGTCTGTCTCTCCCACTTTAGTCGGATCGGATTCGATGAACAGGGTCCTTATGAAAGGTAAATAGAAATTGACAAATCGTGTTGTGGTTTTGGCATAGGTAAGAAACGTTCTTGCAAGAAAACCTATAGAAGCCACGTAAAAACTTGTAACAACAATTAGAGGACGTCTAACTTGTTTTTGCAGCATGTGCTATGTGACGTGGTATGGCCAAACGAAGATGTGATGAATGATATATGTGATGTATGAGATTGATCATGTTCTTGTAAAAGGGAATCACGACTTGCATGTCGATGAACTTGACAACCGGCAGGAGCCATAGGAGTTGTCTTAATTATTGTATGACCTGCGTGTCACTGAATAAACGCTATGTCATTACTTTACTTTATTGCTAAACGTTAGCCATAGTAGTAGAAGTAATAGTTGGCGTGACGACTTCTTCGAGACACGATGATGGAGATCATGATGATGAAGATCATGGTGTCGAGCCGGTGACAAGATGATCATGGTGCCCCGAAGATGGAGATCCAAGGAGCAAGATGATATTGGCCATATCATGTCACTTTAATTGATTGCATGTGATGTTTATCATGTTTATGCATCTTGTTTACTTAGAACGACGGTAGTAAATAAGATGATCTCTCACTAAAAATTTCAAGAATTGTGTTCCCCCTAAATGTGCGCCGTTGCTAAAGTTCGTTGTTCCGAAGCACCACGTGATGATCGGGTGTGATAGGTTCTAACGTTCGCATACAACGGGTGTAAGCCAGATTTACACACGCAATACACTTAGGGTTCACTTGACGAGCCTAGCATGTACAGACATGGCCTCGGAACACGGAAGACCGAAAGGTCGAACACGAGTCGTATAGAAGATACGATCAACATGAAGATGTTCACCGTTGATGACTAGTCCGTCTCACGTGATGATCGGACACGGGCTAGTCGATTCGGATCGTGTATCACTTAGATGACTAGAGAGATGTCATTCTGAGTGGGAGTTCATTAAAATTTGATTAAGATGAACTTAATTATCATGAACTTAGTCTAAATTCTTTACAATATCTCTTGTAGATCAAATGGCCCACGCTCATGTTTCCCTCAACTTCAACGCGTTCCTAGAGAAAACCAAGCTAAAAGACGATGGTAGCAACTATACAGATTGGGTCCGTAACCTGAGGATTATCCTCATAGCTGCCAAGAGATCATATGTCCTTGAAGCACCGCTAGGTGATGCACCCGTTCTCCCGGCGACCCAAGACGTTATGAACGCCTGGCAGTCGCGTTGTGATGATTACTCCCTGGTTCAGTGCGGCATGCTTTACAGTTTAGAATCGGGGCTCCAAAAGCGTTTTGAGCACCACGGGGCATATGAGATGTTCCAAGAGCTGAAAATGGTTTTCCAAGCTCATGCCCGAGTCGAGAGATATGACGTCTCCGACGCATTCTACAGCTGTAAGATGGAGGAAAACAGTTCTGTCAGTGAGCACATCCTCAAGATTTCTGGATTGCACAACCGCTTGTCTCAGCTGGGAATGAATCTCCCAGATGAAGCGGTCGTTGACAGAATCCTCCAGTCGCTCCCACCTAGCTTCAAGAGCTTCGTGTTAAACTTCAATATGCAGGGGATGGAGAGGTCCATTCCCGAGGTGTATTCAATGATGAAATCAGCGGAGGTGGATATCAAGAAAGAACATCAAGTGTTGATGGTCAATAAAACCACTAAGTTCAAGAAAGGCAAGGGTAAGAAGAACTTCAAGAAGGACGGCAAAGGAGTTGCCGCGCCCGGTAAGCCAGTTGACGGGAAGAAGCCAAAGAATGGACCCAAGCCTGAAACTGAGTGTTTTCATTGCAAGGGAACGGGGCACTGGAAGCGGAACTGCCCCAAATATTTAGCAGACAAGAAGGTCGACTACGTCAAAGGTATATTTGATATACTTGTTATTGATGTGTACCTTACCAGCGCTCGTAGTAGCTCCTGGGTATTTAATACCGGTGCGGTTGCTCACATTTGTAACTCAAAACAGGAGCTGCGGAATAAGCGGAGACTGGCGAAGGATGAGGTGACGATGCGCGTCGGGAATGGTTCCAAGGTCGATGTGATCGCCGTCGGCACGCTACCTCTACATCTACCCTCGGGATTAGTTTTAAACCTTAATAATTGTTATTTAGTACCAGCTTTGAGCATGAACATTGTATCTGGATCTCGTCTTATGCGAGATGGCTACTGATACGTCCAAAACGTATCTATAATTTCTGCTTGCTCCATGCCACTTTTGGGTGATATTGCTATGATATTTATACACTTCCATACACTTTTGATCATATTTGGACTAACCTACAAATCCAGTGCACCCCAGTGCCAGTTTCTGTTTTCGGTTGTTTTTGTATTTCAGGTTTCCACATTACGAGAACTGTCAGGAAAAATCCAGAAAAATTATATAAAAAATCAGCGTTCCAGAACCTACCTTGAACCCGAAGTACAGCCGGGGGGGCACCAGGGCCCCAGGCGCCCTGGCGGCGCCCCCCCTGGGCCGCGCCGGGGGGGGTGCCTGGGCCCCCCGAGCCCCGTCTGGTGCCCCCCTTTGGCATATATTTAGAGCGTCCTTCGAAACCCTCGGGACGAAAACTCTTTTTCGCGATCTCATCTCTGTTCCGCTGCCGCCGCTGCTTCCAAGATCGGGAGCACCAGGAGAACTCTTCCCGGCACCCTGCCGGAGGGGAGGATCATTATCGGGAGCTTCTCCACCACCATGGACGTCTCCCGGATGAGTTGTGAGTAGTCTCCCTTGGACCATGAGTCCATGACCAGTAGCTATGTGATGTTCTCCTCCCGTTCTTGTGCTTCACTAATTAGTCCTCGTGAGCTTCCCTACATGATCGAGGCACATATGTAATCCTTATGCTGTTGCTATGATGAGTTTGCTGGGATCCGATGGATTATGAGATTATGTTCAGATTGTGATTGAGTAATATATTTGATCTACCTGTTTTATATTTATGTTCGTAAGTAATTCTTGCATGTTCTCCGTTGTTATTTATTGCTTTGGCCAAGTAGTAGGTAGTGACTCCAAGAGGGAACGTTATGCTCGATTGTGGGTTCATGCCCCTCGATGACTAGCTTGAGTGACAGAAACATGAGTCTAGGGGATGTGCTGTTGCCACAAGGGGGAAAACAACGGTGCTTGTGCCCGCGGGTGCAAGGATTGTTTACTTTACGCAAAGTTCTTTTAATGCAGTTGTCTGTTGCTTTGAGTTTACACTATGGGTGGGGCTCGCAACTTATTACCAGCGAGATGTTCTGGATAGATATCTCAAGGTGGATGATTAGTAGTAGATATTGATGGATTTCGGTCTACTTACTTTGGCGTACCGCCCATGCTTTGAACCTCAACCTTTCTTGCAATGTAGTCAGCATTGGTTTGCGCACATGGTCCTGTCAATTGCCCAGCTGTAATTCGTTTACCTCACATAGCTGTTTTATCGTCTTTTGGGAGAGAGACATCACTAGTGAACATCATGAGACTCCGGTCCATATTACCATCATTGATCACATCCGCTATTTACTTTTCGCTTTTACTTACTATTGCAAACATTATCTATCACTACTATCATTTGCGTTTAATCCTTTGTGAACTACAAGGCCGGAGGGATTGACAACCTCTCTGTACTCATTGGGAGCAAAGTTATCTGTATCTGTGTGCAGGTCCACGTTGATTGCTAATATCTGGCGCCGTTAGCAGTTGACACCTACTTGTTGAACCTAGGAGTCTCTGGGGATTCGATCCTTGGCATCTTTGCTAAGGGAAAAACTTCCACAACACTACATCTCACACCTTCCACTTGGGGTAACCAACGAGGGGTTAGAGGCCCATCAAGGAGTTTTTCTGGCGCCGTTGCCGGGGACTCCACTCTTCAGGATAGGGGAGTTGCATGCTATCTTTTACCTTTGCTTTTTAGTCTTGTTAGTTTACCTTTCAGTTTTTGCTTTAGTACCTTTTATTGAAAATCACAAAAATAGTTATCTTGCTTGCTTGCTACTATGGGTTCCACCGAGAACACCAAGTTGTGTGACTTCACTAGTCACAACAACGATGACTTTATCAGCACACCTATCACTACACGTGCCACTTTAGCACCTTCATATGAAATTAAACCTGCTTTACTGAACTTAGTCATGAAAGATCAATTCTCCGGTGCTGGAGATGATGCTGCTTTACACTTGAACAACTTTGTTGAACTTTGTGATATGCAAAAGTACCACGAAATAGATGGTAATATTGTTAAGCTTAAGCTTTTTCCTTTTTCCTTGAGAGGAGGAGCTAAAATTTGGTTTCAGTCTTTGCCTAGAAATATCATAGATTCATGGGACAAGTGCAAAGATGCTTTTATCGGAAAATACTATCCACCTGCTAAAATTATCCAACTGAGAAGTAACATAATGAATTTTAAACAATTGGATAATGAACACGTTGCCCAAGCTTGGGAACGTATGAAATCTCTTATCAAGAACTGCCCTACTCATGGTTTGACTACTTGGATGGTTATCCAAACTTTTTATGCAGGCTTGAACTTTACCTCGCGGAACTTGTTAGATTCGGCCGCGGGAGGAACTTTTATGTCAACTACACTTGGTGCTGCCACAAAGCTTCTCGATGAGATGATGACCAACTACTCCCAATGGCACACCGAATGCGCTCCAACAGGTAGGAAGATAAACTCTGTCGAGGAGATTTCCTCCTTAAATGAAAAAGTTGACTTGGTCATGTCTCTACTTTCGAAGCAATCTTCTGTTGATCCTCGCGATGTTCCTTTAAATTCTTTGATTGCTCAAGAACAAGTAGATGTGAACTTTATCTCTAGAAACAATTTTAACAACAATGCTTATAGGAGTAACTTTGGTAGCAATCCTAGACCGTTCCCCTCTAATTCTTATGGGAACAACAATGCTTATCCTATCACCAAGAACTCCACTACTGAACTAGAGACTATGCTTAAAGATTTCATCACTACCCAAAAAGCCTTTAATAAGAGTGTAGAAGAAAAACTACATAAACTAGATGATCTTTCTTTTAAGGTAGACCATTTAGCCAATGAGGTAAAATTGCTAAAAATTAAAACTTCTCCTCTTGAGGAGAGGGAAGTCACTCCTATAAATGCTACTCAAGTGCAAATTAATGAAAATATTAGGATGATGGCTAAACTTAAAGAGAGATGGGCTAGAGAAAGGGAGGAAGAAGATAGAATTAAGAGCCTTCCTACCCACCACACTGTTGCTACTATCCAAGTGTCGGGGCCGGATTTCGGGAACACAATATTCCAGAAATTAACCCCTAGTGTCATCACCAGCCCAGGATTACTGTTACTGGGGGACACATCCTTGTTACAGATTACCAAGCATTTACAAGAATTTGATACAAGACCATAAAGGTCTACTGATACAACAATGACTCCGGTGGTGGATGAAGGAATTGGCTTGTGGATCCCCAACATCGATGGGGCTCCATTCCCACAGGAACAGCTGACCCGGATAACTCCTATCCCGCGTGGCTGTACTCCTAGGCTTCGCACGGACGTCGCTGTGGTTTTCCCCGTAGAACTCCTAACCTGGCCAAGTAAATAGCCAGGGACAAGCCTGTGAGTACGTTTGAATGTACTCGCAAACATCATGGACAAATGATATAACAAATGCAGCAAACAATTATATGGTCATGATAAATTAAACTATATGCATATGCTCATGATGGACTTATATTAAATGCATGCTGACAGGAATTAAAACATGGCATGGTGAATAATAGTTAGTGCAGAAAATAAATATTAGTATCAATAAAATATAAAAGAAATGCCGGTCGGATGTCAAGTGACACCACGGTCGGTCTTGAAAAGAAATGCCAGTCGGGTGTCCACAAGAGTAGTGGCGTGATAGAACCGCCTGAAACTCGAGGGACGCCACAAAAGGACTTGAAATTAAAAGCGAGTGTCCGGGGTAGTCCAGCCAGCCCCTGAGACACTCTAAGAAAATAAAATAAGAGTAATGGGTTAGTCCACAATAATAATCATATCATCAAATATACTAATGGTAACACCAGTAGCAACGATAATTATCCTGCAAAATAACCCTGCTCAATTTTAAATATTTCCTCCGGAGACCGACTCTAAGACCGACACTTGACCAACCCAGACTGTAGTCCTTAACCGCGGACACGGCTATTCGAATAGGTTTCAAACTCTGCAGAGGGTGTACTCTTTACCCACAAGTATAGGATTTCTTTAGTCAGTATCGTGATACTGACTAATTCCCATTACGGTCTTTGGGATGAAAACACACCTAACCAGCACACACCAGAAAATCCGTTCAGATGCCAGGAATCACCCAAAGCATCGTTCCAGAAAAACTCTAAGTCGGAGAGGCTACAACCTCCAAGAGCATGGGATCACTATTTATACGCGCGGATTACAAGGGTACACTCCCTCTCGGCATCACGACAGCCGGAAACACCCATGCCCCCTGACCCGATGGAAGGATTTAGTCCATCGTCGTGGAAAACCCTCATCGTGGCCCTCTGTACGGTGTGTGCACGGAAAGGGGCTAACAACATACTAAACCATACCCTACCCGTGGCAGGGACAAGTGGCAGCACGATTCAAGTATGGGGGTTACCGGAACAAGACTCGATCTACGGTCGACTCAGGAGGCTTATGTTTCCTGCAGGGGTTAGCACAACAAAGTATTCTTTCAATCATATCACCAGGACAGGGCCACAACCCTTGCCTGTTTCCACATATATCACATGACACCACCGTGTCAAAAATGGCCCGTGCCCACCGGCACGTCCAAGCAGGAGCACACTCCTGGTCTTTCACAATTTATGCATAACAGAACTAGAGTAGAATGCATGCAAAAGAAAATATGCTTATGACCACGCATGCTCTACTAGCAATATGCAAAATTTAATTTGAATTTAAAATAGTCATGCTTAAAAATTCTAGCAATTAGTTTGCCATGCAATCATCATATCAAGTGTTCAAGATGCTTGCCTTGAACATGCAGAAGTATTGAGAGCACTCCACAAGTTTGAAAAATTCATCCCCCCTTCATTTCCTATTTTCAAAAATATCTAAATCACCACATAATTCAAAAACAGCACTAAAAAGTATTTCAAATATTTTTGAAATAAATACTAAAATAAACTAGAGGATATTTAAGGAATATCAGAAAAATAATTAATTTATTTAGAGTTCATATGAATTAGCTATGGAATATCTAAGTTTAAATAAATGATTAAGAGCAATATTTAATTGATTCAACGGAGACTATGCATAACAAAAATGTTCACCTAATTTAAATAATAAGAGAATTATTTTAGAAGTCTAAAGGAATTTGAATTATTAAATTTGGTGTGGAAAAGAGTGCTGTGGAATTACTCTAATTTACTGGATAAAAGATAAAGACAGAGAAGTCTTCCTGTGAACAGGCAGAGGCGTGCACTGGGGCGAGGCCCGGCTAAACGACGCCACTGGGCTGAGCCCAGGGACGCGGCCACGCGGGGCGAAACGGTGAGTCGCCGACAGGCGGAGCCCACCTGTCGGGTTTGTCTCCCACCTTTCGCGTACCATGGACAGGAGCAGGGAAAAACTCCGGTGATGATTCCCGGCGGCAGGGGCCTCCATTCGAGAATCTGATGGTACCGGCGTGTTCCTGAGAACGAGCCGCACCTGTGTAATAAGAAGATGGTCGCCGGGGAGCTCGGTGTCGAGTAGAACGCCATCCATGGCGGAGGAGGGCGTCGGGTGGAAGGGGGCTTTTGCCCACGGACTAGCCTCGATGGAATTGGAGTGGGGAAAGGATCCGCTGGATCAGGGGGAAACTACTGGTGAAGAGAACGGAGTGGGGGAGGCTCGGGTGGCGCCGGAACCATCGAGGAGACGGTGGCGGCAGAAGCTACTGGAGTTGGGGAAGACGACCGTTTCCGGTCGTTCCATGGCTTGGGGTGGTTCTCAGAGGGAGGAGGGGGAATGGTGTGGAGCTGGGAGAGCTCGGGGGTGGCTTATATAGGCGGGGCGACGCGGTGCCGCGGCTTCCAGAGAAAGCCACGATGGCGGGCGCTATTACTGCGCCGGCGAGGTGGTTGAGGGGGGGTGGCACGACGTGGCAAGCCTCTGGGTGAGTCAACCGTCCAGGGGGCGAGCTGGCTGGCCTCGGGTGGTGCCAGGCGGCTCGGGCGGCACCGCCCACAGCAGGCGACGGCGGCGGCCATTTATGGCGATGGGTGAGGCCGGTGGCGAGGTGGCTGGAGGCGGCGGTGGTCGGTGTGGACTGTGGTGGCCCGCAGTGATGATGAGCCGTGCTGGCAAGCACGGATAGGGCCAGGTGCCTCAGGGCGAAGACGTGCCCGAGACGGTGGCGACCGTGGGTGGCGTGGTCGGTGATGGTCGGCACTAGCGGCCGAGGTAAGGTGTCGGCGAGCTTGCAGGGGATCGAGCTGATCCGGAGGAGGGCTCGGGCGAGCAGAGGAGGCAGCAGGAGATCGTCAGGAGCGCGATGCCAGTGACTGCAACACCCGCGCTCTGGTCGCGCTCTGGACACGCGCACCACGTGTTCGGCAAAATGCCAATGGCGTCTACAAGGATCTAATGGAGCTACAAATTGGCAGAGTGCTGCTAATGGGCAGGAGGGAGGTGCTGGACATGCTGGTTTCGTCATTTGACCAAGTGTCCAATGTAGCATAGGTGGTGGCAAAATTTCTGTTATGCATACAAGGTGCTCGACAGAATGATAGAGCTATCTAGGCAACTTTGTTGGAAGTGAAACTTGGCAGAGTTGTGTCTCCTTACAGATAATAGATGATGGTGGAGTTGGTTTGTGGAAGGAGCAAACTTGCTAGTGCAAGTTTTGCAAAAATTCACTTCTGGACAGTAACTACAGAGAGGTGTTTGGTGGACTTAGAAAATTCAAATGGGGATGATCTTCTGGACTTAAGGGTTTAGTTGGAAGGACTAAAATATGGACAAGTTTCAGAATTTTTGGGGAAAGAAAAATTGAGGTTGTAGTAGAAACCTTGAGAATGGACAGAAATGAAAAAGGAGGATGGTTCACTCAAATTTTGCAAAACACCAAGTTGGGTTTTTGCACCAAAGTGACATATAGGCATCATAAAACCTCTCAGAATTATGGTGGAATTTTTTTGAGAATTATTTAAAATAGTTGTAGTGCAAATAGAAGCATATGAAGAAAAGAAAAAGCTATTAAAAGAATTTTTCTATGGCAAAATTTTATTATGAAAATAATTCTTCATATTATTAAACAAGTAATGAAATGTTTCAGATGACTATCAGAGCCCACAAATTTACTGCAAAATTTTCTATATGGAGGGAAGAAACCGGAAACAAAAGGTTCTAAAATCATTAAAGGACCTATTAAAATTCGAAATTTTTGTTTCTAGCCAAATTTTAATTAATAAAAAGTGATTAAATTTTTTGGGGTGTTACAAACTCTACCCCCCTTAGAAAAATCTCGTCCTCGAGATTTGTTAGGGTAGCTATTAAAAATTTAGCCCACACTTTCCGAGGAGATTCTGCTGAGCAAAAACAAACAATTCTAAAACCTAGCTCGGCACTGTTGACGTAAGGCTACTGATAATTGGTGCAACCACAGTGTGTTGTTACGACAAATTTGGAAAAAGTATAATTTCTAATTCCAAATTTGCTCGTCGTACTCCAGCGCACAGTGCCCTCTTTGGCTGACAGGTGGGTCCAGGACCCACTGTCAGTCTCTTCGCCTTCCTCTTCCTCCGGCTCTTCTTCTTTTTCTCTCTCCCGCGCGTGCTCACCGCACTATCTGCTGCTATGGCGTCTAGCGCGTAGGGTATCTAGGGTCGTACCGTGGTAGTGTGCGGCGTGCTGTCACTGGCAGCGTGCACTCACCTCGCGGGCCAGTGCCCTGTCGGTACTGCTCGCGGATTCGTCTCCGAACACCGGCGATCGAGCGACGAGCGGCGCTGGTGGACTACGCTCACCGTGCACCGAGCTCGGGCTATAAAACGATCACGGTTTTCTTCTCCTGCCTCGCACTTCACCTCACTACTCTTCCTTCTTCTCCTTCTCCTTCTGGCTGAAAGAGCTCGAGACGAGGCATCAATGGAGGACGTGGGATCGGAGCTGATCACGATCCTTCTGGCCGGTCTGCTGGCAGCATTGATCGGCTCCTCGCTTCTACTGTGTGTGATGATCTTCGACGATCGCCGTGATGCTGCTGCTCAGGTGGTGGCTCTCCGAGGCGGTGGTGTTCATCGGGACTAGGTAGCAGTGTCTGGTGCGAGAGAGAGTGTGTGTGCTCTGTGAAAACCCATGTGTGTGAGTTGCACTTAGTGCAGCTAGCAGAGCAGGTGTGGTCTTGTGCGGGATGCCGTGATGGCACGCGACTTGAATCTATGGTGGGAAAAGTCTTGTGAGGAAGGTCCTTAAGAAATTTCTCCTCTAAGTGTGGGCAAATCATCCTGATACATAAAATATCAGATAGGTAGATTCTGGTGAAAACAAGAAGTGTGATAGTAATGGACACGGTGCTCAGAGGGTGATAGTAGCTGGGTTGGAGCAGGGCTTTCTTTATAGGTAGCAGAGTCCTCCGTCACATGCTTGTGGATGGGACGACTCAGACATCGGCCGCAGGCACACGCCTTATGGGTCGACTGCTAGGTTTGGCACCAACTATCAAAAGGTGTCGGCTGGCCAGTGTGTAGGCTTATCGGATGAGATAGGCTCGTCTGTGGACAGGAAAAGTTATGGATGGTGTGGAAACCTAGGGATAGCGACCAGGCTAAGATAGGATTAGCCAATGGTCAGCCTGGCTCTGATACCAAGGTTGTCGGGGCCGGATTTCGGGAACACAATATTCCAGAAATTAACCCCTAGTGTCATCACCAGCCCAGGATTACTGTTACTGGGGGACACATCCTTGTTACAGATTACCAAGCATTTACAAGAATTTGATACAAGACCATAAAGGTCTACTGATACAACAATGACTCCGGTGGTGGATGAAGGAATTGGCTTGTGGATCCCCAACATCGATGGGGCTCCATTCCCACAGGAACAGCTGACCCGGATAACTCCTATCCCGCGTGGCTGTACTCCTAGGCTTCGCACGGACGTCGCTGTGGTTTTCCCCGTAGAACTCCTAACCTGGCCAAGTAAATAGCCAGGGACAAGCCTGTGAGTACGTTTGAATGTACTCGCAAACATCATGGACAAATGATATAACAAATGCAGCAAACAATTATATGGTCATGATAAATTAAACTATATGCATATGCTCATGATGGACTTATATTAAATGCATGCTGACAGGAATTAAAACATGGCATGGTGAATAATAGTTAGTGCAGAAAATAAATATTAGTATCAATAAAATATAAAAGAAATGCCGGTCGGATGTCAAGTGACACCACGGTCGGTCTTGAAAAGAAATGCCAGTCGGGTGTCCACAAGAGTAGTGGCGTGATAGAACCGCCTGAAACTCGAGGGACGCCACAAAAGGACTTGAAAATAAAAGCGAGTGTCCGGGGTAGTCCAGCCAGCCCCTGAGACACTCTAAGAAAATAAAATAAGAGTAATGGGTTAGCCCACAATAATAATCATATCATCAAATATACTAATGGTAACACCAGTAGCAACGATAATTATCCTGCAAAATAACCCTGCTCAATTTTAAATATTTCCTCCGGAGACCGACTCTAAGACCGACACTTGACCAACCCAGACTGTAGTCCTTAACCGCGGACACGGCTATTCGAATAGGTTTCAAACTCTGCAGAGGGTGTACTCTTTACCCACAAGTATAGGATTTCTTTAGTCAGTATCGTGATACTGACTAATTCCCATTACGGTCTTTGGGATGAAAACACACCTAACCAGCACACACCAGAAAATCCGTTCAGATGCCAGGAATCACCCAAAGCATCGTTCCAGAAAAACTCTAAGTCGGAGATGCTACAACCTCCAAGAGCATGGGATCACTATTTATACGCGCGGATTACAAGGGTACACTCCCTCTCGGCATCACGACAGCCGGAAACACCCATGCCCCCTGACCCGATGGAAGGATTTAGTCCACCGTCGTGGAAAACCCTCATCGTGGCCCTCTGTACGGTGTGTGCACGGAAAGGGGCTAACAACATACTAAACCATACCCTACCCGTGGCAGGGACAAGTGGCAGCACGATTCAAGTATGGGGGTTACCGGAACAAGACTCGATCTACGGTCGACTCAGGAGGCTTATGTTTCCTGCAGGGGTTAGCACAACAAAGTATTCTTTCAATCATATCACCAGGACAGGGCCACAACCCTTGCCTGTTTCCACATATATCACATGACACCACCGTGTCAAAAATGGCCCGTGCCCACCGGCACGTCCAAGCAGGAGCACACTCCTGGTCTTTCACAATTTATGCATAACAGAACTAGAGTAGAATGCATGCAAAAGAAAATATGCTTATGACCACGCATGCTCTACTAGCAATATGCAAAATTTAATTTGAATTTAAAATAGTCATGCTTAAAAATTCTAGCAATTAGTTTGCCATGCAATCATCATATCAAGTGTTCAAGATGCTTGCCTTGAACATGCAGAAGTATTGAGAGCACTCCACAAGTTTGAAAAATTCATCCCCCCTTCATTTCCTATTTTCAAAAATATCTAAATCACCACATAATTCAAAAACAGCACTAAAAAGTATTTCAAATATTTTTGAAATAAATACTAAAATAAACTAGAGGATATTTAAGGAATATCAGAAAAAGAATTAATTTATTTAGAGTTCATATGAATTAGCTATGGAATATCTAAGTTTAAATAAATGATTAAGAGCAATATTTAATTGATTCAACAGAGACTATGCATAACAAAAATGTTCACCTAATTTAAATAATAAGAGAATTATTTTAGAAGTCTAAAGGAATTTGAATTATTAAATTTGGTGTGGAAAAGAGTGCTGTGGAATTACTCTAATTTACTGGATAAAAGATAAAGACAGAGAAGTCTTCCTGTGAACAGGCAGAGGCGTGCACTGGGGCGAGGCCCGGCTAAACGACGCCACTGGGCTGAGCCCAGGGACGCGGCCACGCGGGGCGAAACGGTGAGTCGCCGACAGGCGGAGCCCACCTGTCGGGTTTGTCTCCCACCTTTCGCGTACCATGGACAGGAGCAGGGAAAAACTCCGGTGATGATTCCCGGCGGCAGGGGCCTCCATTCGAGAATCTGATGGTACCGGCGTGTTCCTGAGAACGAGCCGCACCTGTGTAATAAGAAGATGGTCGCCGGGGAGCTCGGTGTCGAGTAGAACGCCATCCATGGCGGAGGAGGGCGTCGGGTGGAAGGGGGCTTTTGCCCACGGACTAGCCTCGATGGAATTGGAGTGGGGAAAGGATCCGCTGGATCAGGGGGAAACTACTGGTGAAGAGAACGGAGTGGGGGAGGCTCGGGTGGCGCCGGAACCATCGAGGAGACGGTGGCGGCAGAAGCTACTGGAGTTGGGGAAGACGACCGTTTCCGGTCGTTCCATGGCTTGGGGTGGTTCTCAGAGGGAGGAGGGGGAATGGTGTGGAGCTGGGAGAGCTCGGGGGTGGCTTATATAGGCGGGGCGACGCGGTGCCGCGGCTTCCAGAGAAAGCCACGATGGCGGGCGCTATTACTGCGCCGGCGAGGTGGTTGAGGGGGGGTGGCACGACGTGGCAAGCCTCTGGGTGAGTCAACCGTCCAGGGGGCGAGCTGGCTGGCCTCGGGTGGTGCCAGGCGGCTCGGGCGGCACCGCCCACAGCAGGCGACGGCGGCGGCCATTTATGGCGATGGGTGAGGCCGGTGGCGAGGTGGCTGGAGGCGGCGGTGGTCGGTGTGGACTGTGGTGGCCCGCAGTGATGATGAGCCGTGCTGGCAAGCACGGATAGGGCCAGGTGCCTCAGGGCGAAGACGTGCCCGAGACGGTGGCGACCGTGGGTGGCGTGGTCGGTGATGGTCGGCACTAGCGGCCGAGGTAAGGTGTCGGCGAGCTTGCAGGGGATCGAGCTGATCCGGAGGAGGGCTCGGGCGAGCAGAGGAGGCAGCAGGAGATCGTCAGGAGCGCGATGCCAGTGACTGCAACACCCGCGCTCTGGTCGCGCTCTGGACACGCGCACCACGTGTTCGGCAAAATGCCAATGGCGTCTACAAGGATCTAATGGAGCTACAAATTGGCAGAGTGCTGCTAATGGGCAGGAGGGAGGTGCTGGACATGCTGGTTTCGTCATTTGACCAAGTGTCCAATGTAGCATAGGTGGTGGCAAAATTTCTGTTATGCATACAAGGTGCTCGACAGAATGATAGAGCTATCTAGGCAACTTTGTTGGAAGTGAAACTTGGCAGAGTTGTGTCTCCTTACAGATAATAGATGATGGTGGAGTTGGTTTGTGGAAGGAGCAAACTTGCTAGTGCAAGTTTTGCAAAAATTCACTTCTGGACAGTAACTACAGAGAGGTGTTTGGTGGACTTAGAAAATTCAAATGGGGATGATCTTCTGGACTTAAGGGTTTAGTTGGAAGGACTAAAATATGGACAAGTTTCAGAATTTTTGGGGAAAGAAAAATTGAGGTTGTAGTAGAAACCTTGAGAATGGACAGAAATGAAAAAGGAGGATGGTTCACTCAAATTTTGCAAAACACCAAGTTGGGTTTTTGCACCAAAGTGACATATAGGCATCATAAAACCTCTCAGAATTATGGTGGAATTTTTTTGAGAATTATTTAAAATAGTTGTAGTGCAAATAGAAGCATATGAAGAAAAGAAAAAGCTATTAAAAGAATTTTTCTATGGCAAAATTTTATTATGAAAATAATTCTTAATATTATTAAACAAGTAATGAAATGTTTCAGATGACTATCAGAGCCCACAAATTTACTGCAAAATTTTCTATATGGAGGGAAGAAACCGGAAACAAAAGGTTCTAAAATCATTAAAGGACCTATTAAAATTCGAAATTTTTGTTTCTAGCCAAATTTTAATTAATAAAAAGTGATTAAATTTTTTGGGGTGTTACACCAAGTTGTTGAGGATGTTCAAACTCTTAGCACCCAATGTACTCCTGGTCCCATTGGACCTATTAATGGTGTTGCTATGACTATAGAAACTACCAAACAAGTGAACCTAAAGGACACCACTACCACTTTACTTGATGCTCGTGACCTTGATTTTGATAATTGCACTCTTACCGAAGTTATTGATTTCCTTCACAAGATGTCTAGAGACCCCCGCACTAGCACGCTTAACCTTGCCTTTACAGAGCATATCACTAATGCTCTCATCAAAGCTAGGGAGGAGAAACTTAGAGTAGAAGCCTCCATACCTAGAAAGCTAGAAGATGGTTGGGATCCTATGATAAAAACTAAGTTGAATGACTTCTCTTGCTATGCATTATGTGATGTTGGAGCTAGTACCTCTGTTATGCCCAAAAGAATATATGATATGCTTAAATTGAAACCTTATGATTCTTGTTCTTTTGGTGTTCGTCTCGTTGATTCTTCCATAAAGAAACCTTTGGGGAGGATCGACGATGTTCTTATCGTTGTTAATGATAATTATGTTCCCGTTGATTTCACTATTATGGATATTGAATGTGATCCTTCATGTCCAATTATTTTGGGACGTCCCTTTTTACGCACCGTTGGTGCTATAATTGACATGAAAGAGGGTAATATAAAATTTCAGTTTCCTCTCAAGAAAGGGATGGAACACTTCCCTCGAAAGAAGATCAAGTTACCTTTTGAGTCCGTTGTACGGGCTAGCTATTCTTTTACTCTTGATAAAACTTGATCTCTATGCATTATGCCTAGCTTAAAGGCATAAAAGAAAGCGCTTTTGGGAGGCAGCCCACATGAATAAAATTTTATTTTGCTTTTGTTGTGTCTTGATGTTGTTTACTACAGTAGCATCATCATTGTATCTTTGCTTTTCAATTTTGTGCCAAGTATAGCCTCTGATTGCTAGAAAGTTCAAAAGTTGTGAGGTGCTGTCCAGGAAACAGATTCTGTCCTTGGACAGAAAAATTCGTATAAAATCACCAGATCATCTTTTTGGTCTGAATTTTTTCGATAGCGTTCTCTATATAATTATCTTTCGTGCGTCTGTTCTGAGTTTTTTTATTTGAGTTGCAGAAGTACCCCTGAACAAATCAATTACTACCTGCTTTTCTGTTTTTCACAGATTCTGTCCTGTTTTGCCTTTCCTTCATTTTGCAAACCAAGAGCTTGCTTTTTCTTTGCAAAAACCTTTTGGCAATCTTGAGAAACAGTAGAACTTCAAGAATATCTTTATTTCCAGCAAGGAACAATTATTTTATTAAGGGTACTAACCTCGCTAATCAGATTATGATGAGTTATGTATGAAGGGAGTTTTCAAGTGTGCGAGGGAAGATGATAAAAAGATTCAGGAGTGTCAAGCGCTCAAGCTTGGGGATGCCCCCGTGCACCCCCAAGAAATATTCAAGGAGACTCAAGCGTCTAAGCTTGGGGATACCCCCGTGCATCCCCTTCTCCATCGACATTATCAGTTCGTCTTTCATTCCGCTATATTTTTATCACTTCATGTGTTAAGTGCTATGCTTGGAGCGTCTTGCTTTTAGTTTTCTTTTTAGTTTTTCATAACGAGTCGGAACTCAGCGTTCTTTATGTGGGAGAGAAACACGCTCCACTTCTACCTAGAACATAACATAGAATTTTCATGTCTATCTTTGCTGTGTGTGTTCTTTGTCCTTTAATAGCTACTATCATGTTCAGCTCTTAGTATTCATGCTTATCTTTTCAAAGAGCTTTTGTTTAGTTGGTTGCTTGAACTCTCTTTAATTATCATGCTTATCTTATTAAGAGAGTTTGCTTCCGTTGCATTGGTTGATATGTCTATGATAAAGATGCTACGTGCATAATGGCGCTTAGTATTTCAGGTTTTCTTATGCTTAGTCTCAAATAGCTGGGGAATTCCCAATGTGTTATTGGAGTACCAACTTGATTTGTTTGCCTATGATGTGGTATGGTTTAGTAATATCTTCCTTCAAGAATTTATTTTGATTGACTTGGCGTATGCTCACGCATATTTAAGACTGTAAAGAAAGTCTGTCAAGCCTTGATGATCTTTTATTTCTGAGTAGCGATATAACTACCATGCCTGATTCAATGTTGCTTTGTCGCTCTACATGATTATGACCGTCATTGCTCTCTTAGTTGGTCGCTCCCAGTCTTTTGCTAACCTCCACCTGTACTAAGCAGACTAACTTTGCATTACATAGCTCATGGGAAAGTAGCTTAAAAACTATTGTGGTAAAGAATATGTTGCTTATGTATCTTATTTCTTATAAGTTGCTTGCTGAGCGGTAACCATGTTTCTGGGGACGCCATCAACTGTCACACTTTTGTTGAATATCATGTGAGTTGCTATGCATGTTCGTCTTGTCTGAAGTAAGGGTGATTTGCCATGGGTTGAATGAGTATGCATATTGTTAGAGAAGAACATTGGGCCGCCAACCAAAGTCATGTATCATGGTGGAAGTTTTAGCTTGGACATTAATCCTCAATCTCTTATGAGAATATGCTTAAGCATTAAAGAGGAGTCCATCATCTATTTTCTATGTTGTCCCGGTATGGATGTCCTCAGGTTGAGATCTATCAAAAACGAGAAATCAAATGCGATTTATCTCCTTGGACCTTTGTACAGGTGGCATAGAGGTACCCATTTGTGACACTTGGTTGAAACATATGTAATGCAATGATAACCCATGGAAATCCGAGATAATTAGGACAAGGTGCAAGCACTATTGGTATTCGATGCATGAGGCTTGCAACTTATAGGATGTCTTATGCATGACACATATGAAGTACTACTACCGTTGAGAAAATTGCTTCTATGTTTTCAAAATAAAAAGCTCTAGCACATAACCATTCTTTTACTTTTATGTTGAGTCTCCACCTTCTTTCTTCAAGCACCAACTACTGAGAGCATGATTGTCATTCTAAGTGTAATGTGCATTGTTCCAAAGTAGCATTGTCTTTTGCATGATTGTGATATCGTTTATTTTGAAATCATTGTATCTAGTCATCACTTAAACCTTGAAGGTGCCCCTGCATTTATGTTTTGCTTCACTAAAGGGGGCAAGCTAGATATCACTTTATCATATTTGCACACCATGTTCATTGCAAATCTTTTTGATGTTTCAGTTTCATATTGTAAAACTTTCAGTCCTTTGTGATTTTCTCATGAGGCAACTTAATTACTATAGAATCATTGTCTCAGTAAGCTTTTGTCATATGACTATAAAAAGTCCTATATGGTTAATAGCATGTCACCACAGAATTTATTCTTGTTATCATTTACCTACTCGAGGACGAGCAGGAATTAAGCTTGGGGATGTTGATACGTCCAAAACGTATCTATAATTTCTGCTTGCTCCATGCCACTTTTGGGTGATATTGCTATGATATTTATACACTTCCATACACTTTTGATCATATTTGGACTAACCTACTAATCCAGTGCACCCCAGTGCCAATTTCTGTTTTCGGCTGTTTTTGTATTTCAGGTTTTCACATTACGAGAACTGTCAGGAAAAAACCAGAAAAATTATATAAAAAATCAGCGTTCCAGAACCTACCTTGCGCCCGAAGTACAGCCGGGGGGGGGGGGGCCACCAGGGCCCCAGGCGCCCTGGCGGCGCCCCCCCCCCCTAGGCCGCGCCGGGGGGCGTCTGGGCCCCCCGAGCCCCGTCTGGTACCCCCCTTTGGCATATATTTAGAGCGTCCTTCGAAACCCTCGGGACGAAAACTCTTTTTCGCGATCTCATCTCTGTTCCGCCGCCGCCGCCGCTTCCAGGATCGGGAGCACCAGGAGAACTCTTCCCGACACCCTACCGGAGGGGAGGATCACCATCGGGAGCTTCTCCACCACCATGGACGTCTCCCGGATGAGTTGTGAGTAGTCTCCCTTGGACCATGAGTCCATGACCAGTAGCTATGTGATGTTCTCCTCCCGTTCTTGTGCTTCACTAATTAGTCCTCGTGAGCTGCCCTACATGATCGAGGCACATATGTAGTCCTTATGCTGTTGCTATGATGAGTTTGCTGGGATCCGATGGATTATGAGATTATGTTCAGATTGTGATTGAGTAATATATTTGATCTACCTCTTTTATATTTATGTTTGTAAGTAATTCTTGCATGTTCTCCATTGTTATTTATTGCTTTGGCCAAGTAGTAGGTAGTGACTCCAAGAGGGAACGTTATGCTCGATTGTGGGTTCATGCCCCTCGATGACTAGCTTGTGTGAGAGAAACATGAGTCTAGGGGATGTGATGTTGCCACAAGGGGGAAAACAACGGTGCTTGTGCCCGCGGGTGCAAGGATTGTTTACTTTACGCAAAGTTCTTTTAATGCAGTTGTCTGTTGCTTTGAGTTTACACTATGGTTGGGGCTCGCAACTTAATACCAGCGAGATGTTCTGGATAGATATCTCAAGGTGGATGATTAGTAGTAGATATTGATGGATTTCGGTCTACTTACTTTGGCGTACCGCCCATGCTTTGAACCTCAACCTTTCTTGCAATGTAGTCAGCATTGGTTTGCGCACATGGTCCTGTCAATTGCCCAGCTGTAATTCGTTTACCTCACATAGCTGTTTTATCGTCTTTTGGGAGAGAGATATCACTAGTGAACATCATGAGACTCCGGTCCATATTACCATCATTGATCACATCCGCTATTTACTTTTCGCTTTTACTTACTATTGCAAACATTATCTATCACTACTATCATTTGCGTTTAATCCTTTGTGAACTACAAGGCCGGAGGGATTGACAACCTCTCTGTACTCGTTGGGAGCAAAGTTATTTGTATCTGTGTGCAGGTCCACGTTGATTGCTAATATCTGGCGCCATTAGCAGTTGACACCTACTTGTTGAACCTAGGAGTCTCTGGGGATTCGATCCTTGGCATCTTTGCTAAGGGAAAAACTTCCACAACACTGCATCTCACACCTTCCACTTGGGGTAACCAACGAGGGGTTAGAGGCCCATCAGCTACTCTTTCAAATCGGAGAATAATGGTTGTTCTATTTATTTGAGAGATATGTTTTATGGTCATGCCCCGCTGGTCAATGGTTTATTTTTGATGAATCTCGAACGTGATGATACACATATTCATAGTGTAGATGCCAAAAGATGTAAAGTTGATAATGATAGTCCCACATACTTGTGGCATTGCCGCCTTGGTCATATTGGTGTCAAACGTATGAAGAAGCTCCATTCAGATGGACTTCTAGAGTCTCTTGATTATGAATCATTTGACACGTGCGAACCATGCCTCTTGGGCAAGATGACCAAGACTCCGTTCTCCGGAACAATGGAGCGAGCAACCAACTTGTTGGAAATCATACATACCGATGTGTGCGGTCCAATGAGTGTTGAGGCTCGCGGAGGCTATCGTTATGTTCTCACCCTCACAGATGACTTGAGTAGATATGGGTATATCTATTTGATGAAACACAAGTCTGAGACCTTTGAAAAGTTCAAGGAATTTCAGAATGAGGTTGAGAATCAACGTGACAGAAAAATAAAGTTCTTGCGATCGGATCGTGGGGGTGAATATTTAAGTCATGAGTTTGGCACACACCTTAGGAACTGTGGAATTGTTTCACAATTGACACCGCTCGGAACACCTCAACGTAACGGTCTGTCTGAACGTAGAAATCATACTCTGTTGGACATGGTGCGATCTATGATGTCCCTCACCGATTTACCGCTATCTTTTTGGGGTTATGCTTTAGAGACTGCCGCATTCACTTTAAATAGGGCCCCGTCGAAATCCGTTGAGACAACTCCGTATGAACTTTGGTTTGGCAAGAAACCGAAGCTGTCGTTTCTAAAAGTTTGGGGTTGCGATGCTTATGTCAAGAAACTTCAACCTGAAAAGCTCGAACCCAAATCGGAAAAATGTGTCTTCATAGGATACCCAAAGGAAACGATTGGGTACACCTTCTACCACAGATCCAAAGGAAAAGTCTTTGTTGCCAAGAATGGATCCTTTCTGGAGAAAGAGTTTCTCTCGAAAGAAGTGAGTGGGAGGAAAGTAGAACTTGATGAGGTGAGAGTCACCCCTCCTGTCGTGGAATTAGCACGGCAGATGTACGGTTTAGAGGACTTGATGATGGAACCATCGCACGGGTTAGCTTGAAGGGGTTCATAGCACACAAAGGACACAGAGAGTTTATACTAGTTCGGCCCCTTCGATGAAGTTAAAAGCCTACGTCTAGTTGGTTTGGTATTGCTTGGGCGTCGGTTTACAGGGAGCGGATTCGCTTGCCTGTAGTTTCGACGGGTTGATTCTTGCTTGTCCTTGAACCGTCGCCGGGTCGTCCCTTTATATAGAGGTGACGCCTGGTCCGGTTTACAGAGTCCCGAGGCCGGCTCATACTTGTGTCCGCCTCGGTCTCTGTCTTTTCTTCCTTATCTCTCCAGTTACATCGCTTGGCGGTTTACAAACCATACTTCTATACATGGGCCCTAAGATCTCATGGGTCGTAGCCTTTACTAAATATTACAACCAAGTATAATATAACTAAGCCGGTTTACACTAGCCGGTTCGTACCTGCTAGTCATATCCCTGACATTAGGCCCTAGAATGATTTGAACTTGTTCATATCAGTCTTCCTTGTCTTGTATAATTTTCTTCTTTGTCTTCACATTTTTGTGTAAACCGGCTCTGACGTCATCTTCGAGAATCACTAAATCTGACCGTGACATCATCTCCGCATTTAACGCTGTGAGCTGTACTGTAGCTTTGTTTAATGGTTATCCAAAAATCGAGGCGTCAAAAAGGATCTTTATTCGATCTTTGCCCCCTCGAATCCCGCACCTGTCGCTTCATATCTGTCCTTCGCTTATAAATACCGCCGTCCCCCTTCATTCTTTCTTCTTCTCGCCTCTTCTTCCTCCGTCTGCCGCCCGAGCTTCGAGACTCCATTGACACCCGAGCTTGAAGCGTCGCCGTTGCCTCGCCGAGTCAAGACCTTTCTGGCCACTGCATCAACCTGATTCGACCAGAAAACTCCGCCGCTGTCCTCCATTGTTTAGGTACGTCCTTTCTTCCTCATTATAGATCTGCATCTTCTAGGGTTCCTCCCTTGTTCTTCCGCCATTAGGGTTTTCAACGAAGCTTCATCTTGTTCCTCGTAAACGCTCACTTCGTAGAAAGTTTTTGACCTTTATGCCCAGTTAATAAATCTTCCACTAGTATTTGCCTTAGATCCCGCCATTTATACTTATCCTGTAGATTCATCTGCTCTGCATAAGACCCTTGCGTTTCTTCCCGTACTTTCTTGCACTTAATTTTCTTTTCCTTTCTTTATGCGCCCAGATCTGTTTCACTTTATCCATTTACAAAGAAACTGTTTCTTCTCCTTTGTAGATCCATTAGGTATACTCCGGTTTAAATTGTTATGCCCTGTTCCTGTAAATTTTTTGAAGTTGAACGCAACGGTTTAGCTGTTCCTCTTTTACTGTTCGTGAACCGGTAATGACATAGCTCCCTGTTATTGCCGGTTTAACCATACCATTAGTCCTCTGTTTAAACCGTTGCGTAACTTTCATAGATTTTTCCGGTTTATACTGCTGTACCCGCATAATCCGTTTTTTGCCTTTATCTTTTCCAGTACTTGTCCTTCCATTGCTATGGCCAAGCAGTTTGTCTCCTGTGATTGGGTCCCTTCCATCATCACGGAAGAAGACTTGGTCAAAATTTCTGAAATTGGTACCTTAGGCCCTCAGTCTGTTTTGAAGTGGCGGGCTCCGGGGAATGAATGCCCTCCTACTCCCAGGCCCGGGGAGGTTATTGTGTTCTTTGACCACATATCTCGAGGCTTCTCTCCCCCCGGTTCAAAGTTTTTCCGGGACGTTCTTGCTGCCTTCCAACTCCACCCTCAGGATATTGGACCCAACTCCATTTCAAATATCTGTGACTTCCAAGTGTTTTCGGAGGTGTATCTGCAAGAAGAACCGTCTGTCGATCTGTTCCGGGACTTCTTTCATCTGAACCGGCGCACAGAGTTCACCAGTGGACCGCATCAGGAGCTCGGCGGTGTTAGTATCCAGAAAAGGAGAGACGCTGTCTTTCCTCATGCCGCTTTACACACGCATCCAAAGGAATGGAACAAGTCATGGTTTTATTGCGTTGACACTTCTCCTGAAGGGGAGAACCCTTTGCCGGGTTATCGTGAGCACCGTATTCCGGAGGATCATCCTCTACCACAACGACTCAGCTCTCTCGAGCGGACCCGGTTTGCATCACAGCTCTCCAGGTTAAAAGCTTTCATGGCCAATGGCTTGACTGGAACAGACTTTATGCGCTGCTGGTTGTCTTGGAGCATCCTTCCCTTGAGCCAGCGATCACAGCTGATGTGCCAGTATTCTGGTAAACTGGACGATCCTCAACGGTTCACCAAAGAAAAACTATCTGAATCTGAGGTTATTGAGTCGGCTAAAAAGATGCTCAATGTCTCCTTAGCAGACTGCAGCAAAGTTGGGTTAGCACCATATTATAAGAAGAATAAACTGCCTTCGGTAAGTTTTGCTTTATCCTGTGTCTGTAATCCGTTTATTTAAACCGTCCTTTCAACTGTCTTTCCTTCTTGTAAATAGGCTGATGATCCTTTCTGGAAGAGAAAACCTCAGGAGAAACCGGCAAGCAAGCACGCCATAAGACCTTTGCTAACAAGAAAAGAAAGGCAGCTCTTGACTCCAGCTCTCACGCCGAGGATGATGATCCGGATTCCGAGGTATGAATTAATCCGGTTTGAATTTTGCTTTCTTGTACTCATATTTGTATCTAATGATAACTTTCCACAGGAGTTGGCTGAAGGTGATAATCCGGCCGAAGTTGAGGTAACTATCCTTTCTTCTGATTCAGAACCTCTTCCACAAAAAAGTCGTCGGACCGTCCGGAAATACCAATTTTCTCATCCTTATGCTCAATTGGATCCTAATTTTATTTTGAAGAAGCAACAACATGAAGCTCTTCGCCGGACCACTCGCCATAGTGGCCTGGCAGTGGAATCATCCGGCATTTCTTTAACTCCGGCTCGGAAGCGCCGTGCTGAGGTGATACTTTCTCCGACTCTTCTTCATCCCAAGGCCGGGCTTATCCGAAAACCTCTTAAACCGTCTGACCCTGATTATCAGGAAACTCCACTGTCTTCTTCTGGTGAATCGACTGCCACACAGCTGCCCCCATTGAAAACTGTCCCAGGGTAAATCTTTTTAACATTTCCGGTTTATGATTCCCTTTTTGCTTTATAATGTTAACTCATTTTGCCAACTTTTTTCAGCAAGCCAAAGCCTAGTAAGAAACCCAAGGCAAACAAACCTCCTGCTGAGATCTCTGCAGATGATCTGGCGACGACCGTTCCTCCAGAAGGCGAGCCCATAGCTCCTCTTGAAGATCTTGCGCCTACGGATCATATTTCAGTACCCGAAAATCCTACTGCTGAAGATGTCCACAATCCGTCAAGTCCTGCCCGGGTCAATTCTCCTCAAATTAATCCGGCGTCTCCCAATCCGGCTCACACTGCGACTCCCCCAATTGCACCTGCTTCTCCAGAAGTTGTAGTGACTGGGGCTGCTTTCGTTGCTCCGGCTGAGCCCACCGTTTTAGCCAAGCATACGGCTAAAACGGAGTTATATAAAGAGAAGGGCAAATGGAGTACTGAAGTATCCAATCTTGCAGACATGAGCGCCCAAGAAATTTATTCTGGGTACCTAAACCGGCTCCACAGTAGCCGAGACTATGAAGCGAGTTTGGTTAACTTAATGAAGGAGAAATATGAGGTAATTCTTTTCTTCTGACTTTGCACTTTTGATATGCTTCTATCCCATAACAGCCCCCAAGTTCCAGTTTAGCTGCGTGCTGAAGGTGAACCGGAACTTTATAGTTTGAACAATTGATCTTTACATTAGCCCCCAAGTATCAAGTAGATAACTTGTTTATGTATTTGATACTTGTTAAAATTTCTGCTGATACTTCAATCATCCATTAGCCCCCAAGTGTCAAGTAGACAACTTGTTTGTGTGCTTGAGACTTGTAACTTTGAATTGCTGTTGTTTATTGCTTCAACTGCCATTAGCCCCCAAGTGTCAAGTAGACAACTTGTTTGTGTGCTTGAGACTTGTCTGATTTTTGCTTCTTGTCACTTGATTGTGCTTGCAGGCTGAGTTAAACCGGAACGCTGATGAAATCAATGAACTTCGGAGCCGTCTTGCTGAGACAGAATCTGCCGCTTCGAAAGCTAAGAAAGATCTTCAGGTAAGTTTAAAGACTGCTGAAGATCTGAAGAAATTCTTTGAAGAAGAGCGGACCACTTTTGAGGTTCAAAAGAAAGATCTGGAAAAAAGGATTCAAGACGCTGAAGGGGCGCTTAATCCGGTTACAGAAGAGTTAACCGGTTTAAAGCAGCAGATTGAGTTGATGACCTCTGCAATCTTTGGTAAGTATAATCTGAACTCCTGCTTTATCTCTGTAATCTTCCGTCTGTGCCGGTTTAACCGTTATATCTATATGCAGGGCGCCGTGTCTCCCATCTTGGGGATGACCTACGGAAGAAGCTTAAAGCGTGTTACACCTTGGTCGAGCAACTGTATTCCGGCGCTCAGAGGATCATTAGTGCAACATCTTTCGGTAAACCGGCCCCTACGACTATCCAAGACACGTTGAAAAAGTTATCTGTTTTGCCGGTTCGTCTTGAAGAAGTCAAAAAATCTGCCGCCCGAGGTGGTGCTCTTCTGGCCCTTACCAGGGCTAAGGCCTGGGTCCCGGATCTTGATCCGGAAGAGGCTTTAACTGGATTTCCTGACACAAAAGACGACGGCTCCACTTTTACCGCAAAGGATCTCTACGCCTTGACGAAGGAGATGCGTCCCCTTGCCAGCAAGCTCGCAGCTCAATCCGACTTATCCAGGTATCATCCGGGGTACGACTTGCAAAACGAGCGGGTGGAGCGGCCGGTTTATGACACCGTCAACTTAATCCCGCCGGTTCGTCCTCATACCTTCGCTCCTGATATTGAACCTTCTGAACTTATCAACGACGAGATGTATTTCCGGGCTTTGACGAAGATTGACTGGCGTGTGCCGGACTTCCAACCGCTTCAAGAAGATGAAGATATTCCGGATCAAGGTGATGGCCAGCCGTCTCAGCAAGGAGGAGCATAATTCAAAACTTATTTGTTGTAGTCGCAGTCTCTGTTTTGCCAAACAATCTTTTTAATCCGTCAGGCTTGCTATGCCTTGTAATAGGATAGCTGAAACTTGATCTGCTTTAATCCGGATATTCTGTCTTTCTTATGTGAAATATTTGCCAAATTAAATGTTGTCTGATGTTGCTTATCTTGCATATCCTCTGCTCCTGCAGACATAATACTAAAACTTTGTCCTAGCGGTTTACCACTGGACGGATTAAATTGTTCTCTCACAACGTCAAATAAATACATACTCATACCAGAAATAAAGTTATACCTGAGATTATATATGCTCAATACTCTTAATCCGGTAGGACTTTAAAGACCTTTGATGAAGACCTTCATGGATCCAATTAGACACCCGGGTTTTGATGATAAACTCTGGTTCATCTTGTTCTGAAAAACTTTGTTCAAAAATTTGTGGCTTGTTGCCTGATAGATGATCCGGGTTATAATGAACACCGGTTTACTCATGCTGGTATTCATGACCCAGACTTTTCACTTTATAGATATGTGGTCAGCTTCTGTAGCTGTTCCACTCCGGTTTAAAGGTTTATAAAACACAAACACAAAAGATGCAAATTTTGCAAATAAGACCATGTAGTCAAGGCTTTTTAAGAGCTGCCAGGCTCAAAGCAAGGTTCAGCCAATCAATGGGATGTGGATTATCCATCTTTCCCAGGGGGCCTAGCCAATCACTGAATGTGGATTATCCATCTTTTCAGAGGGCCGATAGAACCGCAAATAAAAAACTGAGCCAATCAATGGGATGTGGATTATCCATCTTTCCCAGAGGGCCTATCCAATCACTGAATGTGGATTATCCAACTTTTCAGAGGGCCGATAGAACCGTAAAAAATTTGAGCCAATCACTGGATGTGGATTATCCATCTTTCCAGAGGGCCTCCATGGTTCCTCCTGAACCGGTGGGTAATTATAAACCATTCACTGAATGTGGATTATCCATCTTTTCAGAGGGTCTCCATGGTTCCTCCTGAACCGGTGGGTAATTATAAACCAATCACTGAATGTGGATTATCCATCTTTTCAGAGGGTCTCCATGGTTCCTCCTGAACCGGTGGGTAAATCTAAACCAATCACTGAATGTGGATTATCCAACTTTTCAGAGGGTCTCCATGGTTCCTCCTGAACCGGTGGGGAATTCATGAAGCGTCCTCTCTTTGAACCGGATGTGATCTCATGTTCTTTAGAGAGTATTGCTCTGCAAAAAATCAATCTTAAACCGGCCAATATGTTGAAATATAATATCTGATAAAGAACTTGCGTGGTTGTCCTCACAAGATATTTGTAAATGGAAAAAGGGCTGATCCCCCGGTTTACCGAGGGTGCCGGTTTATTTATTAATCATAATATATACATAGGATACAGTGGAGCTCGTAGATCAAGTATAGTATGGCCGTAAATGGGCGATGTTCCATGGCCTCTTCGTCTCCTCTTCTGATGTCCGTGAGTCCTTGTGTTCTCGAACGTCCACCAAGTAATATGAACCATTGTGTAGATTCTTACTGACCACAAAGGGCCCTTCCCAAGGTGGGGATAGCTTGTGCATATCTGTTTGATCTTGGATGAGCCGGAGTACCAAGTCGCCCTCCTGGAACGTCCTTGTTCTGATCCGGCGGCCATGATATCTGCGCAAGTCTTGTTGATAAATTGCAGATCGTGCCGCAGCTATATCACGCTCTTCATCCAGTCGGTCTAAACTGTCTTGCCTTGCTCTCTCGTTGGCTGCTTCAACATAAGCCGTCACCCTTGGTGAATCGTGACGTATATCGCTCGGAAGGACTGCTTCAGCACCATAGACCATGAAGAAAGGTGTGTAACCTGTAGACCGGTTTGGTGTAGTGTTGATACTCCAAAGAACAGATGGCAACTCCTCAACCCAACATCCTGGGGTTCTCTGCAAAGGTGTCATAAGCCGGGGTTTGATACCTCGCAAAATCTCCTGATTTGCCCTCTCAGCCTGACCATTGGATTGGGGGTGGGCCACAGAAAATACGTCCAAGCGAATATGTTCTCGTTGACAGAATTCTTCCATCTCACCCTGAGATAAATTGGTGCCATTGTCTGTGACGATGCTGTGTGGAAAGCCAAAACAGAAAATTACTTTTTTGATGAATTTGACTGCCGTTGCCGCATCACACTTGCTTATAGGCTCCGCTTCAACCCACTTTGTAAACTTGTCTACTGCTACTAGTAGATGAGTTTTCTGATATTGGGATCGCTTAAAGGGTCCAACCATATCAAGCCCCCAAGTCGCAAACGGCCAAGTTATTGGTATCATCCGGAGCTCCTGCGCCGGAACCAGAGCACACCTTGAAAATTTCTGACAAGCATCACACTTCCGGACCAGATCTGCCGCATCTGCATGAGCAGTTAACCAATAGAAACCATGCCGAAATGCTTTAGCCACCAATGATTTTGAACCGGCGTGATGACCACAATCCCCTTCATGGATCTCGCGAAGGATCTCACAACCTTCCTCAGCTGACACACACCGCTGAAATACTCCAGAAGTACTGCGATGATGAAGCTCTCCGTTTGCATTTGTCATGGACTTAGAACGCCGGATTATTTTCCGTGCTTCTTCTTCATCGTCCGGTAACTCCCCTCGGCTCAAATATGCCAAATAAGGCAGCGTCCAATCTGGAATAACATGAAGCGCTGCAACTAACTGTGCCTCCGGATCAGGAACAACTAGGTCTTCCTCCGACGGTATCTGAACCGAAGGACTGTGCAATTCACCCAAAAAGGTGTTTGGTGGCACCGGTTTACGTTGAGAACCCAGCCGGCTTAGAGCGTCGGCCGCTTCGTTCCTTCGCCGGTCTATATGATCCACCTGATATCCTTTGAAGTATCCTGCAACCGCTTCAACCTCTCGTCTATAAGCTGTCATGAGGGGATCTCTTGAATCCCACTTGCCGGAAACTTGCTGTGCCACCAAATCTGAGTCACCAAAGCACTTAACCCGGCTCAAGTTCATCTCCTTTGCCAGCCGCAAACCATGAAGTAGTGCTTCATATTCCGCTGCATTATTAGTACAAGGAAACAATAGGCGGAGGACATAACAAAATTTATCACCTCTGGGGGAAGTTAAGACAACTCCAGCCCCCGAGCCCTCCAATTGTCTTGAACCGTCAAAGTGAATCGTCCAGTAAGTCAGATCCGGCTTCTCCTCAGGAGTTTGCAACTCTGTCCAATCATTGATGAAATCCACCAATGCCTAAGATTTTATAGCGGTGCGTGGCACATACTTCAACTCATGTGGGCTGAGCTCTATGGCCCACTTTGCCACCCTACCTGTAGCCTCCCTGTTCTGGATTATGTCTCCCAACGGTGACGAACTAACCACAGTTATTGGATGACCTTGGAAATAGTGCTTCAACTTGCGGTTTGCCATAAACACACAATATACCAACTTCTGCCAATGAGGGTACCTCTGCTTGGATTCAATGAGTACTTCACTCACATAGTAAACGGGCGCTGAACCGGGTATTCCTTCCCTGCTTCCTTACGCTCGACCACAATTGCGACGCTGACTGCCCGTGCATTGGCAGCGACGTATAACAACAACGGCTCCTTGTCAACAGGAGCAGCTAGGATCGGTGGTTTTGCCAATTGCCGTTTTAGATCCTCAAACGCTGCGTTTGCCTCATCACTCCATATAAACCGGTCTGTTTTCCTCAGCATCTGGTAAAGCGGGATCGCCTTCTCTCCCAAACGGCTGATGAACCGGCTTAATGCTGTGATCGGGCCAGCGATACGCTGAACATCGTTGATGCAAACCGGTTTAGTCAAAGATGTGATGGCCTTGATTTTCTCTGGATTGGCTTCTATTCCTCTGTTTGAGACCAAGAACCCCAGCAGCTTACCTGCCGGAACACCAAAAGCACACTTCTCCGGATTAAGCATCATTTTATAAGCTCGAAGATTATCAAAAGTCTCCTTAAGGTCCTCTTTCATTGTCTCCTCTTTCCTTGACTTGACCACAATGTCATCCACATAGGCATGAACATTCCTCCCTATCTGCCCTTTTAGACAATTCTGAACGCAACGCTGATAAGTTGCTTGTGCACTTTTAAGCCCAAAAGGCATAGATACATAGCAAAAAGCACCAAAAGGGGTTATAAAAGCTGTCTTCTCTTGGTCTTTAACTGCCATCTTGATCTGGTGATACCCTGAATACGCATCCAAAAAGCTTAACCGCTCACATCCCGCTGTGGCATCAATGATTTGATCAATGCGAGGGAGAGCAAAAGGATCAGTTGGGCAGGCCTTGTTGAGGTTTGTGTAGTCCACACACATTCTCCACTTTCCATTCTTCTTTAACACCAGCACCGGATTAGCCAACCACTCCGGATGAAAAAATTCCACTATGAATCCTGCGGCCAAAAGCCTGGCCACTTCTTCTCCTATAGCCTTGCGCCTCTCTTCATTGAAGCGGCGCAAATATTGTTTAACCGGTTTATATTTTGGATCAATGTTAAGGCTGTGCTCAGCGAGTTCCCTCGGTATACCTGGCATGTCCGACGGTTTCCATGCAAAGATATCCCGGTTCTCATGGATGAACTCGATGCACGCGCTTTCCTATTTAGGATCCAGGTTAGCGCTGATAGTGAACTGCTTAGACGAATCCCCAGGCACAAAATCAACTTGCTTGGTCTCCTCTGCCGATTTAAATTTTAAAGCCGGATCATGCTCTGTAGTTGGCTTCTTCAGCGGAGTCATATCTGCCGGATCAACATTATCTTTGTAATATTTCAACTCTTTCGTGGCACATACTGCTTCTGCATAGGCTGCATCTCCCTCTTCACATTCCACTGCTATCTTGCCACTTCCATGAACCGTGATCGTGCCCTTATGACCCAGCATTTTAAGCTGCAGATAAACATAACATGGCCTAGCCATAAACTTAGCATAAACCGTCCTTCCAAACAGAGCGTGATAAGGGCTTTTGATTTTGACGACTTCGAAAGTTATCATCTCCGACCTGGAATCATGTTCATCTCCAAAAGTAACTTCCAAGTCAATCTTTCCAACCGGATAAGCCGACTTACCTGGCACTACTCCATGAAACACTGTGTCTGATTGCCTTAACTTCTTATCCGTCAAACCCATACGACGGAAAGTCTCATAGTACAAGATATTGATGCTGCTACCCCCGTCCATGAGAACCTTAGTGAATTTGTAACCTCCCACCTGGGGTGCCACCACCAAGGCTAAATGGCCCGGATTATCCACCCGCATCGGGTGGTCTTCTCTACTCCACACAATGGGCTGCTCTGACCAGCGCAGAAATTGCGGTGTTGCCGGTTCAACTGCGTTAACAGCCCGCTTCAAAACCTTCTGATCCCGTTTACACAGACTTGTGGTGAAGACATGATATTGCCCACTGCTCAACTCCTTTGGATTACTTTGATACCCGGATTGCGGCTGCTGTTGCTGACGCTGTTGATTCCCCTGATTATTGTAATTCCCTTGGCCCTGCTGTTGATTGCTTTGGTTGTTGTAACCACCTTGATGATGCGGCTCATTGCCCTGGTTATTATAACTTCCTTGATTATTTTGATTACCGGTCCGGTTTTGATAACCATTGTTATTGCCCCTATACCCTGATCCGGAGCTGCTCCCCTGATGACCCGGACCATAAAATCCAGGACCTGAACCGCCATTTGGAGGCCTGTCATGAGGATTAAAACGTCCCGCCATTGCTTTCATAAGGGGCCTGCACTCTCTTATGGTGTGCTTTGTCGGTCGATTTTTCGCGCTATGCTTCGGACAAGGCTGATCTAACTCTTGGTCCCAGCTAAGAGTCCCTCCGCCGATTTGTGGAGGTGGGTTTCCCAAGCCGTGCTGGAAGCCCCCTTGAACTTGAGTGTTGGCCACGAAGTCAGAGCCACCCTCTGCCTTCCGTTTGCCCAGAAAACTCGTAGTAGCCGGATTAACTTGCGCCGGTTTACCAGACTTGCTAACCTTCCCCGTCTTGTCTCCTTCCGCTTCTGGATACTTGGTATTATCAGAGTCCCCATATTTTACCAAGGCACTCATGAGAGTTCCCATATCATTACAATCCCTTTTGAGCCGTCCGAGCTTTAACTTTAAAGATTCAAACCGGCAATTGTTTTCCAAGGTCACTATAGCCGTACTAGGATTGATACCATTCGAAGAGTGCAAGATCTCCGCTACTCTCCGCACCCAAGCAGCTGTAGACTCCTGCTCTCCTTGCACACAAGCTGCTAGATCCACCACTGACATCGGCTGTTTGCATGTATCTTTGAAGTTTTTGATAAACTGGCTACGTAGTTCCCCCCATGATCCGATAGAGTTCGGGGGTAAACCCTTCAGCCAGGTCCGGGCCGTACCTTCAACCATCATAGTAAAATACTTAGCACAAGCCGATTCATCCACGTCCAGCATCTCCATGGCCATCTCATAACTTTCAACCCAAGCTTCTGGAGCTAAATCTGCTGTGTAATTAGGTACCTTGCGAGGCCCTTTAAAATCCTTAGGCAGCTTGACACTCCGTAAAGCAGGGACAAGACATTGCACCCCGAAAGAACTCGTCGTAATTCATGTTTCTGCTATGGCTGTGTGAACCGGTGTTGTTTGACACACCTCCTCCCGGGCTCCTGTCCTAACCCGGTTTATATCCGGAGCTGGTGCCGCTGCACCCGCCGGATTATCCTGTCTGCGCTGATGCCTCCTGCGTTCGCTGCTAGACACTTCTGGCTCCTCCCAATGCCTAGTATAACTCCGGCTAGGACGTGGTGTTGAATGTAACCTTTCCTTGCTATGAAAATATGCTTGCTGCTGTATCAACGCCGTATTAAGCAACTCCTTGACCCTGCGCGCCTCCAATGCCACCGGAGACGTCTCCTCCACGGGTAGAGCGGCCAATCGTGCAGCAGCTGCAGCGATGTTATCCAAAGGGTTTGAATAATGACCTGGAGGGGTGGGAACGTAAGGTGCCGACGTGATCCGACGATCCCGCTCTGCGGTGGGCTGTCGAACCGGCTCCTCCCTGGCTGGGGGTGCCCTCCGGTTTGAAGCCGGATTATTACTAGTCCCAGCCCCCGGTGTCCTGAACAGATTCGTTGCTTCATAAACCGGCGGTAGACGAGACTGGTACTTTCGTCCCCTTACTCCTTCCATAGAAGCTTGCTCCATCCTTAGGTAAAAAGCCTGATCATCCAGCTCCGCTTGTCTCACCGCTATCATCTCTCTCTCTCTGCCTTCAGATCCTCCTTTAATTGATCAATCCGGCCTTTTAACTGAAGGAGCTCTGCATCATGATGCGCCTTGTCTGCCGGAGCTATTGTTTCCACTGCTTTAGCTGTGAACTCCTCGATAAAGGTGGATAGAACTTCAGTAGGTGAGAGGGCCGAGCCGCTCCCCCCTACACCAGCTTCTGCTGTCGTCCCGTTCACTCGGGGCTGTGAACCGGCCATAAAGACAGCCACCCGGTTTGGCGGGCCAAAGGGGTCCGGAATACTGTTTCCATCGGACTCGCCCTCAGACCGGTCGTCTTGCAACTGATACAGAGACTCAGTTTCTCCGGATAAAGATTCGTCGTCTGAGTAGACAGCTGTTGCACCATCGGATTCCGATCCGTCCTCAGCTCGAACTCCGTGGATTGCTCCAACGAACACGTGCTTCACGGCGGGCTGAATCCGGGCCGATCTCGCACGCTGAGCCGGCTCTACGATGTTGGGGAAGATGTCCGGCTCAGGTCCCGGTTCGCCGATTTTGCCAATGAAGACTTGGATGCCACCGAAGGGAACCCGGTACCCGTATTCGATTGAATCGGCCTCCGGTCCCCAACCTGCGTCATCGATGTAGATCCGGCCGCGGCGACTCTTGGTCATCCGGCCGCCCGCGTAACCCTTGAGCCCTTCAAAGCTGCCCTTCAAGAACTCGAAACCATCTTGCGGAGGCCCCACGGTGGGCGCCAACTGTCGTGGAATTAGCACGGCAGATGTCCGGTTTAGCGGACTTGATGATGGAACCATCGCACGGGTTAGCTTGAAGGGGTTCATAGCACACAAAGGACACAGAGAGTTTATACTAGTTCGGCCCCTTCGATGAAGGTAAAAGCCTACGTCTAGTTGGTTTGGTATTGCTTGGGCGTCGGTTTACAGGGAGAGGATTCGCTTGCCTGTAGTTTCGACGGGTTGATTCTTGCTTGTCCTTAAACCGTCGCCGGGTCATCCCTTTATATAGAGGTGACGCCTGGTCCGGTTTACAGAGTCCCGAGGCCGGCTCATACTTGTGTCCGCCTCGGTCTCTGTCTTTTCTTCCTTATCTCTCAAGTTACATCGCTTGGCGGTTTACAAACCATACTTCTATACATGGGCCCTAAGATCTCATGGGCCGTAGCCTTTACTAAATATTACAACCAAGTATAATATAACTAAGCCGGTTTACACTAGCCGGTTCGTACCTGCTAGTCATATCCCTGACACCTCCCGAACCGGAGAGTAGCGCAGCGCAGGAAATTGTTCCTAAGGTGCCTGCACCGACAAGGGAGGAAGTTAATGATGATGATCATGAAGAAACAGATCAAGTTACTACTGAACTTCGAAGGTCCACGAGGGCACGTTCCGCACCAGAGTGGTACGGCAACCCTGTCCTAGAAATCATGTTGTTAGACAACGGTGAACCTTCGAACTATGAAGAAGCGATGGCGGGCCCGGATTCCAATAAATGGCTTGGAGCCATGAAATCCGAGATAGAATCCATGTATGAAAACAAAGTATGGACTTTGGTGGACTTGCCTGTTGACAGGCACGCCATAGAAAATAAATGGATATTTAAGAAGAAGACAGACGCGGATGGTAATGTGACCATCTATAAAGCTCGGCTTGTCGCTAAGGGTTATCGACAAGTTCAAGGGATTGACTACGACGTGACTTTCTCTCCTGTAGCGATGCTGAAGTCAGTCAGAATCATGTTAGCTATTGCTGCATTCTATGATTATGAGATATGGCAAATGGACGTCAAAACAGCATTCCTTAATGGCTTCCTCAAGGAAGAGTTGTATATGATGCAGCCGGAAGGTTTTGTCGATCCAGAGAATGCTAACAAGGTATGCAAGCTCCAGCGCTCGATTTACGGGCTGGTGCAAGCATCTCGGAGTTGGAATATTTGCTTTAATGATGTGATCAAAGCGTTTGGCTTTGTACAGACTTATGGAGAAGCCTGTATTTACAAGAAAGTGAGTGGGAGCTCTGTGGCATTTCTCATATTATATGTGGATGACATATTGCTGATGGGAAATGATATAGAATTCTTGGAAAATGTAAAGGCCTACTGTCGGGGGAAACTGTCCTCCCACGAGCACCTATGGGACCGGAGCCCCTTCTACGTTGCGGTAAGGGAGCGGAGGGTGCACGGAGAGCAGATCGAGGGGCACACGCGGGCAGTTTACCCAGGTTCGGGCCGCGATGACGCGTAAAACCCTACTCCTGCTTTGGTTGTATTTAGTTTTCGGAGCTCGGGAGCTTGAAGATCTACAGTACCAGCTACACCGAGCGTGGAGTGAGCAAGTTTCTGGAGTCGAACCCCCTCTACGTGGTGCATGGGCCTCCTTTTATAGCTCAAGGGGTCACCGACAAGTGCCAACGTAGAGGAGGGTAAAAGTGTAAATTTGGTGGTAGTTGCAACAGTGCATGAACAGTGGATGAACAGTGTATGAACAGTGGTCTTCACCTAACCTTGACGGTGGGGGACAAGGGCAATTAATGCCCGTCGCCGTCGACCCCAAAAGCGTCTGTCCATGCGTCTCCGTTCGCCACGGTGGTAGCTTCGTCACCGCGGCTCGCCAGCGTGTCCCTCAGGCTGCACAGCCATCTGCCACGCGCCCCTGGAAGGGCCCCAGGGCGACGCGTGGCCGAGTGAGCTGGAGCGCAGGCACACAGTGTGAGCTTCCCCCGGCAAGCACCTTGCCGGGACCGCTATCTTGCCGGGCCCGGAAGCTTGCCGCTTCCTGGGCCCTGCCGGGGCGCACGATGCACCGCGATGTATCTTTTGCGGTGTTTATCCTTTGGCCTTCCTGGCAAGCACCTCTTGCCAGGGTCTTGTGCTGAAAAGGTGTCCTTGAGCCTGGTGCGGCCTTCCCGGCAAGTTCCTCTTGTCGGGGTCTTGTCTTCTAACTTGAATACTTTGTTCTTGAATGGCTTGAAGGGGTCTGGAGCGGGCCTCGGTAAGCGCGTGGTAAGCCCTGCCGCGGGAAGCTCCTACTGCCCGTGCACCAGTTGGGGTACTAAGGTACCCCTACCTTAGTACACCGACAGGAGCCCCCGGGCCTGGGCCACACACGGTGCCGAGCGCTGTTGGGCCAAGCCCAAGACAGTGCACGGGCACACGCGGCCCACGGCAAGCCATATCCCTCTCCGTATCCGCCGCATCCCTCCCTAACGGCACGCGTCGATTGCGGCGTCGTGGGAGAGATCGTGGCCTATTCTTTAATGGGAAATGCGGAACGTCCCCCACTTCCCCCTTAAAAGCAGAGGAAGCAGGGGCAGTTCCCCCCATCTCCTTCATTGCGCCTTGAGTTCTCAGAAACCCCTGCCGCTCCCTGCTTCTGCCCTTCCTCCACCGTCCTCCCCACCCGCCGCGCCGCCGTCCTCCCTCGCCGCCCCCGCCATGGCCCCTAAGAGCGACCAGGCGAAGAGCGACAAGGCGAAGAGCGACAAGGCGAAGAAGGAGAAGTCTGAGCAGGCGGCGAAGCTGGCGGCCATGAGGAGGAAGAGTGTGGTCTTCCCGCCAAGGCTCGGCCCGAGGGAGCTGCGGGACAAGTACTACTTGTTCTGGGCGAGGGAGACGAAGGATCATCCCCGCACCCAAGTCCTCCCCGCCGTGGCCGTCGACATGTTCCCGGGAGGTTACTACTTCTTCGCTGCATTCTTCTACTGCGGTCTTTGCCCTCCGTTCTCGGAGTTCTTCTGCGACGTGATGAATACGTACGGCTTCCGTCTCTTAGATTTCACCCCCAACGCCGTCCTCACCCTCGCCGTTTTCGCACATCTGTGCGAAAACTACGTAGGAGTCCACCCAAATGTAGCTCTTTTCCGCCACTTCTTCACGCCTAGAGTAGAGTCCGGATCCCCCCTCTCCGGCGGCATCTCTTGGATCTTCAGGCTGAACAAGAAGGAGGCGTACTTGAAGGGAGAGCTCCGCGGCAAGTGGGAGGAGTGGAGGGCGGATTGGTGTTGGATCCTGGAGAAAGATCCCGAGCAGTTCACCTTGCCGCGCCAGACTGCCATAGTGCGCGGCAAGGATTGGAGTGACTTGGCCCCGGAGGACGACAAGTTGCAGATAGCTTTGACTAGGATTCTTCGTCTCCGGGCTGCCAGTCTGAGAGTGGGTGAAGTTGGAGCTGATTTCCTCCGCCGCCGCATCGCCCCTCTGCAGGAAAGGAAGAGGCCTGCTTGGGAGTTCGGCAATGCGGCAGACCGCATGAGGCTGCGCCCCGGGTTGAACTACAACTTCACCGTCTTGGAGTTGAAGGGGATGGTCCGGGAACTGTTCAAACATGACCCCAAGCACCCGGAGTGGTTCAAACCGTCGACCGGAGTGGTCCCTTTGTGCAACAACACGGCCCTCAGTGCCATCCGCGTGGCAATGCCTGAGTGCGACTCCCACGGGGTCGTCCCCACTTGGCTGGAGCCCTCAGCGGAGACCGTGCAAGCCTTCTTCGACAACTTGGTTGAAAAACCATGCAACGCTGATGATAGGAAGGGGCTCACCCGGGAGACCACCACGTGAGATGTGGCGTATATTGCCTCCAGGATGGAGGACGCCGCCGCGGCAGCAGCGGCAGGCGAGTTTGGATACACCGTTGATGAGGCGGAGGCGGCGGACGCGGTGAGCCAGGCCGAGGAGGAGGAAATCCTCAAGCTGCTGCAGATCACGCCCGAGGAGTTTGCCGGGGAGCCTACCGGGGAACCTGCCGGGATTGGCGAGGCTGCCGGGCAGGGAACCGAGTCCAGCGGGCCTGCCGAGGAGGAGGAGGAGGAGGAGGCCGAGTCCGGTGATTCCGATGAAGACTCCGGCGGATCCTTGAATCTTGATGACGACGCCTCCTCGTCCTCGGAGAACTCTCCGCCACCACCAAGCCCAAGCCCTCCACCGCAACCGAAGAAGCGCCTCCGCAAGGCCGTCGAGACGGCGAGGCCGCCGGCGCCTCAGCAACGACCGCAGCGCCGGGCGACGCGTGCCACCACGACGAGCAAGGTCGCCAAGGAGGCGCCCCGTGCTCGAGCGACAAGCGGAGGGGGGGCTTCCCGGAGTGACTCCGGGGCACCTTCTGCTCCTCGGACCTCGGCGACGACCGGTGCTGGGTCTTCACAGCCCGCAGCTCCGGAGCCCGCCAAGCGCCCGAGGGAGCCCTCTCCTCCGGCTCCTCGCGCTGGAGCAGCCGAGGCGGGATTTGACTTCTCCGCTCTCAGATCCAACGAAGAGGAGGAGGAAGAGTAAGTACTTGCAAGTTTTATTTCCTTTGATTTTGTCTTGATTTCTCTTGCTTGGCTCTGATCTTGATCTTGTTTTGGCTTTCAGGACCTTGACCCAGCGGATGGCGAAGAGGGCCAAGATCCCTGTGGTCAAGATCGAAGACGACGAGCCCGCCGCAGCGACAGGAGACGCGCCAGCGGCAGACTTGCCGGATCAGCCTGCTGCTCCGAGGAGCAGCCCCCAGCACAGCCCCCAGCGTAAGTCTGGTATCCATTTTAATGCTTGACGGGCGCGCTCGAGGTTATTGCTCGTACTGATGTCTTATTGTTTTGTGCAGAAGTGGAGCCACAGCCGCAGGAGCACCAGGAGGTTGCCCCCGACGAGCCGCTTGCTCCACCCTCCCCGCCAAGGACGAGCTCCCCGGCAAGGGACGGTGTTCCGCCAAGGATGGGTACTCCGCCAAGGGCGAGTACCCCGCCAAGGGCGCGCACCCCGACAAGGGCGGACTCCCCACCAAGGGAGGGCACCGGAGGCCCTCCGCCGGCGGGGACTTCTTCTACGCCGCCAAGGGATAACTCCCCGGCGAGGGACCCCGTCACCGAAGAGGCCCGCGCAGGTAAGCCATTGTAGTTTCTTCTTCTCGAATTCTTCTTTTTTGGATATATGCTTGACAAACCTTTCTTTTCTTTTTCTTCTACTAGATCCTCCCGCCCCGGAGCCGATGGAGACGGAGGCCACCGCCGAGGAGGGTGTGCATGGCGACGGCGGCAACGCCACTACTGCCGAGGGAATAGCTGGAGCCGACGAGCCAGCCGTCGAGGAGACCGCCCCGGCCGCCGACGCCGCGGCTGGGGAAGAGACCGGCGACCACACTGCTGGCCCGGAGGCTGCAGGAGCGTCGGACGCTGCACCGGCCGCCGACCCCTCCGCCTCCACGGAGCGGTCGGGTGTCTACCTGGAGGCCGCCAACGGGGTCTTCATTCAAGTCCCGTGGGCGTCCTCGTCTAGGGTACCCGCGGAGGGAGAGACCTTCGACGGAGAGGTTCTCGCCTCCGCCGGGCTGAAGGTTGTGGATGCGCCCGGCAGCGGCGACGAGCCCGAAGAGGAGCGGCTCCTTCGCCGGCTTCTGGCCTTGTACCGGGCCAGGCAGGCGAAGTTGGAGTCTCGGGAGGCTCTGGCTGCCAAGGCTGGTGCTGACCTGGAGAAGCGCGCCGCGGAGCTCCGTGCCGCCAACCAGGCGGCCCTCCGGAACTTGGCGGAGGAGCGCGAGGAGCTTGCCGGGGCGCAGCAAGCATTCGTCCTCGAAAAGGCCGAGGTCGAGGAGCAGCAGCGTCTGGCCGCCGAAGAGCTGTCTCGGCGGGAAGGGGCGCTCAACCAGCGGAAGGTTGACCTCGACAGCCACGAGGACGACCTTACCGCTCGGGAGCAGGCTATTGGCGGGGCTCTGCGGGAGGCGAGGGATGCTGCCGCTGCCGCAGAGACCGCCAAGAAGGATCTGGAGGCCAGAGTGGCGCAGTTGGAGCTGTTCTTGAAGGCCAGCGAAGACAGGGTCACCGCGCTCAACGTGGAGCGGGAGAAGGACGCCCACACCAACTCGGAGCTGCAAATCCGCCTCTCCGAGAAGGGTAAAGAGCTCACTGACGCCAGGGACTCCATTGCTGATCTAGAGCTGAAGGTCTCCACCCTTACTGACTCGCTTGACGCTGCCCGGGACCGCGAGATGAAGCTGAAGGACGATCTCCGCGCTGAGAGGGCCGTATTGGAAAGCACCGCCGTCTCGCAGAACCAATTCCAGCAGACGGTGGAGCGATGGACTGAGGACCTCGTCACCTCCGCCGCCAACATCGACATGGAGATGATGGCGTTGAGGGCGGAGCATCTCGTGTACTCCCCCGACGTGAACCTCCCTCACAGCGCCAAACTGAGTTTGTTCTTCAGGGGGGTGGCGCCGGCGCTTGCACGACTGCGGGAGAAGATCCCCGAGCAGCTGGCCAACGAGGCGCGCCGGCTCTGCATGGGCACCATGGAGCGGGTGTTGTCGAAGATTGTCTACCGCAACCCCGGCATCACTCTCGTCAACGTCCTCCGCACCTTGCCGCCCGAGGCTGATCATGAGGCGTTGAAGTCCCAAGTTGCCCACATTGTAGCCAAGGTGGGCAAGATCCAGAGGGTTGACGGGGACCGTAGGGATTAAGCACCTTGCTTCCTTCGCCGCTGCCATTTAAGTCATAGGCAGTAGTTGATTAGAACAGCGGCAAGCTATCTTTGTAATATATACTCTTATTTTGGGTAATCAATGCAGTGCTATCTCCCTTGCTTTTGGTCCTTCACTTTGTATGCTTTTCACCTTACGCTTTTAGGGGAACTTGCCGTCAAGGGGCCCTTGCCGCGAGCGCTGAGTGCGGGACTCTTAGCAGCCTGCTAGCAAAGACCTTGTCGGCAAGTAACTTTGCCGCAGCTAGTCGCAGCACACTTATATTGCTGAGCGAACTCGAAAACGAAGTAAGGGCGCGACACTTGTCGCAGCTCACTTAAGCCGTGAGCGTGCTCGAAACAAAGTAAGGGCGCGGCTAGCTACGGGTAGGTTCCTTTGCGCACAGGTTTTCCATACAAAGTGTGATTGTTCAAGGAAGACAACAGAAAATTTAAAAATTTGAATGCTCAAACTTTTGTGACTTAGCTTTCATTGGGTTGTTTACTTCCCGGCAAGACTTTCCTTTCTTGAACAGCACTTGGTCCATATGCTTCTATCTCCTTCCCCCCCGGCAAACTTGTGCGCGAGGAACACTCCATCTGTTTCAGAGAAAAAGACAAAAGAGAGGGAAATACAAGTACGGAGCCTTGCATCTTGTTACTGCTTACCGGGAGTATGTGCTGCACGAAATGTCAGATGATACATGCAAGTACAAGGAAAAGCACGAGATGACAAATGATGCAAATCACAACAGTTGCACGGGATCTGCGCCCGGCTTTGTTCAAAGGTTTACATGCGACAGCGGCAATACTCGTACAAAAGGTGGTTGCCGGAGCGGATCGCGGCAACCGTGTCTTATGGGTGAAACTTGCGAAGATGCTCTATGTTCCAGGAGTTGCTCACCGGTAAGCCTTCTTCGGTCTCAAGGCGGACTGCGCCGGGCCTTGTGACTTGTCTCACCCGATAAGGGCCTTCCCACTTCGGCGTCAACTTGTTGGAATTCTTGGCGGACTGAACACGCCGAAGAACAAGGTCGCCTTCCTCGAGACTCCTGGCCTTGACCTTGCGGCTATGATAGCAATGCAAGGCTTGCTGGTATCGAGCAGCTTGTACAGCAGCCTGGAGACGTTCCTCCTCGAGGAGCAATGCATCATCTTGCCGCAGTTGCTCTTGCTCGAGCTCGTCGTAAGTGAGTACTCGAGGAGATCCGTATACGAGTTCCGTGGGGAGAACTGCCTCTGCTCCATAGACAAGAGCAACGGGTGTCTGTCCGGTGGCTCGATTCGGTGTCGTCCTGATTGACCAAAGAGCCGCCGGCAACTCCTCTATCCAGTTTCTTCCACATTCGTGCAGCCTGTCAAAGGTTCTTGTCTTCAGTCCGCGCAGCACTTCAGCATTGGCCCTCTCCGCTTGACCGTTGCTCCTTGGGTGAGCAACAGAAGCGAAGCAGACCTTGGCGCCAAGGTCTCGGACGTACTGCATGAAGGTGCGGCTTGTGAACTGTGTGCCGTTATCGGTGATAATCCTGTTAGGGATTCCGAAACGGCAAACAATTGACCTGAAGAACCTGACTGCTGACTGTGCTGTCACCTTTCTCACTGGTTCTACTTCTGGCCACTTTGTGAACTTGTCGATTGCAACGTACAAGTACTCAAAGCCCCCGACAGCGCGGGGAAAGGGGCCGAGGATGTCGAGCCCCCAGACCGAGAAGGGCCAGGACAAAGGGATCGTCTGGAGAGCTTGAGCTGGCTGGTGAATTTGCTTGGCATGGAACTGGCACGCTTCACACTTGGTTACTTGTGCAGTTGCATCTTGGAGAGCTTCTGGCCAAAAGAAACCTTGCCGGAACGCCTTTCCGGCAAGTGCTCTTGCGCCAATGTGATGACCACATATGCCTCCGTGTATTTCTGCCAACAGCTTCTGTCCATCTTCCCGGGAAACGCACTTCAATCTGACACCGTTGAGCCTTCTTCTGTACAGTTCGTTGTCGACGAACTGGTACATACTTGACTGCCTGGTTATCTTCTCTATCTCTTCTGATTCTTCGGGAAGTTCTCCAGTCTGAAGAAAACGGACGATTTGTTGTGCCCATGCTGGAGCTTGCGGCTCAACAACAAGGACTAAAGGCATCAGCGCTGGTGCGGGAACCTCAGCTTCTACGACAAGAACCCGCGGTTCTGCCGGAGCTGAGGGTTCCCCGGCAAGCCTGCCGGGGCAAGGCTTGTTGGGAACGCCTGCTTCAACTGTACAGACCCTTGGGTCAGCGGGAGCAGACTGTTCCTCAGCATCTTGGTTGTTGATCTTGGGGATCTTGGCGGCGGCTTCGGGAAGATCCACCGGCAAGTAGTCGCCGGAGACCAACTTCCTCTTCTTGCTTTGCCCAACTGATGGTGTAACGGATGGCTGAGTTAGCTTGAGCACGAAGATCCCTGGTTCCACAGGTAACTTCATTGCAGCACACTTTGAAAGGCCATCTGTAATGTCATTCTGAGCTCTTGGAACGTGCTCCATCTGCAAGCCTTCAAAGTGTTCTTCAAGCTTCCTCACTTCATCTACATAAGCTTCCATGAGAGGGCTCTGGTAACTCTTGTTTACTTGTCAGACCACCAACTGTGAATCTCCCCGCACAATCAACTTCTTGATCCCAAGTTCGGCCGCAATTCTGAGGCCGGCAAGCAGTCCTTCATACTCAGCAGTATTGTTAGTCGCTTGCTCCTTGGGAAAGTGCATCCGAACAACATACTTGAGGTGTTCTCCGGTGGGCGCTATGAGTAACACGCCAGCGCCGGCGCCTTGCAGCGAGAAGGCACCATCGAAGTACATTATCCACTCCTTGCTTGCTTCTTGGACGGGGATGCTTGTCTCTGGAGCTTCTTCATCCGGTGTTGGGGTCCATTCCGCTATGAATTCTGCCAAAGCTCTGCTCTGTATGGTTGGAGTACTCTCAAACTTGAGACCAAAGCTTGACAGCTCCAGTGCCCACTCGACGATCCTGCCTGTTGCTTCTGGATTTTGCAATATCCTCTTCAACGGAAAGCGAGTGACCACTGTTATCTCATGTGCTTAGAAGTAATGCCGCAGCTTTCTTGAGGCCATGAGGAGGCCGAAAAGCAACTTCTGCACTCCAGAGTACCTTGATCTAGCCCCCTGCAAGAGGGAACTTACAAAATAAACTGGACGCTGCACCATCTTCCTTCGCACTTCTTCTTGCTCCTGCGCAGACTTGTCCTTGTCGGGGCCAGAGCTTGTCGGGGAAGCCCCCTGCTCGCCGCTGGATGCGCTTGCTGGGGATGTGGGTTCCTCATCTGCCTCCCTCTCCGCTACTAACGCAGCACTAACCACTTGATTGGTCGCCGCTAAGTATAGCAGCAACTTCTCTTGAGGTTTAGGTGCGACAAGTATTGGAGTGGAGGATAGGTATCCTTTCAAGTCTTGCAGCGCAGCCTCCGCTTCCGGAGTCCACTTCATGGGGCCTGCCTTTTTTAAGATTTTGAAGAAAGGCAGGGCGCGTTCTGCAGACTTTGAAATGAACCTACTGAGGGCAGCCACACAACCAGCAAGTCTCCTTACGTCCTTGACGCGCTTTGGGGCTTCAATCTGCTCAATGGCTTTAATCTTGTCGGGATTGGCTTCAATCCCCCTCTGGGACACGAAGAACCCGAGAAGCTTGCCGGAGGGGACTCCGAAGACGCACTTCTCGGGGTTCAACTTGAGCTGTATCTTGCGTAGATTCTCAAAGGTTTCTTCCAAGTCTTGGATCAGGGTATCCTTGCTCTTGCTTTTGACCACTATGTCATCCATGTAGGCTTCTACATTTCTGTGTATCTGTGGCTCAAAAGCAGTGTGCACCACCCTTGCAAATGTCGAGCCTGCATTCTTCAATCCAAAGGGCATGCGTATGAAGCAGTATGTGCCGCATGGAGTAATGAATGCAGTCTTTTCTTCATCTTCCTTGGCCATGAATATCTGGTGGTAACCTGAGTATGCATCAAGGAATGAAAGCAACTCACATCCGGCGGTGGAGTCAACAATCTGGTCAATACGCGGCAAGGGAAATGGATCCTTGGGACATGCTTTATTCACATCAGTGAAGTCTATACAAAGTCTCCACTTCCCATTGGCCTTGCGCACGACAACTGGATTGGCCAACCACGTAGGATGGATTACGCCTCTAACCAGGCCTGCTGCTTCCAACTTCTTTATCTCTTCGGCAATGAACTCTTGGCGCTCCACGGCTTGCTTCCTGACCTTCTGCTTGACGGGCCGCGCATGAGGACAAATAGCAAGCTTGTGCTCAATTACCTTCCTGGGAACGCCGGGGATGTCAGACGGTTGCCATGCAAACACGTCTACATTCGCCCGCAGGAAGGCAACGAGCGCGCTTTCCTATTTGGGGTCGAGTGTAGCACTGATGGTGAAGGTACCACCAGTGCTGTCCTCCTTGGCGGACACCTTCTTGGTTGCCGGTGGAGCTGCCATTCCTTTCTTACACTTGCCGGTGGAGCTCGATGGTGCGTCCTCGACGGCAGCGCAGCACTCCGAAGCGTTTGCCGGAGTGGGCCCCAGAGCTCTTGCCGGACTTGGTCTTGGTCTTCCCCCCGGGAGCTTCAGCGGCAAGTGTTTTGCTATCTGCCGCGGCTGCTGCATCCCGGTAGATCTTGTCGGCGCAAATAAGCGCATCTTTCTTGTCACCTGGGACAGAGATGACGCTTATCGGCCCTGGCATCTTGAGCATATTGTACGCATAGTGGGAAGCTGCCATAAACTTGGCGAGCGCATGACAGCCAAGTATCACATTATAAGGCAATGGGATATCGGCGACGTCGAACGTGATCCTCTCCGTCCTGAAGTTGAGCTCCCCACCAAAGGTCACTGGCAGTGTAACCTTCCCCTTCGGCTTGCTCCTTCCCGGGTTGATTCCTTGGAACGTCCCGGTTTCTTCGAGCTCGCTGTCGGGGATCTGCAGATTCTTGATCACAGCGGAGGAGATCAAGTTGAGGCCGGCCCCGCCGTCAACCAACATCTTGGTGACCTTGAGGTTGCGGATAGTTGGTGAAACCAACATCGGCAAGCACCCGACCGCGGTTGTGCGGTCAGGGTGATCCTCAAGGTCGAAGATGATGGGTGTGCCGGACCATTTCAGGAGCCTGCGCGACTCGACAGGTGGCTCGGCTGCATTCACTTCCCGCACCCATTGCTTAAGTTGGCGGTGGGAAGTGTGCAGAAAGGCACCTCCATCGACGCACAGGACTTCTGTGGCCTTCTGGAACTCCTGCTCGCTGTTGTCTCCTTCATCCATATCCTCATCGTCGTCTTCGTTGTCATCCTTGTCGCGGCCCCGGGGAGGCCTGTCTCCTTGCCGCTGCTTGGCCTTGCCGCGGCGTCCTCCCCGGCCGTTGAACGGCCGCTTCTTGCTGGGCTCTCCTCCACCTCCTTGGGCCTTCTCCTTGTCGCGACGCTCGTATTCAGCCTTCTGCTGCTCTACGAGGTACTCTACCCTTTTGCAGTTTTGGAGGTCGTGGCCCTTGGTGTGGTGGATCTTGCAGTACTGCTTGTCGGAGCCGTCCTGCTTGTCGGCTGCCGCTACAGGGGCGGGCTCCTTGCCGGAGCCACCAGCCTATGCCTTCTTGGCGGGAGCCTCCTTGCCGGACTGCTCGACAACCAGTACCTCCTTGTTCTTCTTTTTCCTGTTGTTCCGGCGCTGGCCTTTCCTTGCCGGGGCGGCATCCTCACTGTCGCTTCCTCCTGCTCCGGTATCCTCTCCGGGGAGTCTTCTCCCCTCTTCAGCACGTGCACATTTGTCAGCCAGAGCGTAAAGCTCGCTGACGTCCCGGATCTTGGTCATGGCCATCTCCTCCCTCATCCGGCGGTTACGCACGTTTTGGTGGAACGCGCTGATAACCGCGGCAGGGTGGACATCGGGAATGTTGTGTTGTACACGGCTGAACCTTTGGATGTATTTGCGCAGGGACTCTCCCTCCTTCTGAGCTAAGATGTGGAGATCGCTCTCCTGGCCGTGGGGTTTGTGGCCGCCTGTGAAGGCGCCGACAAACTGGTGGCATAGATCCGCCCACGAAGAGATGGAGTTCTCCGGCAAGTGCATAAGCCAAGACCTGACGTTTGGCTTAAGCACGAGCGGGAAGTAGTTGGCTAGGATCTTCTCGTCGCGTCCCCCGGCAGCCTGCACTGCTATAGTGTAGATGCTGAGGAACTCCGAGGGGTGCGTCTTGCCGTCGTACTTCTCGGGTACGCCGGGCTTGAAATTCTTCATGCTGGGCCACTGGACTTGCCGCAGCTCTCGGGTGAACGCAGGGCAACCTGCCGCGTACGGCAAGTCGCCTGGTTCACCGGGCGCGTACATGTCGACAGCGGTTCCAGCGCGCTGATCAGATTGCCTTCGAGCTTCTCGTCGACGCTCGATGCGGGTTCGAGCGTCCTCTTGTCGCCTGTCGTCGAGGACTTGGCGCTGATCGCGGCGAGCCCGCGGATCCGACGACGCCGTGGAGTCGTCGTCGACGTTGATCCGGCGGGGCGGCGTTTTCTGCTTCCGCGGCGGGGAGTGCACGGTAGTTGCACCCCCAGCGGTCTTGTCGCCGTCGGCCTTCGCTTGGTCAACTTGCCGCGGCCGTGAAGTTGCCGGCTGCTGCGGCGCATCGTTGTTGGCGAAGGCGATGAGGCTCTGGATCGTTGCCCTCCAGTCTTCGGCTTTGTCCGCCACAGGAGGGAAGTCGAGGAGCAGCTGAGCCCTGGCCAGGGCTTCTGCTGGAGAGGAGGGAAACGGTGGCGAACGGTGCGAGGAGCGGGACACGCTCGGACTTCTAACCGCGTTAGAAGGAGCATGTTCCCGTCCCGGCAACCGCGCCTTGCTCGTGCCAGGACGTTGGCCTTGAGCGTCCCGTGATTCGCCGGCCTGGCCACGTCCCAGCAAGCATATGGTACCTCCGGTACCACGTCGCTGCTGGTCTGGCACCTCCTGAGAAGGGCGTGGTGCGTGCACGGACACCGAGGCCTTGGAGTTTGCCCGGTCGTCCGTCTTGTCCTTGGACTTGGTGGCGCCGTGGGTGTCCCCACCGGCGTCCACCCTTCCGCCGGCGCCTCCCCCGCCAACCGTCGGCTCTGGTGGTGGTGGGATCGACGCAGACGGGCCTCCAACCTCCGAATCCTTCTTCTTCGGAGGCATGTTGATGTAGCCGATGAAGTTGGAGAGGTTGATGAAGAATGCGCCCGCGTGAGCGCCGGATCAGGTTCGCACAACCTCGACGCCCCCTACCTGGCGCGCCAAAGATGTCAGGGGAAACTGTCCTCCCACGAGCACCTATGGGACCGGAGCCCCTTCTACGTTGCGGTAAGGGAGCGGAGGGTGCACGGAGAGCAGATCGAGGGGCACACGCGGGCAGTTTACCCAGGTTCGGGCCGCGATGACGCGTAAAACCCTACTCCTGCTTTGGTTGTATTTAGTTTTCGGAGCTCGGGAGCTTGAAGATCTACAGTACCAGCTACACCGAGCGCGGAGTGAGCAAGTTTCTGGAGTCGAACCCCCTCTACGCGGTGCATGGGCCTCCTTTTATAGCTCAAGGGGTCACCGACAAGTGCCAACGTAGAGGAGGGTAAAAGTGTAAATTTGGTGGTAGTTGCACCAGTGCATGAACAGTGGATGAACAGTGGTCTTCACCTAACCTTGACGGTGGGGGACAAGGGCATTTAATGCCCGTCGCCGTCGACCCCAAAAGCGTCTGTCCATGCGTCTCCGTTCGCCACGGTGGTAGCTTCGTCACCGCGGCTCGCCAGCGTGTCCCTCAGGCTGCACAGCCATCTGCCACGCGCCCCTGGAAGGGCCCCAGGGCGACGCGTGGCCGAGTGAGCTGGAGCGCAGGCACACAGTGTGAGCTTCCCCCGGCAAGCACCTTGCCGGGACCGCTATCTTGTCGGGCCCGGAAGCTTGCCGCTTCCTGGGCCCTGCCGGGGCGCACGATGCGCCGCGATGTATCTTTTGCGGTGTTTATCCTTTGGCCTTCCTGGCAAGCACCTCTTGCCAGGGTCTTGTGCTGAAAAGGTGTCCTTGAGCCTGGTGCGGCCTTCCCGGCAAGTTCCTCTTGCCGGGGTCTTGTCTTCTAACTTGAATACTTTGTTCTTGAATGGCTTGAAGGGGTCTGGAGCGGGCCTCGGCAAGCGCGTGGTAAGCCCTGCCGCGGGAAGCTGCTACTGCCTGTGCACCAGTTGGGGTACTAAGGTACCCCTACCTTAGTACACCGACACCTACTTGAATAAAAGTTTTTCAATGAAGGACCTTGGAGAAGCTGCTTACATATTAGGCATCAAAATCTACAGAGATAGATCAAGACGCCTCATTGGTCTTTCACAAAGTACATACCTTGACAAGATATTGAAAAAGTTCAATATGGATCAGTCCAAGAAGGGGTTCTTGCCTGTTTTGCAAGGTATGAGATTGAGCAAGGCTCAGTCGCCGACCACGGCAGAAGATAGAGAAAAGATGAGTGCCATTCCCTATGCCTCGGCCATAGGTTCTATCATGTATGCCATGCTGTGTACCAGACCTGATGTGAATCTTGCCATAAGTTTGCTAGGGAGGTACCAAAGTGATCCCGGTATGGAACACTGGACAGCGGTCAAGAACATCCTGAAGTACCTGAAAAGGACTAAGGATATGTTTCTCGTTTATGGAGGTGTCGAAGAGCTTGTCGTAAAGGGTTACGTCGATGCTAGCTTCGACACAGATCTGGATGACTCTAAGTCACAAACCGGATAAGTGTATATTTTGAATGGTGGGGCAGTCAGCTGGTGCAGTTGCAAGCAGAGCGTGGTGGCGCATTCTACATGTGAAGCGGAGTACATAGCTGCTTGCGAAGCGGCGCAGGAAGGAGTCTGGATGAAGGAGTTCATCACCGACCTAGGAGTCATTCCAAGCGCGTCAAGCCCGATGACTCTCTTCTGTGACAACACTAGAGCCATTGCCATTACCAAGGAGCCCAGGTTTCACAAGAAGACCAAGCACATCAAGCGCCGTTTCAACTCCATCCGGAATTATGTTCGGGATGGAGATATAGATATTTGTAAAGTGCATACGGATCTGAATGTTGCAGACCCGTTGACTAAACCTCTTTCACGGGCAAAACATGATCAACACCAGAACTCTATGGGTGTTCGATTCATCACAATGTAACTAGATTATTGACTCTAGTGCAAGTGGGAGACTGTTGGAAATATGCCCTAGAGGCAATAATAAAAGTATAATTATTATATTTCCTTGTTCATGATAATCGTCTGTTATTCATGGTTGAATTGTATTGTACGGAAACAGCGACACATGTGTGAATATATAGACCACAATGAGTCCCTGGTAAGCCTCTAGTTACCAGCTCGTTAATCAACAGATGATCACGGTCTCCTGATCATGGACATGTGATGTCAGTGATAACGGGATCACATCATTAGGAGAATGATGTGATGGACAAGACCCAATCCTGAGCATAGCACGAGATCGTATAGTTCGTAATGCATAAGCTTTTCAGTGTCAAGTATTTATTCCTTAGACCATGAGGTTGTACAACTCCCGGATGCAATAGGAATACTTTGGGTGTGCCAAACGTCACAACGTAACTGGGTGGCTATAAAGGTACGCATCGGGTATCACCGAAGGTGTCTGTTGGGTTGGTACGAACCGAGACTGGGATATTGTCACTCCGTATGACGGAGAGGTACCTCTGGGCCCACTCGGTAATACATCATCATAATGAGCTCAAAGTGACTAAGGAGTTAGTCACGGGATGATGGATTACGGATCGAGTAAAGAGACTTGCCATGATGAGATTGAACAAGGTATCGGGAATACCGACGATCGAATCTCGGGCAAGTACTGTACCGATGGACAAAGGGAATAACATACGGGATTGAGTGAATCCTTGACATGGTGGTTCATCCGATGAAGATCATCGAGGAACACGTGGGAACCAACATGGGTATCCAGATCCCTCTGTTGGTTATTGACCGGAGAGTGGTCTCGGTCATGTCTGCGTGTCTCCCGAACCCGTAGGGTCTACACACTTAAGGTTCGGTAACGCTAGGGTCGTAGAGATACATGCACGTGGAAACCCGAAAGTTGTTCGGAGTCCCGGATGAGATCCCGGACGTCACGAGGAGTTCCGGAATGGTCCGGAGGTAAAGAATGATATATAGGAAGTCCAGTTTCGGCCATCGGGTGATCTCCGGGGGTCACCGGGAGTGTCCCGGGACCACCGGAGGGGCCCCGGGGGTCCACCGGGTGGGGCCACCCATCCCGGTGGGGCCCCTAGGCTGCGTGGGGAAGTGGCCAGCCCCTGGTGGGCTGGCGCACCACATGGGCCCCCCTCCCCATGCGCCTAGGGTTGAAACCCTAGGGGGAGGGGGCGCCCCCCTTGCCTTGGGGGGAAAGTCTCCCCCCCCCAGGCCGCCGCCCCCCCTCCCCTGCAGATGCCATCTGCAGGGCATGGTGCACCCCCCTTGCCCCCTATATATATGTGGGGGGGAGAGGGCAGCCGCACCCTTGCCCCTGGCGGCTCTCCCCCTCCCGTCACACCTCCATACTCCCTCCGCAGGGCGTCGGCGAAGCCCTGCAGGATTCTAAACTGCATCCACCACCATGCCGTCGTGCTGCTGGATCTCCGACGGCCTCTCCTCCCCCTTGCTGGATCAAGAAGGAGGTGACGTTGCTGTACCGGACGTGTGTTGAACGCGGAGGTGCCGTCCGTTCGGCGCTAGATCATCGGTGACGAAGAACGCGAAGAGTACGACTACTTCATCCACGCTTCTTCGAAAGCTTCCGCTCGCGATCTACATAACGGTATGTAGATGCACTCTTATTTGCTCGTTCCTAGATGTCTCCTAAGTTGGATCTTGGTGAAAGCGTAGAATTTTTTTGAATTCTGCTACGTTCCCCAACAGAAACACCACATGTTATTTATTTAGTTAACTCTCGTTTATTTACAAGACAAGATTAAGTGTTTGTTAACATGGCAAGAGGTGAAACAAAAGTAAACTACCTAATTAGACATTTTAAATGAGGCCGGAAATAACAACAACAGTTCCGGAAAAATCCCCATATGCATGTTTAGCAAAAAATTTAAGCAAACAACAATTCACACATATCAATGTTGTTAACATGATGCGGATGACATGATCAAGTTTATGCAATTTTTATTAAAAGTTGACATGAAGAGATAAGGAGTATTTGTCACCATGGTGGAAGGAAAGGGGTGCCACGGCAATGATCCGAAAATGATGCAACGCAACATCTCGGTTCCGGTAACCCGTTGAGAGACCGGTGCAAAAGATGACGGAGAGCGAGTCGAACAAGATGAAAGGTGGGGTGATCCCGTCACCGGGTTCCCACGGGTCGGCGACCAGGCAACCGAGGAGCATGACAAAAGATGAAACGGGCACGGTGCACACAAGGGAAACATCTCATACAACACACATACACAAGCATTCATCCACGGGGTCGTCTCGGTATACCTTCGAAGCGTTCGTTTCGGGGCGGCTCGAGATCGTAGAGGAAGTAGTCGTTCTCGCGGGTCGGGGTACATGTTCGTAGAAGGAAGTAGTCGTTCCGTTTCCGAAGAGGTACTTGTTGCATCGCCGAGCGTAGTGGTACTCGTTTCTTCACCGAAGGTAGTCGTTCGGGCATCGAGCGTCGAGGTACTTGGCGGGTCGTAGTTGACGTCGGGGTACACGTTTTATGTAGTGGTACTTGGTGCGTCTCCGAGTAGCCGAACTTGACATCGGGCGTCGAGGTACTTGCCGTCTCGGGTCTTGGCGACGGTAGTTGTACACGGCGAGGAACTTGACGCATCCGAGGTAGACGGTAGGGGTACTTGTCGTTCTCAGGTCTTGTCGATCCAAAACAAGCAAAACCCAGCAGCAAGGCACGACAGCATGCAAGCAACAACGAGGGTGTGAAGAGGAACTTGGCGCGGTCGAGGACGACGGGCTGACGGATGCAGAGCAGCGGCAGCAGCATGACTTGGCGGCGTTGGTGGCTGCAGGTGCACGCCGGCGGGGAGACGACGAGCTGCTTCCGGCGGTGGCGCTTGTCGGCACGGCACCGGAGATGGCAGGGGAGGCCGATGCGCTGGGGGACGGATGCAGAGGAGAGGGGCGGCTCGGCGTCGGGATGCGGTGGCTCTGGTCGGCCGCTCCGGCGAGCGCAGAAGGTGAGGCGCGGGGGCTCGCGCTGGCCAGGCGGAGGAGGGGTGCAAGGCGCCCAGCGCGGAGGAGGGAGGCCGCGGGCGCCGGCGCTTGGCGAACAGCGGGGCGGCTGGAGGACGGGGCGCTGCTGCGGCCTTGGCGCGCCAGGGCCGGCGCGAGGCGCGGAGGGGGCCGAAGGGGAAGGGCGCAGGGGCCACGACGCGGTGGCACTCGGCCTGGCGATGCGGGGCGATGGAGGCAAGGAGGGGCGCTGCGCGGCTCGAGGTCGTGACGAGCTTGGCTAAGCAGGGGAGGAACAGGGAGAGGCAGCTGCTGGACGGCGCTTGGGCCTGGCGAGGCGCTTGGGAATCGGGCGCGGGCACAGGCTTGATGCTCTGCTCCTCTCTGCGTGTGGCGGCGCGGGAGGAGGACGAAGAGGAGAGAGTGGAGATGGGATCGGGCAGGGGAGAGAGTTAGGTTTAGAGGAGGGGGTCGGGTTGTTAGATGGGCCTCTAGAAAAGATGGGCCAGGGAGGCCGGGGTGGCCTTGGGCCGCGTTGAAGCAGGCCGCCTGGCAGCTGGGCTGACTGCCTCTCCTCCTATTTCTAACACTGAGCAAAAAAAACAAAGAAGAAAAAGGAGAACAAAGGAAGTGTTTGGGATAGTGTTTAGGCATGGGGTTATTTTTCTCGATCTCATAAAATGCTCATGATCCAAGAAAAAATATAAGTGGGCACGAGAGAAAATTTGAATTCAAACTCATTTAAATTAAATTCAAATGCTTTGAACTAGGACAAGGTTTTAGAAGTGTCTGAAAATGTTGAGAATCTCGGTGGATCTTGGAAAAATTGATGAAACTAATTGTGGGCAAAGGTTGAGACCAAGAAGTGAGATTACAAGGCATGGATAATATTATGCAAGTGTGTTACGGTTAATTCCAAAAGAATGGAATATTTATTTATAATAGCTCCATAATACTAGGAGGATATGTTATAAAGAGAAGTCATCCTTCCCTCGATTTAAATAGATCGAAGATCCACACAATTTATTTAGGTTGAGATGCAAAAATAAATATGACATGATGGCATGATGACAAGATGCAATGCAAAAATAAATAACACAAGCACAAATGAAACACACGGAAGAACCCGGAACATCTGGAATCTCTGGAATCTTCTGGGAAGTCGGTCTTCGGGCGTCACAACTCTCCCACACTAACAGAGGATCTCGACCCGAGATCCTAGAGATAGCACCGGATAAAAACGGAAGAGGAAGGGGTAAAACAAAGTTGCTTCTTTGACAAACGAGTGAAACCATGAACCTGAGAGGTTAAACAAGTTGAAAGAACAAAGCAACAGAGATGAACGAACTTAAGAGCACTCCGGTGAAATGAGGAACAAGGAACACCACGAGAACCTTGCAGGTTGAAAGACATGAAACAAGAGCTCACGGATGACAAAAGAATTCCAAAACCACTCCGGTTAACCAAGATTGAGAAGGAATAAGAACGAAATAATTAGGACAGCACTCCGTCTGAAAATGGTAGGAATTTAACAAGAACTTGAGGGGATGGAATGATGCTTGATGGAAACAACAACACACAGCCTCTGAAACAATTAAAAGAATGGCACAAGGGTAAGAAAGATTTCAGACAGCCCCCAGTTAAAAGAGAGTTAAAACTTGATAAGATGAGAGAACTAGAATGGAGGTCACCTCACTCCTGTTAAATAGACAAGCAAGGGAAGAATATGATCTTGATAAAAACGAGATGATGGGACTTCGAGGATGAATTAAATCATAATGAACCACCATGAGAACTCCGGTAATGAAAGCATGAGAAGTGAAAGATGAAAAGAATAAGATCCAAGGCCTACAATGAATTAGATGGAGCTTTGAAATGATATAATCGAAATAACTTGGAGCTCCGGAAAACAAGATGAACAACTTAGAACCGAGGATATGATATGATGAACAAGCTCCGGAGAAAGAGATTAATCACTTCGAGGAGACAAGAATAAGATTTACTGTATGCTTATCCTTCATCAAATTAAATTGATGACAAGCAAACGGATTTGGCATACTACTTATTCTCGTTGGAAAGAATTAAAGAGAGATCTAGCACAAGCTTGGGTAAATCTTCAACGAACCACCGGTCAGATTATGAAAAGAGCAAATGAATTAATACGATAACAAGGAAGAGTAATCTTGAAAGAACCACCGTAAGAATAAGGACACGAACGAAGAGGCATCAATGAAGAATATTTGGAGGACAAAGTTGAAAACTGAGAACGAAGAAATATTCTGAAATGATGGCCTTCGGAGGATCACAATAGGAAGAATTCATGATATGCTTCGGATGGGTATAAAAGAATTCCTCACAAACGAAACAATAATGAGGATGGCATGAAGCTAGAACCACGAATCTTCAAGAGAACGGGCCAAGATTAAGAGAAACTCTTCTCCGATCTTCAAATGTTGAGAGTGAAGACGAGAAATGCCATGAAGAATTTCGAGATACTCCGGACGAATGACAAGAGGAAGGTGGAGCTAAAGATGGAAATAATTGAAAACAAGCAAGGAGAAGGCATGTGGCTGATGGAAAACATTTTACGTCACACTTTGAAAAGAATTTGAGTATAACTCCAGAAAAATTAGAAGAGTCAGGTAAGATCCTGGGAAAAGACCTGTGGGTTATGGGCCCACTCAAAAGAAATCACCGTTGAAAAAGATTGCTTAAGAGATATTGCACCGGTTGAATTAAATGGCTTGAATAAGATAGCAATCCTCAAAATAATTTGAACGGATTAAGAATGGAATTATGAATCTTCTGAGATATCTTGACCTCTCCGGATATGAATAGCAAGAGGAGAATGATTAATTGGTGCACCGGAATAAGAAAGCATTGAGAAAAGAGGAAAAGGATAAGATCAACCCCGAAATCTTGAATTACATCCACCGGCAGAATTTGAGAACAAAAGAATGATGAACTTGAAGCTCTTGAGCATCTTCACGATAAATCACCGGATAAGAACATTGAAGGAAATGGATGAAGAAACCTCACATGAATAAAATGGATATTTCATTTGAGAATTCTTGCTCCGAGAAGAAGAAGGGTGGGAGGGTGGGGAAAAACAAAGACGACTTGGGATGAATGAAACAGACAAATCGTCAGATTTCTCAACGACGTCCGTATGGAATAACTTGAAGAGAAGGTACACCGGTTGAAAAGGATTAACATGAAAATATCGATGATTAAGAAGGATTAGCACTCCCATAGAAATATGAGAATACCGATTAGGAAGGTATGGAATCAACATTTGACATCGAAGCAACTCGAATACCAGAATCAAAACAAAAACAAAGGATAGATATGTTGCAACATAATCTTCACAATATCATTCGAACAGAGAATTGAACGAATGAATTCCGTAGGTACATCAACTTGTCGAGAAGCCACTTGGGAGAACAAAAGATAAATAAAAGCAACAAGGAGAAGATAGAACAAATACAGATAGAAGCTTCATTCCACATATGAGTTTGCTGGGATCCGATGGATTATGAGATTATGTTCAGATTGTGATTGAGTAATATATTTGATCTACCTCTTTTATATTTATGTTCGTAAGTAATTCTTGCATGTTCTCCATTGTTATTTATTGCTTTGGCCAAGTAATACGTAGTGACTCCAAGAGGGAACGTTATGCTTGATTGTGGGTTCATGCCCCTCGATGACTAGCTTGAGTGACAGAAACATGAGTCTAGGGGATGTGCTGTTGCCACAAGGGGGAAAACAACGGTGCTTGTGCCCGCGGGTGCAAGGATTGTTTACTTTACGCAAAGTTCTTTTAATGCAGTTGTCTGTTGCATTGAGTTTACACTATGGGTGGGACTCGCAACTTAATACCAGCGAGATGTTCTAGATAGATATCTCAAGGTGGATGATTAGTAGTAGATATTGATGGATTTCGGTCTACTTACTTTGGCGTACCACCCATGCTTTGAACCTCAACCTTTCTTGCAATGTAGTCAGCATTGGTTTGCGTTCGTGGTCCTGTCAATTGCCCAGCTGTAATTCGTTTACCTCACATGGCTGTTTTATCGTCTTTTGGGAGAGAGACATCACTAGTGAACATCATGAGACTCCGGTCCATATTACCATCATTGATCACATCCGCTATTTACTTTTCGCTTTTACTTACTATTGCAAACATTATCTATCACTACTATCATTTGCGTTTAATCCTTTGTGAACTACAAGGCCGGAGGGATTGACAACCTCTCTGTACTCGTTGGGAGCAAAGTTATTTGTATCTATGTGCAGGTCCACGTTGATTGCTAATATCTGGCGCCGTTAGCAGTTGACACCTACTTGTTGAACCTAGGAGTCTCTGGGGATTCGATCCTTGGCATCTTTGCTAAGGGAAAAACTTCCACAACACTGCATCTCACACCTTCCACTTGGGGTAACCAACGAGGGGTTAGAGGCCCATCAAGGAGTTTTTCTGGCGCCGTTGCCGGGGACTCCACTCTTCAGGATAGGGGAGTTGCATGCTATCTTTTACCTTTGCTTTTTAGTCTTGTTAGTTTACCTTTCAGTTTTTGCTTTAGTACCTTTTATTGAAAATCACAAAAATAGTTATCTTGCTTGCTTGCTACTATGGGTTCCACCGAGAACACCAAGTTGTGTGACTTCACTAGTCACAACAACGATGACTTTATCTGCACACCAATCACTACACCTGCCACTTCAGCACCTTCATATGAAATTAAACCTGCTTTACTGAACTTAGTCATGAAAGATCAATTCTCCGGTGCTGGAGATGATGCTGCTTTACACTTAAACAACTTTGTTGAACTTTTTGATATGCAAAAGTACCAAGAAATAGATGGTAATATTGTTAAGCTTAAGCTTTTTCCTTTCTCCTTGAGAGGAGGAGCTAAAATTTGGTTTCAGTCTTTGCCTAGAAATAGCATAGATTCATGGGACAAGTGCAAAGATGCTTTTATTGGAAAATACTATCCACCTGCCAAAATTATCCAACTTAGAAGTAACATAATGAATTTTAAACAATTGGATAATGAACACATTGCCCAAGCTGTCTAGAGACCCCCGCACTAGCACGTTTAACCTTGCCTTTACAGAGCATATCACTAATGCTCTCATCAAAGCTAGGGAGGAGAAACTTAGAGTAGAAGCCTCCATACCTAGAAAGCTAGAAGATGGTTGGGATCCTATGATAAAAATTAAGTTGAATGACTTCTCTTGCTATGCATTATGTGATATTGTAGCTAGTACCTCTGTTATGCCCAAAAGACTATATGATATGCTTAAATTGAAACCTTATGATTCTTGTTCTTTTGGTGTTCGTCTCGTTGATTCTTCCATAAAGAAACCTTTGGGGAGGATCGACGATGTTCTTATCGTTGTTAATGATAATTATGTTCCTGTTGATTTCACTATTATGGATATTGAATGTGATCCTTCATGTCCAATTATTTTGGGACGTCCCTTTTTACGCACCGTTGGTGCTATCATTGACATGAAAGAGGGTAATATAAAATTTCAGTTTCCTCTCAAGAAAGGGATGGAACACTTCCCTCGAAAGAAGATCAAGTTACCTTTTGAGTCCGTTGTACGGGCTAGCTATTCTTTTACTCTTGATAAAACTTGATCTATATGCATTATGCCTAGCTTAAAGGCATAAAAGAAAGCGCTTTTGGGAGGCAGCCCACATGAATAAAATTTTATTTTGCTTTTGTTGTGTCTTGATGTTGTTTACTACAGTAGCATCATCATTGTATCTTTGCTTTTCAATTTTGTGCCAAGTATAGCCTCTGATTGCTAGAAAGTTCAAAAGTTGTGAGCTGCTGTCCAGGAAACAGATTCTGTCCTTGGACAGAAAAATTCATATAAAATCACCAGATCATCTTTTTGGTCTGAATTTTTTCGACAGCGTTCTCTATATAATTGTCTTTTGTGCGTCTGTTCTAAGTTTTTTTTGATTTGAGTTGCAGAAGTACCCCGAACAAATCAATTACTACCTGCTATTCTGTTTTTCACAGATTCTGTCCTGTTTTGCCTTTCCTTCATTTTGCAAACCAAGAGCTTGCTTTTTCTTTGCAAAAACCTTTTGGCAATCTTGAGAAACAGTAGAACTTCAAGAATATCTTTATTTCCAGCAAGGAACAATTATTTTATTAAGGGTACTAACCTCGCTAATCAGATTATGATGAGTTATGTATGAAGGGAGTTTTCAAGTGTGCGAGGGAAGATGATAAAAAGATTCAGGAGTGTCAAGCGCTCAAGCTTGGGGATGCCCCCGTGCACCCCCAAGAAATATTCAAGGAGACTCAAGCGTCTAAGCTTGGGGATGCCCCCGTGCATCCCCTTCTCCATCAACATTATCAGTTCGTCTTTCGTTCCGCTATATTTTTATCACTTCATGTGTTAAGTGCTATGCTTGGAGCGTCTTGCTTTTAGTTTTCTTTTTAGTTTTTCATAACGAGTCGGAACTCAGCGTTCTTTATGTGGGAGAGAAACACGCTCCACTTCTACCTAGAACATAACATAGAATTTTCATGTCTATCTTTGCTGTGTGTGTTCTTTGTCCTTTAATAGCTACTATCATGTTCAGCTCTTAGTATTCATGCTTATCTTTTCAAAGAGCTTTTGTTTAGTTGTTTGCTTGAACTCTCTTTAATTATCATGCTTATCTTATTAAGAGAGTTTGCTTCCGTTGCATTGGTTGATATGTCTATGATAAAGATGCTACTTGCATAATGGCGCTTAGTAGTTCAGGTTTTCTTATGGTTAGTCTCAAATAGCTGGGGGATTCCCAATGTGTTATTGGAGTACCAACATGATTTGTTTGCCTATGATGTGGTATGGTTTAGTAATATCTTCCTTCGAGAATTTATTTTTATTGACTTGGCGTATGCTCACGCATATTTAAGACTGTAAAGAAAGTCTGTCAAGCCTTGATGATCTTTTATTTCTGAGTAGCGATATAACTACCATGCCTGATTCAATGTTGCTTTGTCGCTCTGCATGATTATGACCGTCATTGCTCTCTTAGTTGGTCGCTCCCAGTCTTTTGCTAACCTCCACCTGTACTAAGCAGACTAACTTTGCAATACATAGCTCATGGGAAAGTAGCTTAAAAACTATTGTGGTAAAGAATATGTTGCTTATGTATCTTATTTCTTATAAGTTGCTTGCTGAGCGGTAACCATGTTTCTGGGGACGCCATCAACTGTCACACTTTTGTTGAATATCATGTGAGTTGCTATGCATGTTCGTCTTGTCTGAAGTAAGGGTGATTTGCCATGGGTTGAATGAGTATGCATATTGTTAGAGAAGAACATTGGGCCGCCAACCAAAGCCATGTATCATGGCGGAAGTTTTAGCTTGGACATTAATCCTCAATCTCTTATGAGAATAGGCTTAAGCATTAAAGAGGAGTCCATCATCTATTTTCTATGTTGTCCCGGTATGGATGTCCTCAAGTTGAGATCTATCAAAAACGAGAAATCAAATGTGATTTATCTCCTTGGACCTTTGTACATGTGGCATAGAGGTACCCCTTTGTGACACTTGGTTGAAACATATGTAATGCAATGATAACCCATGGAAATTCGAGCTAATTAGGACAAGGTGCGAGCACTATTGGTATTCGATGCATGAGGCTTGCAACTTATAGGATGTCTTATGCATGACACATATGAAGTACTACTACCGTTGACAAAATTGCTTCTATGTTTTCAAAATAAAAAGCTCTAGCACATAACCATTCTTTTACTTTTCGAGTCTCCACCTTCTTTCTTCAAGCACCAACTACTGAGAGCATGATTGTCATTCTAAGTGTAATGTGCATTGTTCCAAAGTAGCATTGTCTTTTGCATGATTGTGATATCGTTTATTTTGAAATCATTGTATCTAGTCATCACTTAAACCTTGAAGGTGCCCCTGCATTTATGTTTTGCTTCACTAAAGGGGGCAAGCTAGATATCACTTTATCATATTTGCACACCATGTTCATTGCAAATCTTTTTGATGTTTTAGTTTCATATTGTAAAAACTTTCAGTCATTTGTGATTTTCTCATGAGGCAACTTAATTACTATAGAATCATTGTCTCAGTAAGCTTTTGTCATATGACTATGAAAAAGTCCTATATGGTTAATAGCATGTCACCATAGAAATTATTCTTGTTATCATTTACCTACTCGAGGACGAGCAGGAATTAAGCTTGGGGATGTTGATACGTCCAAAACGTATCTATAATTTCTGCTTGCTCCATGCCACTTTTGGGTGATATTGCTATGATATTTATACACTTCCATACACTTTTGATCATATTTGGACTAACCTACTAATCCAGTGCACCCCAGTGCCAGTTTCTGTTTTCGGCTGTTTTTGTATTTCAGGTTTTCACATTACGAGAACTGTCAGGAAAAATCCAGAAAAATTATATAAAAAATCAGCGTTCCAGAACCTACCTTGCGCCCGAAGTACAGC
>LR738712.1:839213393-839283675 GCA_902687465.1 Secale cereale | reverse complement strand
CACCAGCGCCCCAGGCGCCCTGGCAGCGCCCCCCCCCCTGGGCCGCGCCGGGGGGTGCCTGGGCCCCCTGAGCCCCGTCTGGTGCCCCTTTGGCATATATTTAGAGCGTCCTTCGAAACCCTCGGGACGGAAACTCTTTTTCGCGATCTCATCTCTGTTCCGCCGCCGCCGCCGCTTCCAAGATCGGGAGCACCAGGAGAACTCTTCCCGGCACCCTGCCGGAGGGGAGGATCACCATCGAGAGCTTCTCCACCACCATGGACGCCTCCCGGATGAGTTGTGAGTAGTCTCCCTTGGACCATGAGTCCATGACCAGTAGCTATGTGATGTTCTCCTCCCGTTCTTGTGCTTCACTAATTAGTCCTCGTGAGCTGCCCTACATGATCGAGGCACATATGTAATCCTTATGTTGTTGCTATGATGAGTTTGCTGGGATCCGATGGATTATGAGATTATGTTCAGATTGTGATTGAGTAATATATTTGATCTACCTCTTTTATATTTATGTTCGTAAGTAATTCTTGCATGTTCTCCGTTGTTATTTATTGCTTTGGCCAAGTAATACGTAGTTACTCCAAGAGGGAACGTTATGCTTGATTGTGGGTTCATGGCCCTCGATGACTAGCTTGAGTGACAGAAACATGAGTATAGGGGATGTGCTGTTGCCACAAGGGGGAAAACAACGGTGCTTGTGCCCGCGGGTGCAAGGATTGTTTACTTTACGCAAAGTTCTTTTAATGCAGTTGTCTGTTGCATTGAGTTTACACTATGGGTGGGACTCGCAACTTAATACCAGCGAGATGTTCTGGATAGATATCTCAAGGTGGATGATTAGTAGTAGATATTGATGGATTTCGGTCTACTTACTTTGGCGTACCGCCCATGCTTTGAACCTCAACCTTTCTTGCAATGTAGTCAGCATTGGTTTGCGTTCGTGGTCCTGTCAATTGCCCAGCTGTAATTCGTTTACCTCACATGGCTGTTTTATCGTCTTTTGGGAGAGAGACATCACTAGTGAACATCATGAGACTCCGGTCCATATTACCATCATTGATCACATCCGCTATTTACTTTTCGCTTTTACTTACTATTGCAAACATTATCTATCACTACTATCATTTGCGTTTAATCCTTTGTGAACTACAAGGCCGGAGGGATTGACAACCTCTCTGTACTCGTTGGGAGCAAAGTTATTTGTATCTGTGTGCAGGTCCACGTTGATTGCTAATATCTGGCGCCGTTAGCAGTTGACACCTACTTGTTGAACCTAGGAGTCTCTGGGGATTCGATCCTTGGCATCTTTGCTAAGGGAAAAACTTCCACAACACTGCATCTCACACCTTCCACTTGGGGTAACCAACGAGGGGTTAGAGGCCCATCAGACGACAACACCTCGGACCTCAACTCCCCGGGACACTGCCACAACCCCTAATGACAGGAGGCATCGAGAACAATGTTCTCGTCACAAAGACATCGGAACAATCCAACAATACTCGCGTGATCCTAAAAAAAAAATTTTGTGAATTTTGAGAGTAGAAGAGATAAAAGTAATCGTCAGGAGTCCTCACCAGAGTGAAAAGAGATGAGGAGCAAAAGAATTCCTACTCTCCGATATATATATAGGACTCAAAACATTTTCAGTGTGTGCCTAGACTCAACCGTCAACGGTTCGATCAATCAGTGGGGGCTTCTAGGTCGGATAAGGCTCTGATACCAACTTGTAATGCCCAGGATGGGACTATACCTCCTACGTGTCGAGGCATGACTTATAGGTATAAGCCCATTCTGGAATGATCTCAAGTTTGGTATCTTTGCACGACTCATGTAAAATAGGGATGAAATGCAAAAGAGATAGTTGGCTTACACTCGCCACTTCACACAATACATTACATAAGCAAAACATCATTCAAAACATCACAACCCGACTACGGGCAAAGATCCAAAAGAAAGATACCAAAAAAAACATAAAGCCACAGGTCTGAATCGCCCCTAGTAGAAACCACTACTGATCGTCGAAAACGTCACAAGCATACGGCCACTCTCTTCATCGAGCTCCCAGTGAAGTACTTGAACCAGCTCCTGCATCAATCTCGGCTGAACCTGCATCTGGTGTTGTAGTATCTGTGATCCACGAGGACTCAGCAATCCCATAACCATGGGTATCAAGACTAGCAAAGCTTTATGGGTAGGAGGAGATAAAGTGGTGAGGTTGCAGCAGCGGCTAAGCATAATATGGTGGCTAACTTACGAGTACAAGAATAAGATGAGCATCTACGCAAACGGTCGCAAACTAGTAGTGATCGCTAAAGATCCTGAACTACCTACGAGTCAAACATAACCCCACCATGTTCTCTTCTCAAAGTGAAAAGAGACAGTCACGGTTACTCACACAGTTGTGTGTTTTACTTCGGATCCTCTGTCAAGTTTTCTACAACCGGACATTAACAAATTCCAATCTGCCACATAACCGCGGGCACGGCTTTGGAAAGATTATAACCCTGCAGGGGTGTCCCAACTTAGCCCATCACAAGCTCTCACGATTAGCTGAAGTGATAAATATAATATCATCACCCCTTATCTTAGGGAAATCCGATCAGGCTCGGCTTCCCGGTGCACAAGACATTTCGACAATGGTAAAACAAGTCCAGCAAGACCTCCCGGCGTGCCGACACCCTGATAGTAGCCGCGCGTATCTCGTCTCAGGCCACGACCGGATGGGTGATGCTACAGGTAAAACCAATCCTCGAGTTTCCCCGTGGTGGCCCCGCAGGTGATACGTCTCAAACGTATCTACTTTTCCAAACACTTTTGCTATTGTTTTTCCCTCATTCTTGCATGATTTGAACTAAACTAACCCGGACTGACGCTGTTTTCAGCAGAGCTGCCTGTATGGTTTTATTGTGTGCAGGAAAATGGATTTTTAGGTGTCTCGGAAAATTCCAAGAAAAATCACAGAAAATCCACGCACCGAAGGGCCATTGTGCCAGAAGTGGGGCCAGAGGGCAGCCAGGAGGGCCCCAGGCGCCCTGCTGGGGCGGCCCCACCCCTGGCCACGCCAGGAGGCCGCCTGGGAGGGTCCTCCCCCCTCTGGTGCCCTACCTTGGCTTCTATTTATTCCCGTGGCGAGGAAACCCCAGAACATAAGTCGTTTTTCCAGTTTCCGTCGCGGAGCCGCCGCCACCCTCTGTTCTTCTTCGGGAGGGCTAATCTGGAGGCTGATTTGGCCTCCGGAGAGGGGAGATCGTCGCCATCATCATCATCATCACCACTCCATCCTCCCTCCATGACTTCTCCTTCCATGTGTGAGTAATTCCCTGATGTAGGCAAAGGGGGTGGTAGGGATTGGATGAGTTAGATCATGTAATAGTTTATCAGATTGTTGGGGGCATGTTGCCTATCATCTACTTTGGTGTTTATCATCGTTGCTTCAACTTGTTGCTCTTAATGCTTGTCACTTTGGGCCCGAGTGCCATGTTTTCAGATCTGAACCCTATGTGTTTGCATGAATATATTTGTGTTCTTGATCCTATCTATGAGTTGTTTGCACCTATTATGGTCCGGAACCGGCGATCCCAAAGGTGACAGCTTGGGACACCAAAGGGGATGGTTCATAATTTGAGGATTCCATGTATCCAGTGAGTTTATTGCTTTGTTCCGGTGCTCTTTGACAGGAGTACCTTAATCTCCATAAGTTCCTTTTGGCCCCGTTCGTAGCGGGATGGTAGGACAAAAGATGTTATGCAAGTTCTTATTGCAAGCACGTACAACTACCTGTGGGATACATGCCTAATGTTTGATATTTGCCTAGATGATCATTATTTTTTTGTGTGCCTTGCCCCAAGTTAGATTCATGATGTATCTCATCCATGCAGCGCCCAACCATCCATATCCCTAGCCTACAGTATTTCAATCCTGCTGGTTATTAGTTGTTACTTTTGTTGTTCACTTTTGCTGTCACCACCATCACTATCATATCACCGTTACCACTTATCTTTTGTTGCAAGTAAGTATATTTCAGGTGCGGTTGAATTGACAACTCAACTGTCAAAGCTTATAAATACTCTTTGGCTCCCGGTGTGTCGAATCTATAAATTGGGTTATTCTTACCCGCGAAGACTATCTCGATCCCTTACGGTTGAGGGTTATCAAGTACCGTTTTCTGGCGCCGTTGCCGGGGAGCATAGCAATATTTACAAGTCTACTTGAAGTATCCTACCTGCTGCACTTCATCCGCTATGGGTAAGAAAGGAGACCCCAAGGTTCCGATCTTACTATCCACTACAAGAAGAGGTACTGTTCTGAACAGTAGTGCTACACTTGATTCACCTTCTGTTATGAGAAAGCTTGCCTCACCACCACCACATGGTGCTTCTACTGAATCTGTTACTATGTCCGATACTTTTGATGATGCTTCTACTACTCTTGATGATATTGGTTCACTTGGTTATGCTCTTGAGAAACAGATCGCTGCTGCTGCAAAAAAATCTAGAATTGAAATTCCTGTTACTCGCTACCCTATTGGTGGAACTTATGATTATCCTGATTTGAGTAAACTCAAGGAGAGACTCCTTGATGATGATTACCTTATGCTTGATGATGATTTATGCAGGGAACTGACAGAGTTTGCTGACTCTGACCCTGAAGCTATTAAGAAGCTGCTTGAAAAACACTCCTTGAAGAACAAGACTGTTCCTGATCCTGAATTTGCTACATCTCCTATATGCATCAATGATCCTGATTATGATTTCTCTGTTGATCTTTCACTTATATCTATGGTTGAAGCTGACCCCTTTTATGGCAGAGAAAATGATGATGCTATTGCACACCTGACCAAACTCACTGAGTTGGGTGGCTTGTTTACCACGAATGAAAAGATACGAAACTTTTATGTGACTAAGCTTCTTCATTTCTCTTTGAAGGAAGGTGCTAAAACATGGTATGATGCACTACCATGTGGTTCCATTAAGAGTCCTCAAGACTTAGCTCACTCTTTTGTTGATAAGTACTTTCCTGCTCATATGCAACATGCTGCTTTACAAAGAATTTATAACTTTAAACAGTTGCAGGATGAGCACCTCCCTAAAGCTTGGGGGAGGTATTGTAGTCTGATCCAGGCTAGACCAGGACATGGAGTCCCTAAGAATGAATTAATCGATATATTTTATGCTGGTCTAACTGATGAATCCAGGTCCTATTTGGATAGTTATGCTGGTTGTGTTTTCAGGAAAAGAACACCGGACGATGCAGAAGAATTGATGGGCAGGATTGCCAAAAACCATGAAGATTGGTCCGTCCCTGAACCACCTCCACCACCAAAGAAGAGGGGCATGCTTGTTCTAAGCCCCGAAGACATGCAAGAAGCAAAGAAGTCTATTAAAGAGAAGGGTATTAAAACTGAAGACGTGAAGAATCTACCCTCTATTGAGAAGTTGTGTGAGCCTACCACTCACCCTCCTATGGTAGAGGTACACTCTCTTTTAGATTTCAACGCAAGTGACATCCCTCATGGTAAGCCTCCTGATCAATGTTTAGATGAGCTTGATAATTTTATTATGAAGCAAAGTCATTTTAATGAGAGGATACAAAGTCAATTGCATGATAATTCCCTTGCTATCAAAAGTTTGCTTGATGTTCTAGGTAGAACAGTTAATGATGTTAAATGTCTTGTGAAGCATTTTCATATGGTTCAAACTCAGCTTGAACAAATTTTTAATGTGCAAAAAGATTTGCTTGCTAACAATACCAAAAAAGATGATTTACAGGCCTTCGGGATTAAGACCCGAGGAGGAACTAGCACTCAATATCCTCTCTATCCAGAGGGGCATCCGAGGAGAATCGAGCAAGATTCTCAAATGCAGGAAGAAGAAATTGTTGGCTCTCCAAAGAAGAAGAAGAAGAAACACAAGGAGGCTGACAATTCCAATGATCCTATTACAAGTGAAGAGCCAGCTGTTGATCCCAACAGTATATCTACCTCCGATGCTGAGACTGAAGACGGTGCCGAACCTGAAGATAAGGATAAGGAGAAGAATGATCCGCCTGAAGTTCGAGAAGAAGAAGCACCTGACAAACGCAAGAAGTACACTAGAGAAGACTTCGTCGCAAGAAGACATGGGAAGGAAAGAGAACCATGGATACAGAAACCCATGCCCTTTCCAGGTAAGTCTCTCAAATCTAAAGAAGAAGAGCATTACAATAAGTTTTGTGAGTGGATGAAACCTCTTTTTCTTCAAATCCCTTTGACTGATGCTATTAAGTTACCTCCCTATTCAAAATATATGAAAGATATTGTTACTAATAAAAGAAAAGTTCCTAATGAAGCAATATCTACTATGCTTGCTAACTACTCTTTCAGTGGCAAGATTCCTGAGAAGCTTGGTGATCCAGGTATACCCACCATTCCTTGCTCCATAAAGAATAATTATGTCAAAAATGCTTTATGTGATCTTGGAGCAGGAGTGAGTGTTATGCCTTTCTCTCTTTACAAGAGGCTTTGTTTAGAGAAACTAATTCCTACAGATATCTCTCTTCAGATGGCTGACAAGTCAACAGCCGTCCCGATAGGTATTTGTGAGGATGTTCCCGTAGAAGTTGCTAATTGTTTGATCCTTACTGATTTTGTCGTGCTTGACATGCCCGAGGATGGGAGCATGTCCATTATTCTTGGTAGACCTTTTCTTAACACCGTAGGTGCTATTATTGATTGTAATAAAGGAAAGGTTACCTTCAATGTGAATGATAAAGAACACACGGTGTATTTTCCAAAGAAGACCGACAAGAGGCATGGCCTCAACTCTATAGAAAATATCGAGACCGTGAAGATTGGAGAATGGGACTGTCCACTACATGTGCACCACAAATACAAAACTATTATGGTGGGGACAATGTCCATTAAAGTAAAGGTGCAATGATCACTTCGTAAGAGGTGGGACTTTTTTGCTCTATATATCGCCGGTTTGTTGGTAAGACTTGATCAACCTTACTAGTGAGCATGTTTTATACAGGTAAAAAGTTGAGCTTGTTATGTTTTCATTTGTTTTAGCTTTTGTTCTCCTTGCTGTACCAAGTGTTTGTGTTTTTGAAGCTTCACAATACTAATCACTGCTTTAAGTTTTCAGAAAGTTTTGCAGCTTTTTGAACTTCAAAAAAATTTCAACAGTGAAGTTTTCAGAAAAATTCCAGAAAAATTAAAATTAAAATTTCCATGCCGGGAGTGACCCAGAGGCACCTGGGGCTGACCAGGGGGGCCACCAGTGGCCCAGGCAGCCAGCTGGCGCGGCCTGCCCCCTGGCCGCGCCCATAGGGTGCCTGGGGCCCACAGGTCCGCCTCCAGGTGAGTCTTCTTCCTCTCTCTCTCTTTCTCTCCGAAAACACGAGTTCTGCACCTGTTCTTGCATTCTTGCTGTTCTTGGAGGCAATTTTCGATCTCTCTCTACAGCCTATGATTCGAGCTGAGATTTTGAACAAATACTCCCTGGTATGTAACTCCTCCACCCCTCCAATTAGATTTTTGATTGGTGGCTTCATTTGTGAGTATTTAGTAGTTCTTGGTGCTGTGTAGATGAGCTTGCATGCATGTGTAGAAATTTATTTTCCAAGTTTTGATGCAAGTTTATGCCTTAGGTAAGTGAGTTGAGTAGTTTGCCTTAACCCACTTTGTTTAAATCCTTGTTTTTGTAATTTGCCAAAAATTTCATAAATGAGTTTGTTAGGAAGGGCAAAGGGGTGGCTTGAGAAGAAGAAGCCCGCGCGCTCCAATCGAGTTACTAGAGCCGCAGCTTCACCCTCGACTGCTAGGGTGAGCTACAATGAAGATCATGTGCCCCTAGAGTTGTTGGAAGACACAAATCCAGCACGTGCGATGATGTTCCCATGTGATGAATTCCTTGAAGCTGCAGGAATTAAGGATGAGTTTTATAACCTTTGTGCTAATGCAGGTCTGACACGGCTCGTCACGTGCCGTGTTGCTCAGTATCAAAAACTCACCTCCGGTTTCATTAACAGTTTTAGATATAACCTTGATACTAGTTCTATTGAGTTTAAAATTTACAATAATCTTTTGACCATGCCCTTGGAAAAGTTTTGTGAAATAATAGGTGTGCCAAACGTTGGGCGGACGGCGAAGATGACCTCTCAGCCCTCTGAGCTCAGAACCGTCTTCAACTCTCTCTGCAGCATGGATACGAGGGATATTCATCGGTCAAAAATCTCCAGCATCTTATTCCCTCACCTCAGGTATTTTGCGTATTATGTTGCTAGAGGGGTGTTAGCTCGTGACAACACAAGCAGCATTTCTGCGTCGGATATTGCTATCCTGGCAACCGCCCTCTCAGGGAGGTTTGATTATAATGTGGGTGCCTTAATTGCTCGACGCCTTGCTATGAACGGTAACAAGGGAGATTTATTTGGTGGCGTTTATGCCACACTTATCTTAGAGTATCTTAAAGGCACCCCACACCCTGATGATAAGCCTTTTACTTATTTAAGTTTTGATCTTGCTGCTATGAAAAGGCATAAGTTTGTTACCATGACTTCTGAGTTTGGTAACCTTGTTTATATCTTGCGTTTCAGAACTACCGCGGAACGCAAGATCCGTCTACCTGCACTTCTTTTGTTTGATTTTTCTCGCAGGAACGGATGGTCCTTTGATGTTATCCAGTTCGATGAGTTCATGGTCCAGCATCAGTTTCATAACCCCATGGAGGGGGTTGTGCCCGACGAGGAGGAGCACGGTGAGTTACCACCTTTTCAGGGGGGGACCGTCACCTAGTTTGGTGAAGGGTCTTCCTCTGCTTGGAGTGCGGACCCTTCTTCGTGGGAGGATCCGAGGGCTTTGGTGTACGCGCCGGAATCCTTATACGACCCTTGGACTCACCAGTACCACCCCGGAGCAGGAGGCTCCTGGGGGCAGTAGCTACTACCAACTTAGGCCAAAAGCCTAAGCTTGGGGGAGTACGTGCCCTTCTCACTTTTCCATTGTATTATCTGTTTTATTTTTGTTCGCTTTGATCTTTTCGAAGTTTTTGCCCGTTCTTCTTTGTTTCTTTCTTTGCAAAAACAACAAAAAGATTTTCTCTTTCTTTTGCTTTCGTTCAACCTTTGAAAAAAAAACCAAAAAGATTTCCTTTCTCTCTTTAGTTTGCTTTGTTTTCAGAGTTCAGCTCGAGTCCGTGATGGCATTTAATTATATTTCCTACGTTCGATCGTGCAAGTGACAAGGCAGTAATGAAGAAGATCGACGGAAGGGAAGCAACAAGGAAAACCGGTATGAACTCTTCTTGTTTCTACTTTTGTACATATGCCTGTACTTATGATCTAGAGACCAGCTTGTAGCGACATAGTGCTATGTTTACAATGCTTTCCCAGTGGTTCATGCTTTCCTTGTGGCTAATCTCAAATAGCTAGAGTATATAATGTGTTATTGAAATGATTTACATGCATTGCATTGTTCATAGTTTGGTATACTAAGGTGGTATTTCCCTTTGGAGAATTATTGGATTGACTTGGCACATGTTTACACATGTTTAAGACTAAAAAGTCTGCTTTGCCTTGATGATCTTTGAGTTTCAGAATAGTTATATCACTTTCATGCCCAATTCAATGTTGCTTTGTCGCTCTGCATGATTATGACCGTTATTGCTCTCTAGTTGGTCGCTTCCCAGTCTCTTGCTAGCCTTCGCTCGCACTAAGCGGAATTCTGCTTTTGCATCCAAATCCTTTCAAACCAGTTATTCCATATGAGTCCACCATACCTTCTTATGTGGTATTTACTGGCCATCCTAACGAAGACTTTCTTGTACCATCTCGAAATTATTCAAATTTACTCCTGTTTTGTGCCTCTGTTTTAGCTCATGAGGAAGTAGTAGGTAATTCATGATCTTCTTATGTTGGACATGTTTTATCCCGGGATTGCATGTCTAATCTGCAAACCCCTAATACGAGGAGGGACTGGCATGAGTGCGCCCAGCTCACAAAAGATAATCACAACCAACAAACCCTCCTTCACGCTTTGTTTATGAGAAATCAGAAAACTTTGGTAGTGATAAAAAAAGGAGATTAAGGGGATGTGATCGTCCCCATCTTGGGAGTCGTTCCTTGAAACATGTCTAGCATAAGAAGTGATTGGGTTGTCTACTAGCATTCGTTGACGAAATATGCACCTCCCAAAATCATTTTTACCTCTATTTTCAAAACCAAGAGCTCTGGTACATGTTTAGTCTTTGCTTCCAACCACGGGTTTTCAACCTCGCCATCAAATTCCACGGTTCGAGAGTCTCCACCTTCTTTCTTCAAAGCACCAACTAGGAGAGCATAATTGTCATTCTAAGTGTAATGTGCATTGTCCCAAAGTATTACATTGTCTTCTGCATGCTTGTGGTATTATTTATTCTGAAATTCTTAGTTCTAGTCTCCTTTAAAACTCTGGAGGAGTTTCTGCATTTATGTTTTGCTTCACTCATGGAGGCTAGCGAGATACCACTCTAGTATGTTCAAGCTATGTGCAATGTAATCTTGTCTTGATTTTCAGTAGCATATTATTTACTTTTAGTTATTTGTGATTGGTCACTTGAAAGAAGGATTGCTTCGTGCATTGTCCTCATAGCATTGTTTCAATACTTACTAGACTCTTTTCGTAGTACATGCTTATATACATCTAATGAAGCAAAAGAGTTTGTCAAAGTTTTCTTTGTCGCGTCCAGTTCGTTGAACTGAATTGCTTGAGGACAAGCAATATGCTAAGCTTGGGGGAGTTGATACGTCTCAAACGTATCTACTTTTCCAAACACTTTTGCTATTGTTTTGCCCTCATTCTTGCATGATTTGAACTAAACTAATCAGGACTGACGCTGTTTTCAGTAGAGCTGCCTGTATGGTTTTATTGTGTGCAGGAAAATGGATTTTTAGGTGTCTCAGAAAATTCCAAGAAAAATCACAGAAAATCCACGCACCCGAAGGGCCATTGTGCCAAAAGTGGGGCCAGAGGGCAGCCAGGGGGGCCCCAGGCACCCTGCTGGCGCGGCCCCACCCCTGGCCGCGCCAGGAGGCCACCTGGGAGGGTCCTCCCCCCTCTGGTGCCCTACCTTGACTCCTATTTATTCCCGTGGCGAGGAAACCCCAGAACATAAGTCGTTTTTCCAGTTTCCGTCACGGAGCCGCCGCCACCCTCTGTTTTTCTTCGGGAGGGCTAATCTGGAGGCTGATTTGGCCTCCGGAGAGGGGAGATCGTCGCCATCGTCATCATCATCACCACTCCATCCTCCCTCCATGACTTCTCCTTCCATGTGTGAGTAATTCCCTGCTGTAGGCAAAGGGGATGGTAGGGATTGGATGAGTTAGATCATGTAATAGTTTATCAGATTGTTGGGGGCATGTTGCCTATCATCTACTTTGGTGTTTATCATCTTTGCTTCAACTTGTTGCTCTTAATGCTTGTCACTTTGGGCCCGAGTGCCATGTTTTCAGATCTGAACCCTATGTGTTTGCATGAATATATTTGTGTTCTTGATCCTATCTATGAGTTGTTTGCACCTATTATGGTCTGGAACCGGCGATCCCAAAGGTGACAGCTTGGGACACCAAAGGGGATGGTCCATAATTTGAGGATTCCATGTATCCATTGAGTTTATTGCTTTGTTCCGGTGCTCTTTGACAGGAGTACCTTAATCTCCATAAGTTCCTTTTGGCCCCGTTCGTAGCGGGATGGTAGGACAAAAGATGTTGTGCAAGTTCTTATTGCAAGCACGTACAACTACCTGTGGGATACATGCCTAATGTTTGATATTTGCCTAGATGATCATTACTTTTCTGTGTGCCTTGCCCCAAGTTAGATTCATGATGTATCTCATCCATGCAGCGCCAACCATCCATCTCCCTAGCCTACAGTGTTTCAATCCTGCTGGTTATTAGTTGTTACTTTTGCTGTTCACTTTTGCTGTCACCACCATCACTATCATATCACCGTTACCACTTATCTTTTGTTGCAAGTAAGTATATTTCAGGTGCGGTTGAATTGACAACTCAACTGTCAAAGCTTATAAATACTCTTTGGCTCCCCGTGTGTCGAATCTATAAATTGGGTTATTCCTACCCGCAAAGACTATCTCGATCCCTTACGGTTGAGGGTTATCAGCAGGCTCCCCGTTTGGGACCAACACCATCAGCACTGGCCCCCCTGTTATGTAGAATTAAGAACCCGGGGACGCGACCCCCTATGCAAATTTTAATTAAATAATTAAGTTGTTATTATGAGGCAAATTAAAACCAATGTTGGGCCTTGCTGGAGGAGTTTTATTCAAAGTCGAACTGTCGAGGGGTCCCCATCCACCCATCGTGTAAGGAACGCAAAATCAAGGAACATAATGCCGGTTTATCGGCGCCTAAGGTGGCATGAGTGGAACAAAACACCAAGCAAAAGGCCAAGCCTTCCACCCATGCCCAGTATATAGGTGTGTTAATAATAACAATAGATATTGTGATATTCCAACAACAAGTTCCCACCTGGAACGATCTTCGTCTTCACCTGCAACTAACAACGCTATAAGAGGGGCTGAGCAAGTGGGTAACATAGCCAAACAGTGGTTTTGCTAGGAAGGTTTCAAAGGTTAGAGGTTTCATGGCAACAAGGAGAGGCTGACATAAAAGATAGGTAGCGCGACATGTAACGATAGCATCGAGACAACTAAGCATGGCAATGGTAGTAAAGGTATCCAAGGGTATGATCATCTTGCCTGGGATTCCGCAAGGGAGAAGAACGGATCCATGAAGTAGACGGAGCAACATAGTCGAGCGAATCCTCACAACTCCGGAACGAAACCGAAGCTAACAAGAGAATCAACCGGAAAGAAGCAAACAACACGGTAAACACACAAGCATAAACATGGCATACGATGCACATCCAAGTATGATGCATGTCCGGTTTAAATATGCATGGCATGGCAACGTGCACAAACAAAACTACAAGTTAAGTGGAGTTCAATATGCAACGAGTTGCATATTGACGAAACTGTTGGAAATATGCCCTAGAGGCAATAATAAAAGTATTATTATTATATTTCCTTGTTCATGATAATCGTCTGTTATTCATGCTTGAATTGTATTGTACGGAAACAGCGATACATGTGTGAATATATAGACCACAATGAGTCCCTGGTAAGCCTCTAGTTACCAGCTCGTTAATCAACAGATGATCACGGTCTCCTGATCATGGACATGTGATGTCAGTGATAACGAGATCACATCATTAGGAGAATGATGTGATGGACAAGACCCAATCCTGAGCATAGCACGAGATCGTATAGTTCGTAATGCATAAGCTTTTCAGTGTCAAGTATTTATTCCTTAGACCATGAGGTTGTACAACTCCCGGATGCAGTAGGAATACTTTGGGTGTGCCAAACGTCACAACGTAACTAGGTGGCTATAAAGGTACGCATCGGGTATCACCGAAGGTGTCTGTTGGGTTGGTACGAACCGAGACTGGGATATTGTCACTCCGTATGACGGAGAGGTACCTCTGGGCCCACTCGGTAATACATCATCATAATGAGCTCAAAGTGACTAAGGAGTTAGTCACGGGATGATGGATTACGGATCGAGTAAAGAGACTTGCCATGATGAGATTGAACAAGGTATCGAGAATACCAACGATCGAATCTCGGGCAAGTACCGTACCGATGGACAAAGGGAATAACATACAGGATTGAGTGAATCCTTGACACGGTGGTTCATCCGATGAAGATCATCGAGGAACACGTGGGAACCAACATGGGTATCCAGATCCCGCTGTTGGTTATTGACCGGAGAGTGGTCTCGGTCATGTCTGTGTGTCTCCCGAACCCGTAGGGTCTACACACTTAAGGTTCGGTAACTCTAGGGTCGTAGAGATACATGCACGTGGAAACCCGAAAGTTGTTCGGAGTCCCGGATGAGATCCCGGATGTCACAAGGAGTTCCGGAATGGTCCGGAGGTAAAGAATGATATATAGGAAGTCCAGTTTCGGCCATCGGGTGAACTCCGGGGGTCACCGGGAGTGTCCCGGGACCACCGGAGGGGCCCCGGGGGTCCACCGGGTGCGGCCACCCATCCCGGTGGGGCCCTTAGGCTGCGTGGGGAAGTGGCCAGCCCCTGGTGGGCTGGCGCACCACATGGGCCCCCTTCCCCATGCGCCTAGGGTTGAAACCCTAGGGGGAGGGGGCGCCCCCCTTGCCTTGGGGGGCAAGTCTCCCCCCAGGCCGCCGCCCCCCCTGCAGATGCCATCTGCAGGGCATGGCGCACCCCCCTGACCCCCTATATATATGTGGGGGGGAGAGGGCAGCCGCACCCTTGCCCCTGGCGACGGTAGTTGTACACGGCGAGGAACTTGACGCATCCGAGGTAGACGGTAGGGGTACTTGTCGTTCTCAGGTCTTGTCGATCCAAAACAAGCAAAACCCAGCAGCAAGGCACGACAGCATGCAAGCAACAACGAGGGCGCGAAGAGGAACTTGGCGCGGTCGAGGACGGCGGGCTGACGGATGCAGAGCAGCGGCAGCAGCATGACTTGGCGGCGTTGGTGGCTGCAGGTGCACGCCGGCGGGGAGACGACGAGCTGCTTCCGGCGGTGGCGCTCGTCGGCACGGCACCGGAGATGGCAGGGGACGCCGATGCGCTGGGGGACGGATGCAGAGGAGAGGGGCGGCTCGGCGTCGGGATGCGGTGGCTCTGGCCGGCCGCTCCGGCGAGCGCAGAAGGTGAGGCGCGGGGGCTCGCACTGGCCAGGCGGAGGAGGGAGGCCGCGGGCGCCGGCGCTTGGCGAACAGCGGGGCGGCTGGAGGACGGGGCGCTGCTGCGGCCTTGGCGCGCCGAGGCCGGCGCGAGGCGCGGAGGGGGCCGGAGGGGAAGGGCGCAGGGGCCACGGCGCGGTGGCACTCGGCCTGGCGATGCGGGGCGATGGAGGCAAGGAGGGGCGCTACGCGGCTCGAGGTCGTGACGAGCTTGGCTAAGCATGGGAGGAACGGGGAGAGGCAGATGCTGGACGGCGCTTGGGCCTGGCGAGGCACTTGGGAATCGGGCGCGGGCACAGGCGCGATGCTCTGCTCCTCTCTGCGTGTGGCGGCGCGGGAGGAGGACGAAGAGGAGAGAGTGGAGATGGGATCGGGCAGGGGAGAGGGTTAGGTTTAGAGGAGGGGGTCGGGCTGTTAGATGGGCCTCTGGAAAAGATGGGCCAGGGAGGCCGGGGTGGCCTTGGGCCGCGTTGAAGCAGGCCGCCTGGCAGCTGGGCTGACTGCCTCTCCTCCTATTTCTAACACTGAGCAAAAAAAACAAAGAAGAAAAAGGAGAAGAAAGGAAGTGTTTGGGATAGGGTTTAGGCATGGGGTTATTTTTCTCGATCTCATAAAATGCTCATGATCCAAGAAAAAATATAAGTGGGCACGAGAGAAAATTTGAATTCAAACTCATTTAAATTAAATTCAAATGCTTTGAACTAGGACAAGGTTTTAGAAGTGTCTGAAAATGTTGAGAATCTCGGTGGAGCTTGGAAAAATTGATGAAACTAATTGTGGGCAAAGGTTGAGACCAAGAAGTGAGATTACAAGGCATGGAGAATATTATGCAAGTGTGTTATGGTCAATTCCAAAAGAATGGAATATTTATTTATAATAGCTCCATAATACTAGGAGGATATGTTATAAAGAGAAGTCATCCTTCCCTCGATTTAAATAGATCGAAGATCCACACAATTTATTTAGGTTGAGATGCAAAAATAAATATGATATGATGGCATGATGACAAGATGCAATGCAAAAATAAATAACACAAGCACAAATGAAACACACGGAAGAACTCGGAACATCTGGAATCTCTGGAATCTTCTGGGACGTCGGTCTTCGGGCGTCACAATAGTGGCCATACAATCACGTCTTGCCGTATTTGGTGACCGTATTGGTCGTATATTTCTATGTGCAGTGACGAAAGTGTGCTTTCTTCACAAGTTCGATGACTGCCAATGCATTTTAGTGATGCCTGCTGCTCAGGTCTAGCCGTCGAGGGCAGTTCTTGACAACGAAGTTTCAATCTGAGCCTGAGCGGACAATCCTTGAGGTCGTGTGTGTGTGGGGGGGGGGGAGGGGGGGCTATCCTTGCCCGGACGCGCACTTGTGCTGATGTGGGGGAAGCGGCGAGCAAGGACAAAGGATTTAAGGTTAGTCTCGTTTCTCATTCTCCTTAGTTAGTCCTTGCTTATATTTCTAAATTAGATTAATCTATGCCTTTAGAACTATACAATTCAAACTGTGGTAAATCCATAAATATGTTTCAAATTTGTCAACTTTTCTTCTAGCCCGTGAACATTTTCCAAAATTCGTGATTTGTTTTTTCCGAATTGTTGAACACTTTTAAAATTTGTGAACATTTTAGAAAACCCATGAACCCTTTTCCAAATTGACGATCTTCCTTTAAATCCTTGAACAATTTTTAAAAAATCATGAAATTCTTTACTTCGCCAAAAAAAATTCCCCTAAACCAGCAGGTGCAATGAGAAAAAAAAGGTACGCACACATTTGTTTTTTTAGGCAACCACCGTGAAGGAAGCTACGCACACATGCAACAGAGGAAACAGAGGGAAAAAAGGTTCTTCGAAGTCATGGTCTCATGATACTGTTCGCACACGAACACGTCACCGTGTACCCTCGACGCCGGGGGTGATGCACCGCAGCTCACGTCGAAGGAGACCCGCCGGAAGCGCGGTACGCAAGACAATCCGGCGGACGCTTTTGTAGACCCGAAGCCCCGCTTGCCCGGGAGGGACCCCGTCAGGGCTCGCGGCGGCTATGGGCTGCCCTAGGTCGGCCTGACCGCCCCTAGGGCCTCGAGGTTCGCTGCCCTGCAACAAGAAGAACGAACGAAGAACGAGGAAGAAGAAGAACTAGGGTTAAGGAGAAAAGGTAAAAGATAAAAAGTGGTAGATAAATTGATCGATTGTGTGTTGTTCAATCGGTCGTCACCCCTTACGTATATAAGAGGCGGCTGGACTTCCCGTGCAAGGAAAAGGCTTGGATTCGCGTCCAAAACCCTAGCCAAATTTGGATTGCTTTTGTCCAAACTTTCCAAAACTGTTCATTTAAACTGGTTGTACCTTGCGGATAATTTTTGAGGTGGTAAACGACCTCGGATTGAAAAGAGACCAAAAGCAATCTTGACCGTTTCGACGAGACGAACAACTTTCATGTTGAACGTTTTACGATTGGATGCCATCTTCTAGGCCAAAACGGTCACGCAATACAGGCTGTTATTCGCGCTACCCATCAGACACATGGCTGGTGGGGCGCGCCACTTATGGCTATGTGACAGGGTTGTGTTCAGATAGCTGTAACTTTTGCAAACGACCTCGGATTGAGACGGTTTTTATATCAAAATCGACCGTTTCGACGAGACGCACAACTTTCATGTTGAAACTTTTTCCATTTGAAGTCATCTTAATTGGGTTTCAAGCCATTCTTTAATCTGGTGTCACCATGAGCATCTCTGAACTTGTCATAACTTTTGCATCCGGACTCCGTTTTAGACCACTTTCATATCCATCTTGATCTTCTCAAAGAAAACCATCTCATGGTGACTTCCAATCATATGTTTGAAGTAATCTTGACATAGATAAAAGCAACTTTTACGATTGTGCCACTTTTGAGCGTCAACACATGCCCCCCTATTTTTCGGCAAAGCAAGCGTGCCGAAAAATAATTTGTACCATGTTGGTTCTAAGGACGATGTCAACACCCCATCGGCCATTTATATGCTTAGGACGATAATTATATATCGGCCATTATTGTTCTTGAACCCTTGATGCAAACTTGGGCGAAACCTTCTCAACTTCATTAACAATCTGATGATAAAGTTCCATAGATATGTATATCAAGGTCATCCTCTGAACCATCTTGTTTCCCCTTTTGCTAGGATTTTGTAGATAATCAACAATAAACTCTCTTCAATCCTTACTATCACCTGCATCAAAATTCATTAGTGGCCGAAGCTGTGAACTTCGATTCGGCCTTACCTATGTTGACGAGACGAAGCATCGGCTATTGAGAGAAATGCAATACATCACGATTAACGTAGTAGCCGGATGCTTGCTGTGCCAACTCTTTTGAATTGTCATGTCTAAATATAAGAACAATCTTAATGCAACCCAAGGTAAATTTTGCATCTAGACATACCCCAAGATAAACTATAAGCGATTCATCAAAACATTGATAACCCTTGGATATTTGTTGCATTACTCATAACGAATCACCGAAAGCCTCAATATGTATAGCACCTATAGCAAGTAAAAGAGTCAACCCGAATAACAATGCATATTCGTCTTTGATTAATCGTGCATAAAAATATTCTAAGTGGCATGAGGCTTCAAAAATAGTACCACAAGGAGATATATAAACAACACCAACACTTTGGCCATTGCTACGAACTGAACCATCAAAACATAATCTCCATAGTACTAGAGAGACAAGGCTAACATCAAAGTTATGCAAGTCATTAGTCCGATGTTCAGTAATAAAATCAACTATGCTTTGGCCTCTTATAGATCTCAAAGATGCATAAGCCAAATCATATCCAAACAAAGTATAAGCCCACTAGCCAATTCTGCAACTATGAATTGGTCTATGCAACATATATTCAATGATGTCTCAGCTCCATTCAATCATAATATAGGCATACATATGAATTTTCATGAGCACATACCTTGTCTCGCTCTCCATTCGAACTAAGGACGATGCTAGAATACTACACCAGCCATGCATTGACATATTCTTAGGACGATAGATAAATATCGGCTATTATCATGTAAACTTCATTCAAAGCACATATAGCCGAAACAAACAAATGAAATGAGAAATCAAGTATTTCGGCCCTTTGGATCAGCAACAAACTTGTAGCTAATCAAATGTATAGTGACTTGGTAATACCCTTTCATGATGTAAGAAATTATATGGCATCCATGGATTAAAATAAGCCCATTGAGGGTTACCAATCATACCTGATGACGAATTCCATGGCACATGCGTTAATGGCATAGTTGAAGAATATGGATAATGTGTAGACCGAAGATGCTGAAATCTTCGGCTTGCTCCTTCATAGTTTTCACTCTTTTCCTTCTTCACCCTTGCCGCACTTCTTGTAATGGAAGCTTGCACATAATTCTTATTTTGAGCACTTCTTTTGGAAACCCATGCCATGTTCCTTTCTTCAAGTTCTTGTGCACTAAGTTTTTGTAATTTCTTCTTTTGTCAATATGATAAGCCGAGTGGACATCCCAGCTGCGATTTTGTCTGAAGTAATGGCAATTCTTGTTTTACATTGTGCACTCTCAACTTCTCTTCTTCAGATATGGCACTTTGACTATCAATAATTGGTCGTTTCGTCTTATTGCCTTTAGTAGCCAATGTCAACACTTTAATTGGCTCTTTTTCATTTGAGATCAAATCTGAAGTTGCACTCTTAGGGCCATCTCTTTTAACACGGTAAACTTGGTTGACCACCTCTTTCTTCTTCCTTGAGCTCTAGACCAATTCCTTATGATTGAAACGGTCTTTAACATGTGATTGTTCAAGTGTTGATGTTCTCAGAGCTGCATAATATTGGTGAGATGGCTTAAAATAAGATGGATAATGTGCCCTTGTATCATACCTGTCCCGTGATGAATATGAATCTACATGAGCATAGGGAGGCATCCACGGCATTGGCATTGGCGGCCCAAAATAAGGATATGAATATGTTGCATAAAAATTGTCACTTTGCCAATGCCGATTCTCATACTTGCGCCTTGGGGGTGATCTTGGTTTCTTTGCATGATTTGGCCGATAAGCATTCTTCTCTTCACTCTTCTTTTGATATTTATCCAATAGTTCAGCGAAGGTGATTTTTGATCTCTTACACTTGCGCTTATTTCGGCCTTTGTTTTCTTTTGGTTTGCTTTCATCGATCATTGGATTTGCTTGCTGCCCCCCAGTCCTTGGCATCTCCATTGTAGCTTCGATGGAACTCTCGCCCTCAAGATTATGCTCGTTATGCTCTTCAACAACTTCTTTACTTGAAAGCTTGATTCCATCACCTGCAGCTTTTACATTCTCTTTAAATGGATCGGCTTGAAGCAGCCGATGCAAAAACTTTTTGCCATCGGGACCAATCAGAATAGACTGGTCATCTCTTGGTGTTTCAACAAACTTCAATCGTCCTTTTTCAATGGCCGATTTAACTATTTGATGAAACATGTTGCAATCCTCAAAATTATGCTTGGATGAATCATGCAACTTACAATACATTCGTTCTTGGATTGATGGCTTAACATGGTGATCAAGAATTGTAATGTAATTATTTTTCAGCAACAAATCAAATATTTGATCACACATGCTTGAATTGAAGGTATACTTCTTGTTTTCTAGCCGATCTTGTTGTTTGAACGGCTTTGGAGATAAGAAAACGAATGGTTCAGATTTGTAATCTCCCCATTCGGCTATGCATTGTGTTTTCCACTCTATCTCCAATGTCTTTGGATAAGATATTATATTAGCATCAGTTTTCTCAATAGAATTTAACCTTGGCTTTAAATTTCTAAAAAGAAGATATTTAGAACATACATGTCTCAGTTGAGACCAAGTGCAAGCCAAGTACGAAATAAACAAAGCTACCCATGTGTATATGAACTTTAAATAAAGCAATCGGGCAAGCTTTGGCCGCAACAATAAGTCATTATCGGTCTTTATAAATGGTGCAATCGGTTGACCGATATGTTCTATAATGATTTTATTGCTAACAAGTAAATTACCCTTCTTCATTGGTCTTTCAAAATTACTTAAGAGGATTTTTCTAATAGATGCATCAACAATATAGTTTTGACCAAATCTGAAAATAGGTAAATTACTTGCTAAACATACCTCTTCAAATATGTTGGGAGAGCATGATGGTGGTATGACTTGAACAATATCTTGCTCCGCCTTTGGATGGCTCCCCAACGCCTCTTCATCATCTTTTTCTTGATTCCGTGCATCATTACACTGAAGATTTTTGTCGGCCGAACTTTGTTCGACTACTTGTTCTTGGCCTTGAAGCTTGTCAATTTCTATGGCACGGAACTCATAGGGCAGGAAGTAGGTTCCATTGACTTCGGAAAAATCAAGTATGAATGTTTTGCTATGCTTTCCATGCCCTTTCTCAATAATGCTTGCCTCTTTGGATTTGATGGACTCAGAATATATACTACTTGATTCGGCTTTTCTAATAACCGAATTTTCTTTGTTACCTGAATCAACAACTTTATCTTTTTGAATTTGCAATGCTTCTCGCTCTCGTCTAATTTTGGCCCACATCTCAGCTTGGCGAGCTTTAAACTTTTTCATCTCAATTTCCATCCACTCGTCATGAGATTGCCACCCAATACTTTGAGACTCTTTCGGCAATGAGGTGCCGAAACTTTGCGATTGTTTAGGTGGTACACTGGATGGTACAGCACCGGGCAACTGCATCATTTGCACAACTCTAGCTTTTACAGTAGCAAAATCATGAGGCTTCCCGCCTTCTATTAGTTCCTGGCCCAAGAGAATGTAAGCTTGTTCTCAATTACCCAGTCTGGATATGGTTGCCCCCCAATGCTTTTAGACTCTTTCGGCAATGAGATGTTGCCGAAATTCTGTAATTGTGTAGGGGGGACATGATATGCCATGGTAGTAGGTGAAGGCATTTGTGCTCCTGCAGAAGTTTCACTTATTCGGCCATGACCATTAAGGTGCGGAGCCGAATTATGGACATCAACAGTTGCGTATGGTGCCAAAAAACTAGTAGCATGAGGTGTAGCATATGATGTTTGAGGGTAATTGGCCGAATAACTAGTAGTAGCATGGCCAATTCCTCTATCCACCAGCATGTTTGGATTAACATGTTGCAAATTAGTTGCCGATGAATAAAAAGATGAAACACTATGTTGCATGCCATTGAAAGATCCTACATGGGGTGTTTCAACTTGATTAACCGAGCTCATCATGTTGTTCATCGGCATATGGATTTGTGGGGTTGCCGATGCATGGGAGTTGGGATACATATGTTGCATGTTGCTAAAATTATGTGAAGTAGAATCATGGAGATTTTGTTGCATCAGCCCTTGCACATAATTAGATGCATGATTGATAAAGCTAGGGCTAGCCGATACATTATGCTCATTAGATGATCTATCAACAACATATGCATTATTTGCATCTACATATGTGAATTGGGTATTCATATTACCTTTGTAGATTTCAAACCCTAGATGACGATCTCTTCGTAGCAAGAATGGGCCGGAGACCGTTCAAAGCTTCGTCCCCAGCGGAGTCGCCAAAAAGTGTGTTCGCACACGAACACGTCACCGTGTATCCTCGACGCCGGGGGTGATGCACCGCAGCTCACGTCGAAGGAGACCCGCCGGAAGCGCGGTACGCAAGACAATCCGGCGGGCGCTTTTGTAGACCCGAAGCCCCGCTTGCATGGGAGGGACCCCGTCAGGGCTCGCGGCGGCTATGGGCTACCCTAGGTCGGCCTGACCGCCCCTAGGGCCTCGAGGTTCGCCGCCCTGCAACAAGAAGAACGAACGAAGAACGAGGAAGAAGAAGAACTAGGGTTAAGGAGAAAAGGTAAAAGATAAAAAGTGGTAGATAAATTGATCGATTGTGTGTTGTTCAATCGGCCGTCACCCCTTACGTATATAAGAGGCGGCTGGACTTCCCGTGCAAGGAAAAGGCTTGGATTCGCGTCCAAAACCCTAGCCAAATTCGGATTGGTTTTGTCCGAACTTTCCAAAACTGTTCGTTTAAACTGGTTGTACCTTGCGGATAATTTTTGAGGTGGTAAACGACCTCGGATTGAAAAGAGACCAAAAGCAATCTTGACCGTTTCGACGAGACGAACAACTTTCATGTTGAACGTTTTTCGATTGGAAGCCATCTTCTAGGCCAAAACGGTCACGCAATACAGGCTGTTATTCGCGCTACCCATCAGACACATGGCTGGTGGGGCGCGCCACTTATGGCTCTGTGACAGGGCTGTGTTCAGATAGCTGTAACTTTTGCATACGACCTCGGATTGAGACGGTTTTTATATCAAAATCGACCGTTTCGACGAGACGCACAACTTTCATGTTGAAACTTTTTCCATTTAATGTCATCCTAATTGGGTTTCAAGCCATTTTTTAATCTGGTGTCATCATGAGCATCTCTGAACTTGTCATAACTTTTGCATCCGGACTCCGTTTTAGACCACTTTCATATCCATCTTGATCTTCTCAAAGAAAACCATCTCATGGTGACTTCCAATCATATGTTTGAAGTAATCTTGACATAGATAAAAGCAACTTTTACGATTGTGCCACTTTTGAGCGTCAACAGATACTTATATTTATTGGGAATAAAACAAAGGCTAAAGAGCTAGGGTGCAACCTGACCAGTTCTAGTTAGTAGCACAAATGCGCGAAAAAAGACAATTAGTTAGTAGTACGAAGTTACGTGTATAACAGTCAAAACATGAAGGGAAGGCATTTGTCCCCACGAAAGCTAATACTTAGTAGAACAAAAGATAGGACATTCGCCACTCAATACCATGGATGTCAATTCTTCGAGAAACTTCATATGCAAGTACTAGGTAGAAGTAGAACACCTACCAAGTGAAGCATAATCTTCTCCTTCGTTGCCGATTTAAGTTTTGTGTCCAGACTAGACAGGGTCGTCGCGGTGTAATTGGATCGAGTAGAAATAAACAAGGGTTAAAGAGCTAGCGTGGGGGAAGTCGACCCGTTCTAGTCAGCGGTACGAAGTTGTGTATATAGCAGTCAAAACATTCAGGGGAGGAGATTTGTCCCCGCGAGCGAGCGGCGTTTGAAAGCTAATATTGAGTGGAAAGGAAGACATGACATCCTTTTCATCAATCAAACAATATTACCTAGGTTCCAAACTTGCATGGCAAGAAATTTTATGATTACCTTGTCTAAGAAAAATAAATTTTATTACCTGAGTTCTTGACTGTGACTTGATTATAGTACTGTACATCAAAAGGAAATGGGAGGAAAATTTCCGTTGGTACACTTTACCTGCCTGAGCTTGACTTGGATTGTTGTTCACACGTGCATCCATCCTAGCTCAGTTGCAGCCAATCATCTCATACACATCAGTATCTTATCTACTATAGGATCCTTTTTGGACGCGATGATGATATTTTAACTTTTGTTTTGTTGAACGATGGTGACTATTTTTACTTTTCCGTTTTTACTTTATGTTCTTATATTCAAAAATATCAAACTATTATCTCTATCATATCTCACTTTCGTAAGTGACGGTAAAGGGTTTATCACGTTGGCTGCGAAGTTCTTATTTGTTTGTGCAGGTGCGAGGGACTCGCGCGTGGTCTCCTACTGGATTGATACCTTGGTTCTCAAAAACGGAGGGAAATACTTACGCTACTGTGCTGCATCACCCTTTCCTCTTCGAGGGAATACAACGCAAGCTCGAGAAGTAGCAACGTGTGCCGACGCTACTGGGATACGAGGACGCCGGTCCCGTGGAGCGACGTCCACCTCCCCAACGGATGGTACCTCATCGCCGACCGTGTGTCGATCCCGCCGGTGCCAGCGAGCGGCCGTGCGCGCCGCGATGAGATCGAGCGCCGCCACCGCCTCCTTCCCGACGACATGTACTACGACGACAGGTACGCCCCCGACTCCACACTCTCGGACACATGGCTCTGGGACGAGCACGACACGCGCCGCGTGTCCTACTTCGCCGGCACGGTGTCGGGGCCGCGGCGGCCACGCCAAGAGGTGCGCGGGCGTACGCGGGTGCGCGGCCTCACGCCCGCGCCGTCGCCTTCCCCGTCACCACCTCCACCACCGCGCATGACGGCGGAGGAGGAGGCCCGGCTCATGCAGCGTGTCATGGAGGACTCCATGCACACGCACGACGAGCGCCATTGGGAGGGCCTCGAGGAGTTGACGGCCCTCTCCGCGGCCGGTGACCGGGTCATCCCGAGCTGGAGATGGTGGCGAGGGAGGAGGTCATGGAGGAGTCGCCGATGGCCGCATTCCCGAGCATGGTCTGCCAGTACTGGAGCTGGTCGTGCACGGCTCAGGAGATGACGGACGCCGTGGGGGCCGTGAACTGGTGCCCCACGCCGCCGCGGTCACCGGAGCGGGAGGCCTCGCCACGGAAGGAGGTGGTGCAGGGGCCTCCGGCTGTCCAACCCACCCCCATGTACCAGGCACCGCCCTCCCACCTCTGGACGCCGCCGGCATACGTGGACCTCGTCAGCGACGACGAGCAGTGAAGACGGCGACGGCCACGGCAACAACGGGCACGGTCGGAGCGCGCGGGCGCGTTTTTTTAATATATATGGCTAATGTGAACCGTGAAACTGGGCCGTTTTGTGGCCATGACCCCCTTAACTATGTTTTTAAGTTTTTTTAACTGCGTTTATTTACATTTTTAAGTCATTTTATTTTTGTTTTTTTGTTTTTTTTATCACATCCAACACAGACATGATTTGGGGTGCGGCCGCGCGCTGGGCGCACCCACGATCCAACGGACAGAGATGGACATGGGCGAACCCATTGCCGCTCCAAACGGACAAAATCCGGCCAAAACGGACGTCCGTTTGGGATGGTGCGGTGGAGTTGGCCTGAGCTTTACTTGGATTGTCGTTCCGGCCAGAGTCAAAAGGAGAACGGTCGGCTTGCTTGTCCTACTCGTCCTACTTCGTTCATGAATTCACACGTGCATCCATGCTAGCTCAGTTGTAGCCAATCATCTCATTCATATCTATCTTATCTAGTACAGTAGTATCCTTTTTGGACGCGATGATGATATTTTGACTTTTGTTCTGTTGAACGATGGTGACTATTGCCAGAATGCACGAGTAGGACGGAGCACCCAAGCCAACCCACGGATCCCTGCCGCCTGCCGCAAAAACTATGGACGGACCAAGTCGTTCTAAACATCGGCTGCACGTCACACATACAAGGATTGACTAGCAGTAGCATGCATACGCCTCCATTTTGATTTGACTCTGCATGTGTAAAAATAGTTATATATGTCGTGCGTGGCCAAAAAAAAAAATTACAAAGAGGCCTCGGGCCGTGTGTTAAGCATCACAAATCCTTACAAACACACCCTTATAGTACTGCAGTATGGCTGGGTTCGGGCTTGAATGACATTGTAACACCGGTGTTGGCTGATTTGCCGCCTTAAGTAATAGAATCATCTTCACCCCATAAAAAATAACACCCTTAGAGAAAAAGAAAATCCCGTCCAAATCAGGGCAGTGCATCCTATAACGGCCGCTGTTGTCGGTTGTTGGAATGCCCTTAGCCTCCCCGGTAGTAGCGTAAATCAATATGATATAGATGTGAAGCTGAAAGAGAAGCGATAATTCTTATAAAAGGGTTGAACTTGGATATGTTATACTACTAACCAGAACAACAAGAATTAGGAGGAGCCAACCGCCTCGTCCCTATGAGAGGTCGTGAACTATGACATGCCAGTCACGCTGCAGGTGGGAGTATACGTTGGCACCATCGTTCCCGCTCCTACAGCCGCCGCAACTACCTCCACGGCAACGACGGCCACCACCAACAGCTGCAGAAGTATTACAACGGGCCAGTATGCCTCTCTGCCATCTCCAACCCTGCTGACGTGCACGTCGTCCATGATGGGGCGTGGCGTCTCCGCCGCCCACAACATCAGCGACGACGAGAGCGACAAGCAACAATAAAGCAGAAGCCGGTCTGAGACGACAAGCAACAATATCCATGGGGCGGCCAGGGCGAAGGTGGCGAAGAAGCCGATCACAGAGGTGAGGAAGTTGGAGCGCGCCTCGGTGACGGTGCCGGTGCGGCTGGTGCAGAGCACCGAGGGCTCCTGCAGCTTGGTAGAGCAGCAGAAGCTGCGAGGCGGGGGAGGGGCTACATACAAGGAGGACTAGGCGGAGGTGCGGCGGTGGCCGCGTGCGTCGTCGAGCAGAGGCGCCGGTGAGAGTGTGCCTGCACCACTGCGGCTACTCTTTTCATCAGAGAAACCTAACAAGGGAATTGGCTGGTGGGTAAGGTGGGGCCCCAATGGGTTAATAGGGCTAGCCCACTTTTTTTTTTTTGCCAGTGGGAATCCATTAAGGCATTTTAAGTGGGATGGGCTGGTTAGTCCCATTTAATTCCAATCCCACCTGCAGCCTGACATGCCAGCAATATGTCTAGTTGGCATTGCATGGGGCTGCGTGCTACTTGCTATGATACCCCCAACCCCCTCCCCCCACCCATTACAGGAAGTATGGATTGTTATGAATACATAAGCGTATAACTAGGAGAAAATTAAGTTGGGATTGGTCAGGAGGGGGGCAATAGCCCCCCGCCTCCTCTCATACATCTGCCATACTATTTTTTAGAATATCTCCACTACTATTAAAAGCTTGAATTGTGTTGGATTCATATAACAACTAGCTTTGGGTGTTTGGTTACCGAACCGATAAACTGAAACGAAATTAATCGAACTGTAACCAAATAGCCAGTTATTATGTTCACTACTCCCTCCGTCTAGGTGAGTAAGTCATCTTAGGTTGTGCACCGTGACCAAGGCAGCGTGAAAAACAAGAGAAGTTAATGTTCATTTGCTAATTAATAGCATTGCATGCAATGAACTGACCACTGCATGTCGTGTTTGGTAACCTCAAGTCATTAAAAGCAGACACACCTCATATCTCTTATTGGTTGATTCCTTTGTTTATGACAAGAAACAAAAAACGAGGTGGGAGTTAATGTACCACGCCTAAGTGTTTTGGGATTATTTGGTTTTCGTAAGATGACTTACTCACCTAGACGGAGGGAGTACAAGAGATCGGGCCTACTATGACGAGCTAAAAAGTGTCATGTGACATCCATAAACGTCACGAATTGCCCCTGCATGACATTTTTCGTGCGCCACGAGCATCGTCACGGAATCCCCGTCACAGATTACTCCTTGTGACGGCGCGTGCACAAAACGTCACTCAATATGGGACCTTCAGTGACGTCGAATGTCACTGGATTTTCGATGGCCCAATAGACATTGCATTTCTAAATGGGCCGAGCCGATAATTTGGTTGATTTACCTTTTATATACATTTTCTAGCCCATGGACAATTTGCAGCCCAATATAGTTTGATACAGTACTCAATTTTCATTGGGCCTTTGTTGGCCCATATCCTTTTCCACAAATTATTTTAATTTTTAATTATTTTTTCTACTCGTTCAATCCATTTTTTGATTGTCCACACATACTACCTTTACTTCATATGATTTCGTAGCACACATCACGATCATAGTTTTTATTAAAAACAAAACATGACAATCATAGTTCTCATACTACATAAGCCAAAATAACACAAGTTACATAGAAACCTGATGAAACAAGTAGCATAAATTGGCACTAAGGACTACATTAACAAATGAGTATTGTCATGGCCCCCAAACATAATAATTGTATAGCTTTCGTCTTCATCAAAGGAAGGAACATTTTTTGTTCGTCTCTTCTCCTAACTTCTTGAAGGTAACTGAAGTTGTTGTAACCCTTCTTTGTCCATCGCAACTTCTTCAAAGGTGACTTGCATATCATCCTGTCAAATGCTAGCATAGGATTAGAATTTGCATCAAACTCGTAAACAGATCAAAAGAAGAGGGCATGCTGTGATTATAAGGCTAGTAGTGGCTTGCTATATCGTGCAAGTGCAGCTAACTTATAGACACATTACAACTATGGGCACATATATAAATCCATACATATCCATTACTTGTGAGCATGAGAAATTTTGGTTTATTTACAATGGGAAGATAGAGAGGGGAAGTGAGCAATCTCACCGGTACCTTTTAGCATCTAGAGAGAATGACAACTGTTTCAGGTTATGCTTGATTCTGCTCCACCTGCAAAACAACCATCGATTGGCTGATGAGGGGTCTAATCACACAGGAACAAACTTGTCGCCTATGTAGCACTTTGGCACACACGCAATGATGCAGAACCGTGTATGGAGCGGACTGTAACAATCCAAAATTTTGGAACAACATGGTTGAGGAGGAAGATGTACTCGCAGCTACCACGAGCTGTAGGATAAGGATGGAGGGAGTGCCACATTGTTAATCCTGTATAGAAAGGAATGATGTTAGATCGATACATCCATTTTTGTCCATTTTGATGATAAGTTTTTTGGGACGGAGGGAGTACTTCTTAAGTGCGACTGGCACCCGTACCAAGAGAGAGATAGGGGAAAAGTGGATCTGCACTGGCGAAGAAGACGGTGTGGCGGTGGCGGCGTGCATGACACCCAGATCTGGCCTGGCGTTGGTGGCGTCGATTGCCATGATGACCTGGTCGGGCGTTAGTGGCGTCGAGTACCATGGCGATCTGGCTGGCCGGGCGTTGGTGGCGTCTGAGGGCCACGGCGATCTGGCCGGGCGGCAATGGCATCCGGGGCGGTCAGATCGGTTGTGAGCTTGAAGGTGGATGAACGCCCTGTTGGCGGCCTTCGCAACTTGCTGGAAGGGGCGAGTTTGACGCGCTAGCATGGAGAGGTGGCCAGCTATGTCGCTCGCAGCCGAGGATGACGCCGGTGCTGCCAGATCGAGATTTCACCACGGTGGCAGCGGCGTCTAATCTACTAGGACAATACTAGATAGCGATTTGGCTTTGTCATTTGTATCCAGAGAAGAAACGTGGGATCGTGGGAGTTTTTCTTTTTAGAAATGGTGGGAGGAGATATTTGTGCTAGGAGATATTGCTAGCGCCACATAGACTTCACGACCTGCCCCTTCTTTGAAATTTTTCTCCCGTCTCCATGCTTTTGCTAGATTGCAAAAAATAAATCTTATATTTTGTGGGCAAAAAATACAAATCCTTTGTTCGGTCAATTGGTTTCTCACAAAAAAATAATTATCTTCTACTCCCTCCGTTCCTAAATATTTGTCTTTCTAGACATTTTAAATGGTTACAACATACGGATGCATGTAGACATGTTTTAGAGTGTAGATTCACTCATTTTGCTTCGTATGTAGTCATTTATTGAAATGCCTAGAAAGACAAATATTTAGGAACGGAGGAAGTATAGTTTATATGTGGAACATCTTGTTTGATGGTTACTTGGTGCACCCACAGTTTAGAAGAGGTAATGTGTCTCTTAGTTTTTCCCCAGAGCGAGTCACACAGGCCTCGGATAGAAATAATTAGAAATTACTAAACTTTTCATTTCGATAAAGAATAACTAAACTGTTGCCATAGGTGTATAGTCGCACGAACATTAATACATACGGAGTATTTATTTTATGGGGAAAATTCCCTCAAAAAAATTATGGGGGAAATAATATAAATATTTTAGCATAACATAAATTGTACTCCAATTCCAGCAAAAAAAGGTACTCCCACTGTCTACTCCCCTAGGATCGAACTTCCGGTGCCAGGCTTTTCCCATCGACTCTCCTATGTCCTTTATTTTTTATTTTTTATATATAACGAAACCTCAGCTTACAAGTGCCTAATTCAGAGTGGGTGGGTAAGAAAACTTATTTTACAGATAGAACAAAACCTATTTATAAGTTTTCCCATTTTTCGTTCAATCTCCTATTTCAATTTTTTATTTTTTTTAGACTGAACAAAACAACATCAGCTCACGAACGTCAGGTTGAACATTTTTGCCCAGCTACTACCTATTTATATTAGATAGAACACAACGTAAAAAATGATATAACACAATAAACTTTTACCTGGCCACTATACATATTTATATAAGATAGAGCAGAATAATTACATCGCTCCCCTGTAAATAAACTATGACAAGCCCCACTACTAACACTGGCGTGTGGGTCCTGCCTCTCAATAAACCATGAAGCAGCTTAGGGGGGTGCCACTACTCGACATTACATGACAAAAAATCGTTTGTCGCGCATTCGTAATATTCGGTGACTCTAGTAGGTTGGTCATGGAAATTATCAAAACGTCATGCAAATTGGCAACCAGATGCGCTCTATGGGCGAGGCGATTTAGTGACGTCTATCTTCACCGATTTGCTGTAATCAGTGATGCTACGTACGAAAATGTCACATATTAGTTATTTACGTGACGTTGTCCACCAACGTCACGCGGATTTTCGTCACTGAATCTCAATTTTGTTGTAGTGGGTTAGGGCATTGCTACTTGTGATATTGTTGGGATTTCCCGAAGAGAAATGGTGATGTAGTATAGTAACAGATAGTATTTCCCTCAGTTAAGAACCAAGGTTTATTGAACCAGAAGGACACATCACACAGACAACTTTAGCAGTACCTGCACAAACACAAACAAATGCTTGCACCCCAACAAAGTAAGGGGAGTCACTCCTCTTGTTATTGCTAGTTGCAAGTATCAAATCTGGTAATGATAGGTATAATAAATAAAAGTAAAAGAAAACAACGAGGAATTGTAAGATTTGTTTTATGATAGAAGTGAATGGACCCGAAGGCCATAGCCTCACCAGAGGCATCTCTCAAATAGCATCGGCGGGTAAACAAATTACCGTTGGGCAATTAAAAAAAATACACATAGTTATGATGATCATCCAAGGCATCAGGGGCGAAGCTACGTCAGGGCCAACACGTGCTCCGGCCCGCCCAGTGCAACATGTTTTTCTTCATTGTACACTTAGTTTTGGGTTGTGCAACGATAATCAAAGGATATTCTCTATAGATTAGCCAGCTTGGCCCACCCAACCTTTTGCCTCAAGCTCCGTCACTGCAACGCATAATCAATATACATGCATTACGTCCGTGACAGGTAGACTGTAATCCAACTACATCTACCACTATTACTTCACCCCAAGACCGCTATCCATCACGCATCTCAAAGTATTAAGTTCATACAAACAGAGTAACATGTTAAACAAGATGACATAGTTACTATCGGTGATCAAGATTGCAAAGGTATCCACTCCCTTGCCCATTATTTGATAAAAAAATTTGCAAGTGCGCTTTGTACAAAAAAGACGACACGAGCGAACAGGGCCGGCCCTGAGGGGGTGGCAGGGGGCGGCCACCCAGGGCCCCCGAAATCTAGGGGGCCCTCTAGGGTTCCCAAGGAGCCCATGGCCCAGACCATAAGAAGGCAGCGACCTAGACGCACGTAATCCACGAGTAGTCCTGCTTTCCATCTTTCCATCGCAAGTTCGCCGCTTCGTGACGATCCTACTCCCCCGAGGGCCCCGATCGCGAGTCACGATGCCGATGTAGATTGCTCTCCGCCATGCGGCCGGCTGGTCTTCGTCCAGATCCCGGTCCCGTTGTGTTATCCCTCGTTCGTGAGATGCCTCTCATGTGCAAGACGGAGCTACCCCACTTATAAGGTCATCCCTAACCTCCTCTTTCTCGTTGGTCACGTTCATATGGTGTAGAAGCAGTCAGATCTTAGAAGGTCTCGCATATGATGCACTACACATTTTTGATTTCGTGTGCCCGTTGCTCTATTTCTTACTTCAATCTGGACTTTGTTGACACAACACCAATCACCTCACCTACTGAAAAAGTTGCCTGCTATGCGTTCGATTGTCGTTCTTTGCATTCTCTCTTCAAATCATCATGACTGCAAATATAACTTAAAAATTGGAAGAAGGTCTCAGCTATTCTTACACGCATAATTTCAATCCAAACATGGTTATATAATAAAGCCACTCAGACTCCCACAGCCATCGGGTAGGTAAACGATCTTTTATTGTTGCAAATGAAGCTTTTAAACATTAATCCTTTCATCTTGATGTTTGCCCTCTATCATGTATTTGATTTGTCTAGTTAAGTAATGGAATACGCCATTTACAATTTTAATTTTATTTTGGAACAATAGATAATAATAAGTTAAGTAAAGGAATGAATCTAAAAAGAAATGAGATTATTATTTTGATCTTTATAGTAGGGGCCCGGGGTTGTAATTTTGCCCAGGGCATCCGAAATATCAGGACCGGCCCTGCGAGTGAAGATGCAAGAAACGTTGAGAGCTGTCTTGATGATACTAAATGTTCTAAAATGTTGGTGTCTTTAGGAGTTAGCAATGCCGAGTTTCTTTTCGGGTTTCTTGCTTTATATCTATATATAAATGGAACGAGAAGTTATGTACTACGTCACTCACGTAAATAATATATATTAAACATGTCAGTAGAGCATGTTTGATTCTTCGTTGTTGTTTACCGGCACAATAAAGCGCGCCTTTTGCTTCTAGTTAAGTACCATGTTAGCTTAAAGTTTGCATGCATAAATACATCATTAGATGTCCTCTGCACAACATGACATCGCCAAATAATTTTAGGGTAGTAAAACCGAACCATTTCCCAACCCTCTCATACATGCTCACTCACGAGCCATCGGATTTTGTGTTTGGAATGTCCATGCCCATCCGATATGAGTTTAAATCGTGAATTGAGTCCGATGTCCTAATGGGCTTCTACTCCCGCATCATTTTTGGAAGCTCGTGGTTAATATGAGTATGGATTGTATTGTTGACCCATTAAGAATTTTTTTTTGGGGCGAGACCCTGCACCCATCAATCTTCTCCGGTTTGTGGGATTCCGTACACCCGAACTGGTCCGTGTATATTTGATGACTCCCATTGGCTGGATGACTGCCATCTATGTATGTATCGGCGCATGGAAGCGGAGCCCGAGTGCGACTGTCTCTTCTGTAATATATATATATATATATATATATATATATATATATATATATATATATATATATGTATGTCAATATGTGTCATACAATGCACCTCTTCTAAACATCATACATACAGGATAAAAGGGTCAGAATTCAATGCGAAAGAAAACAATACAGACAAATTGCAAGTTCCTGTCCTAGTGTTACCTTCTTCAGGGCCGGCCCTGAGGGGGGGCAGGGGGGGCGGCCGCCCCGGGCCCCCGAAACCAAGGGGCCCCCTCTCCAGGTATATGTGTGAGCATTCGTACCCTAAATTCAGCCATTGAAGGCGCTCCAACTGTTGTTCTGTGTGTCAACGAAAGAAGAAAGACGATACGTTATGTTTATGTTCTGGCCCAATGGGCCTTGGGCCTTTATTTCTTTATTAGTATTAGAGCATAACGTGAGTTACGTGGTGGTGGGCTGGTTGTCTCGGGGCCTTTTTTAGCAGGAAATAGCGATCCTGTTTTGGAAGATTAAAGCGATCGATTGATTTATACTTTCCTCGTTTTCCTGCGGCGGCGGAAAAGCATCAGCACAAGAAGCCAAACCCTAACAAAGTAAAATGAATGGCGGAGATCCAGGAACTGCACACACGACCAACGAGGCTTCCCGCCTGGGCGCACACCGTGGTGATAGCAAAGCAAAGGCGCGGCACCGTAGGTACTTTTGTTTTCCCTGCTTTTTATGGCGTCCAAATTACAGCTGATTGTTTTATCAATATTTTAGTGTAAAATTTCCAGGATCCTTCTCTAGTCTTAAATATTTTTGTGCATAGGCTGATTGTAATTCTCATCTGGCCGATTGTACATTTTGTTCCGATGGAATTTTCTCATGCCATCAAAAAAGTTGTTTGTAAGTTGGATGGTTAGGAGGATAGGCTATTGGTGGATAGACAACTTCTTTCCCACCTATTATATGGAGTTTTACTTGTGTTTGATTTCATAAGTGGTGTGTAAAAATCAAATTTACCTTTCGTCTGATATGAAACATCGTTGCAACCTATTTCTTGGAGTAAATAACTTAAGTTTCTTGACAAATTAATGATCCTATACATAGTTGCTAAATATAATTTCGACATGCTTATTATTATTTCGATGTTGTATTAAAGGGCCTCGGGTTCTAGTTTCGCCCCGGGCCCCCGATATCTCAGGAACGGCCCTGACCTTCTTAGCTGCCCGTGTTCAATTCTTGCATCAGCAACTCCCGAATGTTTGAGTCAATATCAATAAACAAACTGAAAACTGGGAACAAAAGGAAAAACATGAAGAGGTGAGAGAGATTGGGAGGAGAGAAATAAAGGCTTCCCCTTTAGTATTGTTACTTACTAGAACAACTAGAATGAGGAGGAGCCAACCACCTCGTCCTTGTGAAAAAATTTCTGTGCGTACCGGCTGTAAACTGCTCTCCCTGCGTACCCTGTGTGAGATGACGCCACGTGGTCCATCTCGTCATCCGACGATCCCCTCTGATCCGCTCCCGTGCGCAGGCTTCCTCGGCTCGAGCACCCCTTCTCGGCTCCAGGAAACAAGCCCGCAGCCTCTCAAACTTGGGCTCGGCTGGACTGGGCGCACGATTCCTACCCCATCTGGACTAGACTCAGATTCAGGCGACCCCGCATCCCTCGCCGCCGCCGCCGCCGCAGTCGTCTCCATCGTTCGCCACCAGCTGATCATTCGCTTCCACCGTCATCTGCTTCGTCCCCCGCCCGCCCTCGTCCGACACTGGTAGAGGGAGTGCGGCTGGCAGCCAGACGACGCGGGTACGTCTTCTGCTCCCCTTGTCTCATGTTGATTGATTTTTGTTTCTAATGGCAATCTATTTCGTTCTAGTGAAACTGTGGAAGTGGTCAGCAATGACATTTAATTAATCACTGTTTAGTACCTTAGCTGTCTGAAATCGTTGGTGTCAGTAGAACCAACTTGATGATGTGTGGCAGCGCAAAGATTAATATTTGTCTCACCCTCCATGTTTGTCACTTGTCAAGCTGCGATGTCATGGATAGCACATCTGTATACTTCACTGTCTAAACTGAACAAACTTACTAATTCATTTTTTGCAGAAAAATTGGGAACCACTTCAGCATTGGAGAAAAGGAGACTGACAGGAAACCATTGGAGATGATGCAATGTTTCCTGATTGCTTCTTGTTCGACTACATCCACGAGGCGTGAGAAGCAGGGAATAATTCATAAATGGTCTCTTTCGTCGATTGAGTTCACGCTAATGAATGTTGATGTTGTGATTTTGTCTAATTTATGGGGTGTGGGCTATGGTTTGATAATCTAACATCACTTGGGATCTATACAAGCAGCCAGGAGGGCAAATGGAAATAGCATCATATTGCTTGTCGCTGAACAACATGATGAAGAGCGCAGAGCAAGACCGATCCCATACTAGCTAGCATCAAAACTGATGATATCATATGTAAAACCATGAAATTTGTTCTGTAAATATGTCTTGTACTGAAGGAGCTCATGTTTTGGCAAAAATGAACCAAACATGATGCAGCTTCCTGCTTGTATAATGAGTCTCCTGAGATTGTGAGGACCAATTCATGTAAACAACAGAATTTCAAATATCTATCTGACTTCTTGCCAAAAATCTGCATGTGTTATCTGATTTCGCCATAATCTGTAGTTAACATTTTTTATTGTTTCTCTAGCTTCTCTGATTTGCTATTCAACTGTAGCAAAGATGCTACCTTTTTTGTGTAGGCCTAAACTTCATATGAATACCTACAAGTTTATAGTTGATGATTTTTGCAGGGAAAAACTTATAGCTCATGAAAACCTTTGCAACAGGGAGGCTACTCAATCTTTCTGTGCGCAGTATGTTCAGTAGCACTAAATTCCTGGTAGAAATCTTTGTCGTCCTTGGAGGCGACCGTGTCGGATTCCGCCATGGCCACTCCGAACCTTCTCCCCGGTAGTGCTGCTTTAGATTGCGGCAGAATGGCGGCGGCCGTGGCTTTCGCTCCGGCCCGATCTGATCATGGGATGGAAAGGACGTGTTCGGACGCACGGCCGAGATGTTTACCATTCCGTCCGCTGCAGCAAGCGTTGAGCCGGCGAACTGGCCGCTAGTCCCATCGCGTAGATGACAGTGTACTGGTCGCTCAGCCATGAGAAATTCACGATCGAATGGCCGCTTCCCTGGCTGCACCGAGGAAGCAGAAGCTAGCAATCTTCATGCATATCTGTTAGGATTTAATCCATGCGTAACTGACGGGAGCCGGAAACGTACGTACAGTACATGGCAAGTTTTGGAGCCGAACGCAGGGGCTGCCGAGCAGAGAACCAACGAACCGAGCATCTGAGCAGTGAATCGTTGGATGGCGAGGTGGATCACGTGGCGTCATCTCACGCAGGGTATGCATGGGAGAGGTTTACAGCCGGTACGCACGGATTTTTTTTCCTGAAGTATGACAGCAATATGTCTAATTGGCATTGCATGGGGCTGCTATGATAACCCACCCACTACAAGAAGTATGAATTGTTATGAATATATAAACGTATAACTAGGAGATAATTAAGTTGGGATTGATCAGGAGGGGGGCAATAGCCCCCCGCCTCCTCTCATACATCTGCCATACTATTTTTTAGAATATCTCCACTACTATTAAAAGCTTGAATTGTGTTGGATTCATATAACAACTAGCTCCTGGTGTTTGGTTACCGAACCGATAAACTGAAACGAAATTAACCGAACTGTAACCAAACAGCTAGTTATTATGGTTAGGGCATTGCTACTTGTGATATTGTTGGTATTCCCCGAAGAGAAATGGTGATGTAGTATAGTAACATATAGTATTTCTCTTAGTTAAGAACCAAGGTTTACTGAACCAGAAGGACACATCACACAGACAACTTTAGCAGTACCTGCGCACGAACACAAACAAATGCTTGCACCCCAAGAAAGTAAGGGGAGTCACTCCTCTTGTTATTGACAGTTGCAAGTATCAAATATGGCAGTGATAGATATAATAAATAAAAGTAAAAGAAAACGACGAGGAGTTGTAAGATTTGTTTTATGATAGAAGTGAATGGACCCGAAGGCCATAGCCTCACCAGAGGCATCTCTCAAATAGCATCTGCGGGTAAATAAATTACCGTTGGGCAATTGGCAGAATTGCACATAGTTATGATGATCATCCAAGGCATCAGGGGCGAAGCACACGTTATTTTTTTGGGCGAGACCCTGCACCCATCAATCTTCTTCGATTTGTGGGATTCCGTACACCCGAACTGGTCTGTGGACATTTGATGACTCCCATTGGATGGATGATCAGATGTGTCCAGACTATTCGGTCCAGACAGACAGTCAGGGGGCAGAATTGGTGTGCCGTGTTGGAGTTGCCCTAACCGTCGATGCCATCCATGTATGTATCGGCACATCGAAGCGGAGCCCGATTGAGTGCGGGTGTCTCTTCCGCACAAGTCGAGCAACCGTCGTGGGATGGCCGGTTGTTATCCGTAGAACGCATACGCGCCCATCATGACGAGAAGGATGATGGATGAGTTGTGCATGCCGTTGCGGAAACAGTTGGCGTGGTTGCTGAGGATTGTTCTCATCGACCGAAAAAGAAAACACAACAACACCTTTGTGATGCGGGGCCGTATGTATGGCATCGTAATGGGTCATGATGATCCGAACTTGAAGTTGGACATGGGAAAAAGAGGAAGAGGAGCACGAGGGGTGACTGGTTGGGCGAACGCGACATCCCGATGGGTGGGGGAGTAAGAGATAAAGAAAAGCACACGTGATGCACAAGGCAATAATACCACAATAAGCAAAGGGAGGGGAATCGCAATAGTATCACTGCGGCCTGCCGGCCATCTACCTACCCATCCATCCTCACCTCTACCTCTACGGACGGGGGGAGGAAGAGACCTGTCGCGGCACGCACCCACGCCGCGCACGCCATTAATACCTCCCCCGTGCTCCGCCCCAGCACCACACACCCACACCTCGTGCTTCTCGCCCCCCAACCAACCACCCACCCACGCGCCGGCAGCAGAGCAGCTAGGAGGAGGACTAAGAGATGGCGGACGGCGGAGGGGAGCCCGACCACCTGGCCGGGGAGAGGGCCACGGCGCAGTTCGACGTCGACGCCATGAAGGTCGCCTGGGCCGGCTCCCGCCACGCCGTCGAGGTCGCCGACCGCATGGCCAGACTCGTCGCATCCGACCCCGTAAGCAGCAGCATCCCTCCCCTTCACCCCCGATTCCGCCGATTTCCCCTCTCTCCATGGATAGATCTCACTTGTCCAGATTAGATTAGATTCGATTCGATTAAATGCGCGTGTGCCGGTGTGCGTAACTGTTCCCCCCACCTACCACCACCTCCCACCCAAGCTTGGCATGGCATGAGATGGGATGGGATGGGAGCAGGGAGGGATGCTTCCGATTCCAAGCAGCGACTAATCTAATGTTATTCCCCCACCTATCATTTGTTAATCCCCTAAGATTTGACTAGAGATTTTGGGACGGGTTGATTCAGTCAGGATTATTCAGCCCACCGCACTACCGGAGGCAGGATTCATTCAGTCATGCGCGATCCCTTTCCTTTTTCCGATCCGATTCGGTTGCTTGGAACTATATTCCCCTTTCTTCCAAGGGGAATAATTTTTGTCTGTCCTGTAGCACACGCGCGAGTTTACCAAAAATACTTGCTCTCAGCTTCAAACATGATCGGGCTCTGCTTCGCATCAGGAATATGCTCAAGGATTCCGCTCATGCTCAACTTTTTCAGTAGCCCGCTTCATGACTTACACTACACCAAGTAGCTTTCATGAGCATGCTTACTCGGTTACCAGGATACGAATGCTGTGCTTCTCCTGTTCCAAGCTTGACACTTGACAGTCCACCCGCACCCGTAGTATGGCCAACAGCCAGATGCTCCCACAACTACCTATTTATTTCTGTTTTCCCAAAGACTCTTTCTTAGCAAACGTTGTTAAGCACCTAACCAAAAGTGTTGACTAGTTTTGGATTCTGCACTGTACTAGAGATGTTTCTGTCAGGTTGCAGTGTGTTTTGTTCACATGACCATGATGGCTGGCAGGACTGGTTTGCTTATATTGATGAATCCCTTTCCAGGTGTTCCGCAAGGATACCAGGACGATGCTCTCCAGGAAGGAGCTGTTCAAGGACACGCTCAAGAAGGCGGCACACGCCTGGAAGCGCATTGTCGAGCTGCGTCTCACAGGTCCTGCGGATGCCCAGCACCAACCCCAATGCTCTCTTCAGCATTTATTTCTCCTATTTATGCACTATTGACTGATGTATGGCCGTGTTCCTTTTTCTCGATTAACAGAAGAAGAAGCAAACTTGCTGAGGTTGTACGTTGACCAGCCTGGCTATGTTGATCTCCATTGGGTATGCCTATTGACTCTTTATCTTATGTATGTGCTCAAGCTAGCCCTACGTATGCTCTACAGATTGCTTCTCATATAGATGTAGAATCCTTTGCCACTTCGGGCCTTCCTAGAAGCAGTTTATTTTAGAAAAAATATACCACATTGGTCAACAGATAGATTCTCTTTGTGCAGGCTTTATCCACATTATTGACCCCTGATAAGTTTATCCTCAGTTCGCTTCATTTATCTTTGATTTTCTAAGGACTGCAATATAAGAATATAAATTATTTTCTCAAATTTGATAACAACACTTAATGCAATGCTCCTTTTGCAGGGCATGTTTGTTCCTGCCATAAAAGGGCAAGGGACTGAAGAGCAACAAAAGAAGTGGTTGCCAATGGCATACAAGTTCCAAATAATTGGATGCTATGCTCAGACTGAACTTGGTCATGGTTCAAATGTTCAGGGTCTTGAGACAACTGCCACATTTGATCCAAGTACCGATGAGTTTGTTATGCACAGCCCGACTCTGACCTCTAGCAAGGTAGACATTTTGTGAACCTGCTTATATAATTTATTTATTTATTGAGGACTTCACTTCCTTAGTTATATTTTGTCAGCAATCCAAAATTTCTCAAGGGCCTCCTTTAGCATGGTTAATGATTTCCCCTCTCCAATGTTCAGTGGTGGCCTGGTGGCTTGGGAAAAGCCTCCACTCATGCGGTTGTCTATGCTCGTCTCATAACGGAAGGAAAAGACTATGGCATACATGGTAAAGCCTTCTGCATTTTATGGTTGACACTTAAGTGGGCTTTTCCTTTACGAACTGTAACTCATACACATCCATATTTCAGGTTTCATCGTGCAGTTGCGAAGCTTAGATGACCACTCTCCGCTTCCTGGCGTTACTCTCGGTGATATTGGTGGAAAGTTTGGCAGTGGGGCGTATAACAGCATGGATAATGGTGTTCTGCGCTTTGACCATGTGCGCATCCCAAGGGATCAAATGTTGATGAGGTTGGTCCGTTGTCATGCTTTTTGTTCTGTCACTTTCTGTGTTTAGTTTGCTGTAATTCCTCCTAAAACATGCCATGGTTATTTCTTCTAGGCTTTCCCAAGTTACAAGGGAGGGAAAGTATGTGCACTCAGATGTACCAAAGCAGCTGCTATACGGGACAATGGTGTATGTCCGTCAGACAATTGTCGCAGATGCTTCCAAGGCTTTGTCCCGGGCTGTTTGCATTGCTGTAAGGTATAGTGCTATCCGGAAGCAGTTCGGTTCCCAGGATGGTGGCCCTGAGACTCAGGTACTACAGTCAACCTTTCTGATTGTCATTCTCAAGTAGTAATCTGTTACTCTGGCCAACACTCGGAACTAGAAGTAAAATAAATTGGATAAAATGGCAAGACAATTTCCCACGACGAACAAGTGGCTAATGTATTTACACTATTTACAGGTCCTCAATTACAAGACTCAACAGAGCAGGCTCTTCCCTTTGCTGGCTTCAGCTTATGCATATAGATTTGTGGGTCAGTGGCTGAAGTGGCTATACACGGATGTCACACAGAAGCTGGAAGCTAAGGATTACTCAACACTGCCAGAGGCTCATGCCTGTACCGCTGGGCTCAAGTCCGTGACAACATCTGCAACAGCTGTACGTATAATCAGTTAATCCAGTAAATTATTGCCTTTAACAATCATCATCCTTGTTAACTGGTTTATACTGATCGTGGAAATGGATGGACCCTTCTGCTTTATCATAAGTTCATCTATATCTCATATTTTCATATAGCATGTCAACCAAAAACTTGACTCGAAATTTCTCCATTCCTCCATTTAGCTTGGTTGGAGCATATAAAGTAAATACACCGTCCAGCGGCAGCTTAGAAATATTTTGGATTTACATGCATAGTTTAGCCATGCATTTCACAATTTATTGTTCTGATAAAGCAATGCTGAAAGCTCTGTGGTGGACATGCATAGTTTAGCCATGCAAACAATTTATCATCAGTGTCTCTGTTATGCAGGATGCGATTGAAGAATGCCGAAAGCTCTGTGGTGGGCATGGTTACCTGAACAGCAGTGGGCTCCCTGAACTTTTTGCGGTCTATGTTCCTGCCTGCACCTATGAAGGAGACAATGTCGTTCTGCTCTTGCAGGTTAGTGTGCTGTTTCTTAGTTCCAATTCATCTTAGTTCCAATTCACTGCACCTGATCCGTTTCTTGGTTCAGTATTGGCCAGTAGTGTAATCACAACCTTTTGTGCTCTCTGCAGGTTGCAAGGTTTTTGATGAAGACCGTCTCTCAGGTGGCCACTGGGAAGCAACCTGTCGGCACCATAGCTTACATGGGCAACATACAGCACTTGATGCAATGCAAAAGCGCTGTAAACACAGGTATGCAGCTAGATCTTCAGACATGCTCTTTATTACTCCCTCCGTCCCAAAATAAGTGACTCAAAAGTGACTCAGCTTTGTACTAAAGTTGGTACAAAAATGAGTCACTTTTGAGTCACTTATTTTGGGACGGAGGGAGTATAACATAACTTCCACAATTGTATGAGACGCTTTGTCTGGAGCTTCTTTTCGGTGAAGCGATTGACCTTGTGATTGATCGTCGTACTGATTCATGTATCAATGATTTTCCGCAGCCGAAGACTGGCTGAACCCTGCTGCCATAAAGGAGGTGTTTGAAGCCAGGGCCCTGAGGATGGCGGTGAACTGTGCCCAGAACATCAGCAAGGCGCCAAGCCAAGAAGAAGGTTGGTGTCGCGCGTACTCATCAGTAACTAGAAACATGAAAGCATGGGTGCTGTTGTAGGATATCTCTTTGAATTACTTATTAGTTGCAGTCAGTGACAGAGATGATCTGTTGCCTTTCAGGTTTCTCTGAGCTGTCTCCTGATTTGCTCGAGGCTGCCGTGGCTCACGTCCAGCTGATCATCGTGACCAAGTGAGCAACTGGTCGTAGGCCGGAGCTGCTGCATATCCATTTTCCGGAGCAACCAATCATTCATTCAGTTCATTCCTCTTACGCCTCCCCCTATGTGTCGTAGGTTCATCGAGAAGCTGCAGGAGGACATCCCTGGCCCCGGCGTGAAGGAGCAGCTCCAGAAGCTATGCAGCATCTACGCGCTCCACCTCCTCCACAAGCACCTGGGCGACTTCCTGTCGACGGGGTGCGTCACGGCCAGGCAGGGCGCGCTGGCCAACGAGCAGCTCGGGAAGCTGTACGCGCAGGTAAGAAGAATCAAGGCCAATCGATGAATCGTCGTCCGACAGACAGACAGACACAGTCTGACAAAGCTTTTGCATGGACTGAGCTGAACTGAACTGAATGTTATGTTGTGCAGGTGCGTCCTAACGCGGTGGCGCTGGTGGACGCGTTTGACTACACGGACCACTACCTGGGGTCGGTGCTGGGGCGGTACGACGGGGACGTGTACCCGGCGCTGTACGAGGAGGCGTGGAAGGACCCGCTGAACGAGACGGTGGTGCCGGACGGGTACCAGGAGCACCTCCGGCCGCTGCTCAAGCAGCAGCTCAAGCTCTCCAGGCTATGATACCATAGATGATCCTTCATCCCTGAATCTCTATCCACGTTGGATCGGGCTGTGGGTGTGAAGCAGTAATAATTATCACAAGGAAAGAGGTGATTGGTTGTTGTTGACTTGGCAAGGCACAGAGAGACGCTGTTGTTAGAGGAATAAAAAAAGGATTGTTACTCCCTCCTGGGTAATTAGCATTATATTGGGCGGTATTAGTAGAACGGTATTATTGAGATACGAGTACTTACCAGTAGCAAGTGTGTGGATGGATTCTTTTCTGTGTACAATGAGGAAAATGGGAAGAATAATGGGATGGTTCATCTTCAATTTCCTTCATCTTTTTTCTTTTCTTTTCTAAGTGCAATCATGTCAATACCTTCTTTATTGAAACAGATCTGATCTATTTGTTTAGAATTGAGATCGAGAGAGGAACAAGAGACAAAAACACAGAGATGTAAAAGTGAATCCTCATTCTCATTGATGATGGGTTACACATATATATAGCCCCCGAAGGGACACGAGGCAACTGCTTCCTTTAGAAAAAGTAGGGATTAATAAGATTAATTAAATCCTAACACTCCCCTTAATCCATGCTTGTTAGTGTAAGTATCATCATCTTGAGAAGCTCCTCCAAAAACTCTGGGAAAATTATGAGGAGATAGGTGTTTCATATGTTGCTAAAACTCCTACAAACCCAGTGGAAAAATAAGGAGAAAATGATGCAACATATAATGGTTATTGTCTCTTTTAACTCAATATAAGAAAACCCATAGAGTTTAGAGGACAATAAATATGTCGTATATACATTCCTAAAAACTCCGGTGGGGAAAACATAAAGTATGACATATGATCTCATGTTGATATTACCTCATTAAAAACCTTTATGAGAACCTGTAAAGTAAACTCATGAAGGGAAAAAGAATATAATATGATGCATAGAACATGAACAATTCAGGAAGATACTCCCCCTGATTCTTGCAAAAATTCGAAGCCGTCACATACCAAAATATAGAAGTTGGTAGAGACCCGCTGAACAAATCAGTCGCATGATTTGACTTGCAAGATATGCAATATAATGATATTGCTTACTATGTAACCTGTTTGCATCCGAGCAACACAAAAAACATTATCGTTGAGATAATGGTTGGTGAATGTAGCCGTGAGGTCTGATTTGAAGATTTTTTATGAGAGGGCTACCACACCAAGTAGGAGCACTAAACTTGTCTACGGTCTGATAGTGGGGATCTGATCGATGTATCCAATGATATTGGTGTTCAGATATCTCCGAAACTGAAAAACCAGGACAAGATGTTTCATGCCTTGGAGATATCGAAAGATATTCTTGAGTACCAACCAATTGTGTTTGGTGGATCCAATGGCATTATGGAACGTTGAGTCCCAATATTTCATTTCCATCATCTCTTTGTCTAATAGATCTTTCTCTATGTCTAGAGAATGAACTACCATGAGAGTTATGGGTAGATAAGATTTGTCCACAATGAATTTCTCCAATATGTTTTGGATATAGACAACATAGTATACCATAATGTATGAATGAAGGTGCTCAAGTTGTAGTAACGAGCATTATTTTGGTTTACCCAAATCCTTCATTTTAAAGTCCGTCACTTAGATGATTACATGTGTCGTAATTGCAGACACACAACACATGGATAATCATCATTGTAGGAGTAATCCTTGTGTATAAGGATCTCACTACGTCAGTTGTACCATATGTACCGACAATAATAAATCGTATGGTGACTTACTGATTTTACACAATGTATGTTGCATTTTGTATTTCGATTCAGAATTGAGACTCCATCGGGAATCAATCATATATGTCTGAATCTAGTGATCGACATGGATATGTAATCACTACATCTACCAACTGCAGAGATAGATGATTTTGTACTGCCAATGATATAAGTTATCGGAAAGAGATTCCACCTCTAGAGAATAGTTGGGTATCTGCGTGAACCTTTGTGCTACAATACTTGCTCTTTGTTTCACCACCTCATTGTTCTCAATTCTGTTTCCAGAAGAAAACTGGTGTAGGTATTGCTTATGAATACCTTCCCATTATTGAGCAAGATCATTTCTACCTAGATTATACCCTCTGCTTGAGTTCAGTCCGAGTGTTGAACACACTTTGCCATGGCATGGTCTTTGGATCTGAATCATTTGTAAGGTTTTGCAATCTAGTTGAGAAATGTATGTCGACAATTGTAGACTTCCGGTTATACGATTCTCCAGAATCTATATATCAATATATAGTTGATGAAAATATCGTTACCCATAGTGACTTCTCGCGATTTCCCAATGTGGTTGAGTCGGGTATTCCGATGTCCCGGTCATTGTGTGCACTATGACCTGGGTTGGTGGAGGTTTCCCGTCCACTGGGTGTATACTACCCATTAGGTGTCTGCCAACGTGAAGTTGACTTGCATTTACTGGTTCACAGGTCTTGATATCCTTGCTTGCGAGAAGCTGAATCCTGATGTACTATTGTCGTACTTCTCCCCCTGTTGCTTTGAACGAGGAGTTGAGTGCTTTTAGTTGGTACCTCCACTCTTTCCGACATATTTTTCAGGATTGTAGGATTGTGTGACACCTTTATAGTCAGTAAATGAATATGGCAGGTTATTTGCAATGTGTTGCAAATATTTTGAACGCATGGTTCAGATCTTTGAGTACGTGGATTTGAGGCAGAAATGTGTTAAACATTCCACTAATTTCCTGACATTTTTATGGTACTTGAAATCTGTTGGGGAACGTAGTATTTTAAAATTTTCCTACGATCACGCAAGGTGTTCCTACGGTATTCGGGAGTTGCATAATCTCATAGTCATAGGAACATGTATAAGTCATGAAGAAAGCAATAGCAGTAAAACTAAACGATCATAGTGCTAAGCTAACGGATGGGTCTTGTCCATCACATCATTCTCCTAATGATGTGATCCCGTTGATCAAATGACAACTCATGTATATGGTTAGGAAACATAACCATCTTTGATCAATGAGCTAGTCTAGTAAAGGCATACTAGGGACACTCTGTTTTGTCTATGTATTCACACATGTACTAAGTTTCCGGTTAATACAATTCTAGCATGAATAATAAACATTTATCATGATATAAGGAAATATAAATAACAACTTTATTATTGCCTCTAGGGCATATTTCCTTCAGTCTCCCACTTGCACTAGAGTCAATAATCTAGCTCACATCGCCATGTGATTTAATACCGATAGTTCACATCGTTATGTGAATAACACCCATAGTTCACATCGCCATGTGACCAACACCCATAGGGTTTACTAGAGTCAATAATCTAGTTCACATCGCTATGTGATTAATACCCCAGAGTAATAAGGTGTGATCATGTTTTGCTTGTGAGAGAAGTTTAGTCAACGGGTCTGTCACATTCAGATCCGTATGTATTTCGCAAATTTCTATGTCTACAATGCTCTGCATGGAGCTACTCTAGCTAATTGCTCCCACTTTCAATACGCATCCAGATTGATACTTAGAGTCATCTGGATTTAGTGTCAAAGCTTGCATCGGCGTAACCCTTTACGATGAACTCTTTATCACCTCCATAATCGAGAAACATTTCCTTAGTCATCCAGTTACTAAGGATAATTTTGACCGCTGTACAGTGATCTACTCCTGGATCACTATTGTACCCCCTTGACAAACTCATGGCAAGGTACACAACATGTTTGGTACACAGCATGGCATACTTTATAGAACCTATGGCTGAGGCATATGGAATGACTTTCATTCTCTCTATATTTTTCTGCCGTGGTCTGGCTTTGAGTCTTACTCAACTTCACACCTTACAAGTCAGGCAAGAACTCCTTCTTTGACTGATCCATTTTGAACTACTTCAAAATCTTATCAAGGTATGTACTCATCGAAAGTCTTATCAAGCGTCTTGATCTATCTCTATAGATCTTGATGCCCAATATGTAAGCAGCTTCACCAAGGTCTTTCTTTGAAAAACTCCTTTCAAACACTTCTTTATGCTTTCCAGAAAATTCTACATCATTTCCGATCGACAATATGTCATTCACATATACTTATCAGAAAGGTTGTAGTGCTCCCACTCACTTCTTGTAAATACAGGCTTCTCCAAAAGTCTGTATAAAACCATATGCTTTGATCAACTTATCAAAGCGTATATTCCAACTCCGAGATGCTTGCACCAGTCCATAGATGGATCGCTGGAGCTTGCACATTTTGTTAGCACCTTTAGGATTGACAAAACCTTCTGGTTGCATCATATACAAGTCTTCTTTAATAAACCCATTAAAGAATGCAGTTTTGTTATCCATTTGCCAGATTTCATAAAATGCGGTAATTGCTAACATGATTCGGACAGACTTAAGCATCGCTACGGGTGAGAAAGTCTCATCGTAGTCAACTCCTTGAACTTGTTGAAAAACTTTCGCAACAAGTCGAGCTTTGTAAACAGTAACATTACCGTCAACGTCAGTCTTCCTCTTGAAGATCCATTTATTTTCGATGGCTTGCCGATCATCGGGCAAGTCAACCAAAGTCCACACTTTGTTCTCATACATGGATCCCATCTCAGATTTCATGGCCTCAAGCCATTTTGCGGAATCTGGGCTCATCATCGCTTCCTCATAGTTCGTAGGTTCATCATGGTCCAGTAACATGACTTCCAGAACCGGGTTGCCGTACCACTCTGATGCGGAACGAACTCTGGTTGATCTACGAAGTTCAGCAGAAACTTGATCTGAAGTTTCATGATCATCATCATTAGCTTCCTCACTAATTGGTGTAGGAATCACTGGAACTAGTTTCTGTGACGTTCCACTTTCCAATTCGGGAGAAGGTACAATTACCTCATCAAGTTCTACTTTCCTCCCACTCACTTATTTCGAGAGAAACTCCTTCTCTAGAAAGGATCCACTCTTAGCAACAAAGACCTTGCCTTCGGATCTGTGATAGAAGGTGTACCCAACAGTTTCTTTTGGGTATCCTATGAAGATTTACTTCTCCGATTTGGGTTTGAGCTTATCATGTTGAAACTTTTTCACATAAGCATCGCAATCCCAAACTTAAAGAAATGACAGCTTAGGTTTCTCGTCAAACCACAGTTCATACGGTGTCATCTCCACGGATTTAGATGGTGCCCTATTTAACGTGAATGTAGCTGTCTCTAATGCATAACCCCGAAAGCGATAGTGGTATATCGGTAAGAGACAACATCGATCGCACCATATCTAATAAAGTACGGTTATGACGTTCAGACACACCATTACACTATGGTGTTCCAGGTGGCGTGAGTAGTAAAACTATTTCACATTGTTTTTACTGAAGGCCAAACTCGCTAACTCAAATATTTTACCTCTACGATCATATCGTAGAAACTCTTATTTTCTTGTTACGATGATTCTCCACTTCACTCTGAAATTCTTTGAACTTTTCAAATGTTTCAGACTTGTGCTTCATTAAGTAGATATACCCATATCTGCTCAAATCATCAGTGAAGGTCAGAAAATAACGATACCCGCCGCGAGCTTCAACACCCATTGGTCCACATACATCTGTATGTATGATCTCCAACAAATCTGTTGCTCGCTCCATTGTTCTGGAGAACGGAGTTTTAGTCATCTTACCCATGAGGCATGGTTCGCAAGCACCAAGTGATTCATAATCAAGTGATTCCAAAAGTCCATCACTATGGAGTTTCTTCATGCGCTTTACACCATTATGACCTAAACGGCGGTGCCACAAATAAGTTGCACTATCATTATTAACCTTGCATCTTTTGGCTTCAATATTATGAATATGTGTATCACCACGATCGAGATCCAACAAACTATTTTCATTGGGTGTATGACCATCGAAGGTTTTATTCATGTAAACAGAATAACAATTATTCTATGACTTTAAATGAATAACCGTATTGCTACAAATATGATCAAATCATATTCATGCTCAACGCAAATGCCAAATAACATTTATTTAGGTTTTACACTAATCCCGAAAGTATAGGGAGTGTGCGATGATGATCATATCAATCTTGGAACCACTTCCAACACACATCGTCACTTCACCTTTAACTAGTCTCTGTTCATTCTGCAATTCTCGTTTCGAGTTACTAATTTTAGCAACTGAACCGGTATCAAATACCCAGGGGTTGCTATGAACACTAGTAAATTACACATCAATAATCTGTATATCAAAATATACCTTTGTTCACTTTGCCATCCTTCTTATCCGCCAAGTATCTAGGGCAGTTCCACTTCCAGTGACCATTTCCTTTGCAGTAGAAGCACTTAGTTTCAGGCTTGAGTTTTTAGCTTTGGGTTTCTTCACGGGAGTGACAACTTGCTTGTCATTCTTCTTGAAGTTCCCCTTCTATCCCTTTGCCCTTTACTTGAAACAAGTGGTCTTGTTAACCATCAACACTTGATGCTCTTTCATGATTTCTACCTTCGCTGACTACAACATCGCGAAGAGCTCGGGAATTACTTTCGTCATCCCTTGCATATTATAGTTCATCACGAAGTTCTACTAACTTGGTGATGGTGACTAGAGAACTTTGCCAATTACTATCTTATCTGGAAGATTAACTCCCACTTGATTCAAGTAATTGTAGTACCCAGACAATCTGAGCACATGCTCACTGGTTGAGCTATTCTCCTCCATCTTGTAGGCAAAGTACTGTCAGAAGTCTTATACCTCTTGACACGGGCATGAATATGAAATACTAATTTCAACTCTTGGAACATTTTATATGCTCCGTGGCGTTCAAAACGTCTTTGAAGTCCCGGTTCTAAGCCGTAAAGCATGGTGCACTTAAACTATCAAGTAGTCATCATACCGAGCTTTTGTAAAAACTTTCATAACGTCTACATCTGCTCCTGCAATAGGTCTGTCACCTAGCGGTGCATCAAGGACATAATTCTTCTGTGTAGCAATGAGGATAATCCTCAGATCACGGAACAATTCCGCATCATTGCTACTAACATCTTTCAACTTAGTTTTCTCTAGGAACATATAAAAAATAAACGGGGAGCAACATCGTGAGCTATTGATCTACAACATAGATATGCTAATACTACGAGGACTAAGTTCATGATAAATTAAAGTTCAATTTAATCATATTACTTAAGAACTCCCACTTAGATAGACATCCCTCTAGTCATCTAAATGATCACGTGATCCAAATCAACTAAACCATGTCCGATCATCACGTGAGATGGAGTAGTTTCAATGGTGAACATCTTATGTTGATCATATCTACTATATGATTCACGCTCGACCTTTCGGTCTTCAGTGTTCCAAGGCCATATCTGCATATGCTAGGCTCGTCAAGTTTAACCCGAGTATTCTGCGTGTGCAAAACTGTCTTACACCCGTTGTATTTGAACGTAGAGCTTATCACACCCGATCATCACGTGGTGTCTCGGCACGAAGAACTTTCGCAACGGTGCATACTCAGGGAGAACACTTGTACCTTGAAATTTTGTAAGGGATCATCTTATAATGCTACCGTCGTTCTAAGAAAAATAAGAAGCATAATAAGATAAACATCACATGCAAATCAAAATATGTGACATGATATGGCCATCATCATCTTGTGCTTTTGATCTCCATCTCCAAAGCACCGTCATGATCACCTTTGTCACCGGCGTGACACCTTGATCTCCATCGTAGCATCGTTGTCGTCTCGCCAACTATTGCTTCTACGACTATCGCTACCGCTTACTGATAAAGTAAAGCAATTACATGGCGATTGCATTTCATACAATAAAGCGACAACCATATGGCTCCTGCCAGTTGCCGATAACTTTACAAAACATGATCATCTCATACAAAACCGTATAACTCATCATGTCTTGACCATATCACATCACAACATGCCCTGCAAAAACAAGTTAGACGTCCTCTACTTTGTTGTTGCAAGTTTTACGTGGCTGCTACGGGCTTTAGCAAGAACCGTTCTTACCTACGCATACAAAACCACAACGATGTTTCGTCAAGTATGTGCTGTTTTAACCTTCACAAGGACCGGGCGTAGGCACACTTGATTCAGCTAAAGTGAGAGAGACAGACACCCGCCAGTCACCTTTAAGCAACGAGTGCTCATAACGGTGAAACCAGTCTCGCGTAAGCGTACGCGTAATGTCGGTCCGGGCCGCTTCATCTCACAATACCGCCGAAGCAAAGTATGACATGCTGGTAAGCAGTATGACTAGTATCGCCCACAACTCATTGTGTTCTACTCGTGCATATCATCTACGCATAGACCTGGCTCTTGATGCCACTGTTGGGGAACGTAGTATTTTAAAATTTTCCTACGATCACGCAAGATCTATCTACTAGATGCATAGCAACGAGAGGGAAGAGTGTGTCTACGTACCCTCGTAGACCGGAAGCGGAAGCGTCAAGTGACGCAGTTGATGTAGTCGAACTTCTTCGCAATCCAACCGATCAAGCACCGAACGTACGGCACCTCCGCGTTCAGCACATGTTCAGCTTGATGACGTCCCACGAGCTCTTGATCCAGTTGAGCTTCATGGGAGAGTTTCGTCAGCACGACGGCGTGGTGACGGATATGATGTATCTACCGGCGCAGGGCTTCGCCTAAGCACTGCGACGGTATGACCGAGGTGTGTTTCTGTGGAGGGGGGCACCGCACACGGCTAGAACAATTCAACTTGTGTGTCCTAGGGTGCCCCCTGCCCCCGTATATAAAGGAGCAAGGGAGAGGCCGGCCCTAGAGGGGGCGCGCCAAGTGTGGGGAGTCCTACTAGGACTCCCAAGTCCTAGTAGGATTCCCCTTTACTTTCCGGAGTAGGAGAGAAGGAAAGAGGTGGAGAGGGAGAAGGAAAAGGGGGCTGCACCCCATGTCCAATTCGGACCAGGGGGGAGGTGCGCGCCTCCTTCCTTTTGGCCTTTCTCCTCTATTCCCGTATGGCCCAATAAGGCCCATATACTCCGAAAAATACCCGAATCACTTGGTACCTTTCCGATGTCCGAATATAGTCGTCCAATATATCGATCTTTACGTCTCGACCATTTCGAGACTCCTCGTCATGTCCCCGGTCTCATCCGGGACTCCGAACTCCTTCGGTACATCAAAACTCATAAACTCATAATACCGATCGTCATCAAACGTTAAGCGTGCGGACCCTACGGGTTCGGGAACTATGTAGACATGACCGAGACTCATCTCCGATCAATAACCAATAGCGGAACCTGGATGCTCATATTGGCTCCTACATATTCTACGAAGATCTTTATCGGTCAAACCGCATAACAACATACGTTGTTCCTTTTGTCATCGGTATGTTACTTGCCCGAGATTCGATCGTCGGTATCTCTATACCTAGTTCAATCTCGTTACCGGCAAGTCTCTTTACTCGTTCCGTAATACATCATCTCGTGACTAACTCATTAGTCATTTGCTTGCAAGGCTTATTATGATGTGCATTACCGAGAGGGCCCAGACATACCTCTCCCACACTCGGAGTGACAAATCCTAGTCTTGATCTATGCCAACACCACGAACACTTTTGGAGACACCTGTAGAGCATCTTTATGATCACCCAGTTACGTTGTGATGTTTGATAGCACACAAGGTGTTCCTACGGTATTCGGGAGTTGCATAATCTCATAGTCATAGGAACATGTATAAGTCATGAAGAAAGCAATATCAGTAAAACTAAACGATCATAGTGCTAAGCTAACGGATGGGTCTTGTCCATCACATCATTCTCCTAATGATGTGATCCCGTTGATCAAATGACAACTCATGTATATGGTTAGGAAACATAACCATCTTTGATCAATGAGCTAGTCTAGTAGAGGCATACTAGGGACACTCTGTTTTGTCTATGTATTCACACATGTACTAAGTTTCCGGTTAATACAATTCTAGCATGAATAATAAACATTTATCATGATATAAGGAAATATAAATAACAACTTTATTATTGCCTCTAGGGCATATTTCCTTCAAAATCTCCCCCTAAAGCCTGGAAATGTTCCTCATTGAATCAGCATACTGGCCTTGAATAACTCCCCATGCGAGGGGCTTGAGATATTGACAGAAATACAGTTATTCCTCACATAGATCCCAACTATATGTTGAGGGGCCAATGATGTATGCCGGGTGGTGATATCAGTATGCAACCGAATTACCGTAGATAGGAAATACTTGGTAGATTTCCACGTATCAAAGACAGAGGGGAATAATATTATGCAGTTTGGTCATGAGCGTGTAAAACTACATGACTCCAACGTAAAGTTGGTAAGTTGCAATTCAAAGTAATGATCATGCAATGAGCTTAATTCTTTGGATGGGATTCTACCAAACCATTTTTAGTCTAGACATTAGGACAAATTGCTAAACTTCAATCCGAGAGCCATAGACAAGGCACTCAAGGAGAATTCTGCAATGCTATCCATCCGATTTGCTTGAAATCGGTGTCAAGATAATGAGCCAATGGTTTCGTGTGAATAAAGCACACAATTAAGACCATCATGTAGATATGTATTTTAGAACCATGGGGTACCTGAATAGTCCACTCAATGGTTGGGAAGAGCCACTTACCTCGACTTGATGCATTCAAGGAGTCTGAGTGGTTCAGCGTAGACTTTAAGGTGTGCGAGCCTTAAAATTTGCCTCCCTATGTCACATGTAGTGCACACAAAATCCAAATATTGTTAGAATTTAGCATCATAATAATCATAAACCATTGGAATTGCTGATAGTTTCGGTTTCAACCCAATGTCAATGATGACCAATGCTGGAATGCCAAGTTTGTCATGCAAAAGACACTCTGGAAAACTATATCGTACGCAACATGTGCTACAGATTTTGTAGTATGTGTAGTACAATCATGATGATACAAAGAGAATGTGCTTGCCATATCCGTTGCATATGGTAAAGAGAAGATATTCCTCTTTGTTGTCATCATAAGTTTCACTATGAAAACTATTTTGACGGATACCTCTATAGTTTTGTAAGGTACGAATTAAATCCGAAAGAAATAAAGCATGCTGACGTTACTCGACTACTCGAGTACCCACAGGACAATAAATATGACTTGAGTTGAGCCAACAAATACCTCATCGCGTCTAGCGATTTTAAAATATCTCCTTTCTTTCAACGAGAGTGGAAACATTTCACTTCCCTGAGTATATAGTTCGTGGTGCATATGTCCACATGGCACAAATCATCTTTCATCAGATTGACCCCGTAGAAATCTATATATAGACATGAAGATTTTCAATATGAAAAAACTGTCAGATATATAGAATACATACAAATGTATTTGTACCAAAGTGCTGATACAGTATATTGTGATATACAATATATGATGACAACAATAATCATGTTCTTATTAGAACATCATAAATGGACATAAATAAATAGATCACTGAGGAGACTAAGGGATTAAATATACAGTCTCCAAACATGTCGGTTGATGCATATTCAACCACCATGCTCTCCATGTTCATAGGGTCTCGTGACAACTTGATGGTGTCAAATTGAGGGTTTGAAATGAGTTTTAAACAATTACCCTTGAGGTCCATTGCGTCCCGGTGGCGTAGCTTGGATTGCACGCGCTATCACATGGGATGCAAGACTGATCTTGATGTCCATGACCCTCTTAAGTAAGTTGTGGCCATTGAGGGCAAGAGCCTCAAATTACTTAGCCATCGATTACTTATAGGGGCAAACCAGAGATAATAAATTTACCATCATGGTTAAGTTATAATCAGATTGCAAAAAATTGACTCAAGTGTATAACTTGAAAATGCTCAACCTCAATTGTGGGAACATAACACATTGAAGATCATACATATCTCACAATAATAGAGATTGTCTGCACATGGGCAGTAGATCCAACTCATTACCTTGTGTTTTCCTAATATAATGAGGGAGATGTTATTGTAAAAAATTTACAAGTTCGTCGTGCGGGAGAAATCAATCTCGACCGCTGTGACATGTTCATGAAGAATGGCAATGTGGTAAGCACATAGAACATATCATCTCCGATGAAAAACCGGTAATTTATTTATATTACAGATTGCGTAATATAAATACATCTTAATGTTGCAAAATTAATAGATTTCAAGAAGGTGGCTCGAAATCATTAGTGTGAATCTCAAATTGCTAAGGATAACACCTTGATTTTGCATGTGTATTTGCAAAAAATTGAAAATCTCAATTGCAAATAGACGTATTAATCTCAACATGTGGTTAACATGGAAATAGATACATCATAGAAATATTCCAGAATACCTCGTACTCGACGGAGAAACAGTACTGCAGAGGTACTGAATTTATCTTTGCAAGAGATAAAAAAATTCTCAATTGCAAATGGACATAATTAATCTTAACACGTGATAAACGTGGAAATATATTACATCAACTTAAGATCTGAATACATCTCGGTACTCAACAGATATATACTACTATTGTAATGAGTAGTAATGATGTTGCAAACTTGATGCTCAAGTGAAAACCTTGAACGTTATAGATCTCAAATGAAATGAGATAATCTTGTATCAAATTGCAAGATAATTCAGCAGAGTGAATTAATATTTGCGAGAGAAAATTAGTCTCAATCGCAATGAGATAGTTTTGCGAGAGAAAAAAAATACATTTTCTCAATCGGAAATCAATATTGTTGTGCGAGAAAATTTAATCTCAATCGCGAAAAACATGTTCTTCAGAATGTGGTAAACACATTGAACATGTCATGTATAAACATACACATACTTTTGGAATTTTAAACTCAACAGAAAATACAGTAATTAACAGGTCCGCAAGACAAATTTGCAAACTCCTAAAAATAGGAGGGCATTGTGCAAAATTAGACTGGACCACTATTTCGGCCTGTTCTGCGAATTCCTGCAACTGCAGAGACTGTGATGTGAAACAGGCAAACTGATAAGGTTCCATACCCCTTATCTCTCTCGTGCCGTTCCCCACGGAAGCAACCGCCGTTGCCGCTAGGGCTCGCTGCCGGCCATGCCGCCGCTTGGAAGGTTCCTCGCCGGTGGAGGAGACCACCACATGTACGTTGAGTACGCTGGCGCCGGGTCCGCGCTCCGGCCATGGCGAGCCGGCGGAGGTCGGGGAAGATGCTGCAGGCAAGGCTAGGACGCCATGCTGCCGCTGCGCTCTTGCGCCGCGCTGGTCGGATCAGTGGCTCCAAGCACTGGTTGTGAGGGGCGAGGCCAAGGCCAAGCCGCATCAGCAGCTGCAAGCATGTAGCATGTCGGCATGTCCCCGTCGTGCATCGAGGCTGCAGCATAAGCCGTGCGCAGCGAAAAAGGGGTTCCCGTGGCCGTGGCCGCGCCCGCGCCGCAAAGAGCACTGTCGGTCCTTGGGCCGCCGCGAGCTCCGCGTAGGGAGCCGCGACAGTGGGCGCCGCCGTCGAGGTCCACAGAGCGGCATGCGCCAGTGCGACCGGAGAGTCACCTCTGCTCGCGCTCGAGCGTTGGGCGACGCTGGAGCCGAGGGCTGTGAGCCTGTGACCCGAGAACGCCGCTGGAGCCGAGGTCTGCTCCCTATGGCATCGCCTTGTCGAGTCGAATTGGAATTCACTAGAAGATAGGCCGAGGGCTGTGCCTGATGGATGCAACGGCCGCATCATTCAGCGCAAGGTAAAAAGAAAACAATTGTACCTTCTTTCCTTTGCATCATTGGGCTGTTGATTTGCCTTCAATCCTTGAATCGATGGAAATCCATTGGAGTTCTTTCTCATTCTTCTCTGATCTGGCAGGAATCGATCCATCTCCATGTGCACATGCTCGTATAGAGTGATTTGCATATGCAGAAAACACAATCATTCATTAGATCTTTAATTTGATGGTAGGAAGGCGAAATCAAATGGATAATCTCCTGATCCGGTTTTCCTTTTTACAGATGATGCATGTCAAAAACCGTGAGAGTCCGGTGGACAGATCTGTAGGGCTGCGTTCCCGATCTGGTTGTCGTCGCTGCCGCTGCAGAGATGTCGTCGTCCGCGCCTGGCACCGGGCCGGTCTTGCTATCAATCTTCATGGAAATCGGCCGAGGGCAGCGTCTGACCTTGGCGCTGGAAGGCATCACTGTGAATGTTGAACGGAACCGCCGTGGAGGCCTCTCCTTTCTTCTCTTTACGGACAAGTTGCTCTCGTTTAGAAGCGTTGAGTGCAAAGAAATTCAGGACAAAACCAATAAATTATGGGATCGTTGATTAATCACAAGTGGAGAAGATCAAAGAAAGCAATCTGTTATCCCTTCGCGCATTGATTGCTTTTTATCTTCTCCACTTGTGATTAATCAATGATCCCATAATTTATTGGTTTTGTCTTGAATTTCTTTGCACTCAACGCTTCTAAACGAGAGCAACTTGTTCGTAAAGAGAAGAAAGGAGAGGCCTCCACGGCGGTTCCGTTCAACATTCGCAGTGATGTCTTCCAGCGCCAATGTCAGACTGATAAATTATGGGATCATTGATTATCACTAATCAGTCGGGTTCTGCGCGTGAGCGACGCCGGCCGCTCCGGGGTCTGGCAACTGTGCCGCTCGCCTGCGCTGTGCCCTGGCTGTGTAGCCGAAAGCCACGCCGGCGGGGTAAGCCATGGCCACGGTTGTGTTTTAGGCGTGTATAACCGCTGCGTGGGGATGGCTTATTTCTCATATCGGAGAGCAAAGTGCTGATAACGTGTTTAGAATTGAGATCGAGAGAGGAAGACAAAAACACAGAGACGTAAAAGTGAATCCTCATTCTCATTGATGATGGGTTACACATATATATAGCCCCCGAAGGAGTGTCTCCGAAGGGACACGAGGCAACCGCTTCCTTTAGGAAAAGTAGGGATTAATAGGATTATTTAAATCCTAACACTACTCTCTTACTGCGCCATGTTGATCCTCTCCAGCTTCTTGTTTTTCTTTGGACCAAAAAAAAAACGCGATCTGATCTCTCGGTATGGTTGTGCTTTCGCGAGAGGCACGGCGGTGTCTTCCCAGAAACGAAAAAAAAAAACATGTTTTCTGTTTTGTTTTTCTTTCACGAGAGGCACGGTTGTGATTTCGTGAAAGACACGGTTTGCCTCTTTCAGAAAGGGAAGAAAACCGTGCTCCCGGTTCGGTTTTCTTTCCGAGCTACAGGATGGGCAGGGACGCATCCTGAGATTTTGGGCCAGCCTATATACCATAGGTTTACTAGCTAGGAGGATGGGCCAAGGAAGAAAAAAAAAGCCCAGCAACAGCCTACTGCATACACTGCGCGTCTCGTGCCCCTCGATGCCAGCTGATTCCCCTCTGCTCTACGCGTTTCGATCCGACGCCAGCCGCCTACCTCAGTGCTTCGCCGAGTCGTCGTCGCCGCCTCGCCGGCCCCTCTGCTCTACGCTGAGATTAAGTGTCCACGTGAAGCTCATCGGTGGCTGGCAAGGTTGATTCGTAAAGCCGGAATCTCTTTTATTTCGTGCTAAGCTCTGCATCATCAGATTCAGACCCCCCGTATTTGTTTGGGTTAGCCACTTACCCTCCTAACTGCCCGTCATTGTCACCAGTGCGCTATTCGGTGTAGAGTAATCCTTACAGCCTTGCTACAAATGTATGTTACTGACGCGTCTTTGTCTGATTTATTTGTTAGTGCGTCTTGTGTTTCTTTAGTACTCCCTCCGTAAATTAATATAAGAGCATTTAGAATACTAAAATAGTGTTCTAAACGCTCTTATATTAGTTACAGAGGGAGTACCATTGATGAGTTGTAGTCATTCTTATTAGCAAACGAATGCCTAGTCACAAACATTGCGCGGGATGTTTTCTCCAAGATGAATGAAGCTGATATAATTGATACTTTGGTGGCCTTGCAAAAGCATAGGCCGGAAACATAGTCTTCTTCAACTTCTCAAGGTATGTACTATGTAGGCTTCTTTTATGCAAAACTGAGACTTAATTAAGAATTTTAGCATGTTTGGATGACCATATTGATCTATTTATATGTGCTTTTGGTAATTGCTTAGAACGTTCACATGTCATGTTTGTTGTATTTTTTTTTTTGAGAAGGACCATCCTGTTTTCAAATCCTAGCACCACCGCTGCTTGTGAGGCTTGATCTGTACTTGTCATGCTCCCGTTCCTAAGGCTTCTAGAGAAGCGGCTGGAGGTGAATCTCCTACCCCTCCTTGTCTGGATAGCCAGGAGATGCCAGCCGGTCTGATTGGTCCTTTCGCCGGCGAAGAGACCCCTTATTTCTCAAGCCCGTCACATATTAACTAGGAAGAGACAAGTTCACAGTATTCAAAGAAAATTGCAGCAATTAGTGGATGATGAGTCACAGAGGACCAAGAGAATTCAAATACCAACATATTTTAACCAGTCGGTAGCAGGTCAGTTTAAAACAAATACGGGGCCGAAATATATGGTTAAAAAGGCCCTAGAGCTGAAAGCATAACAAACAAACAAAATAGGTGTCATTGCCTTGAGGAGACTCGCGAATCATTGGGGCATGCCGATGAGGACGCGAACGAGATTCCATAATCAACTTACTCCCACGCGCTATACACTCAACCACCCAGACAAAGCTGCAACGTCCAACCAAGCAGACTCATGCTACTTCAATTGCAACTACATCTTGGAGATTAAGACTCTTAGCTTGGAGCTTACTTCAACAGTGAACCGAGGCTGCTGTGTGAATCAGAGTTGCCCACATAAAAATTATTGTAAGAGCTCTATGAAGCTCTATTATCTAAATGCGGCCTTCTATAAGCTTTCTTTACTCTGCACACCATGTACATCTGTTGTTGCAAAATAAGCAACAAGCAAGCCTAACCACCAAGTTTCTATTTGTTTTTCGTGTTCCAGTTATCATCATAGTATAGGGTCTTCATCTCCATTTCACTCGTAGAGAGCTTTGTTCTAATTATTCGGAAGACAAAAGTAGGTCCAAGATCATTCCACATGCAACATAAATAAAAAACACTAGCATACCCATCTTAAAACAGATTGGTTACTCTTGCTCATCTGGTTTATGAAGGCTGGGGGCATCGGTGGACATTTTGGCTATGAAGGCTGGGGGCAGGACAAGGTTGGTCACTCCGACACGTTTTGATCGGCGGACCCACTCAATCGGCTGCGAGAATTGAAGGGGAGAAAAGGAGGGCCGACGTGCAGAGGCACAGAGGAGGGTCTAAGGAGGCAGAGATGAGGGTCTAAGGAGCAAGATGTGTTCTAAATAATGACTACCTAAAATTCAATATCTCATTTATACTGTGGTTTAGGGGTGAAAAATTATGAACTTTATCATGAAGAAGAACCCTTTCTATTTCACATCTAGTGGTCACATTTTTTTTCCGTTTTTGCGTAAAGCAAAAATAGATGTTGGATGGAATATAGTTGGTTTTATGGATGAGTATTGATGTACGTCTTGCATATTTGTGCGTGCCCATTGGTTTTCCAACGCATTTCCAACAAACAAAAGATAGGGAAACTCAAAAACAAGATGGGACATATCTGCTTTCCAATTATAGTTTGCCTAGTCATGCATATTTGTGAATCTTTCTGGAATTTTACACTAGGATGTTGATATGGATAAAAGCTGTATAATGCATATATAGGTTATACCGTTGGTACGTAGTACCCATAATATCGGCTTACGAAACCAGTCCAACATTATAATACGTAAGTTATACCATTATAGTAATACCCGCAAAATCGGCGTTACAAAACAAGTCCAACATATGCGCAGCATAACAACACAATTGAACCACATTACATTACATTACTACGAAGTTACACACTAGTATCACTTGTATAATCGAAAAGGTAGTACATTGTTGTCAACAAAATAACAAAGGCAGTAGGTGAAGTGTCGTCCGCTTGACATGTCGGCAGCTCAAGCATGTGATGCAGCGTCGATGTCTGGACGGTGAACAATGCCCGCGTGCGTGAGCAGCGCCCAAAGGTGGGTCATGAACTCGCCGCCAGTGGCTAGGTGCTCGGCATGGACGTCGGCCTTGTCGGACGGCGCCAGGAAGAGCACCATGTCGGCCCAGAAGCCCGCGAGCAGCTTCCACGGCGGCCGCTTGTTCTCGGACAATAGCTTGTCTGCAAGGCTGGCTCCAAGGATCAAGATGGACCTGTCTTGCTCCATGTTGCTGTTGTGCGTCTTTCCCATTCGTAACATCGTTTTGCATCTGTCCGACAATGTTTTGGTTGTGCCGAGATGCTTCCGGGCATCTAGAATGACGGCGTCCAGGATCTGCGTGGCCGTGTAGCTGTGGTCCGGCAGCATGTCCGGGATGAAAGCGAGAAGGTAGGCGCAGTAGCTGGACAGAGTGGTTGCAACGCGGCGGTCGGAGTTGTCGGTGCCCTGGTCCTGTTCCTGGTCGGCGCATATGGTGGTGGCAATGTGCCACACGAGGACCATGCGCGTGCTCTTCGAGAGGTCGAATGGCGCCCAGGGCAGCTGCAACAGCTTGTTCCTCAGACCATCTGAACGGTCGACCCACAGGCGGCCACTGCTTTTCCCGAGGGAGCTGAGAACCTCGTCCTTGATTTCGTCCGTCAGGGCGACATCCTTGTCGCGCTTCCGGCCTTCTCCTGTCTTCTCCAGCAGGCGTAGGGTCAACAGGGAGAAGGCATTCATCTTGTGCGCGGTGTAGCCGCAGGACTTGAGCAGCGAGTACTGGCCGAGCTTGTTATCCCACCAGTGCGCCGGGTTCTTTGCCCGGCGTGCCGCCACCCATTTAATGAGCACTCGATGAATGCCGAAGCCCCGGTTCCACCACCGCTTCACCATCATCCACCACCCCTTGCTGCCGTCACCGTCGGTCCTCCTTCTCATGTAGACGTAGTCGCACACGTAGTGTACAATGGCCCAGTTTGAGTAACCCGTGGCAACGTCTTGCAGGATGTCGATGCTAAGGATCATGAAGACGACGAGAACGTTGTTGAAGAGAGTGAAGAAAACCGCGTGACTTGAGGAGTACCCCGTGTTATTCTCAAGCAAGTCCGCGGGGACATTGGAGTAATATGTGATGCCGTCGTAAATAAAATCCATGAGGAGCACCTTGAACAAGCCAAGAAGGACGACGAAACGGAGAACGCGGAGCGCAGCTGGGGCAGCGGGGAACAGCGCCGGGTACTTGGTGTAGAAGAAGTCGTACAGGAACGACAACTCGACCTCCACGAGATGGAAAGCATGCTTGTCCTTGGCGAGGACGAATTTCAGCGCCTCCAGGTTACCCTCGGTGATGGGGAGCCCCGGGCAGAAGCGCCGGCTGAGCAACTTGAACAAGGCGAAGGAAAGACACATATCTTTGAGAGGCATAGGCTTCTGGTCGTCGTCAGGAGTAGGACTCAGCAGCAGCTTGTCCTTGCTGTTCCAGATCATGTCGAACGTGATGAGCTTGCCCTTGCCGCCCACCTCTGAGAGGTAGCAGGGCGCCTTGGACGGTGGGCTGGAGTCCTTTTCCTCGCCGAGGACAAGATACTTGCACTTAGCCATGTCGTCCATGGGGATATGATTCCTATCACCAGAGCGAGAGGCATACACATCCTGCATGTAGTCAGCCACCAGCTTGGCGCTGTGCACAAGGCCGTGCATCGAGCTGGCCTTGCGCAGCGCCTTCATCTTCTGGGTGACCCTCAAGATGCTATATACCCAGCAGAGGAGGAAGTAGATCAGCAAGACCTCCCGCCGTTGGAGACGTTGCTCCGGCTGACGAGGAGCCAGAGCACGAGAACCGTCTGGATGATGTGCTGTGCCTGAACTCCTTTGCTATCCTCGACCTCCTGCCGGCTGAAAGCCGACATGCCGTCCACGCTACCGATGAGGAGCAGTAGCCCGACGGCCCACAACAGCTGGCTTTCAAGCTGTTTGGGCGCCTCCACCGACTGGATGAGGCCGATGGGAGTGAATTGCAAAAAACATCGACATTGAAGCACGGTCTTGCAGAAACCACAAGTCTCTAGTTTTGTGCCCAAAATCACTAATTCCGAGGCTAATTTTTTTTGCAAAAAACACTAGTTGTCGGTTTTAACCAATTTGATGATGATTATGACAAGTGGAACCCGCAAAAGCTGACGTGGCATAACGGTTCTGCACAAACGGCGTTAGACAGGTTTATCTACATTTACATAGACACCCTTGGGGCAAAAATAAAAAACTAATTACATCCTGATATAATTTTCTTTCGCAAGAAGACCCCTGAAAAAAAGCAATCGGGTCCTCCGTGCCATTCATCTTCCACGACGCCGGCGGCCAATCCCTTCCCGTGCGCGGCCGGCGCATCTGCTGCTAGCTCCGGCGGCGAGGCACAGGGCACGTCCTGCGTGGTCGGGGACGGGGACGATCTCTCGATTCCCTGGCTGGCGGGAGCGAGGCAGTGGTCTGGTTCAATCATCAGGTTCGCTGGGCGGACCATCAACGGCAGCGGTGACTCGATTCCCGGCCGGATTCCGCCGGAACCGGTGCGGGTCGACACGACGAGGCTGGGGAGCGGCTGGTTTGGGCGTGAAGGTCGCTGAGTTGGTGGCGCTGGCTCCTTGATCCAGTCAACGACGGGGCGGCGACGCGCACGACTGGAATGCGCCAGTGGAGCCAGGGTGCACGGCGACAGCGGTGGGTGGCTCTACGACGACGGACGGCACCGGTTCCGACTGCCAAGGTGGCCTCGGCACGCACGCCAGCGAGCTCGAGCGCGCGGCTCCTTGATCCAATCAACGACGGGGCAGCACGGCGACGACGACGACTGGAGTGCGCCGGTGGAGCCAGGGTGCACATAGACGGCGGTGGGTGACTCTACGGCGACGGACGGCGCCGGTTCCGGCTGCCACGGCGGCCTCGGCCCGCACGCCGGCAAGGTCGAGCGCGCTGGCTGCGGAAGTCGCTGCTGCTCTCTGTCGGAACTCGCTATTCCCTCCTCTTTCTTTTTTCTTTTATTATGAAAATATGATTTTATCTTTCTTAGGCCTTTTTACAGTTTAGTCTATGACATTCTATGTATTTATGATCTGTTTTGTTCTGCCACGTCACCCTGTCCAGCAGGACCCATCTGTCATAATCGCGATTAAAACGAGCAAATCAGGTGACTAGTGTTTTTTGCAAAAAATTAGCCTAAGAATTAGTGATTTTGGGCACAAAACTAGAGACTTGTGGTTTCTGCAAGACCGTGCTTCAATGTCGATGTTTTCTGCAATTCACTCGGCCGATGGTGTAGCCGAACACCGGGAAGGAGACGGTGTAAGCGATCCGCACCAGGTTCACAATGATTTTGTTGCGGGAGCGCCGACGCCGAGATCCCAGCACCACCTGGATGCTGATCAACACAGCACTAAGCATGGCGAGGACGTTGATCTGCAACCCTTTGTCCGTGCGGATCAGCATCAACATGTCGCTAGGGCTCTTTTCTGGCGCCGGGGTATCCCCGTGCCGCAGACCTAGCGACAGATCTCCATCTAATTCGGGAAACATGCTGATGTGCAGACTAGAGTATAAGATCCATAGCAGCACCCATACCGAGTACATTTTCTCAATCTAGCTAGCCAGCTGCTCTTAGCTCTAGGTGTGTTTGACTCTTGGGTCTGCCTCAGCTCTGAAGAAGTGTGCCAACTATATAGCTAGACAGAGTTTGACGAGGAGGATGCTTAGTCTTATGAAAGGTGGTCAATCTTATTATTTTCTACTAAGCGCACAAGAGATGCTGTGTGTGAGAACCAAGGTAATCAAAAACTAGCAGTAGCTAGTTCCCACATGATTAGCAGGTAAGCTTTCTTCCTCTCCTCTTAGTTATAAATTCGGATATTGATGTAGACATACATGACTTACGAACCTATCATTGCGTGTGCTGATATAGACATGCATGACATGGTACATATAAGGAGCTATGTGAACCATTTTGTACTCCCTCACGGTAAAATGTTTGGGCCATCAAGGAAAAATATTTGGGCTAGAAAAAACATTTTCCACTTTTGTTGGTAAACTTTCAATTTAGAATTGTATAATGTTAAGTATGTAAAACAATTGGTTATGCACATCATGTCAACATTCATGATCACCTCTATCATTTTCATTTGCTCGTAGCAAATACCAACAAGGAGAAGGAAAACACATTTTCTTCACAAAACTTGGCAACTGCGTATCCAACATCCGGTTATAGATATATTCCAATGACAATATTTCTGGACCAACTATATTGCAGCAACATGTCTTGAGAAGAAGAACAAAGAACAAAGAACATTTATTATAAATGTAAGACGTAAGACATATTTAAGAAAATAGAGATCATTGAAGGAGAAATAGAACTCACCTCTATGATGCTAGTGCTCACAAGGTTGACAAGCTCAAGACGTTAAAAGCAACCAATATGAGGCCAGATATTTGTCTCTTGTAAGCACAGTACTGATTTGTCTCTTCAACTTGTACTCCCTCCGTTCCTAAATACTCCCTCCGTCCTAAAATAAGTGTCTCAACTTTATACTAGCTCTAGTACACATTTGTACTAAGCTTGAGACACTTATTTTGGGACGGAGGGAGTATAAGTCTTTCTACAGATTTCAATATGAACTACATACGGAGCAAAATAAATGAATTTACATCTAAACTATGTCTATATACATCTGTATGTGGTCAATATTGAAATCTCTAAAGAGACTTATATTTAGGAACCGATGGAGTATTATTTAAGGTTAACAATGTAGTGTGTTGTAACTGTGTGATCCTTGCAGAGTTATCCATAACCCATGCAAAAAAGATCCTTAACTACGGATAACAACTCGTAGTAGTATTTACTTTGCCACTTCACCACAAGCGGGATTGGCAGAAGAGTGACCACAAAACTTCATCGCAGATGGACATCGTAACAACCTCATATGTCATGCTTTCGACTGGTGTATGATCGAGGTGCCTAATTACAGTATATATGATGACCAATTCATAAAGACCCGGCCCGTCAATTCCGCAAGACCGTCAAATGCGATTTTCACACATACAAATACGTGCTGATAAGCAATCTTTTGGTTGTTTATTTCTTGTGTGTTGTTAAACAAGGACAAGCGCAGAGTGGCACGTCATTTCCAGAGGCGTACGTATGCACTGAGACAACCGGCCTACCACTAATCATGCTGCAAATACAGCGACCACCCGCCTAACAGCGGCTACAAACTCCATATCTATTCAGATAGTATATATGAGCGACCGGCTGTCATGTTAGGTCAAGCATGGATCTGAAATTGTGTGAACATGACCGTAGTATGTCATATAGTATTGAGCAAGACAAATCCAGTATGACATATTTCAATCAAAATATACAAAGTCTTGACGTCGATGGCGGGCCATGGCAGGTTAATCATCAATGTATTGCTGCGTCATACTCTACTACTCCCTCCGTTCCAAATTACTCGTCGTGGTTTTAGTTCAAATTTGAACTGATGAGTAATTTGGAACGAAGGGAGTACATGCATGGACCGCGTACCTGTGATGTCTACACCAGGTCTACATGTATTTCTTTTTTGTTAACCCCTCCAAAGTATTGAAACCCGTTTAACTCACACCTAGACCACACCTTGGAACCTCGAGGGCAACAATTTGACCAGTCCACACCTTGGACACTCAACAGTCAACACCTAATCGTTTAGAAGATGCCAAATCTCCAAGATTAACAAGGAAGGATGATTGCACGATCATACTCACTAATTCTCTCAAAGGATAGGTATAAAAGCACGAAAGAGCTAGGAAAGTTGGAGCAAGTGAATTTGGAATTCTATATATGTCCTCCAAGTTGCCAACCCTACCCATTGGGGCTCGGGTGCTATTTATAGGTGCTTGGGAGATCAATCAATTGGGTAAATGTGGTTGTGTACGGACATGCGTAATGGCTAGTCTTCGACTATGGATGATCTCGAACAAGGATGTCCTCGGTAGAGGTTTTATGTATAGGGGAGTACCAATGAGTCTTCAATAATGGCCATGAAGCTCTTGACTCAACATAATTACTTTTCATCACATGATGCACTAGATTGAACACGAGAGGAGTACCAATGAGTCTTCAATAATGGCCATGAAGCTCTTGACTCAACATAATTACTTTTCATCACATGATGCACTAAAATGAACCCAGATCTACTAGGCCACAGCCTCTCGTGTTCAATCTAGTGCCTCACGCTATTCAAGCAGACTGATTTTGGTTTCTAATAGATTCATCTTTTCATCACGTGAGGCGCTGAAATAAACATATATTTACTAGGATGCGACCTCTTATTCAACCACGTGTTCACTTCAATGTCTCAAGCTATCAAAGTGAGCTCATTCTGGTTTCACAAGCTTGATGCGCTATTGTGAGGAGACAACATACATCTAGAGCTACAATCATGGCCATGAAGCTCTAACTCCCAGACATTATCTTATCACCACATGAGGCATTAGACTCAACACATGTTTACTAGACAACACATGTTTACTAGACCGAGTGAAAATGTACATAACTGGCCCTTATCTGAAACTTCAACACAAAATGACCTCATTCTGAAAATATTTCACGAAATGGCCCCTTTTGCATGACGCCCGGGGCTAGGGCGCCATGCTACATGTCGCTACCATGGCGCCCTAGCCCGGGGCGTCATGCTCTCTAGCATGGCGCCCTAGCCCCAGGCGTCATGCAAAAGAGGCCATTTTCATGAAATATTTTTAGAATAGGGTCATTTTGTGTTGAAATTTCAGATAAGGGCCAGTTTTGGTCATTTTCACCTAGACCGAAGCCTCTGCTTCAACCACGTGTGTCCAGGCTAGGGTCTCAAGTTATTAAAACTAACCGATGCCTCAAGAGATTCTCAAGCATCTTGTTTTACAAATGTGAGTATGTTTGAGCATAGAATTCACGGTCATCAATGCCTTGAAGCCCCTCGCCCGAGCAGCGCCGTCCTACTTGCGGGGACGGGGTGGGTTGCTGTGCGCCCGCCCTCTGCTTGGACCAACTCCGACGCGATATTGGATCGAGTTGTAGTGGGAGGCCAACCTCAGAAGAGAGAGGGGAAAAAGATATGAGATGATAGGTGGGTTCCACGAAGTCAACTGTTCACTAGGGTGCGCTGACTGGTGGGCCCTTAGTCCACTTTGACTTCTCTGTCAAACAGTGTGAAAAATTGGTGCCACGTCATCCTTACTCGTGCGTTCCGCAGTTTAGCGTGATTTGAAAAAATCTCGAACCGAAGCGGTAATAAAGATTTGTGTCTGAAAAATGTAAACTGGTATGAGATGGTAAATTGCACCATCCAAATGGTAATTTTATGCTATTAACTCGCTTAAATCACACGCTGGAATTTGCCAGATCAAAGCCAAGAAATGCCACCTCACACATGGAAACTTCTGTGATGATTCTTACATATGAAGCTTCCTAGTATCATGACTGAAATGACAACTCGTACTAGCTAGTCATGGTGAAGTGGAGACAGTTCGCCTGATTGAAGTGTCAATTGTCGTGATCATTGAAATGTCTATCAGAGAAGCTCATCCTCGGCAGGCATGGTGAAGTGGAGACAGTTTGCCTGATTGAAGTAAAGAAATGCCAGCTCAAATGGCAAAAATTCCAAGGCAGGTTGTGCCTTGCACATTGGCAATTATGTAATATGAAACTAGCTTCTAGTACTGATTGAAATGATTAACCGGGCTTACACTGGTAGCACTGCTAAAGACTATGGAAAGAGATCTTGTCATACAAGAAAGACACATGTCCATCCCTCTTAAGTTTGATTATTTTAGGGAAACCTTCTACTTAGTCTCTTGGTAAGCACTTGTCGACCCTCATTCTTGTTTGCAAGCTGATTGAGCTGGATGGTACGTCTCAGTGTTAAGGATCTGGAAAATCTAGGTTGGGCATTGAGGTCAAGATGGCCTCGGCTGCAGGTTGCTGTCTCTAGCAAGCCATAGGCTCCATTCCTTTAACCGGATGATCGTCGTAGCTTTGATGCACATCACTTCTGGACTGAATGTCGGATCGACAGTCAGTCCATCGCTGAGTTCGCTCCCATTGTTTTGGCGTCTGTCTCGACGCGCATTGCTAATCAGCACAGAGATAAGCAGGCCCTGCTATCTGCAGCCCGTATGGATTCATCAATGTGAAGGGTATCAATTGAGCACCTGGGCGACTTCCTGTCGACGGGGTTCGTCACGGCCAGGCAGGGACGCGCTGGCCAACGAGCAGCTCGGCAAGCTCTACGCACAGGTAAGAAGAATCAAGGCCAATCGATCAATCGTCTGACAGACGCACAGTCGACCAAGCATACTCACTAATTCTCTCACTAATTAACAAGGAAGGATAATTTTGCTTTTGGTAGGTGCACGATCGTACTCACTAATTCTCTCAAAGGATAAGCATAAAAGCACGAAAGAGCTAGGGAAATTGGAGCAAGTGAATTTGGAATTCTATATATGTTCTCCAAGTTGCCAACCCTACCCATTGGGGCTCGGGTGCTATTTATAGGCGCCTAGGAGATCTAGCCGCTGGGTAAAGGTGGTTGTGTACAGATAAACGTAAGGGCTATTCTTCGACTATGGATGACCTCGAACAAGAATGTCCGCCGTAGAGGTTTTATGTATGGGGGAGTACCAACGAATAATCGTGAGCGGACATGCGGCTACGCGCGGTTGGTATCCACGCCGCTCACCCCC
>LR738712.1:839201204-839213306 GCA_902687465.1 Secale cereale | reverse complement strand
CCCCCCGCGATTCGTGCAACTCCAATACACGCTAGCCGCATAACGTTCTCCACTCCCCGTATTGCGTGCGGTATTGACGCGTAACACTTACCTGACATGCGCAGCACGTGGTAGGGCTTGGCATTGAACCGAGCAGTTGGGCTCTACCATCCCAGCCCCAACGGCTAGCTGCGAGACTCCCTGCTAAGTTTTTTAAACAACTGGCTTGCTTATAAATTCTCATAGCGACCAACCGTTCTCCTCAGTTATCTATCTTCATTTCTCATCTCGCCGAAGCCACACACCATGTATTCATCCAAGTCCCAGGTTAGCTCCACACCTCCTGCGTCGGTGTATCGGCACATTGGGATCATCTGATTTCGCATGCGTCGGTACATTGGCATGTAACACTGCTTAAACAGAATCATGCATGGCTGAAAAACCTTTTCATCCTGGGCGTCGTGAACCTGCTGCTCAAGGCCATGATCTGCATGCACAAGTTCTCAAAGCGCGCCCTATGGTTTCTAGCTAGTTCCCATGTGTATCCCGGGAGCAGGATTAGTTGTACTAGCCCCTTTTGTTTTAGGTGTGCATCCATTTACTGCATGTTTTTTGCTAGTACATGATGCGTCGTATGTATGCGCCTTGCTTGGCTATCAATAATAAATGGGTGTCTAGGTCTCAGTCGACTGAGACTTAACAAGTCTCAGTCAAGTGATATAGTATATGAGAAGAAAGAAAAAAATTGAAAATAATTTTTTGTACGAATCTCAATGCAACATCAAAGGAATATAACACCGATTGAGACAAAACGAAGTCTAAGTCGACTAAGACTTAACAAAACTGATAATAAATTGTTTGTGATGAAAGGATCATTAAGACCAGCCATGCCCCAAGGCTACGTAGTGACGGATTCGTTAATCGCACGAGTAAGTGGAAATTTGTTTTAACCATGACAAGCAACAGGGACGGCATTGGCCACGCGCGACGTGTGCACCACATCCAGCCCAATGGCAATAATTCATCTCTCGATGAGCTGACATGCGTTAAGGCAAATAAATACAGCCCAGAGGGAATCAATACACCAGCTGCCCTGCGACACATTTGCTAAAAAAAAAGCTGCCTTGTGACACATAAAGGCACCTGGCAACACAATGGCCTTTTCCATTGGATCGAATGTCAATCCCACGCATGGGGTTACCACTGCTAATCCCTCTCTGCAAACCCTGTGAGTGTTGTTTCCAGCGCGGTCACCCTTTCAGCGCTTGTTGATCTGTCGTTTGACATCGCAGCTCTCCTTTTCCTGAAACAATGTGCACCGGAGAGGCTATAAGATCAAGATGGATGTTCAGACAAAAAACAAGCAGCGGCAACCAGAACTTACCTCTGCACCCGGCCAACTTTATCATCAAGCGCTACGTATTTGTTCGCTACCCTTTCAATCTTTTCTCATCAGAATCGGTCATATCGGTTCCTGGAAGAACCTCAACCGAATCTAGCAAATCTGCAAATCTGCCGCTTGGGTCATCTTCAGCCACCTCTCTCAAAGTCACGAGCTGCCCCAAATGGCTTCCAAAAACCAGTGAATCTGGGATTAATGCAAAGCGCCGTCTCACTGGAGGAGCCAGATCCGACGATTGGCCCAAACAATGTCGTAATGCTTGGGGATCCAAGCAAACAAGATATCAAAACAGGTGTGCGCGTACCCAGTACCCTCGTGGGCAGAACAAAGCAACGCATCATGCAAATGGTTTTGACGGACTAACCTCATCTTGATCTGTGCAGAACTCATCTCCACTCCTAACTTTGTTCTTCCGCAGTCGGGGCTTGGGAGAAATCTGCAGTGCCAGGAAGGCAGGAACAATATGGGGCTCGTCCTCAATCACATCCACCCCCGGGTCGCCGTGTGTGTCGCGTATTCATACGATAGTAAATGACGCCCTAGTCCGTTGCCTTTGTTTATAACACGACGTATTTGCCGAGCAGGTAATTAACCTGGCAGATATTTGCGAATGGGCTATATTAATTAGTCATCGCGATGCACGCGCGGACGGGCTGGATTTCAGCAGCGCGTGGCTGCATGTCCCAAAAATCCGCGTCCGGAGTACCAAGGAGTCTTCAATAATGGCCATGAAGCTCTTGACTCAACATAATAACTTTTCATCACACGAGGCACTAAAATCAACCCAGATTTACTAGGCCACAGCCTCTCGTGCTCAATCTAGTGCCTCAAGCTATTCAAGCAGACTGATGCTGGTTTCTAATAGATTCAGCTTTTCATCACATAAGCTAAATTTGCTTTGGTCTACCGGACACCAAGTACTATCATATATTTGGATAAACCTCGTGTGTAATATAGTACATGCTAATGTTTCATAGATCACATAAGTACATGAAAATAGGAGATGCAAATATCCGATAAATTACTAAACAATAGCCACACAACCAAACCAAATAATTTCGAAATTGGATAAACATAATCGACATGACACAGCAGCGTTCAATTGCACTAATTTCTCAGAAATGATTGGTAATAACTCACCTAACTGATACTTGTGGCTTGCCATCGATAGCCCTCGTTGTTGGCGATTTTGTGGATATATCTCTTTGGGGATCCGTCGGCAAACGAGCCACCGTCAGCTGGAGTGAAATTCGCACTAGAGGAGCGCCTAGGCTCCCGCGCTTGCGCTTCAAATCCCAATATGCAGAGTCCGGGAGTTTTAGTTTCCTTTTCGAAACAAACTATTAGCGAAACTCAGCAAGTCTACATGGGAAAAACCCCGGGTTTCAATACTTTGGAGGGGTTTTCAAAAAAGAAGTACTTGTAGACCTGGTGTAGACATCAGAGGCGCTCCATGTAGTAGAGTATGACGCAACAATACATTGACGATTAATAACCTGCCATCGCCCGTGTCGACGTCAAGACTTTGTATATTTTGATTGATTGATTGAAATATGTCATACTGGATATGTCTTGCTCAATACTATATGACATGGTTTTACAAAGACAGGTTAAACATGACATACGGTCATGCATGTTCACACAAATTTAGATCCATGCTTGACCTAACCTGCCAGTCGCTCATATATACTATCTGAATAGATATGGAGTTTGTAGCCGCTGTTAGGCGGGTGGTCGCTGTATTTGCAGCTTGATTAGTGGTAGGCCGGTTGTCTCAGTGCACACGCCTCAGCGCTTGTCCTTGTTTAAGAACACACAACCAATAGATTGCTTATCAGTACGTATTAGTATATGTGAAAATCGCATTTGATTGCTTATGAATTGGTCATCGTATATATTGTAATTAGGCACCTCGTACAGCTAGCGGTCGAAAGCGTGACATATATATGAGGTGGTTACGATGTCCATCTGCATTGTTTTGTGGTCAAGTGGCAAAATAAATACTATGAGTTGTTATTCGTTAACACAGTTAAGGATAACTCTGCAAGGACCACACAGTTACAACACACTACATTGTTAACCTTAAATGTACAAGTCAGCGAAGAGACAAATCAGTACTATGCTAACAAGAGACAAATTGAGACAAATGTGCCACCATCAGTCTACATATGTTTTACAAATTGAGACATGTTGTTGCAATATAATTGGTCGAGAAATATTGTCATTGGAATAAACCGGAAGTTGGATACACAGTTCCCAAGTTTTGTGAAAAAACATTTGTTTTCTCCTTGTTGGTATATGCTACGAACAAATGAAAATGATAGAGGAGATCATGTATGTGGACATAATGTGCATAACCAATTGTTTTACATACTTTACATTATACAATTCTAAATCGTAAATTTACCAGCAAAAATGGAACATGCTTTTTCTAGGCCAATATTATTTTTTTCTGATGGCCCAAACATTACCGTGAGCGTGTAAATGGTTCACATGGCTCGTTATATGTACCATGTCATGCATGTCGATATCAGCACACGCGATGATAGGTTCCTAAGTCATGTATGTCTAATGTCTCCATCGATATCCCAATTTAAAAATAAGAAGAGAGGAAGAAAGCTTACCTGCTAATCGTGTGGAAACGAGCTACTGTTAGTTTTTCATTACCTTGGTTCTCACACACATTGTGCTCTTAGAAAACAATAAGATTAACCACCTTTCATAAGACTAAGCATCCTCGTCAAGCTCGGTCTAGCTATATAGATGGCACGCTTCTTCAGAGCTCAGGCAAACCCAAGAGTCCAAAACCCCTAGAGCTAAGAGCAGCTAGCTAGATTGAGAAAATGTACTGGTTCGAGGAGGTGCTATGGTACTTATACTTCCATCATCCCATTCTGTCCATCAACATGTTTCCCGTAGGAGATGTAGAAGATCTTTCGCTAGGTCCGTGGGAGGGCGCGCCGGTGGCCGCCGATACCCCGGTGCCGGAAATGAGCCCTAGAAACATGCTGATGCTCATCCATGCAGACAAAGGGTTGCAGATCAACCTCCTCGCCATGCTTAGTGCTTTGTTGATCGGCTTCCAGGTGCTGCTGGGATCTCGGCGTCGGCGCTCCAGCAACAAAATCATTGTGAACCTGCTGCGGGCCGCTTACGCCGTCTCCTTCCCGGTGTTCGTCTACACCATCGGCCTCGTCCAGTCCGTGGAGGCGCCCAAACAGCTTGACAGCCAGCTGTTGTGGGCCGTCGGGCTTCTACTCCTCCTCGGTAGCGTGGACGGCATGTCGGCCTTCACCCGGCAGGAGGTCGAGAATAGCAAAGGAGTTCAGGCGGATCACATGATCAAGACGGTTCTCGTGCTCTGGCTCCTCGTCAGCCGGAGCGACGTCTCCGAGGGCGGGTGGATCTTGCTACTCTACTTCCTCCTCTGCTGGGTGTATAGCATCTTGAGGGTCGCCCAGAGGATGAAGGCGCTGCGCAAGGCCAGCTCGGTGCACGGTCTTGTGCGCAGCGCCAAGGTGGTGGCTGACTACATGCAACAAGTCTATACCTCTGATGATAGGATTCATAGCCCCATGGACATGGCTAACTGCAAGTATCTGGTCCTCGGCGAGGAAAAGGACTCGAGCCCACCATCCAAGGCGCCCTACTACCTCTCAGATGTGGGCGGCAAGGGCAAGATCGTTACGTTCGACATGATCTTTAACAGCAAGAACAAGCTGTTGCTGAGTCCTACTCCTAACGATGACCAGAAGCCCGTGCCTCTGAAAGATACTTGTCTTTCCTTCGCCATGTTCAAGTTGCTCAAGCGGCGCTTCTGCCCGGGGCTCCCCATCGCGGAGGAGGGTGACCCGGAGGCGCTGAAATTTGTCCTCGCCAAGGGCAAGCATGCCTTCCATCTCGTGGAGGTCGAGTTGTCGTTCCTGTACGACTTCTTCTACACCAAGTACCCGGCGCTCTTCCCCGCCGCCCCAGCTGCGCTCCGCGTCCTTCGTTTCATCGTCCTTGTTGTCTTGTTCAAGGTGCTCCTCTTGGATTTTGTTTACGAGGGCATCATATCGTACTCTAGTATCCCCGCGGAATACCTTGAGAATAACACGGGGTACTCCTCCAGTCACGCGGTTGTCTTCATCCTCTTCAACAACATTCTCGTCGTCTTCATGATCCTTAGCATTGACATCCTGCAAGACGTTGCCACGGGTTACTCAAACTGGGCCATTGTACACTACGTGTGCGACTACGTGAGAAGCAAGGGGAGGACAGACAACAAGGGGTGGTGGATGACGGCGAAGCGGTGGTGGAAACGGGGCTTTGGCATTCGTCGGGCGCTAATTAAATGGGTGGCGGCACGCCGCGCAAAGAATCCAGCACACTGGTGGGATAACAAGCTCGGCCAGTACTCGCTGCTCAAGTCCTGCGGCTACACCGCGCACAAGACGAATGCCTTCTCCCTGTTGAGCCTACGCCTGCTGGAGAAGACAGGAGAAGGCCGGAAGCGCGACAAGGATGCCACCTTGTCGGACGAAATCAAGGACGAGGTTCTCAGCTCCCTTGAGAAAAGCGGTGGCCGGCTGTCGGTCGACCGTTCAGGCGATCTGAGGAACAAGGTGTTGCAGCTGCACTGGGCGCCGCTCGACCTCTCGAGGAGCACGCGCATGGTCCTCGTGTGGCACATTGCCACCACCATATGCGCCGACCAGGACAAGGACACCAACAACTCCGACCGCCGCGTTGCAACAACACTGTCCAACTACTGCGCCTACCTGCTTGCTTTCGTCCCGGACATGCTGCCCGACCACAGCTACACGGCCACGCAGATCCTGGACGCCGTCATTCTAGATGCCCGAAAGCGCCTCGGCACAACCAAAAGTTCATTGTCGGACAAATGCAAAATGATGTTACAAATGGGAAAGACGCACAACAGCAAGATGGAGCAAGACATGTCCATCTTGATCCTTGGAGCCAGCCTGGCAGACAAGCTGTTGTCGGAGAACGAGCGGCCGCCGTGGAAGCTGCTCGCGGGCTTCTGGGCCGACCTGATGCTCTTCCTGGCGCCGTCTGACAAGGCCGACATCCATGCCGACCACCTAGCCACTGGTGGCGAGTTCATGACCCACCTTTGGGCGCTGCTCACGCACGCGGGCATTGTTCACCGTCCAGACATCGATGCTGCATCACATGCCTGAGCTGCCGACGTGTCTAGCGTACGACACTTCACCTACTGCCTTTGTTGTTTTGTCGACAACACTGTACTACCTTTTCGATTGTACAAGTGATACTAGTGTGTAACTTCGTTGTAATGTAATGTAATGTGGTTAAATTGTGTTGTTATGCTGCGCATATGTTGGACTTGTTTTGTAAAGCCGATTTTGTGGTATTACTATAATGGTATAACTTACATATTATTATAATGTTGGACTGGTTTCGTAAGCCAGTATTATGGGTACTACTAATATGTATGATACAGCTTTTATCCATATCAACATCCTAGTGCGAAATTCAAGAAAGAGATTCACAAATATGTAGAATTAGACAAAATCTAATTGGAAAGCAGATATGTCCGATCTTGTTTTTGAGTTTGCCTATCTTTTTTTTTTTTGGATATGTGTTGGAAAATCAATGGGCATGCACAAATATGCAAGATGTACATTAATACTCATCCCTCAAACCAAATATATTCCATCCAACATCTATTTTCAGGCAGAAACGGAAAAAGAATGCGCCCTCTAGATGTGAAACAGAAAGGATTTTTCTTCATGCTAAAGTTCATAATTTTTCACCCCTAAACCACAATATAATAGAAATATCGAAATTCATCAGGAAGTTCTTATTTAGAACCCATCTTGCTCCTTAGACCCTACTCTCTGCCTCCTTAGACCCTCCTTTATGCCTCTGCACGTCGGCCCTCCTTCTCCCCTTCAATTCTTGGAGCCGAGTGGGTCCGCCGGCTAAAACGTGTTGGAGTGACCAACCTTGTCTGCCCCAAGCCTTTATAGCCGAAATCCACCAATGGCTACTAACCTTGCTGCCTACCCCCCGCGCCCCGCAACATGTGGAATGATCTTGGACCTACTTTTGCTTTCCGAACAATTAGAACAAAGCTCTCTATGAGTGAAATGGAGATAAAGACCCTATACTACGATCATAACTGTAACATGAAAAATAAATAGAAGTTTGGTGGTTAGACTTGCTTATTGCTTATTGTGCAGAGTAAAGAAAGCTTAGAAGGTCGCATTTATATAGATAATGAAGCTTCATAGAGCACTTACAATAATTTTTATGCATGTGGACAAGCCTGATTCAGGCAGCACAACAGCCTCGGTTCACTGTTGAAGTAAGCTCCAAGATAAGAGTCTTAGTCTCCAAGATGTAGTTGCAATTGAAGTAGCATGAGTCTGCTTGGTCGGACGTTGCAGCTTTGTGTGGGTGGGTGAGTGTATAGCGCGTTGATTATGGAATCTCGTTGGCGTTCTCTGCCGAGCCCAGCACAGCGGCCTCATCGGCATGCCCCGATGATTCGCTCCTCAAGGCAATGCCACCTTTTTTTGTTTGTTTGTTATGCTTTCAGCTCTAGGATCTACAATAGCATCCTGTCCCTTTTAACCATTTATTGTGTTCTAATTGACCTACTACTCATTGATTAAAACAGGTTGCCTCACGTTCTCCGACTGATTAGAATATGTTGGTATTTGAATTCTCTTGGTCCTCCGTGACTCATCCTCCACTAATTGCTTCAATTTTCTTTGAATACTGTGAGCTTATCTCTTCCTAGTTAAAATATGAAAGGACAACGCCGCAAAGACCAATCAGACCGGCTGGCTGGCATCTCCTGCCTATCCGGGCAAGGAGGGCAGGAGATTCACCTCCAGCAGTTTCTCTAGAAACCTTAGTAAGGGGAGCATGGCAAGTACAGATACAAGCCTTAGGATTTGAAAACAGGGCGGTCACTCTCAATATTGTTTTACAACAAACATGACATGTGAATGTTATAAGCAATTATCATTCCCTCCATTTCTGTATACAAGGCAATTTTCACACATACACTTTACATCCTTGCATACATGTGTATTTTTTTTCAGAATTTTTTGAAACTAAAATTTATGAATTTTGAATTATTCAAAATAAAGGGCTCCATGGAGCTCGGTCTCCAAAATACCCTACTCCACCAATAGCGAAAATGCCAAACGGAGACCGAGCTCCATGGAGGCCTTTATTTGAAAACTTTAAAATTCAAACTTTTCAGTTTCAAAAAATTCTGAAAATAAATACACATATACCTATATACACAATGTACATGTGTGCAAATTTTCAGACTGAAATACATTAAAATGTGAGCTGCACAAAAAAGACAAATCTAGAGCCTTTTAGCATATGTACTGTTCATCTATAAAGTGCATGATTTTGGTTTTTTTGTACAGCTTGCAATTCAAGGTATTTCATCCTGAAATTTTTCACACATACACTTTACATCCTTGCATACATGTGTATTTTTTTTCAGAATTTTTTGAAACTAAAATTTATGAATTTTGAATTATTCAAAATAAAGGGCTCCATGGAGCTCGGTCTCCAAAATGCCCTACTCCACCAATAGTAATCGAGGTAAATATTAATGACGTTTCCTCGTGCTAGTAACACATCATTTAATTACTAGCATGCGTGTAGTAGATGATAATGACATGATCACCTACTTCTTCTCTTAGGGCCACTCAGTTTCCTCTAATATGCATGCACCCTATTAATTAACTCGATAGCCGAGAAAATAAATTAATTTGTGAAGCACACATTAATTTTTATCTTAGTATCTGTAATTTGAGTTTGATATAAAAATGGAGGAAGTACCACATATAAATATTTCAATATGGTCTTACAAACATACTAAAATTCTTAATTAAGTCTCAATTTTGCATAAAAGAAGCCTACATAATACATACCTTGAGAAGTCAAAGAAAATTATGTTTCCGGCCTATGCTTTTGCATGGCCATTAAAGTACTCCCTCCGCCCCAAAATAAGTGTCTTAGAGCATCTCCAACAGCCGCGCTACGCGCCGCGTCCAAAAAATGCATTTGCCGCGCGCGTTTCGGCTGGTTTAGCGCGCGGATAGGCGCCAGCTCCAACAGCCGCGCTATAATGCAGCGCGCGCGCCGCTCCAGCAGTGCCCAAAAATGCAGCGCGCGCAGCAAGCACAAACCACAAATACAATTCAAAAAATAGAAGAAAACGATCAAACAAACAAAATAAAGCAACAATAAATAGTTATTACAACTCAAACAAATAGTTTATCGTTCAGTACAACAAATAATGCAATAAACACAACCAATAGTTCATGAACAATACAATACAAATAATGCAATGAAATCATGCTCTTTGTCATCCATGCCATGCCCACCACTCTTTAATCAGATCCTTCTGAAGATCATTGTGCGTTGCGGGATGCCGAATGGCATGATAGGAGGCAACAAAACGGGCTACCCTTTCACCCTACGTCACACTCGCACGGGATGTCCCAAGAGCTCATACTGTGAGTAGTCTAAATCTTGGCCACGATCATTCTCGATGATCATGTTGTGCATGATCACACAAGCGTGCATGATGTACCAAAGCATTTTTTGATCCCAAAATCTAGCCGGTCCTCTCACAATAGCAAATTGGGCTTGCAAAATCCCAAATGCTCTCTCCACATCTTTTCTAGCAGCCGCCTGAGCATTGTGGAAATCAAGATTTTTCTTACCTTCTGGCTTTTTCAACGGCTTCACGAAGGTTTGCCACTTTGGATAGATGCCATCCGCTAGATAATAGCCATAGTTGTACGTATGGCCATTTGCTACAAACTGCACCGGTGGCAACTCACCATTCGCAATCTTATTCATCAGTGGTGACCGGTTGACAACATTGATGTCATTCAAAGATCCAGGCATTCCAAAGAATGCACGCCAAATCCAAGTCTCCTGATCGGCCACCGCTTCAAGGATTATAGTGGAACCCTTTTTTTGGCCGTGGAATTGCCCATGCCATGCCTTTGGACAATTCTTCCAACTCCAATGCATGCAATCTATTGAGCCAAGCATGCCAGGAAAGCCGCGAGATTTTTTCATCGCCAATAGCCTTGCGGCGTCTTCAGCAATGGGAGATCTCAAATACTCCTCGCCAAACACTTGCACAATTCCCACTGCAAAGCGCTTGACACACATGATGGCTTGGCTCTCACCCATAGCCAAGTGATCATCAACTAGATCGGCCGGGATACCGTATGCCAACATACGCAAAGCGACTGTCACCTTCAGAAAGGTACTATGACCGAGCTCTCCGGCGGCATTCCTCCTTTGCTGGAAAAACCGGTCATGGCTCGCTAGTTTCTCTGCAATGCGCTTAAACAAGTCTGTGCTTGCTAGGCTTCTCGCCCCTCGTTGGTTACCCCAAGTGGAAGGTGTGAGATGTAGTGTTGCGGAAGTTTTTCCCTTGGCAAAGATACCAAGGATCGAATCCCCAGAGACTCCTAGGTTCAACAAGAAGGTGTCAACTGCTACGGCGCCAGATATTAGCAATCAACGTGGACCTGCACACAGATACAAATAACTTTGCCCCCAACGAGTACAGAGAGGTTGTCAATCCCTCCGGCCTTGTAGTTCACAAAGGATTAAACGCAAGTGATATTAGTGATAGATATAATTGCAATAGTAAATAATAGCGAAAAGTAAATAGCGGATGTGATCAATGATGGTAATATGGACCGGAGTCTCATGATGTTCACTAGTGATGTCTCTCTCCCAAAAGACGATAAAACAGCTATGTGAGGTAAACGAATTACAGCTGGGCAATTGACAGGACCATGTGCGCAAACCAATGCTGACTACATTGCAAGAAAGGTTGAGGTTCAAAGCACGGGCGGTACGCCAAAGTAAGTAGACCGAAATCCATCAATATCTACTACTAATCATCCACCTTGAGATATCTATCCAGAACATCTCGCTGGTATTAAGTTGCGAGTCCCACCCATAGTGTAAACTCAATGCAACAGACAACTGCATTAAAAGAACTTTGCGTAAAGTAAACAATCCTTGCACCCGCGGGCACAAGCACCGTTGTTTTCCCCCTTGTGGCAACAACACATCCCCTAGACTCATGTTTCTGTCACTCAAACTAGTCATCGATGGCATGAACCCACAATCAAGCATAACGTTCCCTCTTGGAGTCACTACCTATTACTTGGCCAAAGCAATAAATAACAACGGAGAACATGCAAGAATTACTTACGAACATAAATATAAAAGAGGTAGATCAAATATATTACTCAAGCACAATCTGAACATAATCTTATAATCCATCGGATCCCAGCAAACTCATCATAGCAACAGCATAAGGATTACATATGTGCCTCGATCATGTAGGGCAGCTCACGAGGGCTAATTAGTGAAGCACAAGAACGGGAGGAGAACATCACATAGCTACTGGTCATGGACTCATGGTCCAAGGGAGACTACTCACTACTCAACCGGGAGGCGTCCATGGTGGAGGAGAGGCTCCCGGTGGTGATCCTCCCCTCCGGCAGGGTGCCGGGAAGAGTTCTCCTGGTGCTCCCGATCTTGGAAGCGGTTGCGGCGGCGGAACAGAGATGAGATCGCGAAAAAGAGTTCCTTCCTCGAGGGTTTCGGGAGACGCTTTAAATATATGCCAAAGGGGGGCATCGGAGGAGCCTCGGGGGGCCCAGGCGCCCCCCCCCCCC
>LR738712.1:839153793-839201122 GCA_902687465.1 Secale cereale | reverse complement strand
CCCCCCGGCTGTCCTTCGGGCGCACGGTAGTTTCTGGAACGCTGATTTTTTATATAATTTTTCTGGATTTTTCCTGGCAGTTCTCGTAATGTGAAAACCTGAAATACAAAAACAGCCGAAAACAGAAACTGGCACTGGGGTGCACTGAGTTAATAGGTTAGTCCAAATATGATCAAAAGTGTATGGAAGTGTATAAATATCATAGCAATATCACCCAAAAGAGGCATGGAGCAAGCAGAAATTATAGATACGTTTTGGACGTATCAGTGCTCATCCTAAACCGGCGACGAAAATACGACTCCGGGTATGTGGGATTCTCCACGAAATAGTTCTTCATCAATCTGTTATTGTCATCAATCCTATCTCTTCAAATTTTATCCCGACCCATAACCGAACCACCGTGCTTCGGTTTTTTATTGATATGCATAGCTATGATCATTGCAAGATCCTCCTCCTCTTCCATATCAAATTCTTCTTCGGAAGAATCATACGATGAACTCATCTACAATGTTCAATACTATACTATCAAAATTACAATTCAAAATATGCACCAAATTCATAAGTTTGGAGCAATACATACCTTGTAGGCGTTTTGTCGAACACCTTGCGGGCGCGGCGCGGCAGCGATCCCTCGGGCGCTGTTCCTCGGACGTCGGAGGCGCGCGAGGTCCGGCCGGACTAAGAGGGGGTGGGGCGGAAGCGCAGTGGCGCGGGGAGGCCGGCGAAGCGCCTGAACGGTCGCCGGCGGGCGCGGGCGGCGGCCGCAGCGGAGACAGACCGGGGAAGCACTTGAGTGGTCGCCGGCGGGCGCGGGCGGTGACGGCGGCGCGGGGATAGGCCGGGGAAGCGCTGAACGATCGCCGGGGGCGCGAGCGGCGGCGGCGGCGCGGTCGGATGGGGGCGGCAGCGCGGTCGCGAGAGTGGAGGAGGGAGCGAGCGAGCGTGGGAGAGAGCAGCGAGCGAGCGCGAGAGAGTCGCGCGCGCGCGAGCCGGCGCAGCAAATAACGAGCGCGGGATTGCGTTTCGGCCAGCGCGCTGAATTGGAAATGGCGCGCGCGCCGTTTTTGCGCGTCCGCTGGAGCTGCCCGACGCGTTGCGCGCGCTAAAACTGCCTTTTTTACGGCGCGGCGCTTGTATAGCGCGGCTGTTGGAGATGCTCTTAGCCTTAGTAAAATTTTGTACTAAAACTAGTACTCCCTCCGTTTCAGTTTACAAGGCATGCGCATATCCCTAGGTTGCTAATTTGATCACCGTAGTATATAAATTACATAACACAAAAATTATACCGTTTGAAAATAGAACATCTAAAGTTTATAATATATATTTTTTGTAATATATGACTTCTATTAGGTTGGTTAAATTGACGACCTAGGGATACGCGCACATCTTATAAACTATGAGAGAGGGAGTATAAAGTTGAGACACTTATTTTAGGACGGACGGAGTATCAATTATATCATCTTCATTCACCATGGAGAAAACATCCTCACTCAATGTATGTGACTAGGCATTTGGTTGCTGATTAGAATGACAAGAGCACGTCAATACTAAAGAAACACAAGACACACCAACTAAATCAGACAAAGACGAAACTAACAAGTCGCGTACTCGCGTCAGTAACATTTGGCGTCAGTAACATTTGCAGCAACTCTGTAAGAGCATCTCCGGCCGTTGGCCCCTCAGGGGTGCGTAAAATCGCCTCAGTGGGCGAACTGGCGCTAAACCGCGTTGTGGGAGCGTGATGCTCCCCGGTCGCCGCCCCCACAGCGCATTTTTTTAAAACAAAATCCGGCCTCATATTCGGACAAACAAGACGTAAATTTAAACAAACTTCGGCGAGTTCATCAAATAATTTACAAAAAAAAAAAAAAAACGACACTACTAGACCCGCCGTCGCCATCGCCCTCGCCGTTCCTCGTCGCCCTGAAGATCTACATGCCGAGGAGCCTGTAGAACTGCGTGTAGTCGCCGTCGTCGTCGTCGTCGTCGCCGCCTCCACCGCGGCCGCCGTCCCTGCTGCTCCCCTGCCAGGGTCGCCGAGGCGCGGCGGGTTGGACGCTCCGGGGGTGTCCTCGTCATCGCTGTCGAGGATGACGACGCCGTCCTCCCCCTTGCGCCCACGCCAACGGGCGATTATCTCCTCCAGAGCTTGGCGCTATCGGACCATATCGTCACGGAGTAGTCGTCCCGCGCCCACTGGAGGGCGGCCTCGTCGGAGAAGCCGGGCCAGGCAATGGTCTCGTACTCCGCGGGGAGGCCCGACTCCACCTTCGGCCTGACGAGCCGGGCAAAGGTGGGGGAGGACCTCGGCGATGCGGATGTCGCCGCTGCGGGTGCGCCGACTGATTGGCGTGTTCTGGGGCTCCGGCTTGACGGGGAGGAGGTAGGGAGAGCCGGACGAGCGGCCGGACTAGGAGGAGGACGCCGGGTCCATGCGTCTCGGCGTCCACGAGCTACCACACCGGCGGGAGAAGGTGGGCGGCGCGGGGTACTCCAGCCTCGGCGTGTTGCCTACCTCGATGTACTCGAGGACGGCCTCTAGCGTGCGGCCGGGTACGCCCCACCATCGGCGGCGCCCTTCAGAGTTGTAGTTCTCGGAGGGCACGACGCCGTTGGTGACCTCGAGCTGCTCGGCGTGGCGACGCCGGAAGTACAGCTCCCACATCGTGCTCTCAGAGGCGTACCTCGGCTTGTCTCTGGCCGCCGTCGGCAGAGAGGAGCGGGTGCGGGCGGTCTCCGCACGCCTGGCCGCCCCGGTGGGCTGCGGTAGCACGGGGACGCCGCCGGCGCTTATTTTCCACGTGTCAGGCACCCGCATGTTCAGCGGGACCGGGTACTCGGCCTCGTAGAGAAGTCGGGCATCGTCCTCGTGAAGGTGGCGGCGGCCGAAGCCGTTCGCCGCCGCGCCATCGCCTGGGTACCGCTCGGCCATGGGGTAAAACGGAAACGGCGAGAAGAGAGGAGGAACGGGGGGCATCGGCGGTGGAGAGTGATGTCTGTGCGTGGCTCACCGGTGCGGGAAGGGGCAGCTTATATAGCCACGGCCGGGCGGCGCCCGCGTGGCCGCCGTGTGTATGCGTGGCGGGATGCGCGTCGCCGCGCCGCCGGTCAGGCATCAATGGAGGCTGACCGGCGCGGCAGCGCGCGGCAGCTTTGGCCTTGATTCCCTCGCAGAAATCGAGGCGACGAGGACGACGAAGCGACGAGAACCGCCGAGTCGCTGCCAAGGAGAGCCCACCGATTTTCGCGCCAAAAACGATTCGGCCGGCAACCCCAGTGCGCCGGGTTCGGCCAGGGTCCGCCGACGTCAATTTCTGCCCAAGCCGGCGAAAAAATGACCTTTGGGACGCGACTTGACCGATTTTTCAGCGTCGGCGGCAAAAAATCCGTCTGGGAGCCTTGTCGGGGACGCGGCTGGAGATGCTCTAAGGATTACTTACACCAAGTAGCGCCATGATGACAATGACAGGCAGTTAGCAGGGTAAGTGTGGCTAACACAAACAAATACGGGGATCTGATGGTGCAGAGCTTAGCCCGAAATAAAAGAGATTTCGGCTGTACGAATCAACCTTGCTGGCCGCCAGTGAGCTCCCTTATCGACGAACTTGGCAAGGTCAAGCACGGTCTCCTTGTGCTGGCAAGGGCGGCTGGGCACGCCGACACCGGCACTGATGCGCGGTGGTGCCGCATTGGCGCACTGCCTATGGAGTTGCAGCCGACAGGGACTTGCGGAAGGGGCGGGCGAGGCGGCGGCGACGACTCGGCGAGGCAATGAGGCAGGCGGCTGGCGGCGGATGGAAATGCATAGAGCAGAGGGGATCAGGGGAATCAGCTGGCATCGAGAGGCGCAGTGTAGGCAGTAGGCTGTTGCTAGGCCTTTTCTTTTCCTTGGCCCATTCTCCTAGTAAACCTATGGTATATAGGCTGGCCCAAAATCCCAGGGTGCACCGCGGCCCACCCTGTAGCTTCGCCCCTGCTCACAAGGTATAGCAGAAAGAAGCATTGCCGCTACAAAGGGCCTCACACACACTCCATGGAAGACAGTAGGAGGAGGCCTCGGCTTAGGCGCCAAGAATCCTCATAGTCTATCCGATGATAGCTACCACAATAGCCTAGCCTCAAGTGTGCCCCTCGATAGCTTGTACCTTGGGGCATGTAAGGCGGCACCACCATAATTATAAGGTTGTGCCACGCGCCCATATAAAGGCGAGGGGTGATCGATTCATTCATACACACCCACAAACACATCCGCACACACTCTCCTTAGAAACCACCATACACCCAGCTGGTTGAACCGCCAGTCGACTTCATCTTGTACCTTGAGCGCCTCACACGCCATAATACAATCGACACCAAATAGGAATAGGGTTTTTTACTAGGACAACCCCAGGGCCTGAACCTGTCTACATCCTTGTGTGCTTGAGGCTGTTATCCCATCCGATTGTAGCCATAAGCCCTACCTACATACAAATTCACTTAACTGGTAACGAAACACCGACAGTTGGCGTGCCAGGTAGGGACTTTGTGCACCACCATGCGAGCATCGCGATGGGTTCCACTCTGTTTTTATTATTCTTTGCAAATTTGCATTGTTTTAGACAGCCACAAAAGCATGCAATTAATTGAATCCAAATCTCTTCTCTGAAGCTGGATGCAGATGTTGCTTGCAAGAATAATTGGATATATATTTTGTCAGAGCACGGATTCGATGTCGCAGTCGAGACGTTTGGACTTGTGCTTGATCATCCGGAGCCTGGATCCTGCCCGCACCACCTCAACGCCAGTGAGCAGGACCACCGTGCCGACCGACACCGACTCCATCCCGAATTCTGCCATGATTTCGAAGCTCCTATGGATGCAGAACCTGCCATCCCCGAGGTACGCCACTCTGTTGATCCCCGAGAGCCACTCTGGCGGCGGTTCAACTATGTCAAGCCACCCGTGCCGCAACACCGGAGCTCTGTTCATCTTGAGGCCGGGGGCATCCATGGCGCAGAAGCGATAGGGATGGTGAGTCTCGATGCCGAACAGGAGGTGGTCACCGAGCTGGGGGGCGTGCACACCCTGGGAGAAGAAGGGCAAACTCCAGTCGCTGGCCTTGGTCCACTCGCCAGTGCCCGTGTCGAAGCGGTAGGTGCCGACGGGGTCATGAACGGTACAATAGGAGACATAGATGGTGCCGCCGCCGTGCTTGCTGCCGTGGAGCAGCGCGTGGCACTCGACAAAGGAGTCGCGGTGGATGGGCGGCGGAGGGAGCGGGCGCCAATGCCATGCGTGGTCTTTTTCGCCGGAGTAGGGGCTCGGGTTGGGGCTGGGGTTGCCGTAGACGAGGACCTGGAACCTGCTGGGACTGCGGCTGTGGAAGACGCCATCCAGGACGTAGAGCGTGTCGGCATGGGTGGGGTCGTGGGTGTCGCCGGCGCCACGAGCAACGGAGAAAGAGATGGGGTTGTGGCAGCCCTTGAGGCCGGGCATCATCTCTACGGTGTCGGCATCGGCGTCGTAGAGCGCGGCGTGGCCCGAGTCGTCGACGCAGAGGACGTTTCCCTCGCCGCCGCCGCCGTAGAAGGGCATGAAGTTGAGCCTTGTGAAGGACGGGCGCGAAGACGGTTTGAGTCTGAGTTTCGACGGGGTTAATCGCAAGACGTCCTCCGCCGCCGCTGGCTCCTTGATTTTGTTGCTGGCGGCGGCATGCTGCTGTGCTTCGGCGGCTGATGGGTAGAAGAGATTGTTCTTGAGCTTGATGCGGCTCAATAGATAGCTATCCGCCGTCACCACGTTCACAAACCGCCGGGCCTTCATCTTCTTCCTTCACACAATCTCCAGAAAGAAACCATGCATGCATGGGAACGTACGGGATCTAGCAATTGCTAGTTAGGTCTAGCCGGCCCTAATATTTGTTCTTGATCTAATTTGATTTGAGGAGGCCGTAATAAATAATCTGACGGTTGTAGTGTGTTCTCTTGCACCGTAGCATATGGGCCGGCCCGTAGATGTACAACTAATCATCATTGCAACGGGAATTACATATAATATAACGAGGGTCTTCCCTCAAAAAAGAAAGAAAAAAGGGTCTTCGCATATAGACACGAAACCCTAGCCTCAAAATATATGGTTTTAATTCATAGCACCGTGGAACCAATGCCAGGCTACTGCAGATTATAACAGGAAGATAGTTGTGGGTCTACGTTAACTGAAGGCAAAACAAGGATAAATGAACACAGATTGCTAGCTAGGGATCTGAACAGAAGAGAGATTAGAAATTTCAGTGGCTTCCGAAATAGATTTCACGCAAACAAAAATGTTGAAGTTGGCAGAGACCATCATCCTGGTCTGGGGAGCCTTACCGGAGTTGGGAACGGCCGTGCCATCCGTCGCGTGGCCTTTTGCGTTTTACACTAAATAAACGTGCAAAGATAAAAATCTGGACGGAAATTTCTTTCCACACAAAATTTCCACATCATGGCACGTAATAATCCTGAATTCTTAACAGTGCAGATGTGCTAATTGGCCTTTGCGAGCGCACGCGGTGCACGACAAAAAAGGGTAATTAGCATTATGTGTCATCATTACACTACAAAAATAGAAAATATATGTCCATCGCCCATAGAACACCCTGCTTTGCACAAATCAATGAGGAAAGGACAAGTACGTGCATTTATTTGGACTTAATAAAAATTTAAAAAGCCATAACTTTTGCTTCAAGTACTGGAATTCGGATCCGTTTTCACCTTTGGGTTTCTTGTGACGAGTTCTTCAAAACTAGATCCCCATATGTTTCGACAAACTTTATGTTTTGAGCAACTTTGGGTGCTAAAGAGGCAACTTTAGTGCTATAGAAAAGCAACTTTTTCTTAGTTTGCCTACTATGATTGTCAATCAATGAGAAGTCATTATAAGCTGCCTCCCATGACTATCCTATTCACTAAATTCATATATAAGTTGTTCCCAAATGCTTATTAGTCCAGCTGCACTATTTGGAGACGTCGAGCGTACCCTCCCGAGCCATTTGATTTGGCACGAACCGCACACAGGTGCTTTCCTGTCTGGTGTGACGACCGAAGGTATGGTGAGCCCCCCTCCAAAAAAAAAACAGAAAAGAAATAACCACTTCAGTTCATGGAAGCGTCTCCCCCACCCCCACACGCACTCCCACCCCATTTTTCTGTCGGTTACTGTTGAAGAGATGCAGAGAGAAAGGGGAGGGGATTCGCTCGTGCCCCGCAGTGATTCACCGTCGGAGGGAGGCAGCAGGCGACCTCGGCGACCACACAAATCGCGACTGGATTTCGTAAAACCTATCACACAACAAAAGCAACAAAAAAACACAGAAAAAGATACTTGGATCCCTTTTTTATACACAATACATGAAAGATAAGATAGTTGCCCACAATTAACCATACAGTTTCCTAAAATCATGTATCCCATTGCTCAATCCTCATGAATAGAAACATTACCAAGACCACGATTTGGCCAATATCTAAAGGTTTTAGATACCTTTCAATTAAGTTTGTGTCACGATGGTGTGTCAAGAATTTCTTCTCTTCGGGTAAGATCCAATGATATGATCGTAAACACTTGGCGAATGATCGTAGATGGTGGCGGGGTGGAGGTGGTCATGGGAACATAACTAGAACCATGAAGTTTTTTTATGGTATTAAGTTTATCTATGCATTCCTAAGAAAACGAACATGTGTATGTTCGTTACCCTTTTTGAGGTATGATAGTTGCCTAGAACCATGTATCCAGTTGCCCAATCCTCATGAATAAAACATTACCAAATACATAATTTGGCTAATATGTAAAGGTTTTAGATACCTTTCAATTAAGATTTTTTTTCATACAGATGCATCAAGAATTTCATCTCGTCAGGGTGGGATCCCTTGGTATGATTGTAAATACTTTGCGAATGATCATAGAGGGAGAGTGATGTGGAGCTGGTCATGGGGACATTACTAAGTCACGAAGTGTTTTTAGGGATTAAGTTTATCTTTAACCCCATCCAAAAATGAACATGTGTATGCTCTTTATCCCTTTTTTAGGTGTCATAGTTGCCTACAATCAATAACTAGTAGAATGCCCGTGCGTTGCCACGGCCATTTAAAATATTTTGTTGATGTTATATACAATTATGTATAAAAGTGAGAGAAATATGCTTTTAGCTTCGTTCACTACTTCAGTAAGTATAATAAAAATTTCTTCCTCAGCTCACAACCATCTTGCGCAAGCAACATATGCAGCTAGCGAGAATATTACACGTGCAAGGTCTATAAATGTGCAATGGAAAATACCCACCGTGTAACCCGCCAATCCTTTACGGTTCCATGAGAGCATAAAATAAAAAATAAAATAGACAAATATATGCAGCAATTAAATAAATTATTATTATCTTGAATGTAGTGATAATAAAAATAATACTTGTATGTTGAATGTTATTGTTATGATAATAAAATACATAAATTTACCCATCCATACTCATTTGAATACCAACCAGATTGGAAATACACATTGGCATCTAGATATACCAGAACTCTACCGGTGAATTTCAATTGTAGGCTATAATCCCTGCTCATATTTTTGTTGTATAAAACTTGGTGATTTTTTGTCCCCTTACAACGACGCCGCCTCGAGACATTTCAACTTTAATAAATTTTAGTGTCATCTATAAATCACTTGTTGATGATTATTCTAGGAAATTTATGATTTAGGATATGTGATGTTTTCATTATAAATTTCTTGTTATGTCATTTATCTCACACAAACAGCCGCTTTTTTCTTATATAAAATGGTCGCTTATATCATAAAAAGAAAACATAGCCAGACCCTCATTTTTTTCTTATCTAAAAAGTACTTTCTACTCTATCACCGCACGGCTGCGACGGCACAACCACACAAGACCTCACTCACATCTCACTCTATCACAACACCGGCACATCCGCACATGCCCTCACCTCACTCACATTTCCCCGCACGGGTTCCGCCGCCATCTCTCCCCGCCGCAGCGTCGCCATCGCCAACTCTCCCCGTCGCAGCATCGCCGTCGCTCCCCGCCGCAGCGTCGCCGTCGCTCCCCGCCGCAGCGTCGCCGCCGCCATATCTCCCCGCTTCCTTGCCTCCTCTCCTCCGTGCTCACCACCGCCTCCCATCCCCTCCAGGACGATTCTGGCGCGGTGAGCAGCCGGTTACGGCCGCCGGCCGGGAGGTGCAAAAGGCCTCGCCGTTATCCCTTCGCGCCGGCCACGTAGCTGCTCCGTCCGGATCTGGGTGAGATGACCTTGAGCACGAACCGTGGCGCCGCAAGATGGAGGGATGGTCTTCTGCTTAAGCCGAGCCATGCCGTCGATCTCCATCCCAGGCCAGAGCTGGAGGAACAGACTTCTACCAAAGACAGCACGAGAAGGCAGTGGTACGATGGGTGTGGTGTGGTCACTTTCTGGTAGTACTACTATGGGTTTGATTTGGTGTCGGATGTATCTCTAGCTTCTTTTGGTTTGCCTGCTTGTTTAAAGATTTTTTTTAATTCTTGGTCAAATTGAACTCTTGAGGTATTATTGCTCTCTTATGTTAAGAGAATTATGGGATATGCTACATAATCACAGACCTTATGGTCGGATCGATCTGCATATACATACTCGCCTCCTCTCCGCTGTCGCTTGCTCAGTTAGAGACAGACACCATGCGCCCGTCCCTGCACTTGGTCGCTACTGCAGTCGGCAGATCGATGTATAATTGGTGGAAATAGATTGACTCCAAGTTAGGTCATGTACGTATCTTAATTATGTAATTCTCGTTCTCTAAATTGTACAACCAGGGTCCAAATATGAGGGTATTATAATTGTTTAATTTTATCTAATTCTTTTTCTCTAAATTGTATGGCTTGGGTTTTTAATTCAAGGATATTACAATTGAGAAATGAATTGCTGCAATTTGTCAGTTTTTTGAATGATTGCTGCAAGTATGTACTGAGTATATCCACACCACAGGTTTCTGTAGTTCAAGATCAAAGGCAAGAAACAGCCAAATATGATGATGAGAACAAGGCTAATGATGGAGAACCTTCATCTACGGAAGATGAGCAGTCCATTGGGAAAACTAATTTTCAATGCGCATCCTAAGCTTCAATTACCTGAAATCAAGGCCAGTTTCAGTCGATGCCGAAGTAAACTACCACATGTAAGTTTAGGGACACACATTAGTTTCCGGCTAAGGATTTAATGGCTGCTGAACTTTATGGACATATGGTGTAGTAGAGATGCAGGTTTCGTTATCCTGCAGTTATCTGAACTTTTTCTGAACTGCACTCTTCTTGCCTTTAGTTCTTTGCTTAACTGATTTATTACTTACTGACGAATGCTTGATTGATTTCCTCGCATGTATATTCAGATGAGGGGTACCCCATGCTGCTGTTAGATAAATCATGAATCAAGAGAGCATAGTGGAGGGAGAAGAGAGACCAATGTACGTCTTTGTCAAATGTTTTTATTGGCAGCAACACAACGATATGAAATTATACTTCTTGGCTATAGTCACCCAGCACTGCAATTTGACATTACAGCTACGAATTATGGATTAGTAGAAAGGGCATTCTTAATCTGATACAGTCAACCAAGCACTGCAATTTTCAAAACAAGAAGCGGCTGCTACCATATTATTTTTGTTTACAATTAAGGAACTACATCCTTACAGTCCTTATTTTTGTTTGCATCCAGATGTGATGACCTTGAGAACCGAAACAGGGGAGATCCATGCACTTTAATTGGACAGTAGTTTTCTGCCACGTAATCGATGATGCACTTCAGGTGACAGAATTGTAAGATCAGCACTTCTATCTACTCTATTCATCATATCTACACTTCTGTTTATTCATTCTATGAGCTCTCTATTTAAGAGAAACAACATACACTATTGTTTAAGAATAGTAGCCTTTTCAATTAAATGCTGAAGTATGTGTTTTCTGCATGCACCCACAAGCTATTGAAGAAAAACTAAGTCTTCCGATATTAAAATTAAGTTATTTCCTTTTCCGGTTTATTATGTTACTTTGCATTTCTAGTCAATCGTTGATTTATTTCATTATGTTAATTTAAGTAAACACATTAATCTGAGCACCAATATCCGAAACAACGGCTCACCGGTGAATATAACAACAAAGGTCTGAATTCATTTATAGTATCATTATGTTAATATATATTGATGAACAAAGGTCTGAATTCATTATGCTAACATCGAAAGATAGAGATCTGTACTCAGACACAAAAGAGCACCAAACTACCTGTAGCATAAGAGTAAATCCTCTCACAGATTTAAGAGCGTACTTCAGCCTGTAAGTACTTCCTTATAGACGATGTTCTTCATCAAGTTCTGCAAGGACAAGGTAGGTCTTTTTCGCTTCTTAGATTTATCGCTCTGCTTCTTGGCATTCTCCTTCTCCTTCTCCTTCTCCTTCTCAATGAGGATCTTTATATTTCTCTTCGCGGTGGCTCGAGACAATGCGACATAGAGTTGACCATGAGAGAACACCGGATTAGGTAGGTACACGCCAACAATCGGAATCGTCTGTCCTTGAGCCTTGTTAATCGTCATAGCAAAGCTAAGCCTTACAGGAAATTGCTTCCTCTTGAACTTGAATGGAAACATGTCGTTGTCAGACGGGCATAGGGGTATTCGAGGAAGGAAGACCCTCCTACCCGCATGTTGTCCGATCACGATTTCTGCGTCGATGGTGTTCCTCTCGAAACCTCGCACCACAAGCCTCGTCCCGTTACACAGACCATTAGCCGGATCAATGTTCCTCAAAAGTATGACAGGGCAGTTGAGCTTCAGTTTGAGTGCATGCGGAGGCAGACCGTTGGGAGTCAATCCATTAAGGAACTCAGGAGCGTAGTAGCCATATGGGTCATTCTCTGCGCTGTCAAAGCTATGGTAGATTACTTCTTCTCCCCGAAAACGTTCTACCATGCGTTTGTTTATCTTGTCGACGTTGTCGTTCGTGGTGGATAAAATTGCGCGAGAAGTCATGTAATTCGGATCGGACATGTTGTCATCTAGTCTCGGAAACACATGGTCAATCAGCTTTTCCAGGTCGTCACCCTCGCCTGTAGACGACACACAAATATCTTCAGGGAGTCGTATGTTTCCTTGATCATCAACCTCCTCGGTGCCATTGCCTACCCTTAGCAAGTAATCCGCAAACCAGGTGTCATTATGAGCCCTCATGTTGGTGACCAGCCTTAGTTGGCGCATACCCTTCCAGAGATGTGAACTTCGGAGGGTTGCATCGATTATTTGACCCCAGGACCCCCTCCTGACGACCGGAAGCACCTGCCTGAAGTCCCCGCCAAACACAACAGTTTTTCCTCCAAAGGGTCGGTCCCGTCTTCCCATGATGTCGCGCATGCTATTGTCCAGTGCCTCGACCGCCTGCCGCTTAGTCATGGTGGCCTCGTCCCATAGTATCAATGAGGCCATTCTCAGTAGCTTGGCGGTCCCACTCTGCTTTGTGAAGGTGCATGAGGCGCCATCGTCGAGGTTCAGTGGGATCTTGAACCTCGAGTGGGCAGTCCTACCTCCAGGCATGATAGAAGCGGCGACGCCCGATGTTGCAGTAGCGATAGCGATGTTTCCGTCGCTTCGAACCTTGGCGAGCAGCGCCCTGTACAGGAAGGTCTTCCCTGTACCTCCCGGGCCATCAACAAAGAACAAACCCCCATCACCGCGTTCAACAGCAGCTAGTATCTCGTCGTATGCAGCCCTCTGCTCCAAGTTTAGCGACGATGCCAATTTAGTGTCGTTGATGTCAAAATCGACGTTGGATTCCTCGATCACCTCTCTGGCTTCGCCCTCGGTTGGGTCGAACGCATCGTCAATGCATGGAAGAGCGAAATCAGCTATGTCTTTGCCCATGGACTGCAACATACCCCTAATGTCAAGCAACACCATCTGTTCCACCTCAATCGTGCACGTGTGTGATCGCCGATAGTCGTCAGACATAGGCTTGAAGTGCCTATCCCATAAACCACGCACGTCGCCTGGCTCACAGTGCACCAAAATTGTTGCGAAGAGCCTCCTGAGCGAACATGGCATCGCCCACTGCCCTGCCTCTGTAAGACAGTCGTCGAGCGTGTTATCTGCCTCGATGAGTCCCAACCTTTCGGCAGCCTCTCTAAAGCTCCCGCATAGCCTACCGTCCACGGTGAGCAGGTCCTCATAGGATGTCTTGCCAGCAACATGGTTTAGCAGCACACGCAGATAGTATCGCTCCCCCTCGGCAGGATTGGCAGACACAATTCGACCTATCTGATAACGCTCCACCCGCTCTTTCCAATACTTCTTACCCTTCTGCCATGTGAACCTTCCAGGAAAATCCTTGTACAATATATTCCTAGCCCACGGGTGGTTTTGGTTAGCTTTGAAATACTCTGTCAACATGGATTTGGAAGCTTTCTCAGAGGCGACTACGTCAGTCAAGTGAGCTTGCTCATTGAATGCCACCCTGTGCATATTCGGGAGATGAAGAGGCAACTGTAGGACAGACGGGTCATTGGCACACAAGGGGAAGCCAAATATCCTCCACATCGCCTCTGGAGGAGTAACCCACCTCGCGTCTACGTATCTTTTGATCTCATCAATGTTACCATCGGCGTCGGGTTGGTCGATGCTGAAGGAAGCCCTATCATGGCCCTTGTATATGTACTTGTAAAGGTATTTGACGGCCTTTATGCTGGAGCAAACCTCAACGTTGATGTGGCAATTGAACATCCGCAGAAGGTAAGGGTTATACGGCACAACCCATCTGTTGTCCAATATTTTACCCCGGACCTTAGCCTGACGACCATCATCTCGACGACGATAAACTGGGTATGAGTCCTTGCCCTGTGCCGATAAAAGATTGACTTGAATGAAAACTTATTAACCATATGTAATCTGAAACATTATGGTATATACTATAATCGCGAGCTGAATCATAAAATATTCTAACCTGATATCGTAAGGGCAGGAAGTTTTTCATCTTGGTGCTTCACGGTAACCCCATCCTTTATATTTCGGTAAGTAGCTCGCCTTCGAGCCTTTATATGCTCCTTTTTTTCGTCAAGGAGCATAGAGGATGGTTGTTCCCCATTAGTGATATCACCGAGAGCGTGCCGTGGAACACTTTGCATATCTGCTTGACGATTGAAGGTGTTGTACTCATCATTTATCTTTCGATAACAATCATATAGTCGGCAACAGAAAGAGTACATACGTTCGTCGTACTGCTGAAATATAAAATATTCGTACCTGATATGTTAAGGGCAGGCAGATTTTCATGGAGATGCTTGACGGCGGCCTCCTCATTTTTCTTTCGGTAACCACCTCGCCTTGGAGCTTTTATCTGCTCCTTGTTTTCGTCAACCTCCTCTTTTTGCTTAAGATACGTTGCCCGCCTCCGCGCATTTATTAGCTCCCTCTTGTCCTCTACTCATCGAAGGAGCAAGATCATCGAAGGAGCAAGTTGTGAGAGTAGTCAACGCAGGAATGCAAGCTGTATTAATTGTTCATCGTATTGAACTATTGATTAAAAATCAAACGATCATACCAGACAATGTAAGGGGAGGTTGATATTCACGCTGTAGTTTTTCTGCTTCCTCTTTTTTCTTCCGATAAGCAGCTCGCCTATTGGCGTTTATCTGCGCCCTTTTTTCGTCAGATAAGATACCTTTCTTAGCTTGTTTGGAGACATTCACGACAGATCCTGTAGTCATGTGCTCGGATGTTGAATCGGATTGGTGTAAAACTTGTAAGGCATCAGTAGCAGCTGCATTAATGTACACGTGTCTTCCTCCATTTATATGAGACACATCTAGAGCCTCTGGAACAACACAAAAGCCATATGATTCTTGAATATCTGCAACACAACCTCTATAAGCATGATACGGTTCATATTGAAAGCCGAATCAGGTAATACCATTTACACTTCCAGCTACGTCCGTGGCACACTCGTGTGTGAGACAACTGAGATGCACAAACGAAGCTGATGAGGTTGCTGGGTTGTCTGCTTGATGTAAAAATACCCGGTAGTGGACATAACGAGTCAGATTACTACTAACCGAAGAGCGTCAATTATCCATTATGTTTAATACTCACCCGAGATCAGATGGGAAGGCCGCTGAACATTTGTGATATCACCATCAGTGGGTTGGGGAACAACCGGCTGTGCGGTCTGTTCTGGTATGAACCGTTCTGAAGTTTGGTTCATACAAGTAACTCAGATATAATTGATCACATAAAGAGAATAAAATTATGAGTAATATATCCGCACAGCCTCATACCTGGACTAATAGGGTGATTATCATTAACATTTGTCCCCTCCATCTGTTCTGCAACAACTTCCGTACTCGCAATCCCATTATGCCGATCACCCTCAGTGTGTTGGGGAACAACCGGTTGTTCGGTCTGTTCAAGTATCATCCGTTCTGAGGGTTGTTCATACAAGTAAGTGAGATATAATTGATCACATAAAGAGAACTAAATTATGATTACTATATCCGCATAGCCTCATACCTGGCATACTTGGGTAGTTCTCATCATCATTTGTCCCCTCCAACTGATCTGCAGCAACTTCAGTACAAGAAATCACAATCGGGATGGTGCTTGACATGTATAGCAAGTTTTATAGACGAACATATACCTGGAGGTACATCTGACGATGTCATATGTTCCGCTGCTTTGCTTTGTGGATTCCCCATACGTACCTATCAATCTACAGCACAAGAACTCTTAACGATGGCCTGTGAACTGATTTTGTGAACTAACATTGTGAACTGCTCTTGTCAAACATATAAGTACAGATTGCTAAGTTCTTTCCTGTCCTTTTCAGATTGGGTGTTTGGCATCATGAAGGAACTCATGAAGTTGATGTATTTCTAATTTGAGATCTATTCTGGAAGTAGCAGGTCCTAAGCAGCTCTGTTGAAAGACAAATGGGTCTTTCCGTGCCAACAGTCATATGTGCGAATCAAGTGTATATGCACACTAAGCGGATATGTTGCATCCCTAATTTGACCGACATCAGACATACCTGAATGTAGTGCCAGGTATTTGAATATAGGTACCGTGTATGACTTTGCAATGGCTGAATGAACTTTGTATGAACTCACCAATAGCTGTATGAACTTGCAAAACCTGCTCCTGAACTGCGATCAGCGTCGTCTCACAGGATGGGCGTCCGGCTCCTTAAGGGGATGACCATCGGATCCTGGGCGTGTTCGGCGGCTGACCACGTCGGCGTCTCCTCAACGGGGATCAGCGTCGGTGCAGGGGATGGGCGTGCGTGTCCAGAAGGGGATCGGCAAAGGAAGCTGGGCGTGATCGGCGGCAGTCTCCTGAACGGGATCGGCGGCAGTCTCCTGAACGGGATCGGCGGCGTCTCCTGAACGGGATCGGCGCGTCTCCTGAAGCAGATCGTACGATGGACGGGCGGCGGCTTTGCCGTGAAGCGGATTGTACGATGGACGGGTGGCGGCTTTGCCGTGCGAGGGCGACGGCGAAGGTTAAGATCGGCCGCGGCACATGGATGGATTGTCGGCGGGGGCGAAGGGCTGGATCGGGCGTGCGAAGGGATGGTTGGCAGCGGAGAACGATCTGCTATGGGCATGAGCCATCGCTCGTAGGTTTTTTTTGTCGTGCGGTTTTTTTTCCGCGGGAGGGTTGCGCGTTAACAGAGGTGGGAGTAGTGACGAAAAAAAACCAACGAAAGGTGGGACGAAAATAAACCGCGGAGACTATTCACCAACTCAGACATTAGGAGTAGAGATACTGTTGTCTAAAACCATGTATCCAGTTGCCCTATACTCATGAACAGAAACATTACCAAGAACAAAGGTGTCTAGAAAAGTCGATCCCGGTATTTGGGGTGATTGGGTATCCTTGTGGTAGGCAACTTAGAGGTGAAGTTAGTCAATTGGTAGTCATGGTAACCAACTTAGAAGTATCCTCCGTTGATAGGTACTAAGGGAAAAAGGAGTTACTTTTCTATTGCACTGAAGTTGCCTCTGTAGCACACAAAGTTGCTCGGAAAAAAAGTTTGTCAAAACCTATTCATATGGGATCTAGTTTTGAAGAACTCGTCGCAAGAAACCTAATAGTGAAAAGGGATATAAATTCCGATATTCGAATCAAAAGTTATGACTTTTTAAGTTTTTAGAAACCACACATAAATGCACGTGGTCTCTCAGCTGAGGTAATCCGAGGATGGATGACTACGCACTTTCCTTTTTTGATAAGCTGGGATGACATGTCACGTCAATTTCCTAATATGATGGGTGCGCTCGACCAGTCCATCGACCTTCCGGCAAACGAATTTTTGTCGAGTACCATCAATCAGGCGCTCGGCAAAGTTTTCGCCGAATATCAAACCTGGTGCACGAAAAAAAAAACTGGACTGAACGGGAGCCAATGTTGCTGTTTTTACCGAGTTCTTTGGTGTATGCGCTCCACGCGAAAGGATTGCAGTTTTCAAACTTTTATTCTTTATCTTGATTGTTTTTTCAAAATAGAGTCAAAATGGCCGGCATGTCTATTCATAGCAAGGGGTTAGATCTTTCAAAACTAAAGTCGTACTTGTGCATCTAAAAATATTTTTTGCTATTTTTTAGGACAGTGCTATCACGCACTTGCAGTTTAAATCATGATCTACATCCATGAAATCAACATAAATTCATTTAAATGTGCGAAAGCAGCTAGAAATGTAGAAAATCCATAAAACTTGGGAGCTGTCCATCAAATATGGTCTACTTTCTGTGAAAATTGAAGTAGTGCCATTTTGCACGCTGTTTGTTTGTACTGGCTTCACAAAATACCCATTTTTTGACATTTAGAAAATGATGAACGGTTTTTTTTTTTGTTAAAAAAAGTTGAAAACTCTATTTGGAAACATTGTTTGTAATGGCAACATGCACCTATGTGACTAATTTGGGCACATTTATAATAAACTATGTAATGAATATGGCATCACTTCTGGTCATTTGACTACAAAGCCATGAATGTTCCTACACGATAGCAAGTTTTGTGAAGTTTTTTTTCTTTCGAATTTGTCGTATTGAAAGTTTGGTATTTTTCCTCGCAATGACTACGCATAAAAGGACAGCATGCGGGAGGATTGCGTTCTTCAAACTTGTATTCTTCTTTTTTCTTCCGTAACGGGTCAAAAATGGGCGGCATGGCTATTCATACCGAGGAGTAGAATCTTTCAAAACTCTTAAGTGGTTCTTCTGTATAGGTAATGTCAAAAGTAAAAAAAAGGCAATGCTTCTACCGGTTCCTCTCCTTTGTTATCAAACGGTTGTAGCTAATTAATAAATGAGGTATTGAATGTCATCGAAAATAAATAAAAGGGCAGCGCTCGTGTCGGTTCCTAAAATAGATAAATGTAATTTCATCACTAGTTGGAGGTGGTTTGTGACAAAAAAGAAGAAAAAAAAGGCTGGATGGATTTGGCGGTTAATTAACGACATAAAACTCCTCCCGCCCCAATCCCATACCGGAAGTGGATCCTCTAACATGAAGAAGAGAAGTCACCTAAGCTACAATTCCCTAACTTCCCTCCTTCACATCCATATGATTAAGGCTAAAATGACTTGAATTAATTTGCAAATTACAAATCTATTGTATACATTTACAAAAATTACATACAAACAAAATTATGGTGCAATAAAATTAATTTTAAATTTATTTACATGAACAGTAACCATGCACATAACCTGCTATAGTAGATAAATACTGTGTTCACTAAAATGACCCTGACTTTCCTTCTTTGTTTTGCACTAGCTTGCACTGTAGCTTAGGTGACTTCCCTCCTTTATGTTAGAGGATCCACTTCCTCCCATACCCCCTCCTTATCCTCTCTTGCTCTACCTGCCGCCATGACCACGGCCACGGGCATGGCCACCGGCGTCGCCATGGCTCCCTTCCTCTCCCCCGCCGCCGCCGCCGCTCACTCGCACATCCCCTCCGCCCTCGCCACTCCGCGTCCTCCGCCCACCCGTCGCTTCCGCCCACGCCCACGCCGTCTCCTCGTGTCTGCTCCGGCGGCCCACTCCGGCTCCGACGGGGCACCGCCGTCCACGCTCTCCTCCGCCGATTCCTCCCCATCCGGCTCCGGCAACAAGGGGGGCGGCGCGCTGACCTTCCAGCAGGCCATCCAGCGGCTCCAGGAGTACTGGGCCTCCGTGGGGTGCGCCGTCATGCAGTGCAGCAACACCGAGGTACCACCCACTTCCCCTTCTCTTCTCCTCTCTTCGCTAGCCAGATAGCTTCACCACCAGCAGCAGCATCAATGGCTGATAGATATAAAGATTCTGAATTTGCTGAATCAATGGACCAGGTCGGCGCCGGGACGATGAACCCCCTCACGTTCCTCCGGGTGCTGGGCCCGGAGCCGTGGAACGTCGCGTGAGTACCACCCTCCCATCTTATCCATCCAAGTTCTGTGCACATCTGCAAATGCAGTAGGATTCAGACAACCGAGTTACTACTGAATACTACTGTTGAATTGGAGTAGATGCTTGCAGTTCAGAGAATGCATTTGATTTTGTCCCCATTTCTGATTTGCTAACATGACGCTCTCTGTTGAATTGAAGCTATGTGGAGCCGAGCGTGCGGCCCGACGACAGCCGCTACGGCGACAACCCCAACAGGCTCCAGCGCCACACCCAGTTCCAGGTTGGTTCACAACATTGCCCTGTTTCACCCCCATTTATTTTGCTTGCTCAGACTGAAACCAGTTACTGACTCCTGACCATGCCTTCTGACCAACAACAGGTGATTCTGAAGCCCGATCCGGGGAACTCGCAGGATCTCTTCCTGCACAGCCTTTCAGCATTAGGTACATTACTTAAGCTACATATCCAGAGCATTATCTTTCTTTTTTTAAACCAATGAAGTCGGTGGTTGCTCATGAGCAGTGTTCTTAATTTCAGGTATCAACGTTCGTGAACATGACATCCGTTTTGTGGAAGATAACTGGGAGAGTCCTGTAAAGTTCTTCACCCTCACCGCCCCTTCACTTCTTGGGTGTTTACAACAGTCCTACTTTAATCGAATTCCGATGAGAATTTATACAGCATACCCACTTTGCCATACTAACCATTTGTTACAATCAAGTATTCTCCAGCGTGTTATTTTATTGATTGGCGTTTCTCCCATGCATCATTGACAGGTTCTTGGAGCTTGGGGGCTGGGATGGGAGGTTTGGATGGACGGCATGGAGATCACACAATTCACATATTTTCAGCAGGTAAAGCAAATCAAATCTGCACAAATTATGTGATTCTCTTTACGGTTGCTGCATATATCCTGCTTCAAGTACCGAAATCCCTTCTAATCTTGGATTTTTATTTATCTCCTTAAAATTTCATCACTCTAGTCTGGAAGCCTCCCCTTGCTGCCAGTTTCTGTGGAAATAACATATGGACTTGAACGTATCCTCATGTCACTTCAGGTAAGTCCACTAGTGTGGTTGTATATTTTACTCCATACGTGTAGAGTGTTAGTACAGTTCAATTTTTTTCCTGGATCTTGCCTCCTTTATCTGTATGCTCATGTGAAAATCCAATTTCGTTCTGACATCATAAAAAATAAATCTAATAGAGCAACCAAATTTCTCTGTTAAGCCCCTCAGTTTTTTTTTCCTCTACTAAGATATTTTCCAACTTGCTCTGCTAGGCCATATGCACATTGAAAGAGCTGACCTTACTTTGTTTTAGATGTTCTGACAGGGAGTAGATCATTTCAAAAAGATTCAGTATACTGAAGGAATTACGTATGGGGAACTATTCCTTGAGAATGAGTATGTTTCCTCTCCACAGTTTTGGAACTATACATGCTCTGCTTCATTATTCCTTTTCTCATTTTTTTTCTTCTTATCTACTATCATTCTTGTTGTTCCTGTTGAACTAGATGAATTGACAAGTATCACTGTTCCAGTCTATTACGAGTTTACGACTGTGCTTAGATCTCAGGACCTCATTTTTCTGGTGTCCTTGTGCAGGAAAGAGATGAGTGCATATTATTTAGAGCATGCAAATGTTGATCACATTCAAAAGCACTTTGACGATTTTGAAGAAGAGGCTCGGTCTTTGTTATCACTTGGGCTGCCAATTCCTGCGTATGTTTGACTGATATATTCTTCCTCTTCTTCTGCACTATCTGTGAACTGTTAAGAATTGATAAGGTTGTCTTGATTTCCAATGGATTAGGTATGACCAGGTCCTGAAGGCCTCTCACGCTTTTAATATTCTGGATTCGAGAGGTTTTGTTGGTGTAACTGAGCGTGCACGATACTTTGGACGCATGCGGAGGTATTTCCTTGTTTTCTTTCTCTGTGTTTTCTCATCATCGATCCTGGAGTTTTTTTTATCACTACTATAAAATTCACTTATTACCTAACCTCATTGATATGCGCTTGTTCCGAGTTAGCTGCATCCATATTATATTTTTCTTGTTCTAGTGTTTTACCATTCTTTATTCTTAGCTGGTGTTTATCAGTAAATTTCCCTTTTTTTTAGCTTTTGCAGTTAAATCAAAATATAATTCTAATGCTGACTCTTTTTGCGCAGTCTTGCTCGTCAATGTTCTCAGCTTTGGTTGAAAACACGAGAGGAAATTGGTTATCCACTGGGCACTTACCAAGAGGCTAATCTTGTATACCCCCATATCTCTGAAAAGCTCAGCAGAAAGGTATTTAGTTTACATTTGCTATGTATTGCTGAATGTGTTATTTTTAAACATATAATGTTGTGAATGTACATGTCGCAACATCCAACAAACACACCTTCTGACCTTGGACTTGGTTTCTGTCATTTAGGAAGTGCTGGGGCAGGCACAGGCATTTGTTCTTGAAATAGGAACGGAAGAGTTGCCGCCCCATGATGTGGTAGAAGCAACTGAACAAGTAAGTTTCTATTTCAACATGCTTTTGCATCGTAGTATAAACAACACAGTGACACTTGCTGAACATTTAAGTTATGATTCTGTCCTTCTGATCTTCCCCAGCTTGAGAAATCTCTAGTTCAAATACTAGGGAAGCGTAGACTGAGCCATGGGAAGGTGCACTCCTATGGGACACCACGGAGATTAGCGGTATCACTACCATCTTGAGTCTTCCTTCATCTAATGTCTAGTTTCTCAATCAGCTTTCAGTGGATTATTTTATATCTATTTTTATATCATCATGTTTGACCCAGGGCACAGTTCCGAACTTTTGATGCTCTGAGACAAAAATAAGTTTTGATAAAATCTGATATCTAGTGCACAGTGCATGATGGAGAAACATGAAATCAGTCAGTAGGGTTATCTGTCCTTTCCATGGTAGCAACAGAAGTGTAGACAGAGTTAGGAATATATCTCGTTGTTGTATGGAAATTTATAGAAAATTGATATGCATTAAGAAGAAGGCATATCCCAAAGAAGAGATATCTTGATAGACATATTGTACTTACTATGATTGTTTGTGAAGCTATAAGAGGCTCAGCTTTGATTTGCAGGTTGTTGTTGAAAATCTTAGTATGAAGCAAATGGAGGAAGAGATTGAGTTACGCGGTCCACCAGTTACAAAGGCATTTGGCCAGGATGGAAAACCCACTAAGGTTAGATATATCCAACGAGAAGCTGGACTTATCTCTGGTATCCTTCTGTTGCTTATTCCTTGGGTTTCTCTGGTTATCTGCGCTGTTTTTAATATTTCTCTGTCCAATTCAGGCTGATTAGGAACAATGTTTTGGAACTCTTTTTCTCTTTTCTAATGAATGTTGGTCCCTGTTCATTTTCAGGCCGCTGAGGGGTTCTGTCGAAAAAATAATGTTCCCTTAGATTCCTTATATAGAAAAATTGACGGTATGCAACTCATGCTTTTGCCTTCAGAAAGTTGGTTGCTAACTTCGAGCTCTATGTTTTGTTCTTCTGAAATTTTCGTTTCTGTGGCATATTAGCATCTGTGTGTAGCTTATTGGGAAGGGATTTCTAGAATTCATCTCCCTTTCTTATTTCTGCTTGCATTTTAGACCACAACAAATCTACCTTAGAACCGATGATCCAAATGTCCCTCGTTTCCATGAGGGATTTTTAGCACAATGTTAGGTTCAACTCTCAATTCTTATTCTGCATAAACTATTTCGTACCAAACAACTGGGGTACTATTTTGATTAGATTAATCCAATTCACCAACACAAATTGTAGGCCTTATAACTTCACTCTACTTAATGAAGAGATGTGCAAACACGCTTGTTACATTCTCTAAAAAAACATGTTAACTCTGATTTACTGTATGGCTACATTGAGACTCTCCACTGAACTACATGTTTGAAGAGGTCTGAACTTTGTTGAGCTTATTCTTTTCCAGGTAAAACAGAGTATATATATGCTCGTGTCAAAGAGTCTGCACGATACGCTGATGAGGTTAGTTTTTATCCTTCATATTTTTGACAGAATTATATCAGGAAATGCAGTAAGTACGGCCTTTGGTTGTTGATAAAAGCATAGGATTCTTTGACGCTTCCTTCATCAACAGCATTTGCAAGAGAATCAAAAAGGTGTTCCTTGGTTCTGGGGGGTTTGAGGAATGAGCTTTTGGGTGGTGGGAATGAGAATCATAACCTGTCTGAATTTCTCTGTGGTACCTGTGTGTATTTATGGTCAAGAAATCAGCCTGATTATGTAACTTGTTTAACAAATTTTGGAAAATCTTCTAGATTAAGCAAATTATAGGTACTCCATCACCCGACATTATTATGGTTTGTCAAGGAGCAAACTCCACAGCTCACAATAAACTTAGTGACATGTCCTGTGCTGCCACGTTAGTATTTTGTAGGATGAGAAACTATAATTGGCTATTGATGATTGGTAATAATTTAAATCTCATGCTCAGCACCCTGCATGGTGCGCCATTCATCATCTAGCACACTAGAATGCATGTCGTAGTTCTTGGCTTCCATTTTCTCTGGCCCTGCTCAACAACTGTAGCATGTGAATTGCAGGTTCTATCCGAAGATTTACCTACTATTATATCTGGCATTTCATTCCCCAAGTCAATGCGCTGGAACTCAAATGTACGTGTAGATCACATTACAGGTTTAATATTCGCATGCTATATACTCCCTCCGTTCCAAAATAGATGACTCAACTTTGTACTAACTTTAGTAAAAGTTGGGTCATCTATTTTGGAACGGAGGGAGTACATTTCTATTCTGTAACATTTTGGAGTTATTTCACTTGTAGATTGTGTTTAGTCGCCCTGTACGCTGGATCATGGCACTTCATGGAGATCTTGTTGTGCCATTTTCTTTTGCTGGCATCTCAAGGTAACATTTTAGTGTGTGATAAACACTTAAATTATATTTTTGTAGTGTGATGATATGCATAAAAAAATAAAAGGAACAAAATTTCTATGCCTTTTGTTGTGTGTTTTTTCCGTACAAAATCCTAAAACGACCATGATGTGCTATTGGGACAGTGGGAGCCAGTCATGTGGCCTTCGTAACTCCTCTTTGGCGAATTTTAAGGTACAGATTGGACTATCATGTGCATAAGTTTATTTTGTACTCCAGTTCTGACTTCTATTTTGACATAAATATTGCGGTGTAAACTGTCAAGTATCATATCAAGTTACCCACACTGTATTGCCAAGATCGATATTGAAACGCTGTAGTTCCATTTCCCTTTTCAGGGTAATAATATCTGTCCTGGCTCTTGTAATGGACAAAAACCATGTTAACTACAGTAAAATCTTATCAGTTATTAATGTTCTTGACAGAATCTTCTTGTTTGTTGAGAAAAAGTGCTATCTTATTTTCTGTAGAGGGATCAGGGATTTCACTCTTTGTTGTGTGACATGCTAACAGCTGTGCTTGCTGTCTCCAATATTCAGGTGGAAACTGCAGAATCATATTTGCAGACTGTGGAAAAAGCTGGGATCGTGATTGATATGCAGGTTAGATAAGCAAATATAAGGCTTTCATACGCAGTCTGAGATCTCATGTTCTTTTTGTAGATCATTGAACACATGCCCTTTTGGTAGGTTTCATAGCAGAATGTTATAATTTTCTGCGCAATCTGTTTCACTTGAGGCTAACTTGTTTAGCCTAGAGAAAACAGGGAAAACATGCAATGGGCCCATTAATTCTTTTAGTTAATTAGTATTCCAGGTTTCATTCTGCCTCAATTTTTATATAACACTCACTTTATTGCAGGAGCGCAGAGCAAAAATCTTGGATGACTCTAGTACATTGGCTAAAGGAGTTGATGGGGATTTCATTGCACCTGATAGCTTGCTGCAGGAGGTAGATTTTTTTATTTTCCATTTTGCATATTTTTTGGGTTGAAACTGGAAGTTATCCTAAAACATTCTAAACCACAATGCAGGTTGTCAATCTTGTGGAGGCGCCTGTGCCCATTCTTGGACGATATGATGATTCCTTCCTAGAACTTCCGAAAGATGTGTTAACAACGGTATGCTCAGATTTTGATGGCGATGCCTATAAACTACACTACATTTTGTTGGTTCTGATGATGCAGTCATCAAATGATAAGTCCAATGACATGTTTTGTGCTTTAAGAATTACTCAACTGAAAGGAATTATCTGATAATATGCATGTTTCCTAATGAAAATTACAACTGCAGGTTATGCAGAAACACCAGAGGTATTTTCCTGTAACCTCCAAGTCTACAGGCGATCTGCTACCATATTTTATTACTGTGAGATGATTTCTGCACTTCTATATACTTTACAATTGGTTAGTGATTAGTCTTCGTCCTAATTCACCATTTGTTGTTAGGTTGCTAATGGTTCTATTAGTGAAGAAGTGGTCCGTAAAGGCAATGAAGCTGTACTCAGGTTATACAAAGGCCCAATGAAGATTTTCTGAATCATTATTTTACTGTGCAAATTTTCATTTTAGAGCCAAAGTTTTGGCATGAACAAATAGTAGCACAGTCAAGTTACTAGCACTATTTTTGAATTGTTTTTCATCTTGGCCTCTGCCTTTTTTTATTTGCAAAGAGAACTTAGACAAATATACATTCTGAATTGGCATACAAATACAGGGCAAGGTATGAGGATGCTAAGTTCTTTTATAAGATGGATACACAAAAGAATTTGTCTGAATTCCGAGGCCAGCTGAAGAGCATTCTCTTTCATGTGAGTTGTGCTGAATTTTCCTTGGATTCTTGTGTTCTGCTTATTCTTATTTTATCTGCACCACATTGAATAGGAAAAACTTGGTACAATGCTCGACAAAATGGTGCGCGTTGAAAATGTTGTTGCAGAGTTGACCCTTGTTCTCGGGATAAATGAGGGGATGATCCCACTTGTCAAAGATGCAGCTGCATTGGCTATGTCAGATCTTGCCACTTCCATTGTTACGGAATTTACTTCACTCGCTGGAATTATGGCACGCCATTATGCTTTAAGGGATGGTCTTCCGGAAGAGGTACATTCGTTGCCAACTCTTAAGAGGGAAAGTAAAGCCGGTCCTCAACTTTGGCTGAGAAAATATTCATGTCAAAGATTGCAGAATCACTATTCGAGATAACACTTCCAAGGTTCTCTGGCGATGTTTTACCAAAAACAGATGTTGGCATAGTCCTTGCGGTTGCTGATAGGTACTTCCTACACATATATTGCCATCTGTAAACAGATGCTAAACTGAAAATAAAATACAGGAACAAACATTCTAAATAGCGGGCTATAGCGTCGCTATAGCGTTTAGAAGAGGTCTGCCACTAAGTGGCATAGCCCACTACTTAGAACTATGATATTCGGAGAACCTTGCTTCTGCTAATGATTTTTTTTATTTTCACAGATTGGACAGCCTAGTGGGTCTGTTCGGAGCTGGATGTCAGCCAAGTTCTTCGAACGATCCATTTGGACTGAGAAGGATCTCTTATGGATTGGTAAGGGGTGCTGAAACTGCAAATATCATTAAATGTATAATATTTTTATACAGATCCAAGTATTAGTTGATAATATATTTTATACAGGTTCAAATATTGGTTGAGAATAAGAAGAACTTTGACCTCACGAAGGCCTTGACCTTGGTGGCACAGGTGCAGCCTATAAGAATAGACAATGACGTTATAAATGAGGTCAGTATATATTTCAGATCATCACTGTGTTACTATGTTCATATGAGTACATGGTTTTTGACAACTCTGATCAAATTTATTCTTAGGTAGTGCAATTTGTAACACGGAGACTGGAACAACTTTTGGTATGTATCTCCTTGACCTGTAATGACAAAAGAGTTATTACTTATTAGTTATTACGCATAAGGCTGTTCTTCTCCAAGATTCTTGTATTCTACCCTCTTGGGATGTACTGAGAAAAGAAATATAAGATACCCTCTCCGTTTCATAATTCTTGTTGTGGTTTTAGTTCAGATGGAGTACATAGACTATATGTGAGTAAATTTCATGTCCTTTTGAAATGACTCATTGGTTCCTCATTTTTCATCAGGTGGATGAGGGAATTAACTATGAAATAGTTCGGTCGGTGCTTATGGAGCGTGCGAACTGCCCTTATCTGGCTTCACAAACGGCAGCTGAAGTAAGAAATTATAGTGTTACAGTTTTATGTGCTTAGCACCTCTGCTGAAATTTATGGAAGCGTCCCGGGTTTGTGGTGATGGTCTTGCTATGTGGAAACTTGCAGATGGAAGCATTTTCAAGAACTGAAGATTTCCCAAAAATTGTTGAGGCGTATTCCAGGCCAGTTCGAATTATACGTGGGAAGCAAATCGAGTCTGCTTGGGAGGTACTGGCTGTTTTAACGTAGACACGTGCCATCACAATTGAGTAACAATCTCAGAGCGCAGCTTGAATTAGGAACTAACCTTGCCGTTGTACCATCTATGGACGACCTGCCTCACCATGAAACATGAATGCAATATGCAGGTTGACGTAAGCGTATTCGAGAAGGACGAAGAAAAGGTCTTGTGGAGCGTCTATTTGGAGGCTGTCGACAAGATCCATCCTGGTAACAGAAGACTATCTTCATTTCTCAAAGCGACACGTATCAGGTCCACAGTTCATACAGCTCAACTCTGCGCTATTCTGTTCACCGCTCTTGCAGGTGTTGACGTCAAAACCTTCGTCGAGGCCTCCATGCTTCTGATACAGCCTTTGGAAGATTTCTTCAACAATGTTTTTGTCATGGCGGTGAGAGTAGAAACTCTTTGTTTTCCAGATCTATTGCGATTCATTCCATTTTACCGTTTGACCGTGTGTAGATGCACATGTGACTTTGCTGATTAACCTTTGTTTTTATCTCGTGATGGCGCCCATTGGACAGGAAGATGAGAAGGTCCGCAACAACCGGCTGGCACTACTACAGAAGGTTGCGAGTTTGACGAAGGGGATAGCCGACCTCTCGGTTTTACCAGGGTTTTAGTTAGTCTTGGAGCGAGCTGAGAGCGTGCGTCCCATTTTTGAGCTGGTGTCATTAAGTTGGAGCCATTTTTTTTGTACTTTTGTTACTGGTCATTCATCTGGTGGAAAATTACTGGGAGAAGAATGAGAATGTAACTACAAGGGATCGTCTTTGATTGGAGGATATGAGTTATGAGGTGTAACAACAAGATGAAAATGTATGTATGTAGTTGCTGGTCACTTTACCGGGTTGTTGTTGTACTATAATCCGGGTCAATAGCATACGTAGTTATTTTAGTAAGGGCCTTCACATTACAATGGAAGAAGAGAAATCCTGAGGGCACCTATGTATGTATGTTTGTACTCTTATGTATTAAATCAAAATGTTGCTGAATTCTTCCGGCAACAATGTCTGTGATGTGACTTGCATTTACCCGTGTATGATATGGTTGTGTTAAGTAAACTGAACCAAAGCCACTAGCTAATGTCAGACGGAACACAGAGTATTGCAAGTGCAGTAAAAGAAGGAAAAACATGTTCAACCTTTCCTTGTTTTCCGTTGAAGGTTGTTCAAACGACTCTGAAGAAATAAACAATTTCATCTAAAAGAAAGAATAAACAATTGGAAAGAAAAATCGTGATTTCACACTCCTAGAGCAAATTAATCTATACCAAACTACGAGTAAATACATTTTCAGAACAGCTGACTGAATATCACCGGGTCCAAATTGTTTTTTATTCAGAGTTTGGAAAATCTTGAACAAAACTAGGAGCAAGCTAGAGACTGAATTCGATGTTTGAGAAGTAACTGAGAGTTCTGTTTTACTGTAGAGATAAAGTTGGGTGTGATGGAGATGAAGATCATCAGAACACCATAGAAAGCGTCAAAACATTATTGGAACACAAATTGCAACTGGAAATAACAGCTAGTAGTGAATAAAACTCGGATGTTTCTGCAGGCACTTTCTCTGGAACTCGTTCATGTCGTCTCTTTTCTGTATCATCAGCGGAGCTCTCCCAGGAAATTCAGACTGAACAGCAACTCGCATGTCGTCTCTTTTCTGCCAGCACTGCATGGAAATAGGAACAGAAACTCCGTGTCATTCAAAGAAAACAATTATACAAAGTGAGTACATGGTAAGTGACTTACTCATATCTTGCATGCATCCAACCTTTATTCAGTTGACCCACTCAGCAACCCATCACGGCGCACGCAATCCAACGGTTGCCCACGTATGGCCTTGTGGCAAACAAGTTCCACACAGGTGATTGCCCATCTGGGGTCCATGAATGAAGCTCAACCACCTTTTCATCAGTAGAATTGATTGGACGCCCAATAACAATCAGCCGGTCACCACACGCTCGGATACCCATGTCGCTGCCCTCGTCCTTAGACTGTACAGGCAATTTTCCAAGAGCGGTCCACTTGTTTTGCAGCTTATCATACTGCTTCAAATCATTCTCACTGTAATCAGCGGCATAAAGCTCATTGTTGACAACTGCAAGGCGCAGAGGGGCTCCATCACCTGTCTCGTTGATCCCCTGAGACATGTTGTCCATGAGCCTCCATGACCGCAGGTTCGAGTCATACTCCTCACCGCATGTCAATAGCTCGCGGATATTGTTATTACCACCGATCACATAGAACTTGCCATCCATGAACGCACCAGAGCATCCGTACCTAGCCCTATTCATGCTGGGAAGGGGTGTCCAAGTATGTGTCTCTGAGTCGTACATCTCTGCGGAACTCAATACACTACCAGAAGAAGAATCTAGGCCTCCCGCAACATACGCCTTTTCACCGACACTTGCTGACCCAAACCTGACCCGCGGGGTGTGCATCACATCCGCCAGCCCTGTCCATGAATTGGTAAGGATGCTATATCTCAAGGCAACCCTTCCGCGGTCCCCAAACACCAGCAGCTCGGTTCCTACACCAAGCGACTCCCAGTAAGAGTAAGAGCTTTGAGCCGGTGGCATCTTGGGCACTTGGATCCAGCGCCCAGTGGACGGGCCATAAGCCTCCCACTCCGGCGGATTCTTACCCCGGGAGAGGTAGATCCAGTGCTCTGCGACCTCGTTCTTCCGACGCAGGCGGTAGATGTCCCCGTTGCGAATCACTGAATTGAAATCACGGTTGAGGGAGGCGATGGCGCCATATTCCCACCTGGACAGGCGGTGGAGGCAATACATGAAGAGGTCACGACCTATCACACCAATGGTATTGCTCCATGACACCTCTCCACCTGACAAAAGTCAACAAATTAATTGACGGGTAATTTATCACCTAATCCTGAATTCCTGATGGCAAATTGTCTCTGTTAGAGAAGTATACCTGGAAGTGGAACATGCAGCGGGCTGGAAGCAGACTCCGGTGACCTTGCTGATATCCTACAGATGACCATGATCAGTTAATTTAGGTAGAAGAATTGAAGAGTTACGACAGCCATATGCTCGATGCCTTGTTGAAGAATTGAAGAGTTACCTTTTATCACCATGGGAACCAGAATCCACTTGTTGCACGTCAATTATAGGATTGTTCGGATGATTACTAACTACGCCGATCCTCGAGACATACTGTAGATCAGCAGCTGCACCCCCAAATTTAGCGGAGACCTCTTTCAGGCCTGTCATATGCTCGATGCTGACTAATGCAGTACCATGCCGATATTGTTTCCACTGCTCAGACTTTGAAAAAAGTTCAAGTCGTTGGTCCATTTGTGGGATGGCGTCGAAAACGAGCCTGAGCTTCCAGAGATTAGGCATTGCGTCCGCCTCAAATTTTAGCCAAGCTATTCCACTCATGAACCTCAGCTTCAAGTACTTGAGAGCTGTGAATCCAGCAGCCGTGCCAAAGATTATCTTAATATTAGGCGACTTCTCAACATACAACGACAGAGCAGTGAGGGCAGGCAACCCTCTAAGAATATCAACATCATTTACTGACAGTCCATCCACTGCAATCCTCAGAATGCATAGGTTACCAAGTTGGATCTTCCACAAATGCATATCACAAAATATGACGGGGCTGTTAGGTGAGACCTCAATTCTCTGGGTATGGTGGTTAGGTTTATCCAACATCCACAAAACTCTTGATTTTGAAGCGTCACCATAGCTAACCGAGGATCCGTGAGCCACCAGTTTTACAGTTTTCAGGCTGTCATGTTCGTACATTAAATAATCCAGAGCATGCATGCTTCTCTTCAGATCGCCGGAATCAGAAGAAGGCGGGGTAGAAATGCAAAGATCCTGCAGGTGGTTCGGCTTGCAAAGGCTGAGATCGTCACCGACAGACCAATCCAACAGATTTGTGTGAGGAGGAAGACTGAGGTGCAACAAGCGAGGGAGATATATACAAGAAGACTGAGGTGCTTCTTGGTGTATCCATAACGTCCAGTGTTTCCAAACACTGCAGACCTCTCATACGTCTCGGAAGTTTTATGCAGACATCACAAACAATCTTCAGACATCTAAGATGGAAAAGTTCTGAAATCCTAGTGAGGTCTACGGCCAGGTCTTGGTCGCCATTATGATGGCCAGATAGCTGAAGGTTCAGAACACGAACAAGCTTGAACTCTCCAATGCAAGGCATGCACTCTGATACTCCAAAAATTCCAAGTGAACGTACTTGTGAGTTGTGACTTTCTGATGTTTGCTGGTATCTTGGCATATTTTGCATCACCAAGTTGGAGAGACAGTCGACGGACCTTATGAGAAAGTGCCAAAATCTTTCGATTGTAATCTACTACCACAATGAAATTCTCTTCAGCAGACTTGTGCACAATAAGATCATGCACCACGGCATGAACTGTGCAGGATACCACCTCATTGTTGAAGTTGATAGACACAGGTTGGATGAATCTTCTATCAACTAGTTCATCGAAATACATCCCTGCAACTTCTTCCATATTCTGCCTTTCACTTGCAACAAGAAACCCTTCAGCCACCCATTGCCTGACCAGGTCATGCTTGAAGATTATGGAGCCTTCTGGATACATACAGAGCTGGAGCAAGCATGTCTTGAGGTAATGAGGAAGGCTGTTGTAGCTGAGGTTCAGTACTTGTCTCGTTCTTTCTGAAGTTGAATTTGATGACAAACAAGACACTAACGAATCATGTATGTGTGTCAATAAATCCACTGATACAGTAGGCTGGTTTGCTAGCAGACTAGCAATGCTGATGGTGGCTAGCGGCAGACCACCACATATTTCTACAATTTGGCTTGAAACTTGTTTGAATTCTTCAGGACAGTCATTTTCAGAGCCAAAAATCCTGCCAAAGAATAGCTTCCTTGAGTGATCATCATCCAAAGGTTTCATCTCAAATACTTGTTCTGGGTTATCACAGCCACATGCTAATGCAACATCTTCAATCTGTGTAGTTGTTATTATTCTGCTGCCTTGACTACCCTTGGGAAAAAGCTGATTAATAACATCCCATGCTGATGTATCCCACAAATCATCAACAACAACTAGATACCTGCACGCATGTCACATTTATTGTCAGGCAAACGGCATAGACACTTAGATAGGCTAGAAAAGAATGTATTTTTACTTTTTAGTCCATACATGTCCAGGACTTATAGTATTAACCTGAAGTTAAATATTACTGCCAGCATCAAGTTAGTGCTGACTTGTAGAGTAGAACTAATGACCTGTAGAGTAACAACCTGAAGTTATGTATCAACCAGAAGTTAACCTGAAGAGTTACACTAATGGCCATTGAATCGACAGGCTTACTGAAGCTTTTCTAGCTTACTGAATCGAGGTTTTCTAGAATACCATAAAGCTAGTATGAAAAACATACTTCCAGAAACTGACTTATTTTTGTGAAAAACGAAAAGAGCAACCTGTAGGGAAATAATATAATATACAGAGATTCCTGATATAGACAATTCCTGATACACTGATGCATACAACTAGTACATACTATTTGGATGTGGAAAATAAAGTACCTTTTGCCATGTAGACAATTGCTGATATTTTCAGCAGTAATGCGAAGTTCATCAGAAGTGTCTTGGCTTGCTTGGGGCTGCTTCCGCTGGAATTGTGATAGCATGTCGCGAAAAAGCCTCTTCATATCAGGCTTTTTGGACACCCGGACGAAAGCCCGGCAATGGAATTTCCTCCCAATTTTATTGTACAACACTTTGGCAAGCATTGTTTTACCAAGACATCCAAATCCATTAATAGACACCACCTTCAGCTGCTGATCCGTGTCGTTAGCCAGAGAGTTAATAAACTTGCTCATCCGACCATCAATTACTAGGCCGGAACAAGTTTTCTCACAAGGCAGTGGCGGCATTGGCATTATAGGCCCAATGGCTAAAAATCTACGTGTCGCCGAGGTGCTACAACAATGGAGCTGGTACCTCTCGTACCGTCGGATAGCTTCCTGGGCATAGATCCTGAATTCTGATACCTTTTCAACCATCTGCTGGTACCACTTGAGCTTCCTGGGAGCACGAATGACATCAACATGAATGATTTTGGAGATAACATGTCCTGACACATCAGGAGCTGCATATTCAATCTGTTTCTGCCACTTGAGTCTCTTGGGAATCTTAACATGAGTCATCTTGTGGTCAGATTTGTAGCCAAGAGACTCAGGGGGTACAAAGTTGTCAATGCAATCTTGGATGTCATAAGATAACTCCCGTGCTTCTTTCATCCAGCACTTGGCCGCCAGGGGAGGGTCCTCCACGTCTAACAGATCTTCAAGGTATGCGCCTATTTCTTCAAGATCATCTTTGAGGAGCTGCGATCTATCATTGACCCCCTTGGTCAGCTTGCATCCATTAGGACCTAGCATCAGGTCAAGCTTCTTAAGAAGGGGTCTCATGGCACCCAGAGAAACACTGCTACTGGCATCCATCTCTCTGCCTCTACCTCCTATTGAAACATCTGGAAAAAAAAAACACAGACGAGAAAAAACGATTTAATTTACACAATGGATGTTGCATGTAATACATAACTACCAGTACATGTCACACTCACATCTGTTTCTATTCACATATCTGACATTCAGAAAAGCCAAATTATATCGATTCTGTACTTTACACTTCACTCACCATATCCACCAACATATTTAAATTGCGGAACAAACAAGTTGCTTATAGATTTTTTTTAAAGAGTAGACTTTATTGATTGAAAATAAAGCATCGAAGATTCAAGCACAATGAGTTTGTCTGCATGGCTAGGACCCCCATAACCAACACTAACACACACACAAAGAACACATGCATGGCTAATTTTGCCCTCTTACATGAACGCTATAGATCATTTGTTATTGAGTGTTTGCTGTCTTCATAGGCACAATTTGAAGTGCACTCTTCGTTTGGGAGACAGTGCGTTTGATCATGGCGGGAGTTACAACCGTTTACGTATGCTGGAGGGAGGGTAATTACACACACACACGCGCGCGCGCACACACACACGCACACACGCACGCACGCACACACACACGCACGCGCGCGCGCGCACACGTACACACACACACACCAAAAACACGGGCAAAGAGAAAGTTCACAAAAGATGGAAGCTCAACCTTGTTTATTCAACCAATTTGGCTGATGATCCACTATGATGTATGTAATCTTGTGTCTGACCAGTTGTGGGTCTGACCAGTTGTAGTCGTGTTTTCTTTTTGTTTTAATTTTTGTTTGGTACTCGATGACTTGAACTTTTTTTCATGTTTACTAAAATTGGTTGTGTGCATCTTCTGAAATAAGGGCAGCACATTTGGGATTACCTAATTAGCTTGCGCACATTGCTATGTCATTGTGATGACCAGTCGGGTCTCATCTAGTGTTATTATGGTTTTGCTAACCTATGCTTGCACTAGTGCAAATTCTGCTCTTAAGCATCCCCCCAACCCAATCGCACATGCTAGTGATGAAAAGAAGTTCACACGATTTCACACAGTTGAACGTGTGTACTATATAGATGGCATTTTATGCCTAACCTGTTGGCTTTTGATCTCTTGATCAGATCACCCAGGATCACCACGTACGTACAACCAGCTAGCAAGCAAGCTAGCAGGCAGCTTAATTGATTCTGGACGTAACGTACGTGTAGCAGGGACGAGTGATCGAAACTGGACAGAGGAAACACTGTTTCACCGCAGGCCGTTCCCTGCTCAGTCTACCTGTCGTGCAAAGTGATGCACTCGAGCTGCTCCATGGTGATCTATGTGGCCCTATCACCCCAGCAACTCACGGAGGAAAGAAGTATTTCTTTCTTGTGGTAGATGACTACTCGAGATACATGTGGGTCGTGCTCCTACGATCTAAAGATGAGGCGTTTGAAGCGTTTAAGAAGCTGAAGGCTGCAACGGAGATGGAACACAAGCTGAAGGTTCGCGCTCTACGGACAGATCGCGGCGGAGAGTTTACGTCAAACGAGTTCAACAACTACTGCGAGAAGATTGGCATAAAGAGGTTCCTCACAGCACCTTATACGCCATAGCAGAACGGGGTTGTTGAAAGGCGCAATCGAACCGTCGTTGACATGGCGAGAAGTTTACTCAAGAGCAAGAACTTGCCAGGGACCTTTTGGGGAGAAGCTGTCTCGACGGCGGTCTATCTTCTCAACCGGGCTCTAACGAAAGCAGTGATCGGCAAGACTCCGTATGAAGCAATATACGGACGTAAGCCGAATGTGTCTCATCTACGGACGTTCGGGTGCGTGGCCCATGTGAAGACAGCGGAGCCGCATCTCTCAAAGCTTGCCGATCGTAGCACCAAGATGGTGTTCATCGGATACGAGAGGAGTTCCGGCACAAAGGCATACCGCTTCTATGATCCACAAACCAAGCGTCTACGGATTTCACGCGACGTTGTTTTTGAAGAAAACAAAGCGTGGAATTGGAGCGCAGCAGCCGACGATGCTTCAAACGGTAACATATTCACAGTTGATTTTCCAACTGATGATGATGCAGGGGAAGACGTCCAGGTGGTTGGCAAGACGCCCAACCAAGGTGACTACAATGGTAGTGATCATTATGGTGCCGACACCGACGATGACACGCATGGGTCGCAAGGTCATAGCGACAACGACGCGCAAGACACGGGTGGAGATCTCGGCAACGACATCGACAATGAGGCGCATAGTGATGATGACAATCAAGATGATGGTCACGATCACGACGACTACGCCGACGACGCGGATGCCAACGACCCGGCATCTACCATGCCCGAGACCTAGCCGTCTTCCTCAAGTGCATCGACGCCGACACAATTTGTGTCGCCTCCTTCGCAAGCCACAACGGATTCTTCCGGGCCTCGTCGCTACAAGACCCTCAAGAAAGTCTATAAGTACGCAAAGCCAGTTATGCTCGAGTACTCCGATTTGTGTTTACTCGGAGTTGAGGAGCCGGCGAACTTCGTAGAGGCGAGCAAAAGTTCAAGTAGGATGCACGCCATGGATGAGGAGATGAAGGCGATCGAGAGCAATGGCACGTGGACTTTGGTAACCCGACCTCCGAACCAAAAGGCCACAGGTTTGAAGTGGGTTTACAAGTTGAAGAAGGACACGAAGGGTGCCATTGTGAAGTACAAGGCAAGACTCGTTGCAATGGGCTACGTACAACGTCAAGGAGTTGACTATGAGGAGGTGTTTGCACCGGTTGCTCGAATCGAGACGGTGAGAGTGCTCCTAGCTTTGGCAGCACAAGAGGATTGGAAGGTTCATCATATGGATGTGAAATCCGCTTTCCTCAACGGTGACCTCAAAGAAGAAGTGTACGTGGAACAACCCCACGGCTACGAGAAGAAAGGCGAAGAAGGGAAAGTTTACAAGCTCAAGAAGGCACTTTACGGGCTGAAGCAAGCGCCAAGAGCTTGGAACGCAAAGTTAGACCGAAGTTTGATCTCACTCGGGTTCAAAAGATGTCCCCACGAGCACGCGGTCTATACAAAGAACTCCAAAGAATCGAACCTGCTTGTTGGAGTTTATGTCGACGATCTAATTATCACTGGAGACAGCGTGCCAGAAATTGAACGTTTCAAGGCGCAGATGAAGAAGAAGTTTAGTATGAGCGATATGGGATTACTCAGCTATTACTTGGGCATCAAAGTGAAGCAAAGCTCCGGGGAGATTTCCCTATGTCAATCGGCTTATGCGGTCAAGTTATTGGACAAGTGTGGCATGATAGATTGCTACGAGACACAAGCTCCAATGGACCAACGCCACAAGTTTAGCAAGCGTAGCTCAAATCCGCAGGTGGACACCACAATGTATCGAAGCGTTGTGGGCAGCCTAAGATATTTGGTGCATACCCGACCTGACTTGGCTTATTCAGTCGGGATCGTGATTCGTTTCATGGAGAATCCGACAACCGAACACATGAGCGCGGTCAAGCAAATCTTGCGCTATGTGAAAGGCACTATTAATCTTGGCTGCACGTACAGAAAGGGAAAGGAAGGATTGATCCTTCATGGATACTCAGATAGTGACATGGCAGGTGATGTTGATGACCGGAAAAGCACAACGGGCATGATATTCTATCTTGGCCCAAATCCTATCAGCTGGAATTCTCAGAAGCAAAAGGTGGTTGCACTGTCTTCATGCGAGGCTGAATACATAGCAGCAAGCACGGCGGCTTGTCAAGCAGTGTGGCCGAGAAGACTCCTAGCTGATCTTGCAAAGCGGGAGGTGAAGAAGGTGTCACTAAAGATTGACAACCAAGCTGCAATATCATTGTGCAAGAATCCGGTTCATCACGAAATGAGCAAGCACATAGATACCCGGTTCCACCATATCCGGGAGTGCATTGAGGAAGGGATGATCGAAGTTCAACACGTGAACACGAACGACCAGCTTGCCGACATTCTCACGAAGTCCCTCGGTCGACAGAAGTTCATCGAGATGAGGCAGAAAGTCGGAGTGCAAGCAATGGAGACAAAGCAACCAGATTAAGGAGGTGAATGTAAGAGTTAATCTAGTTGTAGTATTAGGTATGGTCACGTAGTACTCCAAAGAGTCCTAGTACTAGTCGTCTTAGTGTTCACATAAGTAAACCGGACAAGTGTTTGTACGAGTCCGGGTCTCGTGTTGGTCGCCGACTCGGCTACGTGTTGGACGGGGTGGCTGTATCCCTTTATATACTGAGCAAATAAACGAAAAGGTGCAAGTCGACCGCACCGCAGAAACAGTGTTTCCTCTGTCCAGTTTCGATCGCTCGTCCCTGCTAGACGTACGTTACATCCAGAATCAATTAAGCTGCCTGCTAGCTTGCTTGCTAGCTGCCTGCTAGCTTGCTTGCTAGCTGGTTGTATGTACGTGGTGATCTTGGGTGATCTGATCAAGAGGACAGAACCTTGCCCGCAAATCTCCACATTTGAACCATCACCGAACTTGACCGAGCCTTGAACATCATATTCCAGCTCGAGGAACTTCTCCTTGCACCCCGTCATGTGGTTACTAGCACCCGTGTCTAGATACCACGACACGTTCTGATTCCCGGATAACTTCGGTGTTACTTTCTTCTCATGAAGCAGCACCTTCCGGTTTGGTTTCACAACCGCTGTTTGGACGAGATCACAAACTTTGGCCATCAGAAGACCTGGACGTTCGTCTTCCTGCTTTGCCAAATTTGCCTTGATCTCCCGCTTATTTTGCTCCGGACAATTCTTCGCAAAGTGACCCATCTCGTTGCAGTTATAGCACTTGACCTCGGACATATCCAAGTTCCATGGCTTCCGCTCTTTAGATCGGTCCGCCTTACCACGACCTTGTGTGGTCGCCTACTCGGCTACGTGTTGGACGGGGTGGCTGTATCCCTTTATATACTAAGCAAATAAACGAAAAGGTGCAAGTCAACCAAGAACCCGCCACATACTCGATCAACATGGTCGATAAATGGCATCCCGGATACCATCTCCATCTTCGACATCTTCTTCAAGGCGTAGAAGTTAACGTGTCCAAATCTAGCATGCCATAACCACGAATCATCATCACTCTTGGCGAGCCAACACTCCGGTTGAGATTGATCAAGGTTGAGGATATAGAGCCTGTTCCGCGTGCGATTCACGCGCGCTAGCACGTTTCGGAGGTTGTCGAAGATCGTCATCACTCCGTTCTCGATATCCACCTTGCATCCATTCTCGTCAAGTTTCCCGACAGAGATGATGTTGTTGCGAAGCCGTGGGATGTAGTATACTCCGATGAGTATGCGATGTTCTCCTGTGAGATCCTCGAAGAGGACAGAACCTTGCCCGCAAATCTCCACATTTGAACCATCACCGAACTTGACCAAGCCTTGAACATCATATTCCAGCTCGAGGAACTTCTCCTTGCACCCCGTCATGTGGTTACTAGCACCCGTGTCTAGATACCACGACACATTCTGATTCCCGGATAACTTCGATGTTACTTTCTTCTCATGAAGCAGCACCTTCCGGTTTGGTTTCACAACCGCTGTTTGGACGAGATCACAAACTTCGGCCATCAGAAGACCTGGACGTTCGTCTTCCTGCTTTGCCAAATTTGCCTTGATCTCCCGCTTATTTGGCTCCGGACAATTCTTCGCAAAGTGACCCATCTCGTTGTAGTTATAGCACTTGACCTCGGACATATCCAAGTTCCGTGGCTTCCGCTCTTTAGATCGGTCCGCCTTACCACGACCTTGTGGCTTGCCTTTTCCTTTGCCTTTTCCGATTTGTCCGCCGCACTTCGCGTTGCTTGAGCCTTCGCCAACGTTGCGCCTTCCTTTGCTACTTGGGGACTCCCAATCTGCGCGCGAGTACATGAGTTGGTCACCGCCTCCTCCTTTGCCCTTCCGACAGCCACGAGCATTCTCTTCCCTTGTCCGCAAGCATCCGATCGCCTCCGTTATGGTCATGTCGTCGATGTCGTAAAGCTGCTCGAGCGTGCCGATAATGTACGTGACTTTATCAGTCACAGAGCTGAAAAACTTCTCCACAATCTCGGTCTCATCGAGCTTTGCACCAAGCGCGCGGATCTCTCCCACCAAAGTAGTCAGACGCATGGCATAGTCGTTCATCGATTCAGTTTCCTCCATCTGCAACTTGTGAAATTGGCGCTTCAGCACTTGTGCCCGAGCCTTCGTGACGCGATCTTCTCCGATCCTCATCTCTTTGAGTGCGTTCCACGCCTCTCTTGCCGTCTCGTACTCCGCCAATGTCATCAGCATGGAATCCGGTACAGACTGGGCTATGGTGGCCATGGCACCTTCGTCGCACTCCTCGTCGACATCGTCGTGCGTGATGGCCTCCCACACTCGAAGGGTTCGGAGAATAATCTTCATCTTGACCGCCCACACGCCGTAGTTGGCGTCGGTGAGGATCGGGTACTGGACGGGGATGTTGCGATGCGCCAGTACGTTGGCGCCGCCCGTTCCACCACCACTAGTCGCTGACTTGCCGCCCTTCTTCACCTTGATGCTGTTCTTGTTCGCCTTGGAACCGCCGTTGCTGGACTTGACTGACTCAGCGTCGCTGTCCCCCATCGTAGATTGTAGATCGTCGAGGCTCTAGATACTAATTGTTGGCTTTTGATCTCTTGATCAGACGTCCAGAATCAATTAAGCTGCCTGCTAGCTTGCTTGCTAGCTGGTTGTACGTACGTGGTGATCCTGGGTGATCTGATCAAGAGATCAAAATCCAACATAACCATGCATAAGCTATCCGACGACACTGCCTGATACGTGCCACGGCCGCCCCAATCCCGCGCCCTCACTGTGAGGCAAGACTGGGATCCCCGCCACGAGGCCCGCCTGGCCCAGTCTTGGAAGAGAACACAGGGTAGTTGGCGATGGAGCGCGCCATCAACAAGGTGGGCGTATGCGCAAGCATAGCCAACGAGTTGGTCGCCTGGACGGCTTGACAGTTTGTTCCGGTCATTCAGAATGGGAGGCCGACACGAGTGCTTCCTTCCACGATACCAAGGTATTCACCCGCACCGACAAGTATGGCACATGCACCTCCCGTGGCAACTAGTGTATCTATATGACCTGGTATGCAAAGGCCGAGGGTAATCCTCCTTTTCGAACAAATATATATAATCTAGTTAGTTGAATGCAATGTCGACAAGTGACAAATCTATGTACAATGTTTATAACTGGCTAAATTTTCCCTCCTATATAACCAATATAGATCACTTGTTCTCGAGTGTTTGTTGTCTTCATAGGCACAATTTGAAGTGCACTCTTCGCTTCGGAGACAATGCGTTCGATCATGGCGGGAGTTACAACCGTTTACATATACTAGAAGTGGGGTAATTAGAAGTGTTTGTACACTACATTCATTCAAATTACAACATCAGAGCTAGAAATTTAAATGCAGTTCAAAATCACAGAAGTTGTTTCTCCATTTAATATGTTATTACTATTGGCCTTCCTTTTTCCTTGTGCGGTATCTGTTTTGGGTCAATAGAGCTACTTTGGTTTTCATGTCACCACCTTCTTATAGTGGCTATGCGTGTCTACTCCCTCCGTTCACAAACATAAGATGTTCTAACTTTTTTCTAAAACGGATATACATACATATGATATATAGTGTGTTTGTGACTCATTTCAGTCTGTATGTAGTCTACATTAAAAATATCAAAAACATTTTATATTTATAAACGGATGGAGTATTTAAAACACAAGCCACCACCACAAAACTACTAAATGTTTTACCCAAGCGATTTGTACATGTGCAAGGCGGGTGCCGTGCGGCTGGTTGGGTCGTATCCTAGGCATTTTGCTAATTATTGCTTTGTTATTTTTTTACATGTAGATCAATCCCTGCCTTCTAGACCTGTTGATGTGCACAGCCATGTATGATTGATTATTGAGTGATGGCAAGCAAAGTTAAGCACTGATGCTCAACAAACTGGCCTACATAAAGAGGGGGGAAATGTAGGAGAAAACGCTGGAAGCATGGCCAGGGCTGCCTCCTCGTTGCTTCTAGCCACTGCCTCATCACCATCTGGGAGTTTCCTACCGTCTTTGACGATAAAGGGTTTCCTCCCGCTTTATATTATAAAGCATTGATCCGATACATCCGGCAGATCGACTAAGCGACAAAGACCGGCAACCGCTGCACCCACCAGAGAAGTACCACCGCAGTCCTATCATTCCGGAGCGTTGCGACCAAGCTACACCTTCAAGAAGGAATGCGACGACGCCGCCGCTGTTGCCCGGATGAGTCCTAGGATTTCCTCCGATACGCAGAGGGCAGTGGGGAAGGGGTATACTCGACGCCCTTCAGGAAGGTCCAGCGGCGCCCGCAGACGTCAGCGCGCCGGAGCCGGACGAACCGTCAGGGATTTCTCCCAAGCCAAACAACCAAGACCACCACAGACTCTCCGAAATGCATCACCCAATCTACCGCCCACCAGCCTGTGCCACTACGGTCACCGAACCAACATCGCCTCTCACTTGATCGCCAACACGAGACCTGGGGGAGGGAAAGAGACAACGGCCACGGCGGCAACCACAACTCGACCGGCGGGAGGGGACAACCTCCATCGCTCACGCGGAGCCGACCGGACGCGGCGACAAGGACTTGCCAGGCCCCGACGGCCCGGCCGGACCCAAATGGGTCCGGACAGTCGTCCGTACATTCCCTATCCCCGCGCTGCAGCACGTCGGCCAACGAAGCCAGCACCGCCCGAAGACCACAGACGCCTCGCCACCACCAGGGAGCAACGCCTCCGCGCGTCGAGCCGCCGGCTCGAGCCAGCCCAGATCGGCCCCTAAAGGTCCTATATCTGGGCCGAGCGGGCGCCGCCAGTCGCCAGCGTCACCGCGCCGCCCGGGACCAACGGTCGCGTCACCGCGTCAAGGGCACCTGGGCCCACGGAATTGCCGCTGCTGAGCCACACCGCAGCTGGCCGAGCGGCACTGCCACCATCGGGAGGCCCCCGCGCCTCCCCATGCGTGTGAGGGGCAAGAACGGATCGCCGCCGGCGGCGGCGCGCGGGCAAGGCCCCGCGGACCTCGCCGGCGGCAGGAGGGGAGAAGGACGGGAAGGGGGCCGGAGGAGAGAAGGAAGCCGGGGTGCGGCCGTCGCCCGTGGAGGGGTGGGGGGAGCGAGCAGACAGGGAGACAGAGGAGGGGGAGGGGGGAGGGGGCAGGGAGGGACAAGCGCGGCCGGCGGCCGGCGGCGGCGGGGGGAGCGAGGAGGAGGGAGCGGGGGTTGTTCCGAAGATGAACTACATTCCTACCGTATTTGTCAATCTAGCCTAGCTGGATGCGGCGGGGGCGGGGACAACACCATTGCACCACGTCACCTGGAGGTTGGGACTGCTATCTGTAGGACATGCATCACAGACGACACACTTGTATACATGAAGCCCTAGCCGATCTGCCCATGCTCCACCTGCCAGATTGATATGAAACCGTCAACTGTATAGCTCCACTGACAATAGCCGTTGATGGATGTCGTAGATGCGTCAGACATCGGCTACCGAAGCCGACACTATGTTGCCATGTGTTCACACACACTACCACGGGAAAACACGGTCAAAGTAGCCTGGATGCCGGCACAAAAACGCCGGCCGATGTTGCTGCTGCAGGAATGGAAGACAATGGAGTAGGGTGGGCTACCGTTTGTTGCTACGGTGCGCTAGTCAGAAGCCCACCGAGGGCCACTGCCCTCTTCATCTCTGCGTTGCCTGGCCCCCACGAAGATAGGGCCTTCCACGTCCCTTGTCAGAGGCAAACCCCGCCGCCACCCACCATTGAGGTTATGCCCAGTAGCGCATCGACAATGGTGAGAGGAGGAGATAAAGAGAAGGAGCCTCTAGCGCTGCCAGCGTGGAGGTGCCGCCAACGCAAGGTCCTACTTTTTGATGGGTCTTGGCGCAAAATATATAATTAGACACAAAGTTATGGTGAGTGTGGCTAGTGGTATGCCTCGAAAAATAGCCATGATGCCGTTAGTGCACTCAACGACACTGATCTCCACTATGGTCAACTGCCTGTGCACTTGCAAAATCACACACCACTCACCAGTTTTCTTAGTGGCAGCAGTCACCCGTTTGATGTACTTCATACACATTAGAGCATCTCCAGCCGAGCCCCGGGAAGGCCTCTCCAGACGATTTTTTCACGCCGGCGTCGAAAAAACGGTCCAGTCGCGCCCCAGGAGCCCGATTTTCGCCGGCATGGACCGAAAACAGCGCCGGCGGACCAAGGCCGAACCCGGCGCGCTGGGGGGCGCCCGGGGGCGCCGGGGCGAGCTGTTTTGGCGCGAAAAAGCCGCGGACCAGCCGCGTCAGCGACACGGCGCCTCGTCTTCCCCCAACGGCCTCGGTTCCCGCGGGGAATCAATGGCAAGGCTGCCGCCAGGCGGCCAGTGATTCCTCACGGGCGACGCGTCACGGGACGACGGTGCACCGACGCCTCCCCTCTCTCGCACGCGTACACACGGGCGCGGCGCGGCTATATAGCCTGCCCACACCAGCCTCGCCCCTCGCCGCCGCCCAGCCCCTCCCTCCCCGTCTACCTCTCCCGAGCGCCGCCGTCCAGCCCCTTCCTCTCCCTCTCTACCTCTCCCGAGCCCGTCGCCATGGCAGAGCGTTTCCCCGGAGACGAGGCGACGGCCAACGGCTTCGGCCGCCGTTCGCTCCGCGAACAGGAGTCCTGGCTCTTGTTCCAGGCGAACATCCCGGCGCCGCCGGACATGCGCGCCGGGCCGACGGGGTGGAGACTCAGCGACGGGGGAGTGCCCATTCCTCCGTTGCCCGACGCCGTGGCGAAGCCCAAATACTTCCGAGGAGATCGAGGTCGTGCGCGCCTCCCTCACCGACGCCCAACTCTCCCTCCCACAGTACGCCGCCGACAACCACGCGGCTTGGGCGGCGTACTTCGAGCGCCGCCAGCAGCAGCGCTTGGCGTCCACCAACGGCGCGTCGGTGGTCGGCGGTCTGAAGAACAACGAGGGGCGCCACCTGTGGTGGGGCATCCCCGGCCGCACACTCGAGGGCGTGCTGACGTACCTCGAGGGCGGCAACGACCGCCGTTGGCGTACCCGGCGAGGGTGGCCGCCCCGGCGCAGCACCGACGCGCCGGGCCATGGGCGCCAAGGAGGTTCGGGTCCTCCTCCTCTTCTTCCTCCTCGCGATCTTCATCGCACTCCTCCGGTACTCCGGCCCTGCTCGGCGTCAAGGCCGAGCCCGCGGCGTAGACGCCGCTCGGCCGGCGCACTCGCAGCGCCGGCATCGTCATCAACGAGGGCGGCCGGCGCGCCTCCTCGTCGGCTCCTCCTCCGCGCTTCGTCAAGCCAAAGACGGAGCCGGGGCTCGCGCCGGTGAAGAAGGAGCCGGCCGCGTCGGTGAAGACGACGGAGCTCGACGACGACGACGCGGCCCTGGAATGGGCGCGCAGGGACTCCTTAGCGATGGAGTAGGAGTTGGAGAAGGCGAAGGAGCGCAAGTGCGCCGCCCTGCGCCGCTTCGCGGAGCGCCGACGCGGCCGCGACGAAGGCGGCGTCGTCGTCATATACGACAACGACGCGCCGCCACCAGTCCGCCATGGCGACGCCGGGCAGGGGTCCAGCAGGGGCGCCCGCGTCAAGGAGGAGAAGGCCGACGACGACGATGGCGGCGACTTCAGCCAGTTTTTTTAGATTAGTTTATATATATGTGCTATGTAATGAAAATCCGCGAACTTCGCCGAACTGTGCCGAAATTTATCGTGTTTTTAGCCGAACTTCGCCGAACTGTGCTATACTTCTTTTATTTTAAAACGCGTCTTGGGCGGTCCTGGGGCCGGCGGCTGGGGACCAACTCGTCCCCAGGCCCAATTTTTGCGCCGGCTAACCTTCAGGCGGCGATTTTAGGCGCCCCCTGGGGGGCCAACGGCTGGAGATGCTCTTAGCATATAGAATTGTGCCACGGGAGGCCTCTTCTGTGGCCAATGTTTTGGATTTAATTTATTATTTTTATGGCTAATTTGATGTATTTTAAAAAATTGTTGTGAATTTTGGATGAATTGATAAACCATAAAATTAAAATTTTAAAAAAAAGTACAAAAAAAAAGTAGCTCTACATTCTAAGTCAATCCTGCAAATTCACTAAGGCATCGTATGTTCTCTACCACCTAAACCAAAATGATTTTCTTTCAAACCCCACTAAAACCTTGGCCCAGGGACAGTGGCTATGACAATGCGGATGGCCCAAGCTTATCACTGTGGCAGAGGTGACGGTACAACAACAATTTTAAACTGGCGAGAGAGACAAGGTTTTGTGCGGTGTTTTTTTTTCGATAAAGGGTGGATTTTATTGACTCAAAATGAAGCATCAAGAGGATACAAGCACTATGAGCACACACCCGGCCTCTGCATAGCTAGGATGCACACAGCCAACACACACGCACACACACACAAAAAAAAAAGCCGGTAACTAGCAAAGTCATATACGACCAAAGCTATGTGTAGGCGAGGAAAAAAAAATATCCAAAGTGATCAAATCCGTGATCGGCAAACTATAGCAATAACCATATCCGCACCAATCATCTCATTACTCCACTCGAACGACGAAATTCTCCAACAGCAACGCCCTCAAGAGGGAAGCGACACTGACGCAGTCGCCGTCACCGGATCCAACCATCAAGGCCAGAATCTAGGTTTTCACCCTGAAGAACCAGTCAGAGCTTATCCGAGCAATGCCTTCAAGAAGGTTACGACGCAAAATAAAAACGTCGCCACTGCCAGGTATAACCAACAGGGGTCAGACCAAGGCTTTCACCCCGGAGCTCAAGACCGAGTGCACATATATAGCACCATCCTCGAAGTCACTCGTGTGTTGTCGCCACCATTTTTCCGCGATCCCAGCAGCTACATGCGATGTGCGACCGCCGCTACTGCACCACCATCCCTCTGCGTCAAGCCTTCAACCATAGTTTGTATCTCACCGCTGAAGTCAACCATCAGATCTAAAAAGATGAACACTCTCTGAAGACCTTGCGGTGACCACTGCCGTC
>LR738712.1:839128476-839152688 GCA_902687465.1 Secale cereale | reverse complement strand
AGACGGGCCACCGGCCCGGCCTTGCCGGAACTGAGCAACCGCGCCAAAACGTCGCCGCCGCCGTCACTGAGGTGGGCTCCGCTGTGCCCGAGTCCACCCCACGACGCGAGCAAGATCCCCGCCGCCGCCGTCGGCCGCAGCGGCTTCGCCCCGCAGCTTCCTCCGGCGGCGGCGGAGAGAAGAGGAAGCTTTTTGTGTGTGGCGGCGCTAGGTTTTGTGCGGTGTAAAACTTACTGATTTTCTACTTTCTTCTTTGTTATTTGTATTGTCATTAATTACAAGGAAATTTCATACTCCTACCTAAGCTGATCCTACCGGTCGTGACATCTTCGAACCCCGCACCGCAGGTTATCCGGGATCGAGGCGTAACCAACACGACCACCTCACTAGCTGTGGTACATACACGTTTTATACCCATTTCTTCCTTCCACTTTGTCCTCCTTTTCTTCTTTCTTTTTCCAAATTCGTAATTGTTTTCTTCAAATGGATGAACTTGTGTTTTGAAATCCATGAACTGATTTTCTTGAAACTCGAGAGCCTTTTTGAAAATCGATGAACTTATTTTCAAATTTGATGAACTTTTTCTCAAAACTGATGAACTTTTTTTCAAAATTGATGAACTTTTTCCAAATCCGATGAACTTTTTTCAAATCGATGAACTAGTTTTCAAATTAGATGAACTCTTTTATTCAAATCAATGAACTACTTTCATTGTACAATGAACTTTTTTTGAAAATTGATGAACTTCTTTTGAATTGTGAACTTTATTTTGAATACATGAACTCTTTCGATTTTGGTGAACTATTTTTTGAATACGCGAACTTCTTTTGCATGATCATGAACTTTATTTGTTATATCTGCACATGTTTTCAAACAATTGGAAAATCTGAACTCTACAGTGTAATGCGAAATTAATAGTGCCTCTACCTTTATATTCTTAAAAGTGTTCGCGCTGTAAAGAATCCTGAACCCAACAGAAAATGAAACATAACCCCATTCAAGCTGCCAAGCCCATGTGAATGGATCAGTAAAAGGCCCAAAAGCCCAGGTACAAATTGTCTCTCGTGCCCACTACCACGCCTGTTCGTCCAAAATACCTAGTTAAGGAGTACTCATTGCAAAGATCACTCTCATCTCCCCGGGTTGCGACAAATGGCGCGGTGCATGTGCGCCACTTGTTGCAACCTGGGAGTTTCCCCCTTTTTCATAGATTTACCGTAACTCTCACGAAAGCACAACTGTGCCTCTCGCGGAAGAAAAAAAAACATAAAACACGTATTTTCCCGTTTTCGAGAGGCACGGCCATGAATCTCACGGAAAAAAGCATGTCGCGCAAAAATATATATTCAAAATTCCAAAAAAATGGTCCAAAAGTTCAGGAAGACCGGTGGAAAACCGAAACGCCGGAAAAAAATCAGAAAAAAAACCATTTAAAAAGCCGAAAACGCGTGCGGAAAAATAAAATAAAAATACAAAGGAAGCGTTCATAGCGTGACACGTGGCGGGGCGGCTGGGAGCGCGACACGTGCCGCTGATTGTTGCGCGGCTCGCAAAGGAGCCCTCGTTAACTAGTTGCTCTCCTGTTCGTCACTTATCAATAATTTGGTTTATTATCGATCTATAGCCTGTATGATGATGGCGGCCGGTGGCGGCAAGTGTTCGATTGCAGATGACCAGCGGTAAGCACATAACTGCAGTTCAATTTCGAGGTAGTAAGATCACATCGATACATCTTCCACTCTTGTGCATGTTCTATCTAGTCCAGTATGGTAATTTTTGCCCTAGTTTTCTAATTGTTTTTTCTATGGACCTTGACTGATCTAGGCTTTGGAATGGTATTTTGATGCGGGCTCGCCGAGGTCACCCGTTAGACGTAAAATATATCAATTATCGCAGCAAAGTAATCTTCTGAAGTCTTCCATTCAGAGAGAAATTAATTTAGATGAATTGCCTCATGATGCGACTGATCAGAAGCGAATTTGAGAGTACACAAAAAATCCTAAGAAGCAAGTTGATAATTTAACAAGGGGATTTTACACGCAACCATCTAAATTTGTTTATCCACATTGGGACATTGAAGGTACTTACATTAATAATGAGCGAGCAAATGAAAGGTTTGCCAATTTGGATGAGATTGTTGATCTTGCTAAGTTAATGGTCCAGACAAATAAGCATGTTACTTTTCCTTTGGTCTACCAATTCTAAAGCTAGTATTAGTATATATTGCCAGTTGCCACAACATCCGTGAAGAGACGCTTTCAGTTTTGAATGTTGTCAATGAAAAGATGTATAATAAAATGGGTGATCAGTTCATGAGTAATTGTCTAATTTTGTATGTGCAAAAAGTCATGTCTTCTGCTTCCTCCGTCCGAAGATACTTGTCATCAAAATGGACAAAAAAGAATGTATCTAGAACTAAAATACATCTAGATACATCCCCTTTTATTCATTTTGATGACAAGTATTTTCGGACGAAGGGAGTACCATTAGTAATGGTGATATGTTTGAATGAAGGATCAGAAAGGGATGTCCCGAAATGTGAGTGACTTTACATGATTCATTCGCATGATGATACTTCTATTTTAAACTTGTCAAACAAACTTATTATTTCTTGATTTTTATATAAAGTAGAGCGAAACACTTTTTCGAGGAACTATTTTGTTATTTTCTTTAATGTTCTTAGGAAGAAGAGAAGTTGCATTTGAAGCCAAGAAGTTATTTCAGTAATACCCATGTGATTTTGTAGCAAGTATTTGTGATATGGGATATCATATTCCTATTCATTTGCCCAGATCAATGTTAGCACTAATCTAGACTTGCAATTGTTTATAGAGTCTTTGTTTGTTTTATTAGTATATGCGACTAAACTACTCACATGTCGTTGGTCACGTTGATGTTGTACCTCTTTAGAACCCTAGAGAGATTAGAGGAGAAGATAAGACCATGGGTTTGTTAGTGGCCGGCTGTGACCTGTGTTAGTGCATGGGTAGGAAGAGGCCATGCAGTTAGTGGCCGAGTGTGCGGCGGCTGGCATTCACTTGTGTCCCTCTGTTGGTATGTGAGTGTGAGAGGCCGCTTGAGGAAGAAGAAGGAGCTCCAACAATCAAGGGTGCGCCTATTCACCTAACGAACTAACCGAAGAAAATCAGCTCGAAAAAAGTCATGTACAAGGTTTTCCCCTCTTGAGAAAAACAACGAGTTATGTCAGCAGCAGCAAGTTCAGTCTCGGGGTTTTTCTAGTAGAGAAAGGAAGTGTCTAAGCCGAGCCTACCTGTGAGCTAGGTGTGCTCACCATGGCATGCCATCCCATGACCAGATCAAAGCTTCGCCTATTCAGCTAACTATTCCCTCCGTCCGAAAATACTTGTCATCAAAATGGACAAAAAGGGATGTATCTAGAACTAACATTCATCTAGATACATCCCCTTTTATTCATTTTGATGACAAGTATTTCCGGACGGAGGGAGTAACTAACATGAGAAAGCAGCTTGACCAAGTCATGTACAGGCACATGTCCTGCCGTTTATTTTTCTTTTCTTTTTGTATAGGAGCAAGAATGTCAGAGCTAATAAGCCGCGGCGGCGAGCTCACCGCGTCGGGCGCGTGTATGGGCGCGCGCTAGGCGAGGTGGGCGCGTCGGGTCCGTGGCAAGTAGTGCGTGTGTGCGTGCGTGTGTTGGTGCGTGAGCTAGCGCGGGTGTGCGCGAGGCTACGCGGAGTCGTTAGCGAGCAGGAAGGAGGAGAAGACCGCGTCGGGCGCGCTGGGAGGCCGTGGCGATCGCGTTCGGGCGCGATGCGTGGACGCGGCCAGTGCGCGGAGGACGTGGGGAAGAGGGTGGGCGAGTGGGTGCAAGGCGAGGCCTGGCAGGCCGGTGCTCGCGGGTATAAGACCCTGGATCCCTCCTGTAGCTCACTGACACGGTCGAGTTCGTGCTCGAGGAATAGAAAGGGCGTTCGTGCGCCGGAAAAATCCCTGTGTCCGCCACTCCTCTGATCTTTTCTTCCTCCTTCGTTCGATCGAGCTACGGCGACAGAGAGTGTGCAGAGTGAGAGGGAGAGGAGAGCTAGGGCAAGGCAGTGGCGGTTCCAACAGTTGGCATCAGAGCCAGGCTCAGCTCAGGGCGCGCCGGCGATGTCCGTCGCCCCGTACGCCGGTGGCTCGGGCGGAGCACTGCCGCAGTCGGTGCCACTCCTCACCGGCGACAACTACACGGCGTGGTCTATCAAGGTGGAGGCGAACCTTGATGCGGCCGGGCTGTGGGAGGCGGTGGTGGTGCCGGAGGACGCCGCGGCGGCCGTGATCGCCAAGAAGGACAAGCCGGCGAGGGCGTACTTGCTCAGCGCGCTCGCGGAGAACTTGCTGATGCAGGTGGCTTCGAAGAAAACCGCGGCGGAGGTGTGGGCGGCCCTGAAGACGAGGTTCGTCGGAGCGGATCGTGTGCGGGCGGCTCGGCTGGGCACGCTGCGCGGGGAGTTTGAGCTCCTGCGCATGGCGGACGCCGAGACCTTGGACGACTTCGTCGGCAGGCTCGGAGGCATGGCGGCGCGCTACGGGGCGTTGGGCTCGACGCTGGAGGACGCCGCCCTCGTCAAGAAGCTCCTCGACTCGGTGCCGAACCGTCTGTACCCGGCGGTGGCAGGGATCGAACAGTTCTGCGACGTCGACACGATGGCGTTCGAGGACGCGTTGGGGCGGCTGAAGGCTTTCGACGAGCGGCTGCGCCGGCGCGGACAGGACAGAGGGGGCCATGGTGGGGAGCAACTGATGCTCACGGAGGCGCAGTGGCGGGCGCGCGATCGGCAGCGAGGCGGAGCTCGAGACGACGACGACGGGGCGCGCAGCGAGGCATCGGGCGTCGGGGGCAACAGAAAGGGACGCTGCTACAAATGCGGTGAGCGGGGTCACTTCAAACGTGACTGCCCGCAGTGGAGGAAGACGGCGGCGGCGGAGCGTGATCGGCAAACTATAGCAATAACCATATCCGCACCAATCATCTCATTACTCCACTCGAACGACGAAATTCTCCAACAGCAACGCCCTCAAGAGGGAAGCGACACTGACGCAGTCGCCGTCACCGGATCCAACCATCAAGGCCAGAATCTAGGTTTTCACCCTGAAGAACCAGTCAGAGCTTATCCGAGCAATGCCTTCAAGAAGGTTACGACGCAAAATAAAAACGTCGCCACTGCCAGGTATAACCAACAGGGGTCAGACCAAGGCTTTCACCCCGGAGCTCAAGACCGAGTGCACATATATAGCACCATCCTCGAAGTCACTCGTGTGTTGTCGCCACCATTTTTCCGCGATCCCAGCAGCTACATGCGATGTGCGACCGCCGCTACTGCACCACCATCCCTCTGCGTCAAGCCTTCAACCATAGTTTGTATCTCACCGCTGAAGTCAACCATCAGATCTAAAAAGATGAACACTCTCTGAAGACCTTGCGGTGACCACTGCCGTCATGGAGCCGTAGGAGGTTGCTGTAGCATAGTGCAGGCACCACCGTCCGGCCGACCAGATCTTGATCACCACACCGCCATCTGAGGCCAATGTACCCACCTTGATACAAGCAAACCCTGCCGTATGCAGCCGAGCTGGGGAAGCCAGATCTGATAGAACCCGATCCAGCCATCCTACACAGCCAAGCATAGGATCGGCCAGGCGCGCACATCCATGGGCTGGAGAAGCCACTTGCTCGTAGCAGCCAAGGCCGCCACAAGAGGCAGCAACGCACGAGAAGGCCAATCTCCGATGCACTCGAGATGACAGGCATGGATCTGACGCCACCACCACCCAGCACACCAGCCGCGCTCGAGCGACAAACTGCACGGCGCGCGGACGAGGAGACGGGCCACCGGCCCGGCCTTGCCGGAACTGAGCAACCGCGCCAAAACGTCGCCGCCGCCGTCACTGAGGTGGGCTCCGCTGTGCCCGAGTCCACCCCACGACGCGAGCAAGATCCCCGCCGCCGCCGTCGGCCGCAGCGGCTTCGCCCCGCAGCTTCCTCCGGCGGCGGCGGAGAGAAGAGGAAGCTTTTTGTGTGTGGCGGCGCTAGGTTTTGTGCGGTGTAAAACTTACTGATTTTCTACTTTCTTCTTTGTTATTTGTATTGTCATTAATTACAAGGAAATTTCATACTCCTACCTAAGCTGATCCTACCGGTCGTGACATCTTCGAACCCCGCACCGCAGGTTATCCGGGATCGAGGCGTAACCAACACGACCACCTCACTAGCTGTGGTACATACACGTTTTATACCCATTTCTTCCTTCCACTTTGTCCTCCTTTTCTTCTTTCTTTTTCCAAATTCGTAATTGTTTTCTTCAAATGGATGAACTTGTGTTTTGAAATCCATGAACTGATTTTCTTGAAACTCGAGAGCCTTTTTGAAAATCGATGAACTTATTTTCAAATTTGATGAACTTTTTCTCAAAACTGATGAACTTTTTTTCAAAATTGATGAACTTTTTCCAAATCCGATGAACTTTTTTCAAATCGATGAACTAGTTTTCAAATTAGATGAACTCTTTTATTCAAATCAATGAACTACTTTCATTGTACAATGAACTTTTTTTGAAAATTGATGAACTTCTTTTGAATTGTGAACTTTATTTTGAATACATGAACTCTTTCGATTTTGGTGAACTATTTTTTGAATACGCGAACTTCTTTTGCATGATCATGAACTTTATTTGTTATATCTGCACATGTTTTCAAACAATTGGAAAATCTGAACTCTACAGTGTAATGCGAAATTAATAGTGCCTCTACCTTTATATTCTTAAAAGTGTTCGCGCTGTAAAGAATCCTGAACCCAACAGAAAATGAAACATAACCCCATTCAAGCTGCCAAGCCCATGTGAATGGATCAGTAAAAGGCCCAAAAGCCCAGGTACAAATTGTCTCTCGTGCCCACTACCACGCCTGTTCGTCCAAAATACCTAGTTAAGGAGTACTCATTGCAAAGATCACTCTCATCTCCCCGGGTTGCGACAAATGGCGCGGTGCATGTGCGCCACTTGTTGCAACCTGGGAGTTTCCCCCTTTTTCATAGATTTACCGTAACTCTCACGAAAGCACAACTGTGCCTCTCGCGGAAGAAAAAAAAACATAAAACACGTATTTTCCCGTTTTCGAGAGGCACGGCCATGAATCTCACGGAAAAAAGCATGTCGCGCAAAAATATATATTCAAAATTCCAAAAAAATGGTCCAAAAGTTCAGGAAGACCGGTGGAAAACCGAAACGCCGGAAAAAAAATCAGAAAAAAAACCATTTAAAAAGCCGAAAACGCGTGCGGAAAAATAAAATAAAAATACAAAGGAAGCGTTCATAGCGTGACACGTGGCGGGGCGGCTGGGAGCGCGACACGTGCCGCTGATTGTTGCGCGGCTCGCAAAGGAGCCCTCGTTAACTAGTTGCTCTCCTGTTCGTCACTTATCAATAATTTGGTTTATTATCGATCTATAGCCTGTATGATGATGGCGGCCGGTGGCGGCAAGTGTTCGATTGCAGATGACCAGCGGTAAGCACATAACTGCAGTTCAATTTCGAGGTAGTAAGATCACATCGATACATCTTCCACTCTTGTGCATGTTCTATCTAGTCCAGTATGGTAATTTTTGCCCTAGTTTTCTAATTGTTTTTTCTATGGACCTTGACTGATCTAGGCTTTGGAATGGTATTTTGATGCGGGCTCGCCGAGGTCACCCGTTAGACGTAAAATATATCAATTATCGCAGCAAAGTAATCTTCTGAAGTCTTCCATTCAGAGAGAAATTAATTTAGATGAATTGCCTCATGATGCGACTGATCAGAAGCGAATTTGAGAGTACACAAAAAATCCTAAGAAGCAAGTTGATAATTTAACAAGGGGATTTTACACGCAACCATCTAAATTTGTTTATCCACATTGGGACATTGAAGGTACTTACATTAATAATGAGCGAGCAAATGAAAGGTTTGCCAATTTGGATGAGATTGTTGATCTTGCTAAGTTAATGGTCCAGACAAATAAGCATGTTACTTTTCCTTTGGTCTACCAATTCTAAAGCTAGTATTAGTATATATTGCCAGTTGCCACAACATCCGTGAAGAGACGCTTTCAGTTTTGAATGTTGTCAATGAAAAGATGTATAATAAAATGGGTGATCAGTTCATGAGTAATTGTCTAATTTTGTATGTGCAAAAAGTCATGTCTTCTGCTTCCTCCGTCCGAAGATACTTGTCATCAAAATGGACAAAAAAGAATGTATCTAGAACTAAAATACATCTAGATACATCCCCTTTTATTCATTTTGATGACAAGTATTTTCGGACGAAGGGAGTACCATTAGTAATGGTGATATGTTTGAATGAAGGATCAGAAAGGGATGTCCCGAAATGTGAGTGACTTTACATGATTCATTCGCATGATGATACTTCTATTTTAAACTTGTCAAACAAACTTATTATTTCTTGATTTTTATATAAAGTAGAGCGAAACACTTTTTCGAGGAACTAATTTGTTATTTTCTTTAGTGTTCTTAGGAAGAAGAGAAGTTGCATTTGAAGCCAAGAAGTTATTTCAGTATTACCCATGTGATTTTGTAGCAAGTATTTGTGATATGGGATGTCATATTCCTATTCATTTGCCCAGATCAATGTTAGCACTAATCTAGACTTGCAATTGTTTTTAGAGTCTTTGTTTGTTTTATTAGTATGCGACTGCACTACTCACAGGCCGTTGGTCACGTTGATGTTGTACCTGCATGGGCCTCTTTAGAACCCTAGAGAGATTAGAGGAGATGATAAGACCATATGGGTTTGTTAGTGGCCGAGTGTGCGGCGACTGGCCCATGTGTGTGGTGTGGGTGTGCTATTTGAGAAGTGTGTGTGTGCACGGCATTCACTTGTGTCCCTCTGTTGGGAGGAAGAAGAAGGAAATCAAGGCTGCGCCTATTCACCTAACGAACTAGCAGAGGAAATCAGCTCCAAAAAAGTCATGTCAGCTGCGCCTATTCAGCTAACTAACTAAGAGGAGAAATAAGCTCAACCAAGTCATGTCCTGGCCCTTTATTTTGCTAATTGAAAAACGCTGACTGCAGAGAATAACAGTAGCAGGGGAAATAAGCTCAACCAAGTCATCTCCTGGCCCTTTATTTTGCTAACTGAAAAACGCTGACTGAATGGAGAGAATAACAGTAGCAGGGTTTAAGCTCGGGGTTTTTCTTTTCTTTTTGTATAGGAGCTACTACTAGTAGAGGGATAGGAAGGAAGCAGAGAAAGAAAGTGTCACCTTGGGTTGGATAAAAAAGGACGACCCTCTCCTCCTCCTCCTCCTCCTCCTCAGTAATGCCATGATCCAGCATCTTGTTGCGGGACTCGCTGCACTTTGGGCACGGCACGGAGCCAACCCTCTTACAGGCTTGGCAGACGAAGGCGGGACACGGCCTCGGGGCGCTGTCGAGGAGAGGCCGCAGCCCGCCGGCCCGGTGCAGCTTCCTAACATCGTTAGGGCCGCCCATGAGCCGCCCACCCACGAGGAGCTGCGGGAGGGAGAAGGCGCAGCCCCGAGCCGCAAGCAACGACTTGAGCTCGCAGCGGTGCGCTTTGCTCCTGGACACGTCGCGCTCATCCATGGTCAGGCCATAGCCCCGCAGGAGGGCGCGCAAGGCGTAGAGATCGGCGGACGTGTGCGGTCTGCGGCGCGACGCTGAAGCTGATGACGCCGTGTAGAGAACCACCTCCGGCTGCAGCACCTCCTTGCCATGCGGCCGGGACGAGGAGCTGCCGCCAGGGTCACCCATGTCCGGCGGCCTCATCACCGAAGAGAGAGTGTGGCTACTAGGGTTCTGGCGAGAGGAGAGCGGAAGCAGATCCAGACGGGGAAATGTGGTGGTCTCCTTACATAGTCACATCACATGCATCGCACTGGCTGTGCCTCTACTGTCGTGCCTCTTGTTAATTCCTCGGACGCTATGCGTCTTTGTCGATTGTCTAGGTGCTCACACGGCTTTGTCTTGTTAATTACATTGGCCTTTCCCGCTCACACTGCATAGTTTCAAACACTGGATTCTGATTGGACAAGCTCATTAGATTCTTATCTCCTCTTCATTTGACAGAGCTGTACTTTGTCTCAAGTATTATATTGAAACATAAAATACATATTCGTCCTTTGATTATTACTTTCGAGGAGACTCTTGCGAGTGAACGTCGGCGGGGTCCCGGCCTAGGCGCGCGCACGCACGCTAGGGGCATGCACATGGAGCATATAGGACAAAACGGCACCAACGCTCTCATGTGTATGCTCTCTCTCTCTCACCACATCACGTGACCTGCACATGAGAAAAAACAATGGAGACCACCACGGTACCATCTCTCTCGCCTTCTCTCTATCCCCTGCGCTCTCTGGCAATACCTTGGCGGAAAGGTTTTTCGAAATTAATCTTAGAGGTGAAACCCATGATCTGATGTTCAATGTTTGGATCCGGCAACATTTGTGTTGTGCACTCTCATTCTCTTCCTTTAGGCATTGCTTTTGAAGAGCCTCTCTCTCTCACCGTTCATGTGTTGTCAATGGGTAGTGGTTTGTGTTGTTGATTTTTGTAGCGTTCTTCTCATCACTTGTTTGATGCCATGTCTTTTGTTTTATTTTTGTCAATAATTTGAATCATGTGCATGCTCCATGTCTTGACTGCCTCTTGGCACTGTATTATTACAAATGATGGGTGTATTGAAGACACATAAACTTCTCGAAGCCTGGGTAAACTACAAATTAAGGTGTCTAATTTTTTTTTTCAGACAACACCATTATAAAAAGATCTAAGTAAGGCATCATGTCGCCAGTCATCCGGGCTGCTTCCAGGGCCAGAGAGGCGGTTGGTCCACCCACGGCCAGTTGCCAGTTGTACTAGGTATCAGCTTGATACTAACACGGTGCACTTTATATGAAGTGCTTTTTCTGGCAACATCATCTTTCAGGCATTTATGTTTCTTTTCTTTTATTTTGTATCAAACACTCCCTTCAGATAATTTGACAAGCAGCTCACTCAAGGGTGATTCATGGATCATAGTGTTACTTTTCTCCATCTGATTCCAGCGGTCCGCTTCCACTCAACACGCCAGTCACCAGTTGCTCACTTGGCTGGTATATATATATACAGATACTCACATCAAGTAAATTAAGATTCCAGTATTTATCCCAAACAAGTACTAGGATATTGTGGTGCTAAATTTGTGAGAAATAATAGAAGCCAATTAAGTTGATTAGAACCAAAATAAGCAAATAATAGAAGTGGAGAGGAGAAAGCAGCTCAATGCAAATTAATACTCCAGTAGGCAAGTACATCACGTTTCATTACCAGGATGTTGGTGCTGTCTAGACAAACAAGATCTTGGGGCGTCGTGGGTGTTTCCTTGCTGCTTCCTTCCACGAATGTTTAGTGCCATCACCCACTTCACGATGAAGAGCAATCTCCTCAAGATGTTTAAAGTACTTGATCGCTGATTGGCCAGAAACACCATCTAGATTTTTACATAGTAGTCGGAGCGACTTGAGGCACTGCAGAGCCACGTCTTGGATGTCCAGCTCACTCACCACTTCCACCATACATGTGCTTGTCCACTTGAGTTGCAGACAGCTTCAGCTGCTTCAGGCTGCACATTCCGCTCAGGGCAGCAATAATGTCACTGCTCAGCTGATGAGGGAATGAGAGGCACAATTTATTGAGAGTTTGTAGACCAGCCAACATGATAACAAAGGGAGGCAGGCCGAATATATTGTTCCCTCATAGCTTGATTGAGCTAAGATGATATGATTTGCCAGTTTCTATGGATAAATTCATCTTGTCATGAGACCGTTCACCACTAAGATCGAGTGAGAGTGCAAGTGATGTTGTGAAATTGGTGTGTCTCTCGATGAACCCCTTGATGTTCATCGAGAGATTACTTGAGCTTCTGGTATCGACGGTAGACGCACACCATATTTTCACCTTTGTCAGATCCTTCATATTAGCCAAAGCTCAGTTCCAACCCTGGGAGGGGAGAAAAATATAAAGAATCTGTTGCAACTTAGAGTTCACAAACCTATTAATACAGCACTGCAAGCATCCTAAGTCTCCAAGTTAGTTCACAAGATGCCTCTCTGTAGTTCCCGGTTACCTACAAAATATATTGCTTCTCGACTACTACAGCGCGCGTTTATAGGTTTTCTAACTCATCTCCTATTTCTCCAACCCATCGATCCCAGCAGTGTATTAGTTTAAGATGGCAGCATGGCACGGCATCGATGCGCCCTGCGTGCCAGCTAATGTGAAACGAAAAATGTTACAGTAGATGCACTAATCAACTCAGGACCTTTGTCGCCTTTTCTTCGGGTTACCCGCCTCATCGATGCAAGCAGCTGGCAGTGCTTTTGTACTTCAACTTGGCAGTCTGGCACACAGTGAGGATAAACTTTGCATCTGCATTGAGTTGGAACCGAGAATGCTATCGTTCAATAGACTAATGAACTCATAAGCCTTTCACACCACATCTACCAAAGTAGTTATATTTTCACAAATGTTCCAATCAAGAGGGGTAGCAGAGAATGAGCAACAAGGGGAGCGGGAGTTGGTGGCCTACAAGCACAATGGCAATTGGCCATGCTCTAGGGCTTTGCATGCGCCATGGCAATATGGATTAAGAGTGATGCCTCCTCAGGATGCAAGCACCACAACTTGCGTCAGTGACTAATATCTGGACAAGCAGGAGGAACAAAATGTGAAAGACGTGGTGTGAACATCTATGTTATTCTCTTTGTGATCTTATAATTCGAACAATCTTCAAAAGCAAAATGGAAATACCGGCACATATGCTCAGAAATATCGATAGTAAGCACATTCCATAGAGACAAAGTCAAGTGACCGGCGATAAACAAAACACGGTGAAAACTATGAAACATTAATGCACTCCAAATTACAACAATATATAAATATCTAAGTTAGTGGTTGTCCCTTGATGCATGGAACTTACCTCTTAAGTTGCCAAAAAAAAATTATAATTAACCTACTATTAAGCACTGCAATCCAGACACAAGCCAAACCTTAGATGTGGAAATAAAATATGTCCCCGTTTATTAGCCAGCAAAACAGGCTGCCTCATCGGCCTTCTGGGTGCATCGATCCTGTCATGGCTTTCGGATGCAACCTTTGGAGGGGGAAAAACTGAAAGCTTAGTCAGAGTGCAAAGTACAAGAGATAGTGGTGTGCATTTGCATCGATACATGCAAGCTTAGAGGACTGTGCATTTGGGGTTTAGTTAAAAAGAACTGCATGCTCAGTCTCCATACATTCACCAGACACGATTCCGCTTTGTTGAGGTCTTTTAAGCAAGCGTCAGGAAGCACACCATCGACAATTGTTAAACTTATCTTTCACTTTACAAAGCGGAAAAAAATTATCTGATGGATGACACGTGGCATTCACAAATCACAAAGCATCTAATCTCTGCCCCCCCTGATTTCAAGTGGGGGTGGGGTGGGTGCTTTGTGATTTGTAAATGCCACGTGTCATCCATCAGGATGGGTCTCACCTGCTAATCCGTGAGACCTGGTCTCATAGAATTTCTTTCCCTCATCGGCCTTCTGGGTGCATCGATCCTGTCATGGCTTTCGGATGCAACCTATGGAGGGGGAAAAACTGAAAGCTTAGTCAGAGTGCAAAGTACAAGAGATAGTGGTGTGCATTTGCATCGATACATGCAAGCTTAGAGGACTGTGCATTTGGGGTTTAGTTAAAAAGAACTGCATGCTCAGTCTCCATACATTCACCAGACACGATTCCGCTTTGTTGAGGTCTTTTAAGCAAGCGTCAGGAAGCACACCATCGACAATTGTTAAACTTATCTTTCACTTTACAAAGCGGAAAAAAATTATCTGATGGATGACACGTGGCATTCACAAATCACAAAGCATCTAATCTCTGCCCCCCCTGATTTCAAGTGGGGGTGGGGTGGGTGCTTTGTGATTTGTAAATGCCACGTGTCATCCATCAGGATGGGTCTCACCTGCTAATCCGTGAGACCTGGTCTCATAGAATTTCTTTCCCTTTTCCCTCATTCCCCTGGTTTCTCTTCCTCCACAACTCCTCCTTTCGATTGAATAGGGGATTGGATCTAACGGTAACAACATCCGATTCAAATCAAATGGGAAGCCAACCCGCATCACGTGTCTGGCTGCTTTGTGGAGAGAGAAAAAAATGCACCGCCCCTGCTTTGGAAAGAAATTCTATGAGACCAGGTCTCACGGATTAGCAGGTGAGACCCATCCTGATGGATGACACGTGGCATTTACAAATCACAAAGCACCCACCCCACCCCCACTTGAAATCAGGGGGGGCAGAGATTAGATGCTTTGTGATTTGTGAATGCCACGTGTCATCCATCAGAATGGGTCTCACGTGCATTTTATGAGACCTGGTCTCATATAATTTTTTTTCCAGGGAAAAGAGGGTCTGAGGGCTTTAAGAGTGATGCCATTAAATCATCGATAGTTAATATACACTAAATTACAACAAAATATCTCTATCTCATTTGGTGAATGACCCTTCGTTCGCGAGTCAGAGGTTACCTCTCAAGTTGCCAATGAATTAATTTACACAACTATAAGTTTAACCCAAGGAAAAAAATATTATCTTCAGTAGCTTTTTGTTTTTTGAAAAGGAGGATATTCCCTGGCCTCTGCATCTGAACGATGTACGCAACCATTTTATTAATTATTCATAAAGATCATACGAAGTAATAAATTAGTAAGTCTGAAGCAACCATCTAGACAACGCCTGTTCCTACTCCTATCTCCTTGATGAAGATGTGCTGAATGTCCGAGTCGAATACCACACAGACATCACACCAAAGCCTAACATCTAAAGCCGGATGGCCTAGGTCAGCCACATACAAGGACTGGGTCACCTCCGGTCACATCTAAGTCGATGCCACCCGTCTGTACCCAACCGCCACCCTCGCTGAATGGAGCGCCGCCACCATCACCACCAAACCTCAGGTCACCTCCGGCCATGGAGGCTTCGATCGCTGTCGCACAACAGGGGTGCCGCCCTGACTGCCGGCCCCGGCCTCTCCACATGAACCGCCTCTTCCACCTTACAGGGGATACCGCAACGTCCACCCGCCCTGAATCCTATGGTGCCGGGCCCGCCGCCACCGCGGCCCATGCCGGCGGCGGCTGCTGGGGATGGAGCGAAGGGAGTCTGGCGGCTAGGGTTCGTGGGCCCCCTGGAGTCGCCCCAGGGGAGACGATGCGAGAGGTTGAGGTTGAGATGCATCAAGATCTTGTGATTAGACAAGTCGATCGATCCTTATTTTGAGAAAAAAAAATATTTGCACAAAATTATTGACTATGATCACAAAATCTTTTAAACAACTAATGTCATTAAAGACAACTTCTGTAGCAATGCATGAGCATTCAACTTCTACGACAGTGCATGAATATTTAGCTAATTAAAACTAAATGACCGCTAGAAAAAATATATGTTGGATGTTTCTCTCAAACTAAGATTTCGCCCGGCTTTTCATATAAAGCAACAATCACAGTGAAGGAAATATGCCCTAGAGGCAATAATAAAGTTGTTATTTATATTTTCTTGTATCATGATAAATGTTTATTATTCATGCTAGAATTGTATTAACCGGAAACTTAGTACATGTGTGAATACATAGACAAATCAGAGTGTCCCTAGTTAGGTGGTTATGTTTCCTAGCCATAGACATGAGTTGTCATTTGATCAAAGGGATCACATCATTAGGAGAATGATGTGATGGACAAGACCCATCCGTTAGCTTAGCACTATGATTGTTTAGTTTTACTGCTATTGCTTTTTTCATGACTTATACATGTTCCTATGACTATGAGATTATGCAACTCCCGAACACCGGAAGAACACCTTGTGTGCTATCGAACATCACAACGTAACTGGGTGATTATAAAGATGCTCTACAGGTGTCTCCGAAAGTGTCCGTGGTGTTGGCATAGATCAAGAATAGGATTTGTCACTCCGAGTGTCGGAGAGGTATCTCTGGGCCCTCTTGGTAAGGCACATCATAATAAGCCTTGCAAGCAAATGACTAATGAGTTAGTCATGAGATGATGTATTATGGAACGAGTAAAGAGACTTGCCGGTAACGAGATTGAACTAGGTATTGAGATACCGACAATCGAATCTCGGGCAAGTAACATACCGATGACAAAGGGAACAACGTATGGTGTTATGCGGTTTGACCGATACAGATCTTCGTAAAATATGTAGGAGCCAATATGAGCATCCAGGTTCCGCTATTAGTTATTGACCGGAGATGAGTCTCGGTCATGTCTACATAGTTCTCAAACCCGTAGGGTCCGCACGCTTAAGGTTTGATAATGATCGGTATTATGAGTTTATGAGTTTTGATGTACCGAAGGTAGTTTGGAGTCCCGGATAAGATCACGGACATGACGAGGAGTCTCAGAATATCCGAGACAGAAAGATCGATATATTGGATGACTATGTTTGGACACCGGAAAGGTTCCGGGAGGTTTCGGGCATATACCGGAGTACCAGGGGGTTACCGGAACCCCCTGGGGAGTTAAATAGGCCTTATGGGCCATAGTGGGAGAAGAGGAGGGGCGGCCAGGGCAGCCACGCGCCCCCTCCCCCTCTAGTTCGAATTGGACAAGGAGGGGGGTGGCGCCCCCCCTTTCCTTCTCTTCTTCCCTCCTCCTTCCTTTCTCTCCTACTCCTACTAGGGGAAGGGGGAATCCTACTCCCGATGGGAGTAGGACTCCCTAGGGCGCGCCATAGAGAGAGCCGGCCCCTCCCCTCCCCTCTTCTTTTATATACGGGGGTAGAGGCACCCCATAGAGAGAAAAGTTGATCAGTTGATCTCTCTCAACCGTGTGAGGTGCCCCTCTCCACAGAAAGACACCTCGGTCATACCGTTGCAGTGCTTAGGTGAAGCCCTGCGCCGGTAGCTTCATCATCTCCGTCACCACGCCGTCGTGTTGACGAAACTCTCCCACGAGGCTCTACTGGATGAAGAGCTCGTGGGACGTCATCAAGCTGAACGTGTGCTGAACGCGAAGGCTCCGTACGTTCGGTGCTTGATCGGTTGGATCGCGAAGAAGTTCGACTACATCAATCGCGTCACTAGACGCTTCTGTTCCCGGTGTACGAGGGTACGTAGACACACTCTCCCCTCTCGTTGATATGCATCTAGTAGATAGATCTTGCGTGATTGAAGGAATTTTTTTGAAATACTACGCTCTCCAACACACAGTACACATCCAAACCATACAAAGTAGTGAGGAAGCACTCAAACAAAGCAGATCAAAGAAAACCAAACAATATAAGTTGCACCACGAAAAGATGCACAAAGGCACAAAAACGACAAGAAGATGTTGCAAGATGAGAACATAGTATTGTTTGAACGACCCGACTGGCTGCGCCTGAGCTCCTCCACAGGAGCACTCCTATGATGGTAACAACGCAAAACGTCACCGATGTCGAGTCTAATAAACAAATAAGGGTTGGTAGCGGCAAGGTAGTATCTGCAGCAAGGTAGTTTAGTAGCAAAGTAATATGATAGTGGCGGTAGCGGCAATAAAAGTAACGGTAGTGTTTTTTGTAGTTTTTGTAATAATAGCAGCAGAAAAGTAAATAAGCAACAAGCAATATGTGAAAGCTCGCAGGCATTGGATCGGTGATGGGGAATTATGTCGGATGCAATTCATCATGTAGAAGTTATAACCTAGGGTGACACAGAACTAGCTCCAGTTCATCAATGCAATGTAGGCATGTATTCCGAATATAGTCATACGTGCTTACGGAAAAGAACTTGCATGGCATCTTTTGTCCTACCCTCCCGTGACAGCGGGGTCCTATTGGAAACTAAGGGATATTAAGGCCTCCTTTTAATAGAGTACCGGACCAAAGCATTAACACATAGTGAATACATGAACTCCTCAAACTATGGTCATCACCGCGAGTGGTCCCGATTATTGTCACTTCGAGGTTGCCGGATCATAACACATAGTAGGTGACTATAGACTTGCAAGATAGGATCAAGAACACACATATATTCATGAAAACATAATAGGTTCATATCTGAAATCATGGCACTCGGGCCCTAGTGACAAGCATTAAGCATAGCAAAGTCAAAGCAACATCAATCTCAGAACATAGTGGATACTAGGGATCAAACCCTAACAAAACTAACTCGATTACATGATAGTCCCATCCAACTGATCACCGTTCAGCAAGCATACGATGGAATTACTCATGCACGACGGTGAGCATCATGGAATTGGTGATGGAGGAAGGTTGATGATGACGATGGCGACGATCTCCACTCTCCGGAGCACCGAAAAGACTCCAGATCAGCCCTCCCGGGAGAGATTAGGGCTTGGCGGCGGCTCCGTATCGTAAAACTCGATAATTGTTCCTCTTTGATTTTTTTTCTCCTCGAAAGTGAATACATAGGATCTGGGGATACGTCGGTGGAGCACCAGGGGGCCCACGAGGCAGGGGGCGCGCCCCCCACCCTCGTGGACAGGGTGTGGCCCCCCTGGTCTGGATCTTCTTGCAGGTATTTTTTATATTTTCCAAAATAATTCTCCGTGGATTTTCAGGTCATTCTGAGAACTTTTTCTTTCTGCACAAAAACAACACCATGGCAATTCTGCTGAAAACAGCATCAGTCCGGGTTAGTTCCATTCAAATCATGCAAGTTAGAGTCCAAAACAAGGGCAAAAGTGTTTGGAAAAGTAGATACGTTGGAGACGTATCAACTCCCCCAAGCTTAAACCTTTGCTTGTCCTCAAGCAATTCAGTTGATAGACTGAAAGTGATAAAGAAAAACTTTGACAAACTCTGGTTGCTCTTGTTGCTGTAAATATCTAAGCCAACATTCAGGTTTTCAGCAAGATCATGAACTAACCACATTCACAATAACTTTCAGGTCTCAAGTCTACTCATATCAATGGCATAATCAACTAGCGAGCAATAATAATAAACCTCGGATGACAACACTTTCTCAAAACAATCATAATATGATATAACAAGATGGTATCTCGCTAGCCCTTCCTGAGATCGCAAAACATAAATGCAGAGCACCTTTAAAGATCAAGGACTGACCAGACATTGTAATTTATGGTAAAAGAGATCCAGTCATGATCATACTCAATGCAAATTAATAGTAATACATGCAAATGACAGAGGTGATCTCCAACTGGTGCTCTTTTATAAGAGGATGATGACTCTGCATAAAAGTAAATAGATAGGCCCTTCGCAGAGGGAAGCATGGATTTGTAGAGGTGCCAGAGCTCGATTTTTAAATAGAGATGAATAACATTTTGAGCGGTATGCTTTCATATCAACCAAGAATCTCGATATCTCCCATGCTACGCACATTATAGGCGGTTCCCAAACAGAATGGTAAAGTTTATACTCCCCCAACCACCAACAAGCACACTCCACGGCCATCCGAATCCATGGGGTACCGTCCAAACAAGCAACAACCCTTGGGGAGTTTTGTTTAATTATTATGATTTTGAGCGTGGGACTGGGCATCTCGGTTACCAGCCATTTTCTCAAGAATGATGAGCGGAGTCCACTCATCGTGAGAATAACCCACCTAGCATGGAAGATATAGGCATGGCTAGTTCATAGATGAGTTGTTCGAGCATACAAAACAGAATTTCATTTGAAGGTTTAGAGTTTGGCACATACAAATTTACTTGGAACGGCAGGTAAATACCGCATATAGGAAGGTATGGTGGACTCATGTGGAATAACTTTGGGGTTTATGGAAGTGGATGCACAAGCAGTATTCCCGCTTAGTACAGGTGAAGGCTAGAAAGAGACTGGGAAGCGACCAGCTAGAGAGCGACAACGGTCATGAACATGCATTAAAATTAATCAACAATGAATGCAAGCATGAGTAGGATATAAATCACCATGAACATAAATATCGTAGAGGCTATGTTGATTTTGTTTCAACTACATGCGTGAACATGTGCCAAGTCAAATCACTTAAATCGTTCAAAGGAGGATACCACCCCATCATACCACATCACAACAATTTTAATATCATGTTGGCATGCAAGATAGACCATTATAAACTCTCAGCTAATTAAGCATGGCATAAGCAGTTATGATCTCTAATTTTCATTGCAAGCATGTTTCATTCATAACAAGCTGAATCAGGAACGATGAACTATCATATTAAAAAAAAGAAGAGAGGTCGCGTTCATACCAGCTTTTCTCATCTCAATTAGTTCATCATATATCATCCTTATTGCCTTTCACTCGCACGACCGAACGGTGTGGATAATAATAATAGTGCACGTGCATTGGACTAAGCTGGAATCTGCAAGCATTTCATACAAGAGAGAAGACAAGGTAATATGGCTCAATGTTAAATCAACAATAAAGCATATGAGAGCCACTAAGCATTTTAATCAAGGTCTTCTACTCTTAACCCCCAAAGAAAAGAAAAGAAACTATTTACACGGGGAAGCTCCCAACAAGCAAAAGAAGAACAGGAAATCTTTTTGGGGATTCTTTTAATTACCACTACAAGGAAAGTAAACTAGATAGAAGCTACAACTACTATTTTTTTTTGTTTTTCTTAAGGGTTTTTTCTAACACACAAGAAAAATACTAAGAAAAAGAATTGAAACTAAGCATGGATGGTACAGTGAAAGAGTGTGAGCACCGACAACTAGAATAAGTGTGTGAACATGAATGTAAAGTCAGTGAGAAACACGTACTCCCCCAAGCTTAGGCTTTTGGCATAAGTTGGTCTATGGCCAGTATTGGCCCAACGGATATCCAAAGTCGTAGTTGGGGTTGTATTGAGATGCAGCAACTACTGTCTGCTGAGCTGCAGCTCGAAGGCGGGCTGCTTCTATCATATTATGATACGCCTTTGCCTCCTCCATGGTTATAGTGTATCTCCCTTTTGCCTGAAAGTCAAAAAAAGTAGGGGCCGGAAGAACAATAGGGATGGCATGATGCCTGTTAAAGATTAGTCGATATTTGAGGGATTGATCATCCCTCTCTATAAACCGGTGACTAGTCATAGCATGGCAATCCAAATGAGGAGGAGGTAAAGGTTCATCATTTTCGTGCACAGATACACCAAGATGGCGGGCTATGCGAGTGGCATAAATCCCACCAAATAAGTCTCCATGCATACCATTATGGTGTAGCCTACGTGCAATAATGGCTCCCAAGTTATATTGTCTATCACCTAGTACAACACTCTTGAGAACACTAAGATCTGGGACACACATGTGACAAGCCTCATATTTACCATTTATGCATCTACCAATAAAGAGAGTAAAGTAATGAATAGCAGGAAAATGGATGCTCCCTATGGTAGCCTGTGTGATTTCTCTAGATTCCCCCACTGTGATACTAGCAAGGAAATCTCTAAATTCATATTTGCGAGGATCACCCATACTACCCCATTGTGGGTGCTGATGACCCACAAGTGTAGGGCATCTATCGTAGTCCTTTCGATAATCAAGAGTGTCGAACCCAATGAGGAGCAGAAGGAAATGATAGGCGGTTTTCAGTAAGGTATTTTCTGCAAGCACTGAAATTATAGGTAACAGATAGTTCTGTGATAAGGTAATTGGTAGCAAGTGACAAAAGATAAAAGTAAATATGGTGCAGCAAGGTGGCCCAATCCTTTTTGTAGTAGAGGACAAGCCTGGACAAACTCTTATATAAAGGAAAGCGCTCCCGAGGACACATGGGAATTATCGTCAATCTAGTTTTCATCATGATCATCTGATTCGCGTTCGGTACTTTGATAATTTGGTACGTGGGTGGACCAGTGCTTGGGTGCTGTCCTTACTTGGACAAGCCTCCCACTTATGATTAACCTCTAATGCAAGCATCCACAACTACAAAAGAAGATTTAAGGTAAACCTAACCATAGCATGAAACATATGGATCCAAATCAGCCCCTTACGAAGCAACGCATAAACTAGGGTTTAAGCTTCTGTCACTCTAGCAACCCATCATCTACTTATTACTTCCCAATGCCTTCCTCTAGGCCCAAATAATGGTGAAGTGTCATGTAGTCGACGTTCACATGACACCACTAGAGGAGAGACAACATACATCTCATCAAAATATTGAACGAAGACCAAATTCACATGACTACTTATAGCAAGACTTCTCCCATGTCCTCAGGAACCAAAGTAACTACTCACAAGACATAATATTGTTCATGATCAGAGGGGTATTAATTTGCATAATGGATCTGAACATATGATCTTCCACCAAATAAACCAACTAGCATCAACTACAAGGAGTAATCAACACTACTAGCAACCCACAGGTACCAATCTGAGGTTTGGGTACAAAGATTGGATACAAGAGATGAACTAGGGTTTGAGAGGAGATGGTGTTGGTGAAGATGTTGATGAAGATAGCCCTCCCCAAGATGAGAGAGTTGGTTGTGATGACGGCGGTGACGATTTCCCCCTCCCGGAGGGAAGTATCCCCGGCAGAACAGCTCTGCCGGAGCCCTAGATTGGTTTCCGCCTCGGTTCTGCCTCGAGACGGCGGCGTCTGGTCCCGAAAGCCTCCTTATGATTTTTTCCAGGTCAAAACACCTCATATAGGAGAAGATGGGCATCGGGGGCCATCGGTGGGCCCACGAGACAGGGGGCGCGCCCAGAGAGGGGGGGGGAGCGCACCCCACCCTCGTGGACAGCAGGTGGCCCCCCTCGTGAACATCTTTCGCCATATATTTTTCATATTTTCTGAAACGGAGTTCTGTGGAGTTTCGGGGCTTTTGGAGTTGTGCAGAATAGGTTTCCAGAGTTTTCTCCTTTTCCAGCCTAGAATTCCAGCTGCCGGCATTCTCCCTCTTCATGTGAACCTTGTAAAATAAGAGAGAAAAAGACATAAGTATTATGACAAAACATATAATAACAGCCCATAATGCACTAAATATCAACATATAAGCATGATGCAAAATGGACGTATCAACTCCCCCAAGCTTAGACCTCGCTTGTCCTCAAGCGAAAGCCGATATCGAAAAATATGTCCACATGTTTAGAGATAGTGGTGTCTATAAAAACAAAATACGGACATGAGGGCATCATGATCATTCTCATAACAGCAACATAAATATATATTGTCATATGATTCTTATGCTAATGTAACAATTCATTCACCATATCAAGCATGAATCATAAACTTCATTGAAAACTAACAAACTTTGATCTTGGTCATTGGAGCAATTGCAATTTATCGTAACATCGGAAAGAGTCAGTGTAAGAGCTTTTCAACAAGCCTACATACTCAATTATCATATAGTCTTTCACAATTGCTCACACTCACGCAATACTTATGTTTATGGAGTTTTAATCGGACACAGAGAAAGATAGGGGCTTATGGTATTGCCTCCCAACCTTTTACCTCAAGGGTAATGTCAACAGTAATAGACCATGAAAACTTACATCCAAGTGGGTATATATGTCAGGATCTTTCCAACACAATGTGCTTGCCAAAGAATAAAATGTAAAAAGGAAAGGTGAATTTCACCTTGACTCTTATAAGGCAAGAATAATAGATAGGCCCTTTGAAGAGGGAAGCAGAGGTTGTCATGTGTTTTTATGGTTGGATGCACAAAGTCTTAGCACAGGACAACGTCACTTTATATTGCCACTTGTGATAACAACCTTTATTATGCTCACAATCATAAAAGATGTCCAAGATAGTATATTTGTATGTGAAGCCTCTCTTCTTTTATTACTTCCTATTAATTGCAATGATGACCAATGTTCAAAAAATCGGCCGAGTCAGCGATTAATCGGCCGATTAATCGCTACTCGGCCCCCCACCTTGCAGATTACAGCTACTCGCTGGTGTTACTCGGGGTACCGATTAATCGGGCGATTAATCGGTCAAACACCGATTAATCGCCATTGACCGATTAGTCGTTGAGGATACTCCAGGCAAAACCTGCGCTAGGCACTAAAAAAAAATTCCCAAGCGCTCCTCTCCATCTCTGGTAACCTACCCCGAGCGTTGCTCCCTCACCCCAACCCGACCCCCTGCTGCGCCGCCGCCGGCCAAAGGATCTGGGCCGGCCGGCGGCCCTCCCTCTCCCTCCAGGTACTCTCCTCGCCGCCTCCTCTCTCTCTGCCGCCGCCGCTCCTTCTCCTCGCCGCCTCCTCTCTCT
>LR738712.1:839097842-839128247 GCA_902687465.1 Secale cereale | reverse complement strand
TCTCTGCCGCCGCCGCTGCCTCTCCTCGCCGCCGCCGTTGCCTCTCCTCGCCGCCAGCCTCTCCCTGTCCAGCTAGCCCTCCCTCTCCCGCTGGCCTCTTCCTCTCACTCTTAGGCCGGCCTCCCCCATCTCTCTCTCCTGCCGGCCCTCCTTCTTCCTCTCCCGCCGGCCACTCTCTTCCCCTCTCCCGCCGGCCTCCCCCCATCTCATTCACATGGACAGGCAGCACCTATTTTTAACATGGAATGCTAAATTGCACCTATTTTTAACAAGTCATATTTTGCCAGGACATGCAGCACCTATTTTTAACATGGAATGCTAAATTGCATACTATTTTTGAGTTGTAATTAACTACATGCTATCAAATATCAATGATTGCTAACTTCTTAGCATACATCATTTGTAGGATTGGAGATGGCTACTTCTAGTGCCGCTTCCGAGGTGGCGAGTTCCCAAACACTAAAGAGGAATTCTGATGACATGGCGTGGGAATTTGCCATGTTGTGTGATGCAAATGATTTGGGAAGAGTGAAGTGCAAGCTATGTGGAAAAGAAATGTCTGGAGGGGTGAACAGGATGAAGCAACACATTGCTCAAATAAAAGGAACGGTGACAAGTTGTAGTGTAGCCAACCTAGACCAGCAAGCTCGGTGCAGGGAGGCTTTTCAAGCACCAACGAAGAAGAAGGTAGAAAAGGAAAAGCAAGAAAAAGAATTAAGGGCCTCGGTGAACATAGAGATAGAAGTTGAGAATGATGAAGAGCTTAATGCGGTTGGTAAAGGTGATCCCAAAAATGTAGGGCCTATGGATGAATTTGTGGCACCAGTTGATCCTAGTGTGCCATTGAAAAAATTCCAACGCAACATCAATGATAGTATTGACAAGGATCGAAGCTACAGAGTAGGGCAATATTTGGCTAGATGGATGTACAAGAAAAATATACCCTTCAATGCTATCAATGATGATGACTTCAAACAATTTTGTGAAGCCCTTGGTCGTTATGGTCCTAATTGGAAGCAACCTTCACAACATCATATCCGAGAAAAGATGTTGCAGGAGGTGGGAAGGACTAGAGATTTGTTGAAGCCACATGAGGCTGAGAGGGAGATCACCGGGTGCTCTGTCATGACCGATGCTTGGACAGACAAAAAAAGGAGGAGCATCATGAACTTGTGTGTGCATTGTAAGTTGGGGACTGTTTTTCTCGAATCAAAGGAGGCATCGACTGATGCACACACAAGTCTCTACATCTTCAATTATGTAGATGAATGCATTGAGAAAATTGGTATCAATCTTAAACTTTTCAAGCTTTCATGTTTCATTTCATGATTCATCACGTATTGATTATTTCGTTTTGCCATGATGTTTGCGGGTGCTGATAATGTTGTACAAGTAGTCACGGATAATGCTTCAAACAATATGGGAGCAAAAGTGATGTTGAAAGAAAAAAGGCCGAAGATATTTTGGACCTCATGTGCAACGCATACCCTTAACTTGATGGTAGAAGCAGTTGGAAAATTAAAGCAGTTTGGTTCTACAATAACCAAAGCAAAGGAGATGACTATTTTCCTTTATGCACATCATGCAACCTTGGCATTGATGAGGTATCATACAAAAAAAAGAGACATTGTTAGGCCGGGAGTGACAAGATTTGCGTCGGCATTTCTTACCTTGCAAAGTCTTGCTGCAAAGAAGAAACAATTAAAGGAGATGTGTTGTAGTGATGCTTGGGATAAATGCAAGCATACACGTACAAGGAAAGGAAAGATTGCTCATGCCACAATAATTAGTAGGGTATTTTGGAAGAATGTGTCTCTTTGCATCAAGGTAAGAAAATTAATAATGTTCTTTACTTATGTCTTCTCATCTTGTGCTATATGCAAATAATGAAATAAATACTAATGTTGTGCTTACCGTATGTTGCAATGCAAGGTTTTTGAGCCATTGGTAAAGGTGCTTCGATTGGCTGATAGTGATGGACAGTCCATGGCCTCTATGTATGGAGAAATAATAGAGGCAAAAAAGGCAATATTGCTCGCGGTTGAAAACTCAGAGAAGGACTATAAGATCATCACAACAGCCATGGAGAGCAAGATGAATGGGAGGTTAGATACTCCATTGCACATGGCTGCATATGCATTGAATCCCTATTATAGTTATGCCATCCCAAGCATACTTATCGATGTTGAGGTCATGAGTGGATTGATGGATGCTATTGAGATCTTTTATCATGATGATGATGAGAAGCAAAATAGAGCACTTAACATAGATTTGCCAAGGTTTAAAAGTAAAGAGGGCATGTTTGGGAAGGCACCTGCCTCAAGAGCTATAACGAATGCAAATTTCAATGCTGGTAAGCTATAATCCATATTGCATTTTTGAAATTATGGGTTGATGCCCTCAATGAATTGATGTTTAATACTTTCTATTGTTTCTCATGTAGGAGAGTGGTGGGCAACTTATGGACTACAAACTCCTACGTCGATGCACATGGCTTTGAGGATACTCAACTTGACCACAAGTTCTTCCGGATGTGAACGGAATTGGAGTGTTTTTGAACAAGTAACTCTTGAATCTCAACTTGTTTATTCAAAATTGATCTTTAGTTCCTTATTTTATTTATGAACAAATGTGAATGACTACTTGACTAGGCTTCACTTTGCAAATTTTAGGTGGATGCTAAGAGGAGAAATAAACTAGATGTGAGCCGTAGGGACAATCTAGTTTATATTCAATTCAATGGAAGAATGATGGACAAAATAAAGAAGTGTTCGTCCTCTCGTGATGTTCTCCTTGGTGAAGATGCTTCCATGGCACAAGATTGGATATGCGAAGATGCATATGTTGAGGACGAGGTTGATCCCGACACCACCATTGATGATGAAGTGGTAGCCACCGAGGGTGTAGAGCTTCGTAGGAGTGCAAGAGTGAGAGAACTCCACGAAGTAGAAGAATTTGTTACCGATGAAGCTTCAGAAAATGAGATTGCTTTGGAGGAGGAGATAGAATTTGAGTCTGATAATGATGAGATGATTGAAACAAAAGAGGATGAGGATGAGGACGAGGACACAACACATCCTTAATTCTTTGGGCCTTGCTATTTACTTATTTAGTATGACTCTATGCTTGGCATTTTCCTAGTTTGAGTTGTCAACTTGTCATGCAATGCAACTATGCAAGATTGGGAGAACTATGTTTATTTGTGTTTTAATTTTATGGTTGTGGACCTTGTTATGATATGCACTTATGCAAGATTTTAAGAACTATGATTATTTGTGTTTTATGGCTGTTGTAAACTGTTGGTATATCACTTCTAGCCTGTCATAAACAATTCTGGACATGTGTGTTTGGGACTTTGGGTGTTTTGAATAATATGGTTGCTTTGATATGTGAACATAGTGCAGTTTTTTGAATTCTGAGGTCACATATCACCTCGGATCAAAAAAGTCAAAACATCAAAGTTGTTCATTTTTTCGATACCAAGAACTTTCATGTTGAACAGTTTTTCATTTGAGGTCATTTTGAAAGCCGAAATACTGAAACAGCAATGTATCAGTGCAGTTTTTTGAATTCTGAGGTCACATATCACCTCGGATCAAAAAAGTCAAAACATCAAAGTTGTTCGTTTTTTCGATACCAAGAACTTTTATGTTGAACAGTTTTTCATTTGAGGTCATTTTGAAAGCCGAAATACTGAAACAGCAATGTATCACTGCAGTTTTTTGAATTCTGAGGTCACATATCACCTCGGATAAAAAAAGTCAAAACATCAAAGTTGTTCATTTTCTCGATACTAAGAACTTTCAAGTTGAGCAGTTTTTCATTTGAGGTCATTTTGAAGGCTAAAAAACTGGTGCAATTCAACAACCATGTGTTTTTGGGTGACAAAAATGTGATAATGACACTGAGATTTTAAGATTTATAAAAAAAAATTGGCCGATTAATGGTCGACCGATTAATTCCGATTAATCGGCCGATTCACGATTAATCCCTACTCCCCAGCTGACCGAGCCGTCACCGATTACCGATTTCCTGAACATTGATGATGACCAAAACTATGTTTGTCACCTCCCAACAACTTTTATCCATCATACTCTTTATATGTGAAGTCATTACTTCCTATAAGATCAATATGATCTCTTGGATACTCTTTATGTTTTCTTTCTTTTTATCATGACCCAAGTGAGGAAATCAAGCCCTTGACTCAACAATAATCTTTATTATATAGCTCACGGACTCGATTACAAAGGGTAAAGATCATAAGGCAAAAGCTCACAACTAGATCATGCTAAATTTATTCTACTAGATCAAGATACTACCAAAAGTATCGAACTAAGAAAAACAGTAAAGATAGGAGTGATGGTGATATGATACCGGGGTCACTCCCCCAAGCTTGGCAATTGCCAAGGGGAGTGCCCATACCCATATGATTATGTCTCCTTCTTCTGGGGTGGTGATGTAGGAGTTGTGATGATGTAGGCTTGTCGTCCACCTTCCAAGGCATGGGCTCACCATCGTAGAAGGATGATCGAGTCTCCGGGATACTCAAATCTGTAGCCAAACTCATCTTCTTTAATCTATATTCATACTCACAGTTTTAGTTTTGCAGGTCATAGATCTGGGCTTGGAGGTGATCGATCTTCTCTTGAAGATTGGAGATAGCTTCCCCGAAGATCCTTGAGTCCAGCTTGAGATTGTTGGCGAGCTCCGAGATCATCATGTGGTTGGCGTTGAGTCCTTGTTCCACCATACCTTGGCACTTGAAAACTTGCTGCTCCATTGCTTCGAGTCTTGTCTCCACGCTTCCGGTCCTCCTCGGCCCCTCAACATCACGGATGTGCAGCACCCCCTCATGCAACTCCATGGTTTTAGGGTGATGCAGCACCTCCTCAAGGTAGGGGTTGATGACCTTCTCGAAGAACTTGTCCTTGGGGATGTTGGAGGACGGCAAAAACAGCACCTCGAAACGAAAACAGAGGATTTTTGCGTGATACAGAGGTCAAAACCTTCGGGAGTTTATATAATGAATTTTTACCGACCAAAAGGAGTAACATACAAGAAATCGGAGTCCGGGAGGCACACGAGCTGCCCACGAGGCAGAGGGCGCGCCCAGGGAAGGGGGTGCACCCTCGTGGACGGCTCGTGTCTCTTCCGGACTGCTGCTTATTTTTCTATTTTTCTAAATATTCCAAAATGGAGAAAAATTGCCTTTAGAGCTGTTTTAGAGTCGGTTTACTTACCGTATCACATACCTCTTCCTTTTCGGAGGCTGAATCGTTTTGGAAAGTGTCCCTTATGTATTCCTCCGGAGTTACGATTTCAATAACATTGGTTTCAACATTTATAGGATTACCTGAGATATAATGTTTGATTCTTTTACCGTTCACCACCTTCGGATTTGTGCCTTCGAAGTTGTTGATTTTTATGGCACCGGAACGATAGACCTCCTCGATAACGTAAGGCCCTTCCCACTTGGAGAGAAGCTTTCCTGCAAAAAATCTTAAACGAGAGTTGTATAGCAAAACATAATCACCTACGTTAAACTCACGCTTTTGTATCCTTTTGTCATGCCATCTTTTAACTTTTTCTTTAAACAGCTTGGCATTCTCATAAGCCTAGGTCCTCCATTCATCAAGAGGGCTAATGTCAAATAACCTCTTCTGACCGACAAGTTTGAAATCGTAATTGAGCTCTTTAATAGCCCAATATGCCTTATGTTCTAGCTCGAGAGGTAAGTGACAAGTTTTTCCATAAACCATTTTATACGGAGACATATCCATAGGATTTTTGTATGTAGTTCTATAGGCCCATAATGCATCATCAAGTTTCCTGGACCAATTCTTTCTAGACCTATTAACTGTCTTTTGCAAAATTAATTTCAACTCTCTATTACTTAGTTCTACTTGACCACTAGTCTGTGGGTGGTAAGGGGATGCAATTCTATGGTTGACATCATACTTTGCAAGCATTTTACAGAAAGCACCATGAATAAAGTGTGAACCACCATCATTCATTAGATATCTAGGGACTCCAAACCTCGGAAAAATAACTTCTTTAAGAATCTTAATAGAGGTGTTATGATCAGCGCTACTAGTTGGAATAGCTTCTACCCACTTAGTAACGTAATCAACAGCAACTAAAATATGTGTGTACCCATTAGAGGCAGGAAACGGTCCCATATAATCAAAGCCCCAAACATCAAATGGTTCAATACCAAGTGAATAATTCATATGCATTTCTTGATGTCTATTGATATTACCAATTCTCTGACATTCGTCACAACATAGGACAAACTTACAGGCATCTTTGAAGAGAGTAGGCCAATAAAAACCGGATTGCAATACCTTATGCGCAGTTCTATCTCCGGCATAGTGTCCTCCATAAGCTTCGGAGTGGCACTTGCGTAGGATATGTTCCTGTTCATGCTCAGGTACACAACGTCTAATAATACCATCTACTCCTCCTTTATAAATATGTGAGTCATCCCAGAAGTAATATCTCAAATCATAGAGGAACTTTTTCTTTTGCTGCTATGTGAAGCTAGGAGGTATAAACTTAGCAACAATATAATTAGCATAATCAGCATACCAAGGAGCAGTACGAGAAGTATTTATGACAGCTAATTGTTCATCAGGAAAGCTATCATCAATAGGTTGTGGGTCATCAAGTATATTTTCTAACCTAGACAAGTTATCTGCAACGGGGTTCTCAGCTCCCTTTCTATCAATAATATGCAAGTCAAATTCTTGCAACAGGAGAACCCATCTAATAAGTCTAGGTTTAGCATCTTTCTTTTCCATAAGGTATTTGATAGCAGCATGATCAGTGTGAATAGTTACTTTAGAATCAACAATATAGGGTCTAAACTTATCACAAGCAAATACAACTGATAAAAATTCTTTCTCGGTAGTAGCATAATTTCTTTGGGCACTATCTAGAGTTTTACTAGCATACTGGATAACATTCAATTTCTTATCAACTCTTTGCCCTAAGACAGCACCTACAGCATAATCGCTAGCATCACACATAATCTCAAAAGGTAAATTCCAGTCAGGAGGCTGGACAACACGTGCAGAGATCAATGCTTTCTTAAGTATTTCAAATGCTTCTAGAAAATCACCATCAAAGATAAAAGGAATATCTTTTTGTAAGAGATTAGTCAGAGGCCTGGAGATTTTGGAGAAGTCCTTTATGAACCTCCTTTTAAAACCCGACATGACCAAGGAAACTTCATATACCTTTGATGTCCTTAGGGCATGGCATCTTTTCAATAACATCAACTTTAGCTTTGTCAACTTCAATTCCTCTTTCCGAAATTTTATGTCCCAAGACAATGCCTTCATTAACCATAAAGTGGCACTTCTCCCAATTCAAGACAAGATTAGTGTCTTCACATCTCTGCAAAACTCGATCAAGGTTGCTTAAGCAATCATCAAAAGAAGTTATGTAAACGGAAAAATCATCCATGAACACCTCAACAATCTTTTCACAAAATCAGAGAATATAGCTATCATGCATCTTTGAAAGGTAGCAGGTGCATTATATAAACCAAAATGCATATGTCTATAAGCAAAGGTACCAAAAGGACAAGTAAAAGTGGTCTTTTCTTGATCCCCTTTTGACACAGGTATTTGAGAGAAACCAGAATAACCATCTAGAAAGCAAAAGTGAGTATGTTTGGATAACCTTTCTAGCATTTGATCAATAAAAGGCAAGGGGTAATGATCTTTCTTAGTAGCTTTATTTAACTTACAGAAATCAATTACCATCCTATAACATGTAACTATTCTTTGCGGGATCAATTCATCTTTATCATTAGGAACAACATTCATACCTCCCTTCTTAGGGACACAATGGACAGGACTTACCCACTAGCTATCAGCAACTGGATAGATAATACCTGCCTCTAGAAGCTTTAGTATTTCCTTCCTTACCACTTCTTTCATCTTAGGATTTAACCGTCGTTGATAATCAATAACCGGTTTAGCATTTTCTTCCAATTTTATCTTGTGTTGGCATAAGGTGGGACTAATGCCCTTAAGATCATCCAGAGTATATCCAATAGCAGCACGGTGCTTCTTCAGAGTTTTCAATAATTTTTCTTCTTCCTGCTCTGAAAGGTTAGCACTAATAATAACATGATATATCTTATTTTCATCAAGATAAACATACTTAAGATTATCAAGTAAAGGTTTAAGTTCAAACACGGGATCACCCTTGGGTGGAGGAGGATCCCCTAGGATTTCAACAGGCAAGTTTTTTTTCAATACGGGTCCCTGATTAAAGAATATTTCATATATTTCCCTTCTCTCATTCATATGCATATCATTTTCATGGTCTAGCAAGTATTGTTCTAAAGGATCATTAGGAGGCACAACAATAGAAGCAAGACCAATAAATTCATCCTTACTAGGTAGTTCCTTATCAAGGGGCTGTCTACGGAATTTAGCAAAGTTAAAATCATGAGACATATCCCCTAATCCAACAGTAACAATATATTTCACGCAGTCTAGCATTAACAGTATTCAAGAAGGGTCTACCAAATATAATGGGACAAAATTCATCTTGTGGGGAACTAAGAATAAGAAAATCAGTAGGGTATTTAACCTTCCCACACAAAACTTCAACATCTCTTACAATCCCAACTGGTGAAATAGTATCTATATTAGCTAGCTTAATATTAACATCAATCCATTCTAGCTCAACAGGTGCAATGTCATGCATAATTTCTTGATATAAGGTATGAGGGATAATACTCGCATTAGCACCCACGTCACATAGACCATGATAACAATGATCTCCTATCTTAACAGAGATGACATGCAAGCCTACAATAGGTCTATGTTTATTCCTAGCATTGGGTTTGGCTATTCTAGCAGACTCTTTTTGGAGGTAAATAACGTGTCCATCTAAATATTCTACCAAGAGATCTTTAACCATAGCAACACTAGGTTCAACTTTAATTTGCTCAGAGGGTGTAGGTGTTCTAGTATTACTCTTACAAACTACAGTTGAAGCTTGAGCATGATCCTTTATCCTAACAGGGAAAGGTGGTTTCTCAATATAAGCAGTAGGAGTAATAGGATCAACATTATAAGTAATAGTCTTTTCTTCAACTTTAATAGGTTCGACTACTTTTACTTCAATAGGGGGATGGTATTTAAACCACTTCTCCTTGGGGAGATCAACATGAGTAGCAAATGATTCACAGAAAGAAGCTACTATCTCAGAGTCAAGTCCATATTTAGTGCTAAACTCACGGAAAACATCGGTATCCATAAAAGCTTTAACACAATCAAACTTAGGGGTCATACCTGACTCCTTACCTTCATCGAGATCCCAATCTTCAGAGTTGTGTTTAATTCTTTCCAATAAATCGCATTTCAATTCAACAGTCTTCATCATAAAAGAGCCAGAACAAGAAGTATCGAGCATGGAGCGATTACTGAGAGAAGCCGAGCATAAATTTTGTGAATGATCATTCATCTTGAGAGCTCATGATTGGGGCATGAATATAACATTGACTTAAGCCTTCCCCAAGCTTGAGCAATGCTTTCTCCTTAGGGAGGCCAAAAATTATAAATATAATTACGATCACGATGAACTTGGTGCATAGGGTAGAACTTCTGATGAAATTCCAACTTCAGACGATTATAGTTCCATGATCCAATATCATCACATAGCCTAAACCATGTCAATGCATCTACCTTCAAAGATAAAGGGAAGACCTTCTTCTTGATAACATCCTCGGGCATACCTGCAAGCTTAAATAATCCACAAACTTCATCCACATAGATTAGGTGTAAATCGGGATGCAGTGTTCCGTCTCCTGTAAAAGGATTTTCAAGCAGTTTCTCTATCATACCCGAAGGAATCTCAAAGCAAACATTTTCAGTAGGTGCAGTAGGTTGAGGATAAACTCTTTGCTCTTCTAGTCGGGGTGAAGATACCCCGAACAAGCCCCTCAAAGGATTATGAGCCATAGTAACAAGTGACAATAAATTTCAGCACACTATATACATTTTTCCTTACCAAATTCCACTTACCAAAGGCGCTTCACTCCCCGGCAACGGCACCAGAAAAGAGTCTTGATGACCCACAAGTGTAGGGGATCTATCGTAGTCCTTTCGATAAGTAAGAGTGTCGAACCCAACGAGGAGCAGAAGGAAATGATAGGCGGTTTTCAGTAAGGTATTTTCTGCAAGCACTGAAATTATAGGTAACAGATAGTTCTGTGATAAGGTAATTGGTAGCAAGTGACAAAAGGTAAAAGTAAATAAGGTGCAGCAAGGTGGCCCAATCCTTTTTGTAGCAAAGGACAAGCATGTACAAACTCTTATATAAAGGAAAGCGCTCCCGAGGACACATGGGAATTATCGTCAAGCTAGTTTTCATCACTATCATCTGATTCGCGTTCGGTACTTTGATAATTTGGTATGTGGGTGGACTGGTGCTTGGGTGCTGTCCTTACTTGGACAAGCCTCCCACTTATGATTAATCTCTAATTCAAGCATCCACAACTACAAAAGAAGTATTAAGGTAAACCTAACCATAGCATGAAACATATGGATCCAAATCAGCCCCTTACGAAGCAACGCATAAACTAGGGTTTAAGCTTCTGTCACTCTAGCAACCCATCATCTACTTATTACTTCCCAATTCCTTCCTATAGGCCCAAATAATGGTGAAGTGGCATGTGGTTAATGTTCACATGACACCACTAGAGGAGAGACAACATACATCTCATCAAAATATCGAACGAAGACCAAATTCACATGAGTACTTATAGCAAGACTTCTCCCATGTCCTCAGGAACCAAAGTAACTACTCACAAGACATAATATTGTTCATGATCAGAGGGGTATTAATATGCATAATGGATCTGAACATATGATCTTCCACCAAATAAACCAACTAGCATCAACTACAAAGAGTAATCAACACTACTAGCAACCCACAGGTACCAATCTGAGGTTTGGGTACAAAGATTGGATACAAGAGATGAACTAGGGTTTGAGAGGAGATGGTGCTGGTGAAGATGTTGGTGAAGATAGCCCTCCCCAAGATGGGAGAGTTGTTGGTGATGATGGCGGTGACGATTTCCCCCTCCCGGAGGGAAGTATCCACGGTAGAACAGCTCTGCCGGAGCCCTAGATTGGTTTCCGCCTCGGTAACGTCTCGAGACGGCGGCGGCTGGTCTCGAAAGCCTCCTTGTGATTTTTTCCATGTCAAAACACCTCACATAGGAGAAGATGGGCATCGGGGGGCCGTCGGTGGGCCCATGAGACAAAGGGGCGCCCCCACCCTCGTGGACAGCAGGTGGCCCCCCTCGTGAACTTCTTTCGCCAGATATTTTTTATATTTTCTGAAACGGAGTTCTGTGGAGTTTCGGGGCTTTTGGAGTTGTGCAGAATAGGTTTCCAGAGTTTGCTCCTTTTCCAGCCCAGAATTCCAGCTGCCGGCACTCTCCCTCTTCATGTAAACCTTGTAAAAAAGAGAGAAAAGGCATAAGTATTGTGACAAACGATATAATAACAGCCCGTAATGCAATAAATATCAACATATAAGCATGATGCAAAATGGACGTACCAGGAGCTTACAAGCATCATTAAAATCCTCTAAGTCCATGGTATAAGATTTATCATACAGGTCAAACAGGACAGTGTGTGAATTACGTGAATATGAAAATCTAAACCTTCTCACAAAGGTGTCAGTTAAGCCACGGTATTGAGGGCACTTATCTTGTATGAAGCCCTCAAGGTTAGCGTTGCACACATATGCGTAAAATTCATCCTTGATGCCAACCTGATCCATAAAGTCATCTGACGGCCAATCACAAGGCCGCACGTCAGCATCCCTCGGTAGTTCATCGTCCGGCTCACGAATTGCGAGCCTCGGTTCTTGCTTCCTTGAAGAACCACCTTGGAAGTTTTTCCTATGCATTTTTCTGAAATTTCCTGAAATTTTTAGCAACTCAAAATAAAAGTTAACCAAACTCAACAAGATTGATAACAACAACTCCTACTAGTGCCTAGAGACTAAATCATGCATTAGAACTACTTGAGACCAAGAAAATTTGACATGCAAGCTCAAGAACAAGGTCACCACAGCAGCAAAAAAATTCAACAAATAAAGCACTATAACAAAAACTAATTTGGATCAATGGAGGAGTCACATACCAAGGAACAATCTCCCAAACAGTTTGATGAATGGTGCTTTGAGCAAGGAGAATGAAAATGGCAGCAAGATGAGCTAGAACTCGGGTTTGAGATGGTTGGTGATTTTTTTGGGAGGAAGAAGAAGAGTGTGGGTGCGGGAATAAGTGGGGGGGCCACGTGGGGCCCACGAGGCAGGGGGCGCGCCCTGGCAGGGGGGTGCCCTGAACTCTCGTGGCCAGGTGCTGGCTCCCCTCGCTGTGTGTTCTGTGCCATATGTTCTCAAATATTTTAGAAAAAATCATATTTCATTTTCAGGGCATTTGGAGAACTTTTATTTTCTGGGTATTTTTTTATTGCACGGGTAAGTCTGGAAACAGACAAAAAATACTATTTTTGCTTTATTTATCCTAATTAACAGAAAGTAAAAGGAGGGTACAGAAGGTTTGCGCTATCTAGATTCACCTATCCCATGCTTATCAAAAAGGAATCCATTAACAAGGTTGACCAGTTCTTGTTAATAAACTCTTTCCGAATAACATGAAACCGGAGAATTTTCGAATAACACTAGGTTAGCTCAATGGGGATATGTATGTCCCCAACAATAAGAATGTCATATGTCTTCTTGACAGTAGGAAGAGGAAATTCAAAACCTCCAATAGTAATAGTTGAAAATTTTCCAATATAATTGATACTGTGGACCTGAGGTTGTTTCCTTGGAAAGTGTACCGTATGCTCATTACCATTGTCATGAAAAGTAACATTGCCTTTGTTGCAATCAATAACAACCCCTGCAGTATTCAAAAAGGGTCTACCAAGGATAATAGACATACTATCGTCCTCGGCAATATCAAGTATAACAAAATCCGTTAGAATAGTAACATTTGCAACTACAACAGGCACATCCTCACAAATGCCGACAGGTATAGCAGTTGATTTATCAGCCATTTGCAAAGATATTTCAGTAGGTGTCAACTTACTCAAGTCAAGTCTACGATATAAAGAGAGAGGCATAACACTAACACCGGCTCCAAGATCACATAAAGCAGTTTTAACATAGTTTTGTTTAATGGAGCAAGGTATAGTAGGTACTCCCAGATCTCCTAGCTTCTTAGGTATTCCACCTTTGAAAGTGTAATTGGCAAGCATGGTGGAAATTTCTACTTCAGGTATCTTTCTTTTGTTGGTAATAATATCTTTCATATACTTAGCATAAGGATTTGTTTTAAGCACATTAGTCAAACGCATACGCAAAAAGATAGGTCTAATCATTTCAGCAAAGCGCTCAAAATCCTCATCATCCTTTTTCTTGGATGGTTTTGGAGGAAAAGGCATGGGTTTCTAAACCCATGGTTCTCTTTCCCTACCATGCTTCCTAGCAACAAAGTCTCTCTTATCATAACGTTGATTCTTTGATTGTGGGTTATCAAGATCAACATCAGGTTCAATCTCTACATCATTATCATTGCTAGGTTGAGCATCATTATGAACATCATCATTTATATTATCACTAGGTTCATGTTCATTACCAGATTGTGTCTCAGCATCAGAAACAGATATATCATTGGGATTCTCAGGTGTGTCAGCTACAGGTTCACTAGAAGCATGCAAAGTCCTATCATTTTTCTTTTTCTTCTTCTTAGAATAACTAGGTGCATCTAAATTAGCTCTCTGAGAATCTTGCTCAATTCTCTTAGGGTTGCCTTCAGGATACAAGGGTTCTTGAGTCACCTTACCACCTCTAGTAGCAACTCTAACAGCATAGTCATTATTCTTACTATTTAATTCATTGAGCAAATCATTCTGAGCCTTAAGTACTTGTTCTACTTGAGTGGTGACAATGGAAGCATGTTCACTAATGAGTTTCAGTTCACCTTTAGCTCTAGACAGATAATCACTCAAGTGTTCAATCATATAAGCATTGTGTTGTAATTGTCTACCAACATAAGCAGTGAAGTTTTCTTGTTTCACAATAAAATTGTCAAACTCATCTAAGCATTGGCTAGCAGACTTATAACGAGGAATATCACCTTCATCAAATCTATAAAGAGAATTTACCTTTACTACCTGTGTCGGGTTATTAAGACCATGTATTTATTCAATAGGTGGTAAATTATTAACATCTTCAGCTTTAATACCTTTTTCTTTCATAGATTTCTTTGCCTCTTGAATATCTTCTGGACTGAGGAATAGAACACCTCTTTTCTTCGGAGTTGGCTTAGGGGCTAGTTCAGGAAGTGTCCAATTATTTTCATTGGCCAGCATATTATTCAATAGTAATTCAGCTTGATCAACTGTTCTTTCCCTGAAAACACAACCAGCACAACTATCCAGGTGGTCTCTGGAAGTATCGGTTAGTCCATTATAAAAGACATCAATTATATCTAGCATCTCAAGAGGATGATCAGGCAAAGCATTAAGTAATTGGAGAAGCCTCCCCCAAGCTTGTGGGAGACTCTCTTCTTCTATTTGCACAAAGTTATATATTTCCCATAAGGCCGCTTGTTTCTTATGAGCGGGAAAATATTCAGCAGAGAAGTAATACATCATATCCTGGGGGCTACGCGCACACAACCAGGATCAAGACAATTAAACCAAGTCTTAGCATCACCCTTTAACGAGAAAGGAAATAACTTAAGGATATAGTAATAACGAATCTTTTCATCGTTGGTAAACAGGGTGGCTATATCATTCAACTTAGTAAGATGTGCCACAACAGTTTCAGATTCATAGCCATGGAAAGGATTAGATTCAACCAAAGTTATTAACTTAGGATCGACAGAGAATTCATAATCCTTATTAGTAACACAGATAGGTGAAGTAGCGAAAGCAGGGTCATGTTTCATTCTAGCATTCAAGGACTTTTCTTTCAGCTTAGCTAATAATTTCTTAAGATCATATCCATCGTTGCAAGCAAGAAAGTCTCTAGCAGTTTCTTCATCCATAACATAACCCTCAGGAACAAAAGGCCATTCATATCTATTGGGAGAAGCTTCATCATCACTTTCATAATCATCAGTTTCAATATTTGCATTCTCCCTAACCTTAGCAATTTGTTCATCTAGAAATTCACCTAGTGGCACAATATTATCAAGCATAGAAGTAGTTTCATCATACATAGCAGAAGTGGCATCATCAAGAACATACGACATATCAGATTCAATAGCATGAGTAGGTGTCGCAAATTTACCCATAACAGAAGGAGAATCAAGTGCAGAGCTAGATGGCAGTTCCTTACCTCCCCTCGTAGTTGAGGGTAAGATCTTGGTCTTTGAGTCCTTCAAGTTCTTCATAGTGATCAACAGATATAAATCCCAAGTGATTTAAAGCATAGAGTTATGCTCCCCGGCGACGGCGCCAGAAAATAGTCTTGATAACCCACAATTGTAGGGGATCACAACAGTTTTCGAGGGTAAAGTATTCAACCCAAATTTATTGATTCGACACAAGGGGAGCCAAAGAATACTCTTAAGTATTAGCAGCTGAGTTGTTAATTCAACCACACCTTGAAACTTAGTATCTGCAGCAAGGTAGTTTAGTAGCAAAGTAATATGATAGTGGCAGTAGCGACAATAAAAGTAACGGTAGTGTTTTTATAGTTTTTGTAATAGTAGTAGCAGAAAAGTAAATAAGCAACAAGCAATATGTGAAAAGCTCGTAGGCATTGGATTGGTGATGGGAATTATGTCGGATGCAATTCATCATGTAGAAGTTATAACCTAGGGTGACACAGAACTAGCTCCAGTTCATCAATGCAATGTAGGCATGTATTCCGAATATAGTCATACGTGCATATGGAAAAGGACTAGCATGACATCTTTTTTCCTACCCTCCCGTGGCAGCGGGGTCCTATTGGAAACTAAGGGATATTAAGGCCTCCTTTTAATAGAGTACCGGACCAAAGCATTAACACATAGTGAATACATGAACTCCTCAAACTATGGTCATCACCGGGAGTGGTCCCGATTATTGTCACTTCGGGGTTGCCGGATCATAACACATAGTAGGTGACTATAGACTTGCAAGATAGGATCAAGAACACACATATATTCGTGAAAACATAATAGGTTCATATCTGAAATCATGGCACTCGGGCCCTAGTGACAAGCATTAAGCATAGAAAAGTCATAGCAACATCAATCTCAGAACATAGTGGATACTAGGGATCAAACCCTAACAAAACTAACTCGATTACATGATAGATCCCATCCAACCCATCACCGTCCAGCAAGCCTACGATGGAATTACTCACGCACGGCGGTGAGCATCATGGAATTGGTGATGGAAGAAGGTTGATGATGATGATGATGGCGAAGATCTCCACTCTCCGGAGCCCCGAACGGACTCCAGATCGGCCCTCCTGAGAGAGATTAGGGCTTGGCGGTGGCTCCGTATCATAAAATGCAATAATTCTTCCTCTCTGATTTTTTTTCTCCCCGAAAGTGAATATATAGGATCTGGGAATACGTCGGTGGAGCACCAGGGGGCCCACGAGGCAGGGGGCGCGTCCCCCACCCTCGTGGATAGGGTGTGGGCCCCTTGGTCTGGATCTTCTTGCAGGTATTTTTTATATTTTCCGAAATAATTCTCCGTGGATTTTCAGGTCATTCCAATAACTTTTTATTTCTGCACAAAAACAACACCATGGCAATTCTACTGAAAACAACATCAGTCCGGGTTAGTTCCATTTAAATCATGCATGTTAGAGTCCAAAACAAGGGCAAAAGGGTTTGGAAAAGTAGATACATTGGAGATGTATCACAACCGTGTCACTAGACGCTTCCGCTTCCGGTCTACGAGGGTACGTGGACACACTCTCCCATCTCATTGCTATGCATCTAGTAGATAAATCTTGCGTGTTCGTAGGAAATTTTTTTAAATACTACGTTCCCCGACAGTGGTATCAGAGCCAGATCTATGCGTAGATGATATGCACGAGTAGAACAGAGGTGAGTTGTGGGCGATAATAGTCATACTGCTTACCAGCATGTCATACTTTGGTTCGGCGGTATTGTGAGATGAAGCGGCCCGGATCGACATTACGCGTAGGCTTACGCGAGACTGGTTTCACCGTTATGAGCACTCGTTGATTAAAGGTGACTGGCGGGTGTCTGTCTCTCTCACTTTAGTTGAATCGAGTGTGGCTACGCCCGGTCCTTGTGAAGGTTAAAAAAACACATACTTGACGAAAAATCATTGTGGTTTTGTATGCGTAGGTAAGAACGGTTCTTGCTAAGCTCATAGCAGCCACGTAAAACTTGCAACAATAAAGTAGAGGACGTCTAACTTGTTTTTGCAAGGCATGTTGTGATGTGATATGGTCAAGACATGATGAGTTATACGTTATTGTATGAGATGATCATGTTTTGCAAAGTTATCGGCAACTGGCAGGAGCCATATGGTTGTCGCTTTATTGTATGAAATACAGTCGCCATGTAATTGCTTTACTTTATCACTAAGCGGTAACGATAGTCGTGGAAGCAATAGTTGGCGAGATGACAACGATGCTACGATGGAGATCAAGGTGTCGTGCCGGTGACGATGGTGATCAAAAGCACAAGATGATGATGGCCATATCATGTCACATATTTTGATTGCATGTGATGTTTATCTTATTATGCTTCTTATTTTTCTTAGTACGATGGTAGCATTATAAGATGATCCTTACAAAATTTCAAGGTACAAGTGTTCTCCCTGAGTATGCACCGTTGTGAAAGTTCGTCGTGCCAAGACACCAGTGATGATCGGGTGTGATAAGATCTACATTCACATACAACGGGTGCAAGCCAGTTTTGCACACGCAGAATTCTTGGGTTAAACTTGACGAGCCTAGCATGTACAGACATGGCCTCTGGAGAACGAAAGGTCGAGCGTGAATCATATAATAGATATGATCAATATAAGATGTTCACCATTGAAAACTACTCCATCTCACGTGATGATTGGTCATGGTTTAGTTGATTTGGATCACGTGATCATTTAGATGACTAGAGGGATGTCTATCTAAGTGGGAGTTCTTTAGTAATATGATTAAATTGAACTTTAATTTTTCATGACCTTAGTCCTCATAGTATTTGCAAATTATGTTGTAGATCAATAGCTCGCGTTATAGCTCCCCTATGTTTTTTGATATGTTCCTAGAGCAAACTAAGTTGAAAGAAGTTAGTAGCAATGATGCGGACTTGTTCCGTGATCTGAGGATTTTCCTCATTGCTGCACAGAAGTATTATGTCCTTGATGCACCGCTAGGTGACATATCTATTGCAGGAGCAGTTGTAGACGTTATGAACGTTTGACAAGCTCAGTATGATGACTACTTGATAGTTTGGTGCGCCATGCTTTACGACTTATAACCGGGACTTCAAAAATGTTTTGAACGCCACGGAGCATATGAGATGTTACAAGAGTTGAAATTAGTTATTCATACTCATGCCCGTGTCGAGAGGTATAAGACCTCTGACAGTACTTTGCCTACAAGATGGAGGAGAATAGCTCAACCAGTGAGCATGTGCTCAGATTGTCTGGGTACTACAATTACTTGAATCAAGTGGGAGTTAATCTTCCAGATAAGATAGTAATTGACAAAGTTCTCTAGTCACGATCACCAAGTTAGTAGAACTTCATGATGAACTATAATATGCATGGGATGATGAAAGTAATTCCCGAGCTCTTCGCGATACTGAAATCGGCGAAGGTAGAAATCAAGAAAGAGCATCAAGTGTTGATGGTTAACACGACCACTTGTTTCAAGTAAAGGGCAAAGGGAAAGAAGGGGAACTTCGAGAAGAATGACAAGCAAGTTGTCACTCCCATGAAGAAACCCAAAGCTAAACTCAAGCCTGAAAGTAAGTGCTTCTACTGCAAAGGAAATGGTCATTGGAAGTGGAACTGCCCTAGATACTTGGCGGATAAGAAGGATGGCAAAGTGAACAAACGTATATTTTATATACAGATTATTGGTGTGTATTTTACTAGTGTTCATAGAAACCCCTGGGTATTTGATACCAGTTCAGTTGCTAAAATTAGTAACTCGAAACGAGAGTTGCAGAATGAATAGAGACTAGTTAAAGGTGAAGTGATGATGTGTGTTGGAAGTGATTCCAAGATTGATATGATCATCATCGCACACTCACTATACTTTCGGGATTGGTGTAGAACCTAAAGAAATGTTATTTGGCATTTGCGTTGAGCATGAATATGATTTGATCATGTTTGTTGTAATACGGTTATTCATTTAAAGTCATAGAATAATTGTTATTCTGTTTACATGAATAAAGCCTTTGATGGTCATACACCCAATGAAAATAGTTTGTTGGATCTCGATCATAGTGATACACATATTCATAATATTGAAGCCAAAAGATGCAAGGTTAATAATGATAGTGCAACTTATTTGTGGCACTGCCGTTTAGCTCATATTGGTGTAAAGCGCATGAAGAAACTCCATAGTGATGGACTTTTGGAATCACTTGATTATGAATCACTTGGTGCTTGTGAACCATGCCTCATGGGCAAGATGACTAAAACTCCGTTCTCCGGAACAAGGGAGCGAGCAACAGATTTGTTGGAAATCATACATACTGATGTATGTGGACCGATGGGTGTTGATGCTCGCGTCGGGTATCGTTATTTTCCGACCTTCACTGACGATTTGAGCAGATATGGGTATATCTACTTGATGAAGCACAAGTTTGAAACATTTGAAAAGTTCAAAGAATTTCAGAGTGAAGTAGAGAATCATCGTAACAAGAAAACAAAGTTTCTACGATCTGATCGTGGAGGTGAATATTTGAGTTACGAGTTTCGTATTCATTTAAAACAATGTGGAATAGTTTCACAGCTCACGCCACCCAGAACACCACAGTGTAATGGTGTGTCCGAACGTCGTAACCGTACTTTATTATATATAGTGCAATCTATGATGTCTCTTACCGATTTACCACTACCGTTTTGGGTTATGCATTAGAGACAGCTGCATTCACGTTTAATAAGGGCACCATCTAAATCTGTTGAGATGACGCATTATGAACTGTGGTTTGCCAAGAAACCAAAGTTGTCGTTTCTTAAAGTTCGGGCTTGCGATGCTTATGCGAAAAAGCTTCAACCTGATAAGCTCGAACCCAAGTCGGAGAAATGTGTCTTCATAGGATACCCAAAGGAGACTGTTAGGTACATCTTCTATCACAGATCCGAAGGCAAGATATTCGTTGCTAAGAATGGATCCTCTCTAGAGAAGGAGTTTCTCTCGAAAGAAGTGAGTGGGAGGAAAGTGGAACTTGATAACGTAATTGTACCTTCTCCCAAATTATAAAGTAGTACATCACATAAGCTAGTTACTTCGGATCAAGTTACTACTGAACTTCGTAGATCAACCAGAGTACGTTCCGCGCCAGAGTGGTACGGCAACCCGGTTCTAGAAGTCATGTTACTAGACCATGATGAACCTACGAACTATGAGGAAGCGATGATCAGCCCAAATTCCGCAAAATGTCTTGAGGCCATGAAATCTGAGATGGGATCCATGTATGAGAACAAAGTGCGGACTTTGGTTGACTTGCCCGATGATCGGCAAGCCATCGAAAATAAATGGATCTTCAAGAGGAAGACGGACGCTGATGGTAATGTTACTATTTACAAAGCTCGACTTGTTGCGAAAGGTTTTTGACAAGTTCAAGGAGTTGACTGTGATGAGACTTTCTCACCCGTAGCGATGCTTAAGTCTGTCTGAATAATGTTAGCAATTGCCGCATTTTATGATTATGAAATCTGGCAAATGGATGTCAAAACTGCATTCCTGAATGGATATCTTAAAGAAGAGTCGTATATGATGCAACCAGAAAGTTTTGTCGATCCTAAAGGTGCTAACAAAGTGTGCAAGCTCCAGCGATCCATCTATGGACTGGTGCAAGCATCTTGAAGTTGGAATATACGCTTTGATAAGGTGATCAAAGCATATGGTTTTATACAGACTTTTGGAGAAGCCTATATTTACAAGAAAGTGAGTGGGAGCACTACATCCTTTTCTGATAAGTATATGTGAATGACATATTGTCGATCGGAAATGATGTAGAATTTTTTGGAAAGCATAAAGGAGTGTTTGAAAGGAGTTTTTTCAAAGAAAGACCTCGGTGAAGCTGCTTACATATTGAGCATCAAGATCTATAGAGATAGATCGAGACGCTTGATATATTTTTTCAATGAGTACATACCTTGACAAGTTTTTGAAGTAGTTCAAAATGGATCAGTCAGAGAAGGAGTTCTTGCCTGAGTTGTAAGGTATGAAGTTGAATAAGACTCAAAGCCCGACCTCAGTAGAAGATAGAGAAAGAATGAAAGTCATTCCCTATGCCTGAGCCATAGGTTCTATAAAGTATGCCATGATGTGTACCAAACCTGTTGTGTACCTTACCATGAGTTTGGCAAGGAGGAACAAAAGTGATCCAGGAGTAGATCACTGGATAACGGTCAAAATTATCCTTAGTTACTGGATGACTAAAGGAAATATTTCTCGGTTATGGAGGTGATAAAGTGTTCGCCGTAAGGAGTTACGTCGATGCAAGCTTTGACACCAATCCAGATGACTCTAAGTATCAATCTGGATGTATATTGAAAGTGGGAGCAATTAGCTAGAGTAGCTCCATGCAGAGCATTGTAGACATAGAAATTTGCCAAATACATACAGATTTGAATGTGACAGACCCGTTGACTAAAGTTCTCTAACAAGCAAAACATGATCACACCTTATTACTCTTCGGTGTTAATCACATAGCGATGTGAACTAGATTATTGACTCTAGTAAACCCTTTGGGTGTTGGTCACATGACGATGTGAACTATGGGTGTTATTCACATAACGATGTGAACTATCGGTATTAAATCACATGGCGATGTGAGCTAGATTATTGACTCTAGTGCAAGTGGGAGACAGAAAGGAAATATGCCCTAGAGGCAATAATAAAGTTATTATTTATAACCTTATATCATGATAAATGTTTATTATTCATGCTAGAATTGTATTAACATGAAACTTAATACATGTGTGAATACATAGACAAAACAGAGTGTCCCTAGTATGCCTCTACTAGACTAGCTCATTGATCAAAGACAGTTATGTTTCCTAGCCATAGACATGAGTTGTCATTTGATCAACGGGATCACATCATTAGGAGAATGATGTGATGGATTAGACTCATCCGTTAGCTTAGCACTATGATCGTTTAGTTTTACTGCTATTGCTATCTTAATGACTTATACGTGTTCCTATGACTGAGATTATGCAACTCCCGAATGCCGGCGGAACACCTTGTGTGCTATCAAACGTCACAACGTAACTGGGTGATTATAAAGATGCTCTACAGGTGTCTCCGAAGGTGTTCGTGGTGTTGGCATAGATCAAGAATAGGATTTGTCACTCCGAGTGTCGGAAAGGTATCTCTGGGCCCTCTCGGTAATACACCTCATAATAAGCCTTGCAAACAAATGACTAATGAGTTAGTCACGAGATGATGTATTACGGAACGAGTGAAGAGACTTGCCGGTAACGAGATTAACTAGGTATGGTGATACCGACGATCAAATCCCGGGTAAGTAAACATACCGATGACAAAGGGAACAATGTATATTGTTATGCTGTTTGACCGATAAAGATCTTCGTAGAATATGTAGGAGCCAATATGAGCATCCAGGTTCCGCTATTGGTTATTGACCGGAGACGAGTCTCGGTCATGTCTACATAGTTCTCGAACCCGTAGGGTCCGCACGCTTAACGTTTGATGACGATCGATATTATGAGTTTATGAGTTTTGATGTACCGAAGGTAGTTCGGAGTCCCGTATGAGATCACGGACATGACGAGGAGTCTCGGAATGTCCGAGACGTAAAGATTGATATATTGGAAGGCTATATTCGGACATCGGAAAGGTTCCGAGTGGTTCACTCATTTTTCTGGAGTACCAGGAGGTCATCGGAACCCCCCAGGAGAAGTTATGGGCCTTATTGGCCATAAGATGGAAGCACACCAGCCCACAAGGGGCTGGTGTGCTCCCTTTGGGCAGGAGGCCGAATTGGAAAGGGTTTGGGGGGTGGCGCCCCCCTTTCCTTCTTTCCTACTCCTCCTTCCCTTCCTTTCCTACTCCAACTACGGAAGGGGGGGGGGGGATCCTACTCCCGGTGGGAGTAGGACTCCTCCTAGGCGCGCCATAGAAGGTCGGCCTCTCCCTCTCCTCTACTCCTTTATATACAGGGGTGGGGGGCACCCCATACACACAAGTTGAACAAGTTGATCTCTCCCAACCGTGTGCGGTGCCCCCCTCCACAGAAACACACCTCGGTCATATCGTTGCAGTGCTTAGGCGAAGCCCTGCGCCGGTAGCTTCATCATCTCCGTCACCACGCCGTCGTGCTGACGAAACTCTCCCGCGAAGTTCTACTGGATCAAGAGCTCATGGGACGTCATCAAGCTGAACATGTGCTGAATGCAGAGGCTCCATACGTTCGGTGCTTGATCGGTGGGTTCGCGAAGAAAGTTCGACTACATCAACCGCGTCACTATACACTTCCGCTCCTGGTCTACTAGGGTACGTGGACACACTCTCCCCTCTCTTTGCTATGCATCTAGTAGATAGATCTTGCGTGTTCGTAGGATTTTTTTTTTGAAATACTACGTTCCCCAGCACAGGCTTGATAGAAGAACCCCTCTTCTAACTCTATGCCTACATCCGGATCTTCTTCGTATCCAGGGCTAGCTTTTTGGAATGGGGCCTCTCGCTGTGGGGCGGGATTGTTAATCCCCCTTACCACCTTCCTCCACTCCTGTCGGGAGCAACCAAACACAGTTCGGTTAAAACCTCATAATTAAAAACATCTAAATAGCCAAGGAGAAGGACTTACCCAGTCGGGAAGATTGTACATGGAAAGGGCTTCCCGGCATGTTAAACGGATAAAATCCTGCTTCTCTCCCTTATAGAGGTCTTCCAGGATTGCGCCTAGAATGGCAGGGTCATCCGGATCCAGGCACAGGCGGCATGAGGCATCATTCTGACCATTATAGTGATACATTGGAAGACCTCTAGCTTGGCGTGGCTCCACACGTCGCTTCATCGAAATGGCCATCACTTCGATTATAGTTAAACCCGAACTGGCAAGAAATCTGATCTTGCCGGCCAGTCGGTTAACCTCCGCACTCTCTTCTTATGAGGGACCCTGGGGACACCAGTTGAAAAGCTTCTTTGGAGGAGCACTGGAATACGGGGGAAGTCCTTGCCGAACTGAATCCGACAAAGCGACATCCTCGATGTAAAACCACTCCGAGGGCCACTCATCGGATGCCTTCTTCGGAGTACCGGGTAGGTAACCTGTCCCGGCTATACGCCATACTTCGGCGCTCCCAACTTCAAATATGGATCCTTCCTCCGATCTAGGAACGAGGCAGAAGTACCTCCTCCATAGCTCAAAGTGGGGCTCGCAGCCCAAAAATAGTTCGCATAAAGCGACAAAACCAGCAATGTGCAGGATTGACGCCGGAGTAAGATTGTGCAGTTGGAGGCCGTAAAACTCCAGGAGTCCCCTAAGAAAGGGATGGACCGGGAACCCCACACCTCTTAGAAGGTAGGGGACTAAACATACCCGCTCTCCCTTGGAGGGGTTGGGAAAGCTCTCCGCCAGGGCTTGGTTGTCAATGGACGTTAGTCCGGCCCGGACGGGGATTAGATCCTCTGGAGGGAAATACCCCTGCGATTGCAGTGTTTGCAGATGCGCATGGGACACGAAGCAGCTTTTCCAATCTCCTGCACTAGGGCCATGAGGGCGAGAGGAGGAGCTCGGGACACTGGCCATATCTGAAGATTTTTTGCAGGCACTAGGGATTTCTTCCGCGTGGAATGAGATGGAGAAGCGATTGGATCTATTCTCTTATATAGGCGTTTTCTCTGAACAGTCAAGGGGTATTTGCAAAAAGACGCCCAGACGGTTCGCATTCATTGGACACGTGGAAGCCAAGGCGACGGCGGCGAGGAACCGGCAGGTTATAATATTTAAAGAAGCCGGACTATCATCCAGAAGGACTCACCTTGCAAGACCGAAGACATGAAGCCGGATACAATCTCGTCCTTGAAGGCAAGTCCGGGGGCTACTGAGGGAGTCCTGTATTCAGGGGTCCTCACGCATCTAGGTCAGTGAAGCTGGGCCGCACTGGTGGGCCGCATAAAGAAGAAGCAGAAGACCTTCCCCCGTATTCGGTCACGACTCCTATGTACGTAGAAAGGCAGGTTTTGAGGCCGGATGTGTTAATTACTTCCTCCCCAAGTCACCCTTGTAACCCTAGGTCCCCTCAGACGTGTATATAAACCGAGGGGTTTAGGTTGTAGAGGGATCATCGTCATTACAATAACCCCACTGGCTAGACTTAGGGTTTAGCCATTACGATCTCGTGGTCCTAATTCTTTTCTGGAAGTGTCACTTGGGTCCTAATTCTTTCAAAATGCATATATGGGTCCTAAATCTTTTTAAGTTGTTCACGCGAGGTCCTATTTTCGTCTGATCGCCGCTGACCAGCTCGCGTGGCGCTTTGACCGACGCCACGTTGACTGGAGGGCCCCCGCGGGAGATTTCCCATGGCTGGCGGTTGGCAATTTAAGCAATGTGGCCCCTAGAGTTTATGCTTCCCTCATTCCCCGGTCCCTAGGTCTTCTGCTCGCTCTCTCCCTCTCTCTGGCGCCGTCGCCGCCATGTCCGCCGCCGCGAGCTCGTCTGGCATTAGTCATTTTCTCCATGCCCATCTCATCGCCGACACTAGCTGGTATGCTGCCATTGGTACCATGCCCTAGCTGCCACATTCAATCTACAATTCATCTTCTGTCTAAATCGGTCCGGCAGGATTTTCTACAAGTGCCCCAATCACCATGTAAGATTTTCTACAAGTGCCCCAATCGATTTGATGTTTCTGTGTTCCTGTGTTTCTTTTTTGCTGAATTTTGTTACTCAATTTCTGTTAGATTCCACCAAATCCTTGCCAACATTATTACTGGGAAGATGGACCGAACAACTATTTTAATATTTTGGTGAGAGGTGGGTACGTCAGCCATGGATTGAGCAGTTTTGACACCAGCCGAATCAAAACTGGTCGATCCATGGATGACGTACATTCCTCTTGGACAACCGTCTTCCCGTGGTGCTTCACGGCAGACGAGTTTGCGGCGGCGGACATGGCAGCGACGGCGACGGAGCCAGAGAGAGGGAGAGAGCGAGCAGAAGACCTAGGGACTAGGGAATGAGGAAAGCATAAACTCCAGGGGCCACATTGCTTAAATTCCCAACCTCCAGCCGCGGGAAATCTCTCGTGTGGGCCCTTGAGTCAACGTGGCGGCGGGCAAAGCGCCACGCGAGCTCTTCAGAGACGATTAGACGATAATAGGACCTCACGTGAACAACTTAAAAAGATTTAGGACCCAAATATGCATTTTGAAAGAATTAGGACCCAAGTGGCATTTTAAAAAAAGAATTAGGACCGCGCTTGCACTTTACTCTAGATGAAATGATTAATATCTTTGATGGAAAAGGTAATGCTAAAATAATAAGAAAAATAAGCCAAAGTTTCCAAAACAGACCAAGTTTATTATGTACAAGAGAAAAGAAAACAGAGATAGTACTCTGCCTGGGTCCTCGCCTCAGTTCGTCTCCGTCTCGTGGGCAGAGGAGTCGGGAGAGCAGAGGCCACCAAACGTCGAGCGAGAGGAGGAGATTCCCCGCCGGCGGCAGCGTGAGGTTCCCCGCCCGCCCCGGCATCGCCGGCGGCAGAGGTCGAGTCACGGCGGCTTGATTAGTAAGTGCTCTGTTCTGTACCACACTAGGGTTTCTGACGCTTCCCGAATTGGACAGCAGATGCAGATTTGAGGAGCAAACCAAATGAATGGGAGGAGATTTGGGGGATAGCTACTTCTTTCTACTCCAGCCAGCATCCTCTAACTGAAACAATCCTTTCTACTGTACGTATCACATCATCCCAAACCCCCATCCCAATTTCACATCTACAATCCACCATTATTATATAGAACTAAACATAGGATTGGGGAGCAAAATGCATCATCATGTGCCTATACCAAGACATGCTAATCAGTCGTAAAACACTACTCCGGTCCAATGTAAATAAAATCAACATAATTTAGAAAAGAACATCCTAAGTTCCATTTTTTTTGTAATAATGGTACTAAGCTACCATGTACAATCAAATTATATAAGAAAAGGACGATGAAGATACAGCTATATGTGAAATAGCCGCCGAAGTCAAACGGGGCCAAATATATATCCAACGACATACATGATGAACTAAGTTACAGCTGAAAGACACGAAATCAGCATTCATGAAAATGAACTCATGTTCCATTTCGAAAAAAGAAAATGGACTCATGTGCATTCAGGAGAATCGCTTCGTCATCTTCAGGAGACGAGCCCCCATACATCCAGCACCTTAGAATCCACCTTTAGCGCATCAGAAATTGACAGTGCAGTCTCCAAAGGCTCCACAAGACAGAGCAGCTGCCGAAGTAACAGAATGTACACCTCATCTCTGTGCTGAGACACCAACTGCCGTTGTCGACTTCTTTGGCGAAAGACACCAACGGCAACCAGCGATGACAATCTTGCACTGTTTCATCTGAAGTCCTTGTTTCTTTAGTCTTTACACAAGTCCAGACCATAACCAGTACGGCAATTGAGAAACAAAGCACATAGCAGTATAGTAGGAAACTTATTATTAAAGGCAACAACATTTCTTGCTTCCCATATAGTGTGCACACTGTCAGATTTCTCCTTTCTAGCTATAAATACATTTTTTATCTCTAGCAGTTCCCATATAGTGTGCATATCATGAAGATGACCCCATGTGCATTCAGGAGAAACTTATCAGAAGCAGTTCATTGGCCTCCCCTTGTTCTACCCCTTAACCTGCTCTGTACTGTGTGTTTTATCCTCTATCAATGAATACCAACAGCACTCTAGTTAGACTTAAATAAAAACTCTTTAAAAAAGTGCCTGAAGAACCATCCAACACATTTTCAGTTGAAACTAGCTAGCCAAATATCTGTGCACCGCTACAGAAGTTGAATGCTCATGCATTGCCAGAGAAGTTTTTCCTAATGACATGGGTTGCTTAAACCGCTTTTCTCATCATAGTCACTAATTTTGTGCAATTTTTTTTTCTCAAAATAAGTATCAATCGACTCATCTTATCACAAGATCTTGACGCATCCCTCTAGCTACTACATAGTATAATGTATTTTTTTCCTGGGGTAAAAATGTATGACAGTTGTGTTAATTAATTTCTTGATAACTTAAGTGGTAACCTCTGACTCGAGGGTGAAGAGACATTCAACAACTCAAATATTGATATTTTGTTGTTACTTAGTGTATATTAAGTTTTGATAATTTATTGGTATCGCTGTTTCAGTCTGTTTAGCATCGGTAAGCCCTCCGTGCTGGCTGGCTGGTTGCTGTTGAGCTCGCCGGTCACACCCTCACTTTTCCTTCTCATTCTTTTACCTTTCTGCTCTGTGTTTTTTCTCCTCCTCCACGACCCCTCCTTCCGATTGGATCGGGTAGAGCATCAATTGGATTCAACGGTAACACCACCCGTTTCGAGTCAAATGGGAAACCTACCCGCATCACGTGTCTGACTGCTAGCTGTAGTAAAACAATGCACCGTCCCTGCTTTGCAAACAGGGAGATAAGTTTAACAACTGGCAAAGCAGGTTGCCAGGCACGACAAATGGTGTGTTTCCTGATGCTTGCTTGCTTAAAAGACTTTTCTTTAACTAAACCCCAAACGCACAGTTCTCTAACGTTGCCAGTATCGATGCAAATGCATGCTGGAGCTAGCCATTAGGGAATTGCAACCACTATCTTGTGTACTCTGCACACTGGCTGAGCGTAAGCTCCACGCATGGATTTCATATATTTCTCCTCTCCAAAGGTTGCATCTGAGGCTTGGCATGCGACGCCAAGATCCAGGCGTGCTTGAACTACCCAGTACAAACTGTTGACACCTAAAGGGCCCACGAGGCAGCCACTGAGATGTTTCGCTGGCTGCTAAATCGCAACACATTTTATTTTTACATCTGAGTTTTGGCTTGTGTCTGAATTGCAGTGCTTAGTTGTATGTCCATTATATCATAGTTCGGGTAAATTCTATTTTGGCAATTTAAGAGGTAACCTCCGTGTCCCAAGGGACAACCACCAACTCAGATATTTTTATTTTGTTGTAATTTGGAGTACATTAAGTTTACATTATTTTCACCGTATTCCGTGGATCGCTTGTCACTCGACTTTGTCTTTATGCAGTGTGCTTACTATCCATAGTTCCGAGCATATGTTTTGGTATGTACTTTTTCTGTTGAACATTGTTCTGGCATCACTTTAACTCCGCATCGGCATGGTGCAGGTAAGCCCTAGGTGGTCACCAGTTGCCATTGTGCTTGCAGGCCACCCACTCATTTCCGTTATCCTCGATCATACTTTCCCCTTTGTGGGCCCCTTGTTGCAATCCTCCACCAATCCCCTTGCTTGGACGGCGTATTATTTTCATTTTGCAAATGCTGGAACTTCTGAAGATATAAATGTTTTGGTAGCCTTGTGGTGTGAAACTAATCAACTGAACGGTACCATTGTCTGTTTCGAGTCAATGCAAATGCAAAGTTGATCCTCGGTGTGTGCCATACTTGCTTGCAAGTTGAAGTAAACTATGAATCCAACCCCAATTGCTGCATCGACGAGGCGGATAACCCGGAGACAAGGCGCTAACGATGAATGAATTGGTTAGTGCGCGTCTAATGTCCAACTTTTTTTCCAAATTGGGGCACGCAGTGCGCATCTCGACGGCCTGCCAAAATGGCAGGTTTAATTAATACACTACTTGGACCGATGAGGTCGAGAAATGGGAGCTAAGCTTCAAAACCTATAAACATGTGCGGCAGCAGTTGAGATGCACTATCTTTGCTAGGTAACCGTGTACTATGCAGAGGCATCTTGTGAACTTACATAGAGATTGAGGATGCTTGCAATGCTTTAGTAATAGGTTAGTGAAACCTAAGCTGCATCTGATCCTTTATATTTTTCTCCCTTCCCAAGGTTGCATCTGAGCTTTGGCTTACTGGCTGGCTGCTCGCGGCTGGTATGCAGAACAAGGAACAGCATCATGCAGTGCACAGTGCTTTCAGTTCCTTCCTTAATGCTAACTCCATGATGTGGTCTTGCAACTGAGA
>LR738712.1:838872172-838894815 GCA_902687465.1 Secale cereale | reverse complement strand
CGCCGCCGAGCACCCCCCGGTCCACCGGCCGCCGCCGCCGACCCCCTGCGCCCTCGATTCCCCTACTCAACCGCCGCCGCCGACCCATGATATATTCAAAATAATAAATATGATGATATTTTTTCATATTCATAAATATTTTCAAATAACAAATTTGATGATATTTTTTAAAAAATTATTACTTTTTTATAAAAAAAATATTACTGTTATGATTTAAACAAGTTTGAACATATTTAAACACAAATAAGTGTCAAACATCATTTTTTAAAAGCAAAAAAAAATTTGGGGAGGCTGGGAATCGAACCCAGGACCTCCTGGTGGGTGTGCAGAGTGCTGACCAGTCGGGCTAGTGTGGGGGTTCTGTTAGGTAGTGGGTTAGGTGAAACATATAGCGTTCTGTCGGGCTAGTGAGTAGAACACAATACTAATGGCGCACCTGGGGGCGGTGCGCCATTAGAGTCCACATACTTATGGCACACATAGCAGCGGTGCGCCATTAGTAATCCCCCATACTTGGGGCCGGCCGCACCCTCCTCTCTCTCCCTCTCGCCAGATCTCTCCCCCCTCTCTCCCCGACGCCTCTCTCTCCCTCACCGCCGGCGCCCTCGCCCCCCTCTCCCCGACGCCTCTCTCTCCCTCACCGCCGACGCCCTCCCCCTGTCCCATATAGAGAATGATCGAGAAAGGTGAGAGTTATGAGAAGATCAAGGAGAAACATCCTTCGATCACCGAAGATGACTACAACGACTTCAAGATCAATTGCTCGAGCACCGCACACTCCGAATCAAGTCAGTGGGGGAAAGAAATGCGGGAGCTCAACTTAGGGGAACACACACTCGGTCCCGGCGGTTACAGAGTGGCGGAGCCTATATGGGACAAGGAGGAGGCGGACCGTGCCGAGCAAGGCCTACCGCCCCTCTTCGATAAATACAGTGACAAGCAGACCAGGAACTTTATTAGGGCCCGGTACAAGAAGGACCCGAAAACAAAGGAGCTGACCACGGATCCGAAGACCAGGGCGCTTGAGCTTGTTCTGGTAAGGAATACACCCCCGCGTAATTAGCTCCATATGGTTGCATTATAATTAATGAAGCCAAATTTCTAAATGATTCACATTCCTTCCGCAGGCGACTGAAAGCAGTAGCGCGGGGTCGACTAAGAGCAACCCTTGGGACACGACTCTAAATAGGGCGTTGAATGTAATGAAGAACAAGGATAAGCTCGAGAAGCCGACGTCAGCTGGTCGTGTGGCCGACAAAGGCTTGTCGACAAAATGGTCGTCATACTATAACGCTGGTGGGCGAAAGGAGAAAAAGACCAGCTCGGAAAGCCAGGCGCGCGAGGTTCAAGAACTCAAGGCACAGGTGGCGCGGATTCCGGAGATTGTCCAAGAGCAAGTGCAACAACAGCTCGGAGCGACGATCACCGCCATTGTGCCTAGCTTGATCGAGGGGTTGCAGGCGTGGATTGCGGGCGGCCAACAGGGGCCGCCCCCGATTCCCAGCTTCACGGCCAGCAACTCGCAGAACGCGATGGCGGGGCCATTGGTGTCTCCGGCGGAGGCGGCATTGGTGTCTCCGACGCCGGCACGGGAGCTTAATGCACCAGGGTGTACGCCGGCCGGCACCTCTGCAGCAAGCGGCCCCTCCGTCAACTGCACGCCCGCCGTTGGCGGTGCCTCGACATTAGCCGAGCTCGACGCCATCATCACGGTAACTAATTAAGCCTCTCTCGGCCGAGGACTTCATCTCCTTGCCTTTGACTAGGCATCCCTGACGCCCTACATGTTTTCGCAGGGCGCCGCCGACGTTCCGTGCACTCTCCTGCACTTCGTGAACAACGAGTTGGTCGATGTCGCCAAGGGCAAAATCGTTCAACCGGGTAACCCCTTGTTCCACGGTACCCAGATGCCCCCCAACTTGTTTAGGGTTCAACTGGTTCGGGTGCTGCCAGGCTGCGACGAGGTGTTACCTCCGATTCGACCCGTCGGGGCCGACGATGATGACGTCATGACCCTCAGCGCCTGCCTGAGCTGCCCCCTGCTTTGGCCGAAGAGCCAGATTCGTTTGGGGGCGGGGGAAACCACCCCAAAGACAACACCGCCAGTCGTGCCGGCGCCAAGTCGTCCCCATGGCAAGACCGCCGCAACGGTGCCGGAAATCCCTATGCCACTGGATCCAAACATGCATATGGCACAGGATCAGAACGATGACGACGACGATACATTTGCCAACGTCGATCAGTACTTTGCCGATCATGGGTACGGTGATGTAATGCCCCGGATGTAATACTTTCCCTTTTGGGTATATAATATATCTCCGGCTTCATCTATTTCCATTCTGGGTTCTTTGTCTTTCGGGCTTTCGTCGTTTTTGTTGTGTGAGTGTGTGGCATTCATTCATATCATGTAGACATGTGCATCGCATTGCATTTGTGTTGTCGGTTGCATCCGGTTCCGCGTATTTCTTCCCGTTGTCCGTTTCGCGTTCCGGAGCTCCCTCACGTGTCCGTGACGTCCCGTAGGCCTACTTTGTTGTTCGGGCGTGTAACGTTACCGGTGTGCCGCGAGGTTGTTGTCTGTGTTGTTGTTTTGTTGTGTGCAACCCGCCTCTCAAATCTCGTCTCGTTTGGACTCCGTTGACTTTTCCATCCGTTGCTCGTGTGGGTCCAAAGTGCCTTCACTTCGTGTCCCAGAAACACCCCTACTGCAGTCTACTTCTATTCCCTAGTCCCTTTTTAACTACCCCCGCGATCGGATCCGTCGGATCGCGATCGGAGGGCTCCTAGCGCCCCTAAATTCCCCCCTAACCCTAAACCCTGCTATATATAGACCCTAGTCTATTTTTCTCAGCATCTAGCTTCTTCTCCACCCTCTCCCCCCTCCATTTTCGGATCTGGCCATCCCCTCCTTGCCACTTGGCCAGATCCACGAAGGATCCAGCCGCAGCTCGAAGCAGCCCCGACCAGATCCCCTCGAAGCCACCGCGAGTCAACGCGCCAGGCCGCTCGGCCGCTCCTTCCGCCAGGTCGACGCCTTTCCGCATCGCACGACCGAGCCGAGCCGTTCGCCAGAGCCCGGGGGACCAGATCCCCGTCGCTATGAGGCCTGAGGCAGCCGTTCCCGCATCGCCCTCGCACCTCCAGGCCGAGGCACAAGCCCAGCCGCAGCTTCGTCACCGCCGCCCTGGGCCAGCCGCGAGGCCCATCCGCCGTCGCCTCCTCTTCGCTCCGGCGCGCCAGGCCGCCGCCAGGCCGGGCCGCTCCACCAGGCCGGGTTGCCTCCTCCCTCTGTTGACCGCCTCCCGCTAGGCCGTCGGGCGCCAGGAGGCCCAGCTCCTTCGCCGCCCCGCCTGGGCCGCTCCGGCTCGCCAGCTGCCGGCCGGGCCGCGCCCTCTTCTTCAGCCGGATCCAGATCCGCCGGCCCATCTTCTTTTTTTTCCAGATCTGCAAAAGGTTGCCCCAATTTCACTAAGTCCCTGCTGTTTCTGTTCTGAAATGCTATGTTTGAACTGCCCTAACTTTTTGCCTGCTGCTCCGATTTGCGCGTGTAATATGTCCAGACGTTCGTGGAGATGTGCTCTACGTTTTATCTGTTGTAGTCATGCATGTTAGAGATCATCTAGGTGCTTGTTTTGCTGTTGCAAGAGTGCATCATGATATAAACTGCTGCTATGTGTTATTTTTATGCCACCTTTGCCATGTGTTATCTTCTAGCTCGTTTGTCCGAATGATGCAAATGACATGTCCACGTGTTCGTGTTGCCATGCTCTACAAGTTGTATGTGCTAGGTAGCATGTTAGATTTATTCTTGTCTTGTTATCATCGTTGCAAAGTGCCATGTGGCTATGATGTTGTTTCACTTGTTATGAAATGCCATCTTGTTGAGCTCGTTGTAATCGTTGTGTTCACCTCAATGATGCATGCTTGTGTGTTTCGGGATCACCTTCATGTGCACTTTGATGAGGTGCTTACCCTTTGCCATGTTTAGTTTCGAGGTGACTTTAACATGCTCTTTTAGATGCTATGATGATATTGCTGTTTTAGGACTTAGTGGATTTTCACTAAGTCTGAAATCTGTAACGTTCCGATGCCATGTTCGTGTGATGTTCTAGGACAAAGCATGTTAGTTTTGGAGTGGATTTTGATTGTTCCTTGTAGTATATATTGTTGTCTTTCCATCCATGTCCTCACATGTCCATTTAAGTGGCTGTAGCATGTTTATCTTTTGCTCCAAAGTTTCAATAAAATTCTGCTGCCAGAATTTTATTGTCAAGTTCCATATGTCCAAGATCATTGCTATTGATCCGTGACTCCGTTGGGGGTGCACCTTGGACATAGTTGCTGTACTATATGTCTAGTTTGTGTTCATGCCTTTTGCCATGTTATTTAAATGCTGTAGCTCAATTATTTTGAGCTCCGAAGTTGCTATGATGCTGTAATTTTCAGCTTTCGCTCAAATCTTGTTTCGGGCATAACTTTTAGCCCGTAACTCCGATTTCAGCGAATCTTATATCAAACTTGATTGTTTTTCTGTGTAGATTAATAATATCAGATTGTTTTCATGTTTTGAGGTGATTTGCTTGAGTGATGTTTTACGTGCTCCGTGTGCATCCTTAGTGCATCCATCATGCATTCATGTTTTTCGAGTGCGCATTGCATCTTGTTGATTGGTGCTTGGTGTGATTGTTTTGTTTAGAGCCGGAAGCTGAGACCGGGTACGAAGTTGAGCACGAGGTTTCCAACGAGGTTGAGCACGAGGACCCTTCTTACGATCCGAACGACTTCTCTTCAGGCAAGATGACCGAACCCCGATAACATTACTATCTTTGCCTATTGCTAGTAGTCTCGATCTATAGTTTTGCCTCGATGCCCATGATCTTCTTGTCAGCCTCCTACTTGTAACCAATTGCCATGTTTAACCAACCTACCTATGCAAACCGTTGCTTGGCTAAGTACGCTTCGCTCAGCCCTTCTTATAGCGTTGCTAGTTGCAGGTGAAGATTGAAGATGCTTGCTTCATGTTGAAGTTTTGTTGGGTTATATCACACTATATAAAGGTTTTAAATGAAATCATCTATATATTGGCAAGGGTGGAAGGCTAAGCCTTTTGCTTGGTGATTTGTTCCACTCATGCCGTTAGGATCCGTATAAGCCGGTGTTATGTTCCTTGATTATGCGTTCCTAACACGGTTGGGGTGTATGGGACCCCCTCGATAAACCGCTAAGTGCTAAGTCTTTTCCAGCAAGTCCCAACATTGGTACTATTTGCCTAATAACAAACTAAACTTGCATAGGGAGTAATTAACCCTCTTTCTTAATCAACAACCCCGGGCCAGTGCTCCACATGAGTGTTGGTCCGAAACGAGCAGACTACGGGGCCGCCTCGGGGCAACCTGAGGTATCTGGCATACACCTGTAGGATGACTCATCCGGTCGTGTCCTGAGACTTAGATACGCGCGGCTACTATCAGGGTGTCGACACGCCGGGAGGATTTGCTGGATTAGCCTTACCTTAGCTCGGTATATCTTGAGCACGGGATTCCGAGGATACTCGGGTCTTCCCACTTTGGAGTTGCGACTCCGCGGATCGTGGGCTTGTAATGGGTCAAGTTGGAACACCCCTGCAGGGTTTGAACTTTCGAAAGCCGTGCGCGCGGTTATGTGGCAGATGGGAGCTTGTTAATTCCGGTTGTAGATAACTTGACACAATGTTACTAATACACTACCAGCGTGTGTTCCGTGACTGTCAATTTCCGAATAGGGATTCGGGAGTTGAACACGGAGGGGTTATGCTTGTTGAGCTTGTAGCTAGGATCACTTCGTGATCACTTCTCGCCGAGGCCTTCTCTTCTCGCTCTCACTCACGTAAGCTAGATGCTAGTTGCTGCTGCAGACTTATTCTTTTCTTCAGCCTTACCCCTTTTCCCAAAGGCTTTGATAGTCTTGTTACCCGGAGACGGGATTGCTGAGTCCGCTGTGGCTCACAGTTACTTCACACACCAGATGCAGGTCCAGCTGTGAGCTATCCAGGTGATGGCACCGAGCTGGATTAGGAGTACGACGAGGAGCGTAGTCGGTACTATGTGCGATACCCGGATGATCAGTAGTGGAGACTCTTACTAGGATTCGATCCGCCTGTGGTTTATTTATCTAAGTTTGGTACTTTGACTTTTGGCTTTTGCCCTTAGAGGGTTGTGATGTTCTTAATGTATGATGTTTGAGACTTGTACTGTAATTCTGTGACGTGGCGAGTGTAAGCCAACTATTTTCAGTTTACTATCCCCTCTTTTACATGAGTTGTGCAAAGATTACCGAACTTGAGATCATTCTAGGATGGATTTATGCCTTTAAGTCATGCCTCGACACGTAGGAGGTATAACTCCATCCTGGGCATTACAAGTTGGTATTCAGAGCCTTCTCTGACCTAGGAGCCCCCACTGTTTGATCGAATCGTTGACGGTCGAGTCTAGGCACACACTGAAAACTTTTTGAGTCCTATATTATATCGGAGAGTAGGATTTCTTTGCTTCTCATCCCCTTTCTCTCTGGTGAGGACTCCTGACGACTACTCTTGTCTCTCCTATCTTCAAAAATTGCACAATTTTTTTTTTTTAGGAATCCCGCGAGTATTCTGGGATTGTTTCGATGTTCTTGTGACAAGGATATTGTTCTCGATGCCTCCTGTTACCGAGGAGTTGAGCTTCGGGGTATCATTGTAACAAGCATATCGCGGCAGTACTAAATACTTAAGACGGCCGACATCGAAAATCTCCCCTATACGGCCAGTGGCAAGATAACCCCGACATCACCCAGTACTGGGGAGGTAGTTCGGGAGTATTGCCATAGCTTGTTATAGTGGATGCTTTTCGAAGGTCCGAGGTACACAGTTTCCGAGAAAGACTGGTTATGTGTTGAAGGATGGATACACCTGGATGTAGGTTTAGAGTTGATTGCGCGGTGCTTCCCGTGTATCCCCAACACCTGATTGCATAACTGGAATCTTTCGGAAATCTATAGGTGGGTTTTATCCAGTAGATCGTAGACATTCTTCCAACGAATGCAGGTTAGTGAGTTCGGGGTTCGACATTGAGTGAAGGGGTTATATGACCAATGTTACTATCAGGAGTTGCATCTTAAAGGGTCCTTGGCTATGCTGATCCGGGGATTGCAAAACCTTTTCGTAACGCGTTCATATGCTTTCAGCACAAAGATGTTAGAACGAAACTCCTCTCTTGTGTTTGTTCCCGTCTGTACCTTGTTGTTTTTCTTATTTTATCCTTTTGATCCCTATGTGGCTTCTCGTGAAGACTGATGTTATCATTTAAACTGAGAATTTCATCCGTTCCTCTTGTTCGGATGTTTTCATTCGTTCTATTGTTCGAATGATTATTGTGAAGACTTGTTGCAATTCATTCCATTGATTCAGCTTATTCCTTTTGTCAATCAATTGCTGATTCGTGGTCATCTCTTACAGGATGGCTCCGAAAAGGGTTCCCAACGCTAACCCAGAGGGTGAAGAGGTTCCAGAACGTCCTCCTTCCCCTCCTCCTCCGCCTGAGGCTTGGAGAGCAATTATGCAGACTACTGCTCAGAACACTCAGTTGATGATGCAGATGATGCAACAAATGCAAGCTATGCAAGCTAATCAGGGTGTTCCAGGGAACCAAGGCAACTTCTTCCAGCAGCACCATGCTACCCTCAACCAGTTCCTGGCTAACAATCCTAAAGCTTTCAGTTACTGTGTCGACCCTCTTGATGCTGAAGATTGGCTAACCGATATCAAGAAGCATTTTGAGTGCAGTAACGTGTAGGAAGATGATTATGTGAAGTTTGCAGCCTTCCAACTGAAAGATCAAGCAGCTGACTGGTGGCAGCAGTACAAAGACTCCAGGCCAGGTCAAGTGATCTCTTGGGAGAATTTCTGCAAGGATTTCCGCTCGCACCACATTCCTACAAGTGTCATCGAGGGTATGCGTGAGCAATTCCGCAACCTCAAGCAGGGCTCCATGATAGTCTATCAGTATAATGTCAAGTTTCAAAACCTCGCTCGCTATGCTAAGCAAGACATTCCTGATGCCAAGAGTAAAATCTATCAGTTCCGTGGAGGTCTTAAAGATGAACTTCAGCTTGCTCTCACTTTGTTCGAGCCAGATGAATTCGACAAGTTCTATAACATGGCTTTGAAACAAGAAGCAGCTCAACTTAAGATGGAGGCTTCTAAGAAGAGAATTCGAGATGCTGTTCACTCTTCCTCATCGTCTCAGTTGGCTGCGAAACAACAGAAATTCTGGCTTCCTCCTCCTCCAGTGATTCGAGCTCCATACAACAACTCCAACAACTTCAACAACTCCAACAACAAGAACTCTAGTGGTCGTGGTTTCTCCCACCCACCCAACCCAAGCAACCAGTCGAAGAAGCAGTTTCAGTCTCAAGGCTCCAAGTCAAGTGGCTCTCTTTTCCGTCCTCTCTCTGAAGTGGTGTGCAACAAGTGTGGCCAGAAGGGTCATTATGCCAACAGATGTCCGAATCCGAAGCGTCTTCCTCCTCCTCCACCTATGAGTTCAGCTATTGTCAGGCATGATCCAAAGTCTGCAAGGGTCAATCTGATGAATGCAACACAAGTGGAGGCTTCTTCTGATGTCATTTTGGGTAACCTTCCAGTGAACTCTATACCTGCTAAAGTTTTGTTTGATTCGGTTGCTTCATGCTCTTTCATGTCTCAACCATTTGCATCCAAGTATAATGTTGACATCCAAAGTCTGCCTCAGAGGTTGCAAGTAATTTCTCCGGGCAAGTGCATGTCTTCCAACATATTTGCTCCGAATGTTTCTATTCGCATGGGTGATTATCGCTTTCTGGCTAAACCGGTGATTCTTGGTAATTCTGACATCGACCTCATCCTCGGAATGGATTGGCTTTCTCAGCATGATGCTCACATTGATTGTGCTCAAAAGGAAGTCAAGTTGACTCATTCTGATGAAGATGTGATTATCTTCGCCTCCAGGGATAACACTATTCGGCTTTTCTCTCTTAATGATAAGGGTGAAATTAATGCCATAAATCAAATTCCTGTGGTGAACGAATATCAAGACGTCTTTCCAGAAGAACTTCCAGGCATGCCTCCACACCGTCAGGTGGAGTTTGTCATTGAACTCGAGCCGGGCACTGAGCCTGCATGCCGGCGTCCATACAAGCTCTCTCTGGATGAATTGAAGGAATTGAAGAAGCAGCTTGATAAGCAGGAGAGTATGGGTCTCATCAGGCCTAGTACATCTCCGTGGGGCTGTGGTGTCTTATTTGTCAAGAAGAAAGATGGCACGGAGCGTCTCTGTGTTGACTACCGGCCATTGAACAAGAAGACAATTAAGAACAAGTATCCGCTCCCCAACATCAACGAACTCTTTGAGCAGCTCAAAGGAGCTAAAGTGTTCTCTAAGCTTGACCTCCGAATGGGCTATCATCAAATTCGCATTCGCGAGGAAGACATTCCCAAGACGGCCTTCAGAACGAGCTACGGTTCATACGAGTATATCGTCATGTCCTTCGGTCTCGCCAATGCTCCTCCTACCTTTTCAAGGATGATGCATTACATCTTCAACCCCTATACTGGAGAGTTTGTGCTCGTGTATCTGGATGATATTCTGGTGTTTTCCAAGAATGAAGAAGATCACGAAAAGCACTTACGTCTGGTTCTTAATCGACTCCGAGAGCATAAATTCTATGCCAAGTTCTCCAAGTGCGAGTTTTGGCTCGATAAGGTTTTGTACCTGGGCCACATCATCTCAGCTGATGGTATTGCGGTTAATCCCGAGAAAGTTGAAGCAATTGTCAACTGGGAAGCTCCTCAGAACGTCAAGCAGCTCCGCAATTTTCTGGGTCTTGCCAGCTATTGCAGAAGGTTCGTTGAGAACTTCTCCAAGATTGCCAAACCTCTTTCCAACCTGCTTCAGAAGAATGTCAAATACTTTTGGTCTCCAGAGTGTGAAGTGGCTTTCAAAACTCTCAAAGATAAGCTTGTTTCTGCTCCAGTTCTGACTCCTCCAGATGAATCCAAGCCCTATGAAGTATTTTGCGATGCTTCTCTTCAAGGTCTTGGTGGTGTGCTTATGCAAGATAAGAGAATTGTGGCATACACTTCTCGTCAGCTAAAGCCAAGTGAGAAGAACTATCCTACACATGATCTCGAGCTAGCAGCTGTGGTACATGCTCTGATTACGTGGAGACATCTGTTGTTGGGCAGAAAGGTCGACATCTTCACCGATCACAAGAGCTTGAAGTACATCTTCACACAGCCGCACCTGAACCTCCGCCAGACTCGTTGGGTTGAAATGATCCAAGAGTACAATCCCAGCATTGAATACACTCCTGGCAAGGCGAATGTGATTGCAGATGCTTTGAGCAGAAAGGCATATTGCAACAGCCTTCTTATCAAGCCATATCAGCCTGAGCTTTGTGAAGCATTCAGGAAACTCAACCTCCAAGTTGTTCCGCAGGGTTTTCTTGCAAATCTCCAAATTGCTCCTACCTTGGAAGATCAAGTCCGTGAGGCCCAGCTCAGTGATACCATGGTGAAGAAAGTGAAACATGGGATTGCAAAGGGCACTCCAAAATACAAGTGCTTCCGTGTTGATGAGAGAGATACCTTGTTCTTCGAGGACAGACTCGTTGTTCCCAAAGGTGATCTCAGGAAGCTCATAATGGAAGAAGCTCATGATTCTCTCCTTTCCATTCATCCTGGCAGTTCCATGATGTATCAAGACCTCAAGCAGTCTTACTGGTGGACACGCATGAAAAGGGAAATTGCCCAATTCGTGAATGAATGTGATGTATGCAGAAGAGTGAAAGCAGAACATCAACGTCCAGCCGGTCTTCTCCAACCTCTTCCTATTCCCGAGTGGAAGTTCGACCACATTGAAATGGACTTCGTCACTGGTTTTCCTAAATCCAAGCGAGGAAATGATGCTATCTTTGTGGTGATTGACAAGCTCACCAAAGTCGCGCATTTTCTTCCAGTCAAAGAATCAATCAATGCAGCTCAACTTGCAGAGCTGTACACTTCCAGAATTGTGTCCCTACATGGCATTCCTCAAGTTATATCCTCAGACCGTGGAAGCTTGTTCACATCAAGGTTCTGGGACTCCTTTCAGTCCGCCATGGGCACTAAGATCAGGTTCAGCACTGCATTCCACCCTCAGACTAGTGGTCAAGTCGAGCGTGTGAATCAGATTCTAGAAGACATGCTTAGAGCCTGTGTCATCTCCTTCGGCATGAAATGGGAAGACTGCCTTCCATTTGCCGAGTTCTCTTACAACAACAGCTTTCAAGCAAGTGCAGGCAAAGCACCGTTTGAAATTCTCTATGGCAGAAAGTGCCGTACCCCTCTCAACTGGTCTGAAACAGGCGAACGCCAACTTCTTGGCAATGACTTGATCTCAGAAGCCGAAGAAATGTGCAAAGTCATACGTGAGAATCTCAAGGCCGCTCAGTCGCGTCAGAAGAGCTACTATGACGGAAAGCATCGTGATTTGGCTTTCGACATCGGTGATCATGTCTATCTCCGAGTTTCTCCGATGAAAGGAACCCAAAGATTCGGTATCAAAGGAAAACTCGCTCCTAGATACGTCGGGCCTTTCAAGATTCTTGGCAAAAGAGGCGACCTAGCCTATCAACTTGAGCTCCCTTCAAACTTCGCCAATGTTCATGATGTCTTCCATGTGTCTCAACTTCGCAAATGCTTCAAGGCACCTGAGCGCATGATTCCGTTTGAAGAGATTGATCTTCAACAAGACCTGTCCTACCGAGAGCATCCAGTTGCAATTCTCGAAGAAACCGAATGCAAGACCCGCAACAAGTCCATCAAATTTCTGAAAGTCAAGTGGTCTCATCACACCGACCGTGAAGCTACCTGGGAACGAGAAGATCATCTTCGTTCCGAGTACCCTTCCTTTTTCCAGTCCTAGATCTCGGGACGAGATCTTTTTGTAGTAGAGGAGAGTTTGTAATGCCCCAGATGTAATACTTTCCCTTTTGGGTATATAATATATCTCCGGCTTCATCTATTTCCATTCTGGGTTCTTTGTCTTTCGGGCTTTCGTCGTTTTTGTTGTGTGAGTGTGTGGCATTCATTCATATCATGTAGACATGTGCATCGCATTGCATTTGTGTTGTCGGTTGCATCCGGTTCCGCGTGTTTCTTCCCGTTGTCCGTTTCGCGTTCCGGAGCTCCCTCACGTGTCCGTGACGTCCCGTAGGCCTACTTTGTTGTTCGGGCGTGTAACGTTACCGGTGTGCCGCGAGGTTGTTGTCTGTGTTGTTGTTTTGTTGTGTGCAACCCGCCTCTCAAATCTCGTCTCGTTTGGACTCCGTTGACTTTTCCATCCGTTGCTCGTGTGGGTCCAAAGTGCCTTCACTTCGTGTCCCAGAAACACCCCTACTGCAGTCTACTTCTATTCCCTAGTCCCTTTTTAACTACCCCCGCGATCGGATCCGTCGGATCGCGATCGGAGGGCTCCTAGCGCCCCTAAATTCCCCCTAACCCTAAACCCTGCTATATATAGACCCTAGTCTATTTTTTTCAGCATCTAGCTTCTTCTCCACCCTCTCCCCCTCCATTTTCGGATCTGGCCATCCCCTCCTTGCCACTTGGCCAGATACACGAAGGATCCAGCCGCAGCTCGAAGCAGCCCCGACCAGATCCCCTCGAAGCCACCGCGAGTCAACGCGCCAGGCCGCTCGGCCGCTCCTTCCGCCAGGTCGACGCCTTTCCGCATCGCACGACCGAGCCGAGCCGTTTGCCAGAGCCCGGGGGACCAGATCCCCGTCGCTATGAGGCCCGAGGCAGCCGTTCCCGCATCGCCCTCGCACCTCCAGGCCGAGGCACGAGCCCAGCCGCAGCTTCGTCACCGCCGCCCTGGGCCAGCCGCGAGGCCCATCCGCCGTCGCCTCCTCTTCGCTCCGGCGCGCCAGGCCGCCGCCAGGCCGGGCCGCTCCACCAGGCCGGGTCGCCTCCTCCCTCCGTTGACCGCCTCCCGCTGGGCCGTCGGGCGCCAGGAGGCCCAGCTCCTTCGTCGCCCCGCCTGGGCCGCTCCGGCTCGCCAGCTGCCGGCCGGGCCGCGCCCTCTTCTTCAGCCGGATCCAGATCCGCCGGCCCATCTTCTTTTTTTTCCAGATCTGCAAAAGGTTGCCCCAATTTCACTAAGTCCCTGCTGTTTCTGTTCTGAAATGCTATGTTTGAACTGCCCTAACTTTTTGCCTGCTGCTCCAATTTGCGCGTGTAATATGTCCAGACGTTCGTGGAGATGTGCTCTACGTTTTATCTGTTGTAGTCATGCATGTTAGAGATCATCTAGGTGCTTTTTTTGCTGTTGCAAGAGTGCATCATGATATAAACTGCTGCTATGTGTTATTTTTATGCCACCTTTGCCATGTGTTATCTTCTAGCTCGTTTGTCCGAATGATGCAAATGACATGTCCACGTGTTCGTGTTGCCATGCTCTACAAGTTGTATGTGCTAGGTAGCATGTTAGATTTATTCTTGTCTTGTTATCATCGTTGCAAAGTGCCATGTGGCTATGATGTTGTTTCACTTGTTATGAAATGCCATATTGTTGAGCTCGTTGTAATCGTTGTGTTCACCTCAATGATGCATGCTTGTGTGTTTCGGGATCACCTTCATGTGCACTTTGATGAGGTGCTTACCCTTTGCCATGTTTAGTTTCGAGGTGACTTTAACATGCTCTTTTAGATGCTATGATGATATTGCTGTTTTAGGACTTAGTGGATTTTCACTAAGTCTGAAATCTGTAACGTTCCGATGCCATGTTCGTGTGATGTTCTAGGACAAAGCATGTTAGTTTTGGAGTGGATTTTGATTGTTCCTTGTAGTATATATTGTTGTATTTCCATCCATGTCCTCACATGTCCATTTAAGTGGCTTTAGCATGTTTATCTTTTGCTCCAAAGTTTCAATAAAATTCTGCTGCCAGAATTTTATTGTCAAGTTCCATATGTCCAAGATCATTGCTATTGATCCGTGACTCCGTTGGGGGTGCACCTTGGACATAGTTGCTGTACTATATGTCTAGTTTGTGTTCATGCCTTTTGCCATGTTATTTAAATGCTGTAGCTCAATTATTTTGAGCTCCGAAGTTGCTATGATGCTGTAATTTTCAGCTTTCGCTCAAATCTTGTTTCGGGCATAACTTTTAGCCCGTAACTCCGATTTCAGCGAATCTTATATCAAACTTGATTGTTTTTCTGTGTAGATTAATAATATCAGATTGTTTTCATGTTTTGAGGTGATTTGCTTGAGTGATGTTTTACGTGCTTCGTGTGCATCCTTAGTGCATCCATCATGCATTCATGTTTTCGAGTGCGCATTGCATCTTGTTGATTGGTGCTTGGTGTGATTGTTTTGTTTAGAGCCGGAAGCTGAGACCGGGTACGAAGTTGAGCACGAGGTTTCCAACGAGGTTGAGCACGAGGACCCTTCTTACGATCCGAACGACTTCTCTTCAGGCAAGATGACCGAACCCCGATAACATTACTATCTTTGCCTATTGCTAGTAGTCTCGATCTATAGTTTTGCCTCGATGCCCATGATCTTCTTGTCAGCCTCCTACTTGTAACCAATTGCCATGTTTAACCAACCTACCTATGCAAACCGTTGCTTGGCTAAGTACGCTTCGCTCGGCCCTTCTTATAGCGTTGCTAGTTGCAGGTGAAGATTGAAGATGCTTGCTTCATGTTGAAGTTTGGTTGGGTTATATCACACTATATAAAGGTTTTAAATGAAATCATCTATATATTGGCAAGGGTGGAAGGCTAAGCCTTTTGCTTGGTGATTTGTTCCACTCATGCCGTTAGGATCCGTATAAGCCGGTGTTATGTTCCTTGATTATGCGTTCCTAACACGGTTGGGGTGTATGGGACCCCCTCGATAAACCGCTAAGTGCTAAGTCTTTTCCAGCAAGTCCCAACATTGGTACTATTTGCCTAATAACAAACTAAACTTGCATAGGGAGTAATTAACCCTCTTTCTTAATCAACAACCCCGGGCCAGTGCTCCACATGAGTGTTGGTCCGAAACGAGCAGACTGCGGGGCCGCCTCGGGGCAACCTGAGGTATCTGGCAAACACCTGTAGGATGACTCATCCGGTCGTGTCCTGAGACTTAGATACGCGCGGCTACTATCAGGGTGTCGACACCCCGGGAGGATTTGCTGGATTAGCCTTACCTTAGCTCGGTATATCTTGAGCACGGGATTCCGAGGATACTCGGGTCTTCCCACTTTGGAGTTGCGACTCCGCGGATCGTGGGCTTGTAATGGGTCAAGTTGGAACACCCCTGCAGGGTTTGAACTTTCGAAAGCCGTGCCCGCGTTTATGTGGCAGATGGGAGCTTGTTAATTCCGGTTGTAGATAACTTGACACAATGTTACTAATACACTACCAGCGTGTGTTCCGTGACTGTCAATTTCCGAATAGGGATTCGGGAGTTGAACACGGAGGGGTTATGCTTGTTGAGCTTGTAGCTAGGATCACTTCGTGATCACTTCTCGCCGAGGCCTTCTCTTCTCGCTCTCACTCACGTAAGCTAGATGCTAGTTGCTGCTGCAGACTTATTCTTTTCTTCAGCCTTACCCCTTTTCCCAAAGGCTTTGATAGTCTTGTTACCCGGAGACGGGATTGCTGAGTCCGCTGTGGCTCACAGTTACTTCACACACCAGATGCAGGTCCAGCTGTGAGCTATCCAGGTGATGGCACCGAGCTGGATTGGGAGTACGACGAGGAGCGTAGTCGGTACTATGTGCGATACCTGGATGATCAGTAGTGGAGACTCTTACTAGGATTCGATCTGCCTGTGGTTTATTTATCTAAGTTTGGTACTTTCACTTTTGGCTTTTGCCCTTAGAGGGTTGTGATGTTCTTAATGTATGATGTTTGAGACTTGTACTGTAATTCTGTGACGTGGCGAGTGTAAGCCAACTATTTTCAGTTTACTATCCCCTCTTTTACATGAGTTGTGCAAAGATTACCGAACTTGAGATCATTCTAGGATGGATTTATGCCTTTAAGTCGTGCCTCGACACGTAGGAGGTATAACTCCATCCTGGGCATTACAGGTGACGACTTCATGGGGCCTCCTTCTCAAGAACCCAACCCAACAAAAGACGTGCGCGATCAAGCCGGTACCGCGGAGAAGCCAAGTTGCAACAGGCGTCGTCTGCCGTTCAGCTCTCAGGAGACGCCTCCAGCTGCCAACTTCACCGAGCCTCAGATAGGCGAGGTGCGAAATATTATCAGCCCCAACACACTCAAGAAGGCGGTCTCTGAGCAGAACTCGGTCCCAATTCAGGAGATCAAGAAGAAGGCACGCAAAAGAAAAACTAACAAGGGTGCGAGCCAGCCGGCACCGAGTACGATCCGTGCTCAGGACGGGCCACCTTCACCTGAGGATGTAATGAGGAAGGTGCATGTGGCGGGTAGGCCGATGCTACCGAGAAATATGCTCGATGCTGCAACCGGTGCTATGCAGAGTCTGCATGACAGTGTTCTTTCTTTGGAGAAGTGGCGTCTCAGAGAGAAGGATGTGGCATACCCGGTTTTCGCGGCCAAGGTGCCGGAGGGCAAGGGCTTTGTGGATAACTCCATTGGGGGTACGATCGTCCTGCGGTTTGATGACATCCACGCTATGTTGAACCTTCATCCGCTGCACTACACCTTCGTTCGGCTATTTTCGCTGAGTATGGAGATGCGGATCATTCGCGACAAGACCCCGGACATCGTGATAGTCGACCCCTTCTACATGCGTGCCAAGATCTTGGGCAGCGCTGGGGACAGGCAAGTCGCGAGTTCTTACCTCGAAGGCGTCATTCTGGCAAACCGAGATAAGGATAACTTCCTCGTGCCTTACTTTCCCGAGTAAGCCCTCCGCCTCAACCGCCCCTTAACATATGAATTCTTAGATTTCGATCGTTTTTCTTTTAACATTTCGTGTTTTCTGTAGTGACACACATTGCACGCGCATCCTCCTAAGCCCCAAATATTCCATGGCCACGTATTTCGACCCGGACCGTCAGTCGACTGTAGACTACACAAATGTCAAGAAGGTTCTTGATGATGTTCTCCCCGGCTACGCCAAATCTGGAGGCACCTTCACCAGGACAGCTCGTAAGTACGGCAAGCACGTGTTCTCCCACAATACGACGTTCTGCTGCGTCAAGCAGCCGCCTGGCGGTCAGAAGGGTGCCTACTACGCCATCCATCACATGCGGGCGATCGTACGGGACCATCATCAACTTCTGCTACCGAGTAAACTCAAAGATTGGGCCGCGAGCGTGTCGACAATCCAGGACGCGGACATTAGACAAGATTTCTTTCGCATCCAGTCGTTGTTTGCGGAAATCATCCATCAAGATGTCCTTCGTACCTCGGGGTAGTTCTACCTCAGAAATCAACCGTCGAACAGTGACATCGACACAATGCTACAAATGCAGGCTGACAACGCCCGTGATTTCATGACTCCCACGATAGACGGCGGCTTCATCCACGCTACGGTGCATTGAGTCGAGTCGAAAGCAGTGATGCTGTGTCTAGTTCTGAAACATCGATTGGCTCATGTTGTAATTAAACTTTAATGAACTTGTAGTATGTCTGTTTGGTTTCGAGAGTCGTTCAACTTAGATGTAATCGATGCTATTAATGTCTTGCTTTTCTCTTTCGATCGTTCTGTTGCATACTTATATATTGCTTATGTATTGTCTGTGAATTGGTACTAACGTTTCGTTTGGCTAGTGCATAGCGATGCCGTCGTATGTCGTGTACAAGGGTAAGGTTCCCGGAGTCTACGACGACTGGGAGGAGTGTGGGAGATAGGTTCACCGATTCAGCGGTAACAGTTACAAAGGGTACACCACTAGGGCCGAGGCCGAATCTAGATACGCCCGCTATCTAGCGGGAGAGGGGAGGGAGCGTTGGAGGAACCGGATGAAGACGAGTTTCATCGTGATGATGCTCATCGTGATGACCGCAGCTCTCTTCTATGTCATGGTAGTTTAGATGATCGATATCGACTTGTAATGTGAAGACAAACTCGCTACTCGCGGTCTCGAGACTTGTAATATATTGTTCTATCTTTGTTCGGTCTTTTCAATTCGGAGACTAATATGATGAATTGTATTCGGAGACTAATATGATGAATTATATTCAGAGACTAATCTTCTATTGTATTCGATGAATTTGTTGTTGATGTGTGCTGTCTATATTCTGTGCAATTATACATTTTGTAATCTGTGCAAAAAAACAGAAAAATAATATTAAAAAAAATCTAATATTCATACTAATGGTGCATCACAACACAGTGCGCCATTAGTATGCCAAAGGATACTAATGGCGCATCACCAGACAGTGCGCCATTACTATGCGGACATTACTAATGGCGCATCCTGCCGAAGTGCGCCATTAGTATGCCAAAGCACCACTAGTAGAAAACAGGGCATTGGTCCAGCCCATTAGCCCCGGTTCAATCTAGAACCGGGTCCAATGGGGGTACTGGACCCGGTTCGTGAGCCCAGGGGGCCGGCCGGGCCACGTGGGCCATTGGTCCCGGTTCGTCTGGACCTATTGGTCCCGGTTGGAGCTAAAAACCGGGACCAATGGCTCTTGCTCCTGGCCCACCACTATTGGTCCCGGTTGGTGTTATGAACCGGGACCAAAGGCACCCCTTTAGTCCCGGTTTGTAGCACCAACCGGGACCAGTGAGTTGCCTATATAAACCCCCTCACTCAAGAGCAGAGCTCACTGCTCTGTTTTTTTTTCTGGCCGAGGGGGAGAGGGGTTAGTGGTGCTCTAGCTCACCTCCTATGCACACAACTTGTTCGGTGGAATGCCTGAGCCACACTAGTTAAGCTTTTCTCCTCTCGAAGCTCTATTTTCTCCGAGATTTGTCTAGGTTTAGCGGTCCGTCACGTCCCGTCCCCGTCTTCGCCGCCGTCGATCGCCCCCGCCGATCTCGTCACCGGCACCACCGTGGTGAGCCTCTTGTTATGTCCATGCTTTTCTTACTTTTATTATTGTTTTAGATAGATATTTGTCTAATTTTCTTACATTTATTATTGCTTGTTATTATATAGTGCGATGGTTTTGATATCCGCCCACGTGGGCCCTCGTCCGGTCTACGATTCGGATGTGGTATATTATCTTTAATTTATAACTATTTGTTTTAGTGCTTATGATAGTTATGCCGACCAACCTGACATGCATAGATGTTTTATTATGTCTAGGAGGTAGTTGAACCGGAAATTCCAACCGACCCTCTTGTGGAGAGGTTAAATTTAGTTGAAGAGGAAAACATTTCGTTAAAGAAAAAATTGGAAAAAATGGAGGAGGAGAAGATGGAATTGGAGTTGCATGTTGCGGAAGTTATCGATGATCACAAGATCAAGATGGACCCTATTGTCGAGAGGTTAAATTTAGTTGAAGAAGAAAATAAATTCTTGAAGGAAAAAATAAAAAAAATTGTGGACGAGAAGATGATATTGGAGTTGCATGTTGCGGATGTCGTCGATGATCACAAGATCAAGATGGATGCAATGCGGTTGAAGATTAAAAAGATTAGAAAATATGCCATTCATACCGAGGCTTGGTATCATTATGCCGTTGGATCAATTGTTACCTTGGTTGCGATTATGATAGCATTTGTTTTCGCGTTGAAATGTTTTACATAGTTTCGATGTGTATGGAGAGCTATATGTTGTTAGATGAGAACTATATATGTATGTACTTTGGTTTTAATGTGATGATGAACTTTTATCCATTTGGTCACTTAATTATCTATTTATGATGTTCTGTAATGGTTTTTGACACACTTAATTATATATAAATGCACGCAGATGAACTGGCAATGGATGTACGGTGACAGACACACCTCCGAGTACATTAAGGGCGTGCGTGAGTTTCTAAATGCGGCTGAGGCAAACAAGCAGAATGGTTTTATGTGTTGTCCATGCACTAAATGTGTGAATACGATGTCTTACTGTAACCGGAAAATCCTTCACTCCCACCTGCTTTACAAGGGTTTCATGCCACACTATAATGTTTGGACGAGGCACGGAGAAATAGGGGTTATGATGGAAGACGGCGAAGAAGAAGAGTACGATGATAACTATGTGCCCCCTGAATACGGTGATGCTGCAATGGGGGGAGCTGGTGAAGATCAAGAGGAACCAGACGATGTGCCCAATGATGCTGCAACGGGTGAAGCTGCTGAAGATCAAGAGGAACCAAATGATGATCTTCCCCGGGTCATTGTCGATGCAAGGACACAATGCGAAAGTCAAAAGGAGAAGCTGAAGTTCGATCGCATGTTAGAGGATCACAAAAAAGGGTTGTACCCCAATTGCGAAGATGGCAACACAAAGCTCGGTACCGTACTGGAATTGCTGCAGTGGAAGGCAGAGAATGCTGTGGCTGACAAAGGATTTGAGAAGCTACTGAAAATATTGAAGAAGAAGCTTCCGAAGGATAACGAATTGCCAGACAGTACATACGCAGCAAAGAAGGTCGTATTCCCTCTAGGATTGGAGGTGCAGAAGATACATGCATGCCCTAATGACTGCATCCTCTACCGCGGTGCATACAACGATCTGAACGCATGCCCGGTATGCGGTGCATTGCGGTATAAGATCAGACGAGATGACCCTGGTGATGTTAATGGCGAGCCCGCCAGGAAGAGGGTTCCTGCGAAGGTGATGTGGTATGCTCCTATAATACCACGGTTGAAACGTTTGTTTAGAAACAGAGAGCATGCCAAGTTGATGCGATGGCACAGTGAGGACCGTAAGAAAGACGGGAAGTTGAGAGCACCCGCTGACGGGTCGCAATGGAGAAAAATCGAAAGAAAGTACTGGGAGGAGTTTGCAAAGGACGCAAGGAACATATGGTTTGCTTTAAGCGCGGATGGCATTAATCCTTTCGGGGAGCAGAGCAGCAATCACAGCACCTGGCCCGTGACTCTATGTATGTATAACCTTCCTCCTTGGATGTGCATGAAGCGGAAGTTCATTATGATGCCAGTTCTCATCCAAGGCCCTAAGCAACCCGGCAACGACATTGATGTGTACCTAAGGCCATTAGTTGAAGAACTTTTACAGCTGTGGAATGGAAACGGTGTACGTGCGTGGGATGAGCACAAACAGGAGGAATTGGACCTAAAGGCGTTGCTGTTCGTGACCATCAACGATTGGCCTGCTCTCAGTAACCTTTCAGGACAGACAAACAAAGGATACCACGCATGCACGCACTGTTTAGATGACACTGAAAGTATATACCTGGACAAGTGCAGGGAGAATGTGTACCTGGGCCATCGTCGATTTCTTCCGACCAACCATCAATGTCGAAAGAAAGGAAAGCATTTCAAAGGCGAGGCAGATCACCGGAAGAAGCCCGCCATGCGTACCGGTGATCATGTACTTGCTATGGTCAATGATTTACACGTAATCTTTGGAAAGGGCCCCGGCGCACTAGCTGTTCCGAATGACGATGAGGGACACGCACCCATGTGGAAGAAGAAATCTATATTTTGGGACCTACCCTACTAGAAAGACCTAGAGGTCCGCTCTTCAATCGACGTGATGCACGTGACGAAGAACCTTTGCGTGAACCTGCTAGGCTTCTTGGGCGTGTATGGAATGACAAAAGATACAGCTGAGGCACGGGAGGACCTGCAACGTTTGCACGAAAAAGACGGCATCCCTCCGAAGCAGTATGAAGGTCCTGCCAGCTATGCTCTTACGAAAGAAGAGAAAGAAATCTTCTTTGAATGCCTTCTCAGTATGAAGGTCCCGACTGGCTTCTCGTCGAATATAAAGGGAATAATAAATATGGCAGAGAAATAGTTCCAGAACCTAAAGTCTCATGACTGCCATGTGATTATGACGCAACTGCTTCCGGTTGCATTGAGGGGGCTTCTACCGGAAAACGTCCGATTAGCCATTGTGAAGCTATGTGCATTCCTCAATGCAATCTCTCAGAAGGTGATCGATCCAGAAATCGTACCAAGGCTAAGGAGTGATGTGGCGCAATGTCTTGTCAGTTTCGAGCTTGTGTTCCCACCATCCTTCTTCAATATCATGACACACATCGTAGTTCATCTAGTCGACGAGATTGTCATTCTGGGGCCCGTATTTCTACACAATATGTTCCCCTTTGAGAGGTTCATGGGAGTCCTAAAGAAATATGTCCGTAACCGCGCAAGGCCAGAAGGAAGCATCTCCATGGGCCATCAAACAGAGGATGTCATCGGGTTTTGTGTTGACTTCATTCCTGGCCTTAATAAGATAGGTCTCCCTAAATCGCGGTACGAGGGGAGACTGACTGGAAAAGGCACGCTTGGAAGGGACTCAATAATATGCAGGGACGGATATTCTTGGTCTCAAGCACACTACACAGTTCTACAGAACTCTACATTGGTGACCCCGTATGTCGATGAACACAAGAACAATCTGCGCTCCAAACACCCGGAGCAGTGCGACGACTGGATTACACGTGAACACATCAGGACTTTCAGCAGTTGGTTGGAAACACGTCTCAGAGGTGACAACACTGTTTGTGATGAGTTGTACTTGTTGTCCAGGGGACCATCT
>LR738712.1:838801852-838865705 GCA_902687465.1 Secale cereale | reverse complement strand
CTTTCAAAAAAAAAAAAAAAACCACAGCCACAGAAATGCTGACGCGTGGATGCCTTTTGGTCCCGGTTGGTACCACCAACCGGGACTAAACCCCTCCTGCCTGGGCTCGGTGCACATGCCACGTGGACACCCTTCTGCCCCGGTTCTGGATTGAACCGGGACTAAAGGGTCAGAGCATTAGTACCGACCCTCTTGTCCCGGTTCTGGACCCGGAACTAAAAGGCCCAAATGAACCGGGTCTGATGACCCTTTATCTACTAGTGCACCTGGGTACACATGGCCCCTGGGAGGCATACTAATGGCGCACTACTGTGCACACTAATGGCGCATCTGCGGTGCGCCATTAGTATACCAGATACTAATGGCGCACCAGAGGTGCGTCATTAGTATCATATACTAATGGCGTGCTAGTAATGGCGCACCACTAATGCGCCATTAATGGCCAAATTAGGTGCGCCATTAGTAGGCATTTTCCTAGTAGTGTTGCTATGACAGAACAACCTGATTGTCTTCGATGCTCTCGATGAGAGGCACTGGTGTGACTTTTTTCATTTAGTTATTTGTGTTTCTGAGTAAAGAGAACTACTTTAGTTTATAAATCAGGGCATTTTATCAATATTTTTACCTTACCCGCAACAAAGGTGGGGCATATTATCTATCTAGTGGCCCTTTAAGTTGTCATGAAAAAGGAGCAAGGTGTGCACAACATTTCTGTGCTCTGACCATGAACCAAGGCTCTAGCTCAACGTGCGGGGAAGCGGGGGAGGTATTGTGTGGCGAAGCATGAACTCTCAAGGGCCTAGAGTGCTGAGTTGGATCGGCTTGTTCGCCCCGTGGGCACACTGATCTGTCGTGTGTCCGAGCAATGCTCGTGAGGCCCGTCCATCATGAGTTACAACCAATAGGTAATTATTTGTTAGCAATATTGATCATGTTTCATTCACCTAGCATAATGTGCATGAACTTGTATGAGCAATCCAACGAATTTCAATGAACAAAAATATAAAATGAACTAGCGTATCTGCCATTATGTTGCTTCCAACCCCTTCATTAGAGTGGCTTCTCACTCAATGGTGGCACTTTGCCAATCGTTAACCCCTAATATATAAAACTAACTGCCAAGAATTGGCCATGACGGAAGAAATTGTCAGTTTGTCAGAATAATCAGTGATGATTTGCTCTCAGCTCATAAACTGGAGCGACGTTCTCCATAATATGCATGCATGCTGCACGAAGATTTACGCATAAGTCTGTAGGTCATATATCAATTATTAACTGTAGGCTGCACCAAACTTAGGGAAACACAATATATACAGGCTTCAGAGGAAAATGTACATACAATGAATAGTGTTCTCAGAGGAGCAGGACACGGGAGGATGATATACACTTTGCCACTATAATGAAATACAATGTTTCAAGACTTGCTGCTGGATGCCTCACGTTTTGTTCATGGGTCCTAGAAATAGAATTACTGCCCCGTGAAGATGTGCACATGGCCAAGTAGGTAGCTCACTCACGTGGTCTAACATAGCAACAAGCCAACAACCTTAGCGTGATGACAACTTAGTCTAATTTTGGACAACTGTCCTGCTGAGCGTGCTAGCTTGTGCATGTATTGAACCAGCACTTAAATTTCGGCTCCTTGGTATGAAATTTCACTCTCCTACTTCAGAGCGATACTAGATCTCTGTCCAAAAAACAAAACGTCTTGGCAATAAAAGTAGTTCATTATAACTGTAAACCTTGCGTCCAATATGTTGTCTAAATTTGGCAACCTCTAAGTCGGCTTCCACCAATTCGACAAGCCAGATGCCGCACTCAAATTTAGACAAGCCAGAGTCGTATTCAGCGCGGAGAGAACGATCAATGTGACTGTCGAACTCTCTGCCATTGTCGGTTTGAGGAGAGAAGACCGGAAGCTGAAACTGAGTGTGTATGTACGCGTAAAGCTAAAAGGGCAAACACACATGTTTTCCTATAGCCTACAAGCATGACAACTGTGTGGAACAGATTTGCTGAAACTAAAGAATGGCAGCGGCGCAACATGCTGAACATAAGTGGCATCGGGGTGCCCATGGCGCTGGTGAAGCAGCTCTGTAGTGACCGTGCCGGCGAACGGGGGTGTATTCGACGGGCCGAACGCCACGGGTAAAAATCACCGATGGAATTTTACAGCGCCATGGGGTACAAAGTACTGAGTCTGATCGACCCGTTCGCACCGTGGGCACACCGAGCTTTCTTGTGTCCGAGCATAGCTCGTGAGGGCCGCCCACCATGAGTTACAACCAATAGGTAATTATTTTCTTTATTGATCAGTTTTTATTCAACTAGCATAATGTGCATCAACTTGTATGAGCAATCCAACGAATTTCAATGAAGAAAAATATAAAATAAACTAGCGTATCTGCCATTATGATGCTTCCATCCCCTTCATTAGAGTGGCTTCTCCGTCAATGGTGGCACATTACCAATCGCTAACCCCTAATATATAAAACTAACTGCCAAGAATTGGCCATGACCGAAGAATTTGTAGTTCGTCAGAATAATCAGTGATGTTCTGCCACTATAACGAAATACAACGTTTCAAGACTTGCTGTTGGATGCCTCACGTTTTGTTCATGGGTCGTAGAAACCATATCACTGCCTCATGGAGATGTGCACATGGCCAAGTAGGTAGCTCTGTCACGTGGTCCAACATAGCAACAAGCCAACAATCATAACGTGATGACAGTCTTCGCCTAATTATGGCCCACTGTCTTACTAAGTGTGCTAGTTGGTGCATATACCGAACCAACACTTCAATTTCGTCTCCTTGGTATGAAATTTCACTCTCTGACTTTAGAACGATACTAGAGTATCTCTCCAAATAACAAGACGTTTTTCCACAATTTAATATTCAAAATAAAAGTTGTTCAGCATTACTACATACAATATGTTGCCTAAATTTGGCAAACTCTAAGTCCGCTTCCACCAGTTGGACAAGCCATATGCAACGCTCAAATTTAAATCACCATTTTCTTCGTTCAGATATCGACGTTGTTTAACATGGAACTGAATTGGGTTCAATTCCAAATCACCCATGCATGACATTAAGTCATTAAATTATCTGTAATGCAAACTATGTTGTTTGGATGCTCATTGATTGGTTTTAGAATCCTAGGTATGCAGGCAAATTCAATTCCTTTTTGGGTTCACAAATGCTTGGAAGGGAAACTACGCGTATGACGACAGGACATAAGCAAAAGTGAGTACAAAATTATGGATTGTCACGGAGCATGACGAGATGGAGCGCGACGGCTAGGAAGTGTTGGAATTTTGCTAGTAGGCCTTTGGCCCAAAGCCCAACTAAAATTCTGAAATTCTCTTGGCCCATTAATGCACACATGTGAGCGGAGTGAGTGGCACTAAAGTTTAGTCCCACCACGGAAGTTGAGAGAGAGTTGCACCTTTTTATAAGGTTAGCTCTTCTACCACTTTGTATAAGCATGAGAATATGAGACCTACGCGCGCGCTCCTCCTCCTCGCTCGCCTCGCCAAGCGTTAATTGCTCAGCCGTTTTCGATCCTTTTGGATCGTGGGGCTGTTACTTGGACGTGGGGTTTTCTTCACGACCTACCCGGTCTGCATTATATAGCCAGGCAGACGTCTACCCTAGCCGCCGCCACAACATATGGTTTCGCACCATCGTTCCAGATCATTGCGCCGCCACGCAAGTCTTCGCCATCCCTCCTTCCGGCATGCACCGCGAGAAGGTACAACAGGCCTCCGGAACCCCGCCTCTTGTGATCCTGTATGGGCGAGGGGCGATCATGTTTTTGGGGAGTGCACTCGCGCGACTGCTGGCAACGACGACTTCGTCAACGACGACTTCTTCCCCGACCTCGGCAACCTCATCCTCAACGACATGGGCGACAACACCGGCCCCGGCGGTGCTGCTCCCGCTGCACCGTACGTGTTTCTATCCGTCCTGTTCGAGATCATGGTAGAATTCATGTTTCTAGTATGTGCCCTAGATGTGATCCGTTCATCTAGTATGCTAGTTCACATGATTAGTTTAATTTCTGCTTTTGCTGTCATGATTTACCTTCTGTTTATTCGGATTAAATCTCGTAGCAATTTGCTCATATTTCCGACAATCCAAAAACCTGATTATAGGCAAATTACTCCGAGTGATTTTACTGCGTATTTGAAGCCGCCTGCCTTTAAGAGGGCGCAATATAAGAGGTGGCGCACGAGAGCAGTGTACTGGTTTCAAACCATGGGCTACTATGACGCCACTAAGGGCAAGCCTGACGGCGATCTTAATCCAGCACAACCGGAAGCTTTTGAGAAGATCGACACTCTCTTTAAAGGTGCCCTTCTAAGTGTTCTTGATGATTCCATTGTGGATTCATATATGTCGTTTGACAATGGCAAGGACATGTTGGCTGAGCTCGAGGCCAAGTTTGGTGCCGCGGGCGCCGGCAACGAGTTGTACGTCATGGAGCAATTCTATGACTACAAGATGACTGATGAGCGCCCTGTTGTACAGCAGGCTCATGAGATATAGTCACTCGCCAAGGAACTTGAGTACTTTAAGTGTGTGTTGCCGGACAAATTTGTCGCCGGGGGCATCATTGCCAAGCTTCCGCCTTCGTGGAACAATTTTGCTACTTCCCTGAAACTCAAGAGACATGAGTTTTCCGTTTCGGATCTCATTGTTACTCTTGATGTTGAAGAGAAGGCGAGAGAAAAAGACACACGTGCTCGAGTTGCTGAGGGAACTTCTAGTGCCCACATGGTACAGAAGAAGAACTTCCAGCCCAACAAGTTCAAAAATAACAAGAACAAAACTCAGGGCAAAGGCAAGTTTGATGCAAAGAACAAGCCGTCACATCTTACCAACTTCAAGAAGAATTCTCATAAGAAGGAGAAGTGACTTTGCCATGTGTGCAGTGATCCTAATCACTGGTCTCTGAAGTGTCCTAACCGCTTTGAGGAGCGCGAACATGAGAAGAGCGGCAAGTCCGCTAATGTTGTCATCGGTGATACTGATATGAAGGAATCTGGTTACGGTATTCTTCCTACCATACTTTTAGTATTTCAGTCTCCTGATTGGCTAATTGACACCGGTGCCAATGTAAATGTTTGTGCTGACTCCTCCATGTTTTCTTCTTACCAGATCACATGGACTTCTTCCGTGCTGATGGGGAACAGGTCACATGCCATCGTTCGAGGTGTTGGTACGGTCGATCTAAAGTTTACTTCGGAGAAGATCTTGCGTCTGAAGAACGTTCATCATGTGCCCTCCATCAATAAGAATCTCGTCAGCGGTTCCCACTTGTGTCGAGATGGTTTTAAGTTGGTTTTCTAGTCCAATAAAGTTGTAATTTCTAAGTATGGACAATTTCTTCGAAAAGGCTATGAGTGCGGAGGCTTGTTCCGCCTGTCTTTGTCAGATATTTGCAGTAAAGTTATTAATAATGTTTGCCACAATAATGAGTCTAATATTTGGCATTCACGATTTTGTTGTATTAACTTTGGTTGCATGACGCGGCTAGACAATATGAGTTTAATTCCGAAATTCACTAATGTCAAGGGCTCCATGTGCCAAGTGTGTGTGCGAGCTAAGCAACCTCGCAAGTCACATAACACTGTAGAGGCTAGAGACTTGGCGCCGCTAGAGCTTATACATTCTGATCTATGTGAGATGAATGGCTTGTTGACAAAAGGTGGAAAGAAATACTTCATGACATTGATTGATGATTCCACTAGATTTTGTCATGTGTATCTTCTGAAATCAAAAGATGTGGCTTTAAATTTCTTCAAAATCTATAAAGCTGAAGCAGAGAACCAACTTGATCAAAAATTAAACGGCTTAGGTCTGATCGTTGTGGAGAATATTTTTCCAATGAGTTTGATTTGTTTTGTGTGGAACATGATATAATCCATGGGAGGACGCCTCCCTACTCACCTCAGTCAAATGGGCTGGCCGAAAGAAAGAACCGAACTCTAACTGATTTGGTTAACGCCATGTTAGACACATCGGGTCTCTCCAAGGCATGGTGGGGGAGGCACTAATGACATCATGTCATGTCCTAAACCGAGTTCCCACAAAGCATAAAACCATGACTCCTTTTGAGGAATGGGAAAGGAAAATATTGAAAGTCTCCTACCTACGTACTTGGGGTAGTTTGGCGAAAGTCAATATACCAATTTCCAAGAAGCGCAAGCTTGGACCAAAAACCGTGGATTGTGTTCTTCTGGGCTATGCTTTTCATAGCATTGGCTATAGATTTTTGATAATAAAATCTAAGGTGTCCAACATGCATGTTGGTAAAATTATGGTGTCAAATGATGCGACTTTCTTTGAGGACATATTTCCTATGAAGAGTATGTCGAGTTTATCAAATCAGGAGATACCTACTTCATCTAGTGAGGAATTTGCTGTCATGTTGAGGATGACAATGAAACTCCTGTAAGGAGTAAGAGACTGAGGACTGCAAAGTCCTTTGGTGATGATTTCATTGTTTACCTCGTGGATGACACACCCAGGACTATTTCAGAAGCCTGTGCATCTTCTGATGCTGACTACTGAAAGGAAGCTGTCCGCAGCAAGATGGATTCCATCTTAGCTAACGAAACCTAGGGAATCATGGATCGTCCTTATGGGTGCAAACCTGTAGGATGTAAGTGGGTGTTCAAGAAAAAGCTTAGACCTGATGGTACGATTGAAAAGTACAAGGCACGGCTTGTGGCTAAGGGTTATACACAAAAAGAAGGTGAAGACTATTTTGATACTTACTCACCTGTGGCTAGACTGACCACTATTCGGGTGCTACTATCACTGGCTGCCTCACACGGTCTTCTCGTTCATCAAATGGACGTCAAGACGGATTTCCTCAATGGAGAGTTGAAGGTGGAAATTTATATGGATCAACCCGATGGTTTTATAGTACCTGGTTAGGAAGGAAAGGTGTGCAAGTTATAAAGTATTTATATGGCCTTAAACAAGCTCCTAAGGAGTGGCATGAGAAGTTCGAAAGAACATTTACTGCTGCAGGCTTTGTAGTAAATGATGGTGACAAGTGTGTGTACTATCGCCATGGTGGGGGCGAAGGAGTTATTCTTTGTTTCTATGTCGATGACATGCTGATCTTTGGAACCAAACTTGATTTAATCAAGGAGGTTAAGGATTTCTTATCTCGTTGTTTTGAGATGAAGGATCTAGGAGTGGATGATGTTATCTTAAACATCAAGCTATTGAGAGATGAGAATGGTGGGATTACACTACTTCAGTCTCACTATGTGGAAAAGGTCTTGAGTCGTTTTGGGTATTGATAACCCAGAAGTGTAGGGGATCGCAACAGTTTTCGAGGGTAAAGTATTCAACCCAAATTTGTTGATTCGACACAAGGGGAGCCAAAGAATACTCTTTAGTATTAGCAGCTGAGTTGTCAATTCAACCACACCTGGAAACTTAGTATCTGCAACAAGATAGTTTAGTAGCAAAGTAATACTCCCTCCGTCGCAAAATAACTGTCTCAACTTTGTACTAACTTTAGTGTAAAGTTGTACTAAGGTCAATACACTTATTTTGGGATGGAGGGAGTATGATAGTGGCGATAGCGGCAATAAAAGTAACGATAGCGTTTTTGTAGTTTTTGTAATAGTAGCAATGCGAAATTAAATAGCAACTAGCAATGTAGGAAAAGCTCGTAGGCATTGGATCGATGATGGAAATTACGTCGGATGCAATTCATCATGTAGAAGTTATAACCTAGGGTGACATAGAACTACCTCCAGCTCATCAATGCAATGTAGGCATGTATTCCGAATATAGTAACACGTGCTTATGGAAAAGAACTTGCATGACATCTTTTGTCCTACACTCCCGTGGCAGCGGGGTCCTATTGGAAACTAAGTGATATTAAGGACTCCTTTTAATAGATTATTGGACCAAAGCATTAACACATAGTGAATACATGAACTCCTCAAACTATGGTCATCACCGGGAGTGGTCCCGATTATTGTCACTTCGGGGTTGCCGGATCGTAACACATAGTAGGTGACTATAGACTTGCAAGATAGGATAAAGAACACACATATATCCATGAAAACATAATAGGTTCAGATTTGAAATCATGGCACTCGGGACCTAGTGACAAGCATTAAGCATAGCAAAGTCATAGCAACATCAATCTCACAACATAGTGGATACTAGGGATCAAACCCTAACAAAACTAACTCGATTACATGATAGATCCCATCCAACCCATCACCGTCCAGCAAGCCAACGATGGAATTACTCACGCACGGCGGTGAGCATCATGGAATTGGTGATGGAGGAATTAGGATGATGATGACGATGGCGACGATCTCCACTCTCCGGAGACCCGAACGGACTCTAGATCAGCCCTCCCGAGTGAGATTAGGGCTTGGCGGTGGCTCCGTCTCGTGAAATGCGATAATTCTTTCTCCTTGATTTTTTTCTCCCCGAAAGTGAAGATATAGGACCTGGGGGTACTTCGGTGGAGCACCAAGGGGCCCACGGGGCAGGGGGCGCGCCCCCACCCTCGTGGACAGGGTGTCCCCCGCCGGTGTCGATCTTCTTGCATATATTTTTTATATTTTCCAAAATAATTCTCTATTGATTTTCAGGCGATTCCGAGAACTTTTATTTCTACACAAAAATAACACCATGGCAGTTCTACTGAAAACAGCGTCAGTCCGGGTTAGTTCCATTCAAATCATGCAAGTTAGAGTCCAAAATAAGGGCAAAAGTGTTTGGAAAAGTAGATACGTTGGAGACGTATCAACTCCCCCAAGCTTAAACCTTCGCTTGTCCTCAAGCAATTCAGTTGATAAACTAAAAGTGATAAAGAAAAACTTTGACAAACTCTGTTTGCTCTTGTTATTGTAAATATGTAAGCTAGTACTCAGGTTTTCAACTAGATCATGAACTAACCATATTCACAATAACTTTCAGGTCTCAAGACTACTCACATCAATGTCGCAATCAAGTAACGAGCAATAATAATATTCCTCGGATGACAACACTTTCTCAAAACAATCATGATATGATATAACAAGATGGTATCTCGCTAGCCCTTTATGAGACCGCAAAACATAAATGCAGAGCACCTTTAAAGATCAAGGACTGACTAGACATTGTAATTCATGGTAAAAGAGATCCAGTCATGATCATACTCAATGCAAATTAATAGTAATACATGCAACGATAGAGGTGCTCTCCTACTGGTGCTCTTTGATAAGAGGATCATGACTCTGCATAAAAGTAAATAGATAGGCCCTTCGCAAAGGGAAGAAGGGATTTGTAGAGGTGCCAGAGCTTAATTTTTAAATAGAGATAAAAAACATTTTGAGCGGCATACTTTCATTGTCAACATAACAACTAAGAATCTCGATATCTCCCATGCTACGCACATTATAGGCGGTTCCCAAACAGAATGGTAAATTTTATACTCCCCCAACCACCAACAAGCACACTCCACGGCTAGCCCAAAACAACGGGTACCGTCCAAACCAGCAACACCCTTGGGGGAGTTTTGTTTGATTATTATGATTTTGAGCATGGGACTGGGCATCCCGGTTACCAGCCATTTTCTCCTGAATGATGAGTGGAGTCCACTCATCGTGAGATTAACCCACCTAGCATGGAAGATATAAACATCCCTAGTTGATACATGAGTTGTTCGAGCATACAAAACACAATTTCATTTGAAGGTTTAGATTTTGGCACATACAAATTTACTTGGAATGGCAGGTAAATACCGCATATAGGAAGGTATAGTGGACTCATCTGGAACAACTTTGGGGTTTATGGAAGTGGATGCACAAGCAGTATTCCCGCTTAGTATAGGTGAAGGATAGAAAGAGACTGGGAAGCGACCAGCTAGAGATCAACAACGGTCATGAACATGCATTAAAATTAATCAACAATGAATGCAAGCATGAGTAGGATATAAATCACCATGAACATAAATACCGTGAAGGCTATGTTGATTTGTTTCAATTACATGCGTGAACATGTGCCAAGTCAGATCACTTAAATCGTTCAAAGGAGGATACCACCCCATCATACCACATCACAACCATTTTAATATCATGTTGGCACACAAGATAGACCATTATAAACTCTCAACTAATTAAGCATGTCATAAGCAGCTATGATCTCTAATTGTCATTGCAAGCATGTTTCATTCATAACAAGCTGAATCAGGAACGATGAGCCATCATATTTACAAAAAACAAGAGAGGTCGAGTTCATACCAGCTTTTCTCATCTCAATTAGTTCATCATATATCATCCTTATTGCCTTTCACTCGCACGACTGAACGGTGTGGATAATAATAATAGTGCACGTGCATTGGACTAAGCTGGAATCTGCAGACATTTAATACAAGAGAGAAGACAAGGTAATATGGCTCAAGGTTAAATCAACAATGAAGCATATGAGAGCCACCAAGCATTTTAATCATGGTTTTCTACTCTTAACCCCCAAAGAAAAGAAAAGAAACTATTTACACGGGAAAGCTCCCAACAAGCAAAAGAAGAACGGGAAATCTTTTTGGGTTTTCATTTTAACCACTACTACAAGCAAAGAAAGTAAAATAGCTAGAAGCTACACCTATTTTTTTGTTTTTCTGGGTTTTTCTAGCACACAAGAAAAAGACTAAGAAAAAGAAATTGAAACTAAACATGGATGGTACAGTGAAGGAGTGTGAGCACCAACAACTAGAATAAGTGTGAATATGAATGTAAAGTCGGTGATAAACACGTACTCCCCCAAGATTAGGGTTTTGGCCTAAGTTGGTCTATGGCCAGTATTGGCCTGACGGGTATCCAAAGTCGTAGTTGGGGTTGTACTGGGATGCAACAGATACTGCATGCTGAGCTGCAGCTCGAAGACGGGCTGCCTCCGTCATGTTATAATAAGCATTTGCCTCCTCCATAGTTATAGTGTATCTCCCTTTTTCCTGAAAGTTAAACAAAGTGGGGGCAGGAAGAACAACAGGGATGGCATGCTGCCTGTTAAAGATTAGTCGATATTTGAGGGTTTGATCATCCCACTCTATAAACCGGTGACTAGTCATAGCATGGCAATCTAAATAAGCAGGAGGTAAAGGTTCATCAATCACGTGCATAGGCACACCAAGAAAGCAGGCTATGCGAGTGGCATAGATCCCACCAAATAAATCTCCATGCAAACCATTATGATGTAGCCTACGTGCAACAATGGCTCTCAAGTTATATTGTCTATCACCTAGTACAACACTCCTGAGAACACTAAGATCAGGGACACACATGTGGCAAGCCTCATCCTTACCGTTTATGCATCTACCCATAAAGAGAGAAAAGTAATGAATAGCAGGAAAATGAATGCTCCCTATGGTAGCCTGTGTTATTTCCCTGGATTCCCCACTGTAATACTAGCAAGGAATTCTCTAAATTCAGATTTGCGAGGATCACCCATACTACCCCACTGAGGGAGCTTGCAAGCATCATTAAAATCCTCTAAATCCATGGTATAAGATTTATCATACATGTCAAACAGTATATTGTGAGAGTTACGTGAAGATGAAAATTTAAACCTTCTGACAAAGCTATCAGTTAAGCCACGGTATTGAGGGCACTTATCTTGTATGAAGCCCTCGCACTACTAGGAAAAGGCCTACTAATGGCGCACCAGTTTTGGCCATTAATGGCGCACTACTGGTGCGCCATTAGTGCCACGCCATTAGTATTTTTTACTAATGGCGCACCACTGATGCGCCATTAGTATCTAGTATACTAATGGCGCACCACAGGTGCGCCATTAGTATAGGCCACGGTGCGCCATTAGTATGCCTCCCAGGGGGCCATATATACCCAGGTGCTTTGGCATACTAATGGTGCACTACATAGAAGTGCGCCATTAGTAAAAAAAATTCAATTTTTTTTTCAAATTTTTTAATTTTTTTTCTTAATCTCAGGTCATTATGGCTTAATATGGGGTCAATTTGCTTAATCTGAAGTCAAATCGCACTCTGTGGTCAAACTTCCCATAAGGTCACCCATCCTCACACTACTCCAGCCAGAGCACGCTTAACTTCGTAGTTCTATCCAACCCAGGCACTTGTTGATATATCTATCATATCAATCCTATTAACCCTTCTTGATGTCTAGGAGTTTGTTAATGTTCATGAGTATGATGAAATTTTGAAAATATATTTCAAACTTCCCGGTCATATTACGTATCATATTTTGGGGAAAAAATATTTTTTTTACTTTTTCGATAATTTTTTAATTTTTTTCTGTTACTAGTGGCGCACCTAGCAAACGGTGCGCCACTAGTAAGTTTTAAATTTTTTGAATTTTTTTGCCTCTAGATCTTAAAAGCCCGTAACTTTTTTTCTGTTTGGTTTTTGGGGATTTTGAAAATGTTTAACGGGGTTCCCCTAGTTAAATTCGGATGTAACTTTTCGAGTAGATGATTTTTCATATAAAAAAACTTTTTAATCCGAGTTCGTATGCAAAAGTTATGCCCGTTTTACTAAATTCCAGAGATATTTTGTAAATAAAGTCAAAATTCATATTTGTAAATTTTCCCAACAAGTAGACCACATATCACATGGGAAACTTATTTTCTTTTATTTTTTTGACATTTTCATCATTTTCTTTTATTTATTTTTTGAACTGGAAAAGGCGGTCTGGGGGGGGGGTGCAGTAATGGCCAAGTTAGTAATGGCGCACCGTGGGAGCGGTGCGCCATTACTAGTTGTGCGCCATTACTAGTTTTGAAAAAAAAAATTGAAAAAAATTTGCTAGTGGCGCACCGTGGATGTGGTGCGCCATTAGTAAGTTTAACTACTAATGGCGCACCACTCCCACGGTGCGCCATTACTAGTTTTGAAAAAAAAACAAAATTTGAATACTAGTGGTGCACCGTGGATGTGGTGCGCCATTAGTAGTTTAACTACTAATGGCGCACTATCCACTGGTGCGCCATTAGTAGTTGTGAAAAAAATGAAAAAAAATTTGTTACTAATGGCGCACCGTTGAGGTGGTGCGCCATTAGTATTTGGACACTAATGGCGCACCAACACATGGTGCGCCATTAGTATATACTAATGGCGCACCGCATGTCTGGTGCGCCATTATTAACAATCCTATCTATAGCCCTTTTCCTAGTAGTGTCGAGGTCAGCGTTGCGCACGTTTGAGTAAAATTGATCCTTGATGCCAGCCTGATCCATGAAGTTATCTGACGGCCATTTACAAGGCCGCACATCAGCATCCCTCGGTGGTTCATCGTCCAGCTCACGGAACGCGAGCCTCGGTTCTTGCTTCCTTAAAAATCCATCTTGGAAGTTTTTCCTATGGATTTTTCTGAAATTTTCTGAAATTTTTAGTAACTCAAAATAAAAGTTAACCAAACTCAACAAGATTGATAGCAACAACTCCTATTAGTGCCTAGAGGCCATATCATGCATTGGAACTACTTGGGACCAAGAAAATTTGGCATGCAAGCTCAAGAAAAATGTCACCACATCAGCATAAATTTGCAATAAATTTAGCACTAGAACAAAAAACTAATTGGACCAATGGAGGAGTCACATAGCAAGGAACCATCTCCCCAAACAGTTTGGTGAATGGTGCTTTGAGGAAGTAGATTGAAAATGGCAGCAAAATGAGCTAGAACTCGGGTTTGAGCTGGTTGGTGATTTTTTTTGGGAGGAAGAAGAAGAGTGTGGGTGCAAGAATAAGTGGAGGGGGGCCACATGGGGCCCACGAGGCAGGGGCGCGCCCTGGACCCTCAGGGCCAGGTGCTGCCTCCCCTCGCAGTGTGTTCTGTGCCATATTTCCTCAAATATTCTAGAAAAAATCATATCTCATTTTCATGGCATTTGGAGAACTTTTATTTTCGTGATATTTTTTATTGCACAGATAAGTCTGGAAACAGACAAAAAATACTAATTTTCTTTTATTTATCCTAATTAACAAAAAGTAAAAGGAGGGTACAGAAGATTGTGCTATCTAGATTCACCTATCCCATGCTCATCAAAAGGAATCCGTTAACAAGGTTGATCAGGTCTTGTTAATAAACTCTTTCCGAATAACATGAATCCGAAGAATTTTTGAATAACACTAGGTTACCTCAATGGGGATATGTATGTCCCCAACAATAAGGATGGCATATGTCTTCTTGATAGTAGCAAGAGGAAATTCAAAACCTCCAATAGTGATAGTTGAAATTTTTCCAATATAATTGATACTATGGACCTGAGGTTGTTTCCTCGGAAAGTGTACTGTATGCTCATTACCATTGACATAAAAAGTGACATTGCGTTTGTTGCAATCAATAACAGCCCCTGCAGTATTCAAAAAGGGTCTTCCAAGAATAATGGACATACTATCGTCCTCGAGAATATCAAGTATAACAAAGTCCGTTAGAATAGTAACATTTGCAACTACAACAGGCACATCCTCACAAATACCGACAGGTATAGCAGCTGATTTATCGGCCATTTGCAAAGATATTTTAGTAGGTGTCAACTTACTCAAGTCAAGTCTACGATATAAAGAGAGAGGCATAACACTAACACCGGCTCCAAGATAACACAAAGCAGTTTTAACATAGTTTCTCTTAATGGAGCAAGGTATAGTAGGTACTCCTGGATCTCCTAATTTCTTAGGCATTCCACCCTCAAAAGGGTAATTGGCAAGGACGGTGGAAATTTCTACTTCAGGTATCTTTCTTTTGTTGGTAATAATGTCTTTCATATACTTAGCATAAGGATTTATTTTGACCACATCAGTCAAACGCATACGCAAAAAGATAGGTCTAATCATTTCAGCAAAGCGCTCAAAATCCTCATCATCCTTTTTCTTGGATGGTTTCGGAGGAAAAGGCATGGGTTTCTGAACCCATGGTTCTCTTTCCCTACCGTGCTTCTTAGCAACAAAGTCTCTCTTATCATAACATTGATTCTTTGATTGTGGGTTATGAAGATCAACAGCAGGTTCTATCTCTACATCATTATCATTGCTATGTTGGGCATCATCATGAACATCATCATTAATATTATCACTAGGTTCATGTTCATTACTAGATTGTGTCTCAGCATCGGAAACAGATATATCATTGGGATTCTCAGGTGTGTCAGCTACAGGTTCACTATAAGCATGAAAAGTCCTATCATTTTTCTTTTTCTCCTTCTTAGAAGAACTAGGTGCATCTAAATTAGCTCTCTGAGAATCTTGCTCAATTATCTTAGGATGGCCTTCAGGATACAGAGGTTCGTGAGTCATTTTACCACCTCTAGTTGCAACTCTAACAACATAGTCATTATTCTTACTATTTAATTCATTGTGCAAATCATTCTGAGCCTTAAGTACTTGTTCTACTTGAGTGCTGACCATAGAAGCATGTATACTAATGAGTTTTAGTTCACCTTTAGCTCTAGACAGATAATCACTCAAGCGTTCAATCATATAAGCATTGTGTTGTAATTTTCTACCAACACAAGCATTAAAGTTTTCTTGTTTCACAATAAAATTGTCAAACTCATCTAAGAATTGGCTAGCAGACTTATAACGAGGAATATCACCTTCATCAAATCTATAAAGAGAATTTACCTTTACTACCTGTGTCGGGTTATCAAGACCATGTATTTCTTCAATAGGTGGTAAATTCTTAACATCTTCAGCTTTAATTCCTTTTTCTTTCATAGATTTCTTTGCCTCTTGCATATCCTCAGGACTGAGAAATAGAACACCTCTTGACTTCGGAGTTGGCTTAGGGGCTGGTTCAGGAAGTGTCCAATTATTTTCATTGGCCAGCATATTGTTCAATAGTAATTCAACTTGTTCAACTGTTCTTTCCCTGAAAACACAACCAGCACAACTATCCAGGTGGTCTCTGGAAGCATCGGTTAGTCCATTATAAAAGACATCAAGTATATCATGCATCTCAATAGGATGATCAGGCAAAGCATTAAGTAACTGGAGAAGCCTCCCCCAAGCTTGTGGGAGACTCTCTTCTTCAATTTGCACAAAGTTATATATTTCCCGTAAGGCAGCTTGTTTCTTATCAGCGGGAAAATATTTAGCAGAGAAGTAATACATCATATCCTGGGGACTACGCACACAACCAGGATCAAGAGAATTAAACCAAGTCTTACCATCACCCTTTAACGAGAACGGAAACAACTTAAGGATATAATAATATCGAATCTTTTCATCGTTGGTAAACAAGCTGGATATATCATTCAACTTAGTAAGATGTGCCACAACAGTTTCAGACTCATAACCATGGAAAGGATCAGATTCAACCAAAGTAATTAACTCAGGATCAACAGAGAATTCATAATCCCTATCAGTGACACAGATAGGTGAAGTGGCAAAAGCAGGGTCATGTTTCATTCTAGCATCCAAGGACTTTTCTTTCAGCTTAGCTAATAATTTCTTAAGATCATATCTATCATTGCAAGCAAGAAAGTATCTAGCAGTTTCTTCATCCATAACATAACCCTCAGGAACAATAGGAAATTCATATCTATTGGGAGTAGTTTCATTCTCACTTTCATAAATATCATCAGTTTCAATATTTGCATTCTCCCTACCTTAGCAATTTGTTCATCTAGAAATTCACCCAGTGGCACAGTATCAGGCATAGAGGTAGTTTCATCATACATAGCAGAAGTAGCATCATCAAGAACATACGACATATCAGATTCAATAGCAGGAGTAGGTGTCGCAAGTTTACTCATAACAGAAGGAGAATCAAGTGCAGAGCTAGATGGCAGTTCCTTACCTCACCTCGTAGTTGAGGCTAAGATCTTGGCTTTTGAGTCCTTCAAATTCTTCATTGCGATCAAAAGATATAAATCCCAAGTGACTTAAAGAATAGAGCTATGCTCCCCGGCAACAGCGCCAGAAAATAGTCTTGATAACCCACAAGTGTAGGGGATCACAACAGTTTTTGAGGGTAAAGTATTCAACCCAAATTTCTTGATTCGACACAAGGGGAGCCAAAGAATACTCTTAAGTATAAGCAGCTGAGTTGTCAACTCAACCACACCTGGAAACTTAGTATCTGCAGCAAGATAGTTTAGTAGCAAAGTAATATGTTAGTGGCGGTAGCGGCAATAAAAGTAACGATAGTGTTTTTGTAGTTTTTGTAATAGTAGCAACGGAAAAGTAAATAGCAACTAGCAATATAGGAAAGCTCATTGGCATTGGATAGGTGATGGGAAATTACGTCGGATGCAATTCATCATGTCGAAGTTATAACCTAGGGTGACACAGAACTAGCTCCAGTTCATCAATGCAATGTAGGCATGTATTCCGAATATAGTAACACGTGCTTATGGAAAAGAACTTGCACGACATCTTTTGTCCTACCCTCCCGTGGCAGCGGGGTCCTATTGGAAACTAAGGGATATTAAGGCCTCCTTTTAATAGAGTACCGGACCAAAACATTAACACATAGTGAATACATGAACTCCTCAAACTATGGTCATCACCGGGAGTGGTCCCGATTATTGTCACTTCGGGGTTGCCGGATCATAACACATAGTAGGTGACTATAGACTTGCAAGATAGGATCAAGAACACACATATATTCATGAAAACATAATAGGTTCAGATCTGAAATCATGGCACTCGGGCCCTAGTGACAAGCATTAAGCATACCAAAGTCATGGCAACATCAATCTCAGAACATAGTGGATACTTGGTAGTTGGGATCAAACCCTAACAAAACTAACTCGATTACATGATAGATCCCATCCAACCCATCACCGCCCAGCAAGCCTACGATGGAATTACTCACGCACGGCGGTGAACCTCATGGAATTGCTGATGGAGGAAGGTTGATGATGACGATGGTGACGATCTCCACTCTGCGGAGGCCCGAACGGACTCCAGATCAGCCCTCCCGGGAGAGATTAGGGCTTGGCGGCGGCTCCGTCTCGTGAAACGCGATAATTCTTTCTCCTTGATTTTTCTCTCCCCAAAAGTGAAGATATATGACCTGGGGGTTCGTCAGTGGAGCACCAGGTGGCCACGAGGTAGGGGGGCGCGCCCTGGGCAGGGGGGCGCGCCCCCACCCTCGTGGACAGGGTGTGGGCCCCCCGGTGTGGATCTTCTTGCAGATATTTTTTATATTTTCCAAAATAATTCTCCGTTGATTTGCACGCGTTTCTGAGAACTTTTATTTCTGCACAAAAACAACACCATGGCAGTTCTGCTGAAAACAACATCAGTCCGGGTTAGTTCCATTCAAATCATGCAAGTTAGAGTCCAAAACAAGGGAAAAAGTGTTTCGAAAAGTAGATACGTTGGAGACGTATCGGGTATAGCGACTGCCAACCTTCTCCAACTCCATATGATGCTAGTGTGTTGCTTCGAAAGAATCGACGGATTGCTAGAGATCAACTAAGATACTCTCAGATAATTGGCTCGCTTATGTATTTGGCGAGTGCCACGAGGCCTGACATTTCTTTTGCTGTGAGCAAGCTGAGTCGGTTTGTGTCAAAACCGGGAGATGATCATTCGCATGCGCTTGAGAGAGTTATGCGCTACTTGAAAGGCACTGCGAGCTATGGGATTCATTACATCGGGTACTCAAGGGTACTGGAGGGTTATAGTGACTCAAACTGGATATCTGATGCTGATGATATTAAGGCCACAAGTGGTTATTTTTTCACACTTGGTGGTGGCGCTGATTCCTGGAAGTCTTGCAGGCAGACCATCTTAACGAGGTCAACTATGGCAGCAGAACTCACATCATTAGACACTGCCACTGTTGAAGCAGAGTGGCTTCGTGAACTCTTGATGGACTTACCTATGGTTGAAAACACCAATACCCCCTATCCTGATGAACTGTGATAATCAAACTGTGATCATTAAGATAAACAGTTCTAAGGATAATATGAAGTCCTCAAGGCATGTGAAGAGGAGATTGAAATCTGTCAGAAAATTGAAAAACTCCGGAGTTATTACGTTGGAATATATGCAAACGTCGAAAAACTTGGCAGATCCCTTCACAAAGGGTTTATCATGTAATTTGATAGATAATGCATCGATGGAGATGGGTTTGAGACCCACCACATGAGTTGTCCACAGTGGTAACCCACTCTATGTGATCGGAGATCCCGCGAAGTAGAAGTGGGAGACAAGTTGTTGGTCAGCTGGGAGGAGAGTATCCTTGTATTAGTTATCCCACTCCATGAAGATGCAATACTCTCCTGATCTGCATGTTAACGTCGTAGTCTATGATAATTGGCTGTTCTCTAATAAATTCATGAAAGGCTCTGGAGTATGATGTATACGCTCCACCCGCGGGGAAGCCTTGCGGCAGCCCAGTATCGGTCAAGAATTTGTGTGAAACTAGTCTCGCAGAAAACTTGTAGTTCAAGGCATAGTCCACTATTCAAATTGTGATCTAGTGTAGCATAAATCTCTGAGTGGAAGTTCAACTTTACAGTCTCCACTGAAAACCGGTATATAAACAATGTTTTGGAACTAAATGATGAGATGTGCCAATGAGACTTTGTGGGGGATTGTTGGAATTTTGCTAGTAGGCCTTTGGCCCAAAGCCCAACTAAAATTCTAAAATTCTCTTGGCCCATTCATGCACACATGTGAGTGGAGTGAGTGGCACTAAATTTTTGTCCCACCACAGAAGTTGAGAGAGAGTTGCACCTGTTTATAAGGTTAGCTCTTCTAACACTTGTATGAGCATGAGAAGATGAGACCTACACGTGCGCTCCTCCTCCTCGCTCGCCTCGCCATGCCACGCCTCGTTACGACGCGCCGCGGGTTACGGGAATGAGCCGAGCCGAGGACAGAGCTATGCACATTATCTATATTTTTGCTGATCGGGAATAATTAATAAATCGTAATTAACGGACGCATTAATTGCTCAGCCGTTTCCGATCCTTTGGATCGTGGGGATGTTACTTGGATGTGGAGTTTTCTCCACGACCTACCTGGTCCGCATTATATAGCGAGGTAGACGTCTACCCTTGCCGCCGCCATAACATATGGTTTCACACCAGTGTTCCAGATCATTGCGCCGCCACGCAAGTCTTCTCCATCCCTCCTTCCGGCGTGCACCGCGAGAAGGGACATCAAGCCTCTGGAACCCCGCCTCTTGTGATCCTGTACGGGAGAGGGGCGATCAGGTTTTTGGGGAGCGCACTCGCGTGACTGCTGGCAACGAAGACTTCGCCAACGATGACTTCTTCCCCGACCTCGGCAACCTCATCCTCAATGACATGGGCGACAACATCGGCGCCGGCGGTGATGCTCCCGCTGCACCGTACGTGTTTCTATCCTTCCCGTTCGACATCGTGGTAGAATTCATGTTTCTAGCATGTGCCCTAGATGTGATCCGTTCATCTAATATGCTAGTTCACATGATTAGTTTAATCTCTACTTTTGCTGTCATGATTTACCTTCTGTTTATTCAGATTAAATCTCGTAGTAATTTGCTCATATTTCCAAGAGGAAGCGGGTCACAACAGCTATTGCAATTGCAGATCAACACCGGCGGCCGCCGTCTACGAGGAGGTGATGGGGCAGTGGGCGAGTGGGCGGCGTGGCTGAAGCCGGGGCGTAGACGAGGTGGATGATGAGCCGAGAGGCGCACCGGGCAAGGTGCGTCCATAAGCAGAGGTTGATAGCCACTCATCCAAGGCGCACAACACGGGGGCACACACATGAGATGGAGATCGATGAAGGGGCGGGGAGAGTCATCAGCACAGGAGGATTAGGGTCGGCATGCACAAATGTGGGGTGCTCGAGGTGGCGGTGGAGAACATGCCCGAAGCCATGGAGGAGACTTGTGCGGGTCTCTGTCATGTTACCAGACACATTACACTGCATTATAGCATATGTACAAGGACTTTAAGCTATGTTTAAACAATAGATCATTTATAATTTAAGTTCGGCTATTACTTGGTTGGTAATAACAGTTTTTTCTTAATGACTTTGCTCGCATTATATTCCCAATAATGTGACTATATTTTCAACATGTAGTTCATTTTTTGTCAATCAGGAAATAGTACAAGGTAAAATAATTAGCATTTTATTAATTAATTAGTCTCAAGTCGAATAACTAACAAGCAAATCTTTACTGAGAATTAGTCTAGTGGTGTGAACAAGGGTGGTTATTCCCACCAACCGTGTTTGATTAATCACATTACATATATACCCATGGGCTTTAAAGTTGCACAACAGGTGCATGTTCCATAAAATTCTTAGCGTAGTGGACACACACGCATGTGTGTATCATGTGACGTGAATTCCACATGGTGACAACCACCAATATAATAGACATCATTGTAGGGTTGCCTTGTGGCTATGAGATGCATGTAGGTGCATTATGCAATATCTCCTATAAATAGAGGGCATGCAAGTCTTAGATCATCAGCAAGTTTTGTGAGATAAACATATAAGGAGAATATGGAAACCAATAGTCGTAAGAGTGTGATTATGGGAGTAGTCATACTAGTTCTAGTCATACAGCAGGCCAGGTAGAAGCCAAGAGCTGTTGTTGTTCCACCTCGGGAAGAAACTGCTATAACGCATGCCGTGTCACGGGTGCCTCTCGCGAAACATGCGCAAGCTTGTGTGGTTCCAAAATTCTTAACAAGTGTGTAGGCCCTTGTGATCACTTTAATCTTTACCCGGAAGCACGTAAACAATAAACATATTCTTTTGTTTCTTTCACTTTCCTCTCATGCACAAAGTATTCTATTTAAAAACACGATGTTTGTGTTCCCAGACCAAGCAAAATTAATTGAGTATTGCAAGTTGGGATGCATGTCCTCGGTCTGCAACACCACAAACACTTGTAAGATTAAATCCTTACATACATATGACTATCTTGTTGCTGCTCGTCGTCTATAAATGATTGTTTCTAATGCAAGCTATCTTCAACGCAGTCATCCTAGGTGAACAAGAGAAAGATATCATAGAGAATTGCACAACTGGATGCTATCGTGTTTGTACCAAGGATGTTGAATTTGCCACAGCTTTGCATAAGAAAGTCTATGCGCTGGGATTTCATGCCGAAATAATCGAAATGTTCTTGTCGTCTTGAATAATTGGGCATCATGTCCCATCCAGTACCGTGTAATCTTATTTTTCTTTCTTTGCATCTATCGAAAAGGTGTGATAGCTCCCGGGGTTCCTTTCCCTTCCATATATTTCCAGTAAGGGTTTCGATACTGTGCCATTTCATTGCGAATATTTTCTCGTAGTATCCAGTAAAATGTGCCAACTTATTGTGTTTTATGGTTTTTTAATAAATGAATATTCAGGTATGCTACTCTACTTTATGTTTTGTCTGCATGAAATTTAAAGTAAATATGGCTCTTCGCCTCCTCCATGCATCTCGTCGGACCACTCTGCTCCCTTTACTTGTTCCTGCACCTGCTCTTCCCTAGTTCATTGCAGCGGATGTGCCACAGCGAAGCCAGGGAACCACCGTGGCAATCTAAACGTGCAGCTCGTTGCTCCTGATCTGCCAAGAAGTGCATGAGAGCCTCCACAGTTGCTCCTGATGTTGGCTGCACCACTCCAACAAAAGGTCGCACCGGCATGCTGTTCCAGGCACGTCGCTCTACGGCCGCAGTCAGTGGGTTCCAAACATGCATGACTACCTCGCTGACGCCATGCATGTCATGTGGCGCGTCCACTTTTTCTATCTAGAACGTCTCATGATGTCGCTCGACTTTTCATAATTCTCGGGTGGACTTTGCTACGACAGAACAACCTGATTGTCTTCGATGCTCTCGATGAGAGGCACTAGTGTGATTTTTTTCCAGTTAGATATTTGTGTTACTGAGTAAAGAGAACTACTTCAGTTTAGAAATCATGGCATTTTATCAATATTTTTTCCTTACCCGCAACAAAGGTGGGGCATATTATCTATCTAGTGGCCCTTTAAGTTGTCATGAAAAAGGAGCAAGGTGTGCACAACATTTCTGTGCTCTGACCATGAACCAAAGCTCTAGCTCACCATGCGGGGAAGCGGGGGAGGTATTGTGTGGCGAAGCATGAACTCTCAAGGGCCTAGAGTGCTGAGTTGGATCGGCTTGTTCGCCCCGTGGGCACACTGAGCTTTCGTGTGTCCGAGCAATGCTCGTGAGGCCCGTCCATCATGAGTTACAACCAATAGGTAATTATTTGTTAGCAATATTGATCATGTTTCATTCACCTAGCATAATGTGCATCAACTTGTATGAGCAATCCAATGAATTTCAATGAACAAAAATATAAAATGAACTAGCGTATCTTCCATTATGATGCTTCCAACCCCTTCATTAGAGTGGCTTCTCAGTAAATGGTGACAATTTACATATCGCTAACCCCTAATATATAAAACTAACTGCCAAGAATTGGCCATGACTGAAGAATTTGTTGTTCGTCAGAATAATCAGTGCTGATCAGCTCTCAGCTCATAAACTGGAGCGATGTTCTCCATAATATGCATGCATGGCTGCACGAAGATTTAAGCATAAATCTGTAGGTCATATATCAATTATTTACTACAGGCTGCACCAAAGTTAGGGAAACGCAATATAAACAGGCTTCAGAGGAAAATGTACATGATACGTCTACAACGTATCTATAATTTTTGATTGTTCCATGCTATTATTTATGAAGTCTTGGATGTTTAATGGGCTTTATCATTCACTTTTATATCATTTTTGGGACTAACCTACTAACCCAAAGGCACAGTTCAGATTGCTGTTTTTTGCCTGTTTTAGGGTTTTGCAGAAAAAGAATATCAAACGGAGTCCAAATGGAATGAAACCTTCGCGAGAGATATTTTTGGAGAAAATCACGCCAAAGGAACTTGAGAACCACGTCAGGGAGCCTCGAGTGGCCCTCGAGGGTGGGGGGCGCGCCCCCCTTCCCAGGTCGCGCCCCCTGCGTCGAGGCCCACTCGAGCGTCCCCCGGTGCCCTCCATCTTCCTATATAAGTCCACGTACACCAGAAACTCCGTGAACAGAGAGAAAACTCTAATTCCACCGTCGTAGCTTCTGTTCCCGTGGAGATCCCATCTTGTAGCCTGTTCCGGAGCTCCACCGGAGCGGGATCCATCATGGAGGACTTCATCATCATCATCATTGCCCTCACGATGAGTTGTGAGTAGTTTACCACAGACCTTCGGGTCCATAGCTAGTATCTAGATGGCTTCTTCTCTCTCTGTCTCTGGATCTCAATACAAAGTTCTCCTCGGTCTTCGAGGAGATCTATTCGATGTAATCTCTTTTTGCGGTGTGTTTGTCGAGATCCGATGAATTGTGAGTTTATGATCAAGGTTATCTATGAAAGATATTTGGTTCTTCTCTGAACTTTTTATGTGTGCTCATAATATCCTTGCAAGTCTCTTTGAATTATTGGTTTGGTTTGGCCTACTAGATCTATAGTTCTTGCAATGGGAGAAGTGCTTGTCTTTGGGTTCAATCTTGCGGTGTCCTTTCCCAGTGACATTAGGGGCAACAAGGCACGTATTGTATTGTTGCCTGATACGCCTCCAACATATCTATAATTTTTGATTGTTCCATGCTATTATTTATGAAGTCTTGGATGTTTAATGGGCTTTATCATTCACTTTTACATCATTTTTGGGACTAACCTACTAACCCAAAGGCCCAGTCCAGATTGCTGTTTTTTGCGTATTTCAGGGTTTTGCAGAAAAGGAATATCAAACGGAGTCCAAAAGGAATGAAACCTTCGCGAGAGATATTTTTGGAGGAAATCACGCTCGGGAAACGTCAGGACCAACTCAGGGGATGAAGGGCCAGCCCTCGAGGGTGGGGGGCGCGCCCCCCTTCCCAGGTGCGCCCCCTGCCTCGAGGCTGGCCCACACGGCCCCCGGTGCCCTCCTTCTTCCTATATATACATACGTACCCCAGAAACTCCATACGCAGAGAGAAAACCCTAATTCCACCGCCGTAGCTTCTGCTCCCGTGGAGATCCCATCTTGGAGCCTATTCCGGGAGGGGGATCTATCACGGAGGCCTTCATCATCATCATCATTGCCCTCACCATGAGTTGTGAGTAGTTTACCACAGGCCTTCGGGTCCATAGCTAGTATCTAGATGGCTTCTTCTCTCTCTGGATCTCAATACAAAGTTCTCCTCGGTCTTCGAGGAGATCTATTCGATGTAATCTCTTTTTGCGGTGTGTTTGTCGAGATTCGATGAATTGTGAGTTTATGTTCAAGGTTATCTATGAAAGATATTTGGTTCTCCTCTTAACTTTTTATGTGTGCTCATAATATCCTTGCAAGTCTCTTCCAATTATTGGTTTGGTTTGGCCTACTAGATCTATAGTTCTTGCAATGGGAGAAGTGCTTGGCTTTGGGTTCAATCTTGCGGTGTCCTTTCCCAGTGACAGTAGGGGCAGCAAGGCACGTATTGTATTGTTGCCTGATACGTCTCCAACGTATATAATTTTTGATTGTTCCATGCTATTATTTATGAAGTCTTGGATGTTTAATGGGCTTTATCATTCACTTTTATATCATTTTCGGACTAACCTACTAACCCAAAGGCCCAGTCCAGATTGCTGGTTTTTGCCTATTTCAGGGTTTTGCAGAAAAGGAATATCAAACGGAGTCCAAACGGAATGAAACCTTCGCGAGAGATATTTTTGGAGGAAATCACGCTCGGGAAACATCAGGAACAAGTTAAGGGACGAAGGGCCAGCCCTCGAGGGTGGGGGGCGCGCCCCCCTTGCCAGGGCGTGCCCCCTTGCCTCGAGCTGGCCCACACGGCCCCCGTTGCCCTCCTTCTTCCTATATATACCTACGTACCCCAGAAACTCCATACGAGAGAGAAAACGCTAAATCCACCACTGTAGCTTCTGTTCCCGTGGAGATCCCATCTTGGAGCCTGTTCCGGGAGGGGGATCCATCACGGAGGCCTTCATCATCATCATCATCACCCTCACCATGAGTTGTGAGTAGTTTACCACGGGCATTCGGGTCCATAGCTAGTATATAGATGGCTTCTTCTCCCTCTGGATCTCAATACAAAGTTCTCCTCGGTCTTCGAGGAGATCTATTCGATGTAATCTCTTTTTGCGGTGTGTTTGTCGAGATCCATTGAATTGTGAGTTTATGATCAAGGTTATCTAGGAAAGATATTTGGTTCTTCTCTGAACTTTTTATGTGTGCTCATAATATCCTTGCAAGTCTCTTCGAATTATTAGTTTGGTTTGGCCTACTAGATCTATAATTCTTGCAATTGGAGAAGTGCTTGGCTTTGGGTTCAATCTTACGGTGTCCTTTCCCATTGACAGTAGGGGCAGCAAGGCACATATTGTATTGTTGCCATCGAGGATAAAAAGATGGGGTTTACATCATATTGCTTGAGTTTATCCCTCTACATCATGTCATCTTGCTTAAAGCGTTACTCTGTTCGTATGAACTCAATACACTAGATGCATGCTGGATAGCGGTCGATGTGTGGAGTAATAGTAGTAGATGCAGGCAGGAGTCGGTCTACTTGTCTCGGACGTGATGCCTATATAAAATGATCATGCCTAGATAGTCTCATAATTATTCGCTTTTCTATCAATTGCTCGACATTAATTTCTTTACCCGCCGTAGAATATCGCTATCATGAGAGAAGCCACTAGAGAAAACTATGGGCGCTAGGTCTATTCTCAACATATCAATCTACATCTACTTTACTTTTACTACTTTTATTTGCTGTTTTATTAAACTAAAAATACCAAAAATATAATACCAAAAATATAATTATCATCTCTCGTAAGTGACCGTAAAGGGATTGACAACCCCTTATCGTGTTGGCTGCGAAGTTCTTATTTGTTTGTGCGGGTGCGAGGGACTAGCGCGTGGTCTCCTACTGGATTGATACCTTGGTTCTCAAAAACTGAGGGAAATACTTACGCTACTGTGCTGCATCTCCCTTTCCTCTTCGAGGGAATACAACGCAAGCTCAAAAGGTAGAAACAAGAATTTCTGGCGTCGTTGCCGGGGAGGCTTACGCAAAAGTCATATACCAAGTACCTATCACAAACACTTATCCTTCGCATTATATTTATTTGCCTCTTGTTTTCCTCTCCCCCACTTCACCTTTGCCGTTTTATTCGGCCTTCTTCCGCCGTGTGTTTTTCGTTCGCTTGCTTCTTGTTTGCTTGTGTGTGTTGGATTGCTTGCTTCTCACTATGGCTCAGAACAATACCAAATTGTGTGACTTCTCCAATACCCACAACAATGATTTTATTAGCACTCCGATTGCTCCTATTACCGATGCTGAATCTTGTGAGATCAATGCTGCTTTGGTGAATCTTGTCATGAAAGATCAATTCTCCAGCCTTCCTAGTGAAGATGCCGCTACCCATCTAAACAACTTTGTTGATTTGTGTGATATGCAAAAGAAAAGGGATACGGATAACGATATTGTTAAATTGAAGCTATTTCTGTTTTCACTTAGAGATCCTGCTAAAACTTGGTTCTTCTCTTTGCCTAGAAATAGTATTGATTCGTGGAATAAGTGCAAAGATGCTTTTATCTCTAAGCATTTCCCTCCTGCTAAGATCATCTCTCTTAGAAACGATATTATGAATTTTAAGCAACTAGATCATGAGCATGTTGCACAAGCTTGGGAGAGAATGAAATTAATGATACGTAATTTCCCTACACATGGTTTGAATCTATGGATGATTATTCAGAACTTTTATGCTGGCTTGAATTTTGCTTCTAGAAATCTTTTAGATTCGGCCGCGGGAGGCACTTTCATGGAAACTACTTTAGGAGAAGCTACCAAACTCCTAGATAATATTATGGTTAATTATTCTCAATGGCACACCGAAATATCTACTAGTAAAAAAGTGCAAGCTATCGAAGAAATTAGTGTTTTGAGTGGAAAGATGGATGAACTTATGAAATTATTTGCTACTAAGAGTGCTTCTTCTGATCCGAATGATATGCCTTTATCCACTTTGATTGAGAATAACAATGAATCTTTGGATGTGAATTTTGTTGGTAGGAATAATTTTGGTAACAATGCTTATAGACGTAATTTTAATCCTAGGCATTTTCCTAGTAATTCCTCTAATAATTTTGGTTATTCCTACAACAACTCTTATGGAAAGATGCCTTCTGAATTTGAAACTAGTGTTAAGGAGTTTATGATCTCGCAAAAGAATTTCAATGCTATGCTTGAAGAGAAATTGCTTAAAGTTGCTGAATTGGCTAGAAGTGTGGATAGAATTACTCTTGATGTTGATTCTTTGAAACTTAGATCTATCCCACCTAAGCATGATATCAATGAGTCTCTGAAAGCCATGATAATTTCCATTGATGAATGCAAAGAAAGAACCGCTAGAATGCGTGCTAAAAGAGAAGATTATATTAAATCGTGTTCTTCTAGTTATCGTGAAAACAAAGATGAAGATATGAAAGTTATTGATGTGTCTCGTATTAGATCCTTGTTTTCTAGTATTAATCTCGATGAGAATAGGATTGGAGATGATTCTGCTTTAAGGTGTCCCAATAATTCGCAGTTTTTAGATCTAGATGCTAAAATTGCTAAAAGTGGGATTGAAGAGATTAAAACTTTGCATAGTGATGAACCCACTACTTTGGATTTCAAGGGATTCAATTATGATAATTTCTTTTTGATTGATTATATTTCTTTGTCGCAATCCGTGCTAAATTCTCCGCATGCTTATAGTCAAAATAAAGCTTTCACTAAACATATAGTTGATGCTTTGATGCAATCTTAAGAAGAAAAACTTGAGTTGGAAGTTTCTATACCTAGAAAGCTTTATGATGAATGGGAACCTACTATCAAAATGAAAATAAAAGATCATGAATGCTATGCTTTGTGTGATTTGGGTGCTAGTGTCTCCACTATCCCAAAAAATTTGTGTGATTTGCTAGGGTTCCATGAGCTTGATGATTGTTCTTTAAATTTGCATCTTGCGGATTCCACTATTAAGAAACCTATGGGAAGAATTAATGATGTTCTTATTGTTGCCAATATGAATTATGTGCCCGTAGATTTCATTGTTCTTGATATAGATTGAAATCCTTCATGTCCTATTATTCTTGGCAGACCTTTCCTCAGAACGATTGGTGCAATTATTGATATGAAGGAAGGAAATATTAGATTCCAATTTCCATTAAGGAAAGGCATGGAACACTTTCCTAGAAATAAAATCAAATTACCATATGAATCTATCATGAGAGCCACTTATGGATTGCCTTCCAAAGATGGCAATACCTAGACCTATTTTGTATCGTGCCTAGCTAGGGGCGTAAAACGATAGCACTTGTTCACAGGCAACCCAATTTTATGTTTTTTGCTTTTGTTGCTGTTGGGGAATAAATATTTTATCTAGCCTCTGATTAGATGTGTTTTCATGTTTTGTTTAGTGTTTGTGCCAAGTAAAACCTTTGGTATGACTTTTGTGAAGTTTATACGATCTTGCTGTGAAAAACAGAATCGTTAGCGCTCGCTAAAGTAGTCTTCATATTTTACTGGAGCGTGATTTTTAGTTGATTCCTTTTTCTTCTGATTGGTAGACAAATTGCGCAAATTTACCAGTTTAGTTTGAACTTTTTGGAGTTCCAGAAGTAGGCGAACCCAGCAGATTACTACAGACTGTTCTGTTTTTGACAGATTCTGTTTTTCGTGTGTTGTTTGCTTATTCCGATGCATCTATGAGTAATATTAAAGGATATGAACCATAGAGAACTTGGAGTACAGTAGGTTTAACACCAATAAAAACAATGAATGAATTCCTTGCTGTACCTTTGAATAGTGGTTCGTTTTCTCTTACTAACGGAACTCACGAGAATTTTTGTCTATGTTTTGTGTTGTGAAGTTTTCAAGTTTTGAGTATTGCTTTGATGGACTATGGAACAAGGAGTAGCAAAGGCCTAAGCTTGGGGATGCCCATGTGTCAGGCCCAGGATGCGATTCTATACCGCTCACGTGACACTTACGTGATTGGGACACAACCGCATTTCGGGCGCTTAGCAAGATGGATATCATTACATCGTACCATTACATACATACATGGGGGATACAACAATACATACAAGTCACATGAATACGACAACAACAATACAAGGCATCCGACTACGGATGCAAACATGAAAGCACAACGACATCCATCCGCTATCCCAGGCTACCGACCCGGAACCTAACCAAAGACTGAAGAAGAAGAAGAAGAAGAAGAAAGAACTCCAACACAACGATCATCGCTCTCACGTCAAGACATCGGAAACCTGCACCTGCAACTGTTGTTGTAGTATCTGTGAGCCACGAGGACTCGGCAATCCCATAACCATGGGTAACAAGACTATCAAAGCATAATGGGTAGGAAGAGGTAAAGTGGTGATGTTGCAGCAGCGGCTAAGCAAATATATGGTGGCTAACTTACGAGTACTAGAATAAGATGAGCATCTACGCAAACGGTCGCAACTAGTAGTGATCGCTAAATATCCTGAACTACGTACGAGTCAAACATAACCCCACCGTGTTCTCTTCTCAAAGTGAAAATAGACAGTCACGGTTACTCACACAGTTGTGTGTTTTACTTCGGATCCTCTGTCAAGTTTTCTACAGCCGGACATTAACAAATTCCAATCTGCCACATAACCGCGGGCACGGCTTTCGAAAGATCATAACCCTGCAGGGGTGTCCCAACTTAGCCCATCACAAGCTCTCACGATCAACAGAAGTAATAATAATATTACCCCTTATCTTAGGGACAATCCGATCAGGCTCGGTATCCCGGTGCACAAGACATTTCGACAATGGTAAAACAAGTCCAGCATGACCTCCCGGCGTGCCGACACCTGATAGTAGCCGCGCGTATCTCATCTCAGGCCACGTCCGGATGAGCACTAGGTACAGCAACCGAAGACCCCAGATAACTGGGTGGCACCGCAAGTGGCTCTAGTTTGGGACCAACACCATCAGCACTGGCCCCCCCTGCTATGTAGAAAAGAATCTCGAGGGCGCGACCCCCTATGCAAATTTAATTAATTAATTAAGTTATTATTATGAGGCAAATTAAAACCAATGTTGGGCCTTGCTGGAGGAGTTTTATTCAAAGACGAAGTGTCAAGGGGTCCCCATATACCCAACCGTGTAAGGAACGCAAAATCAAGGAACATAATGCCGGTTTATCGGCTCCTAAGGTGGCATGAGTGGAACAAAACACCGAGCAAAAGGCCAAGCCTTCCACCCATGCCCAGTATATAGGTGTGTTAATAATAATAATAGATATTGCGATATTCCAAAGCATAAAGTTCCAACATGGAACAAATCTTCATCTTCACCTACAACTAACAATGCTATAAGATGAGCTGAGCAAGCTGGTAACCTAGCCAAACAACGGTTTGCTAGGAAGGTCTCAAAGGTTAGAGTTTTCATGGCAACAAGGAGAGGGGCTGACAATAAAGATGGGTAGCGCGACATATAACGATAGCATCGAGACAACTAAGCATGGCTATGATAGTAAAGCTTTCCAAGGTGATGTTCATCTTGCCTGAGATCCTGCAAGGAAGAAGAACGGATCCGTGAAGAAGACGAAGAAGAAGCCTTGAAGACGAACCACGTGTAGACGAACGAATCCTCACGAACGCAACGGAACAAGCACTAACGAGAAGAAGCAAGCAATACGGTAAACACACAACACAAGAACAAGACAATATGCTCAACCAAGTAGGATGCAAGACAAATCTATATATGATGCAATACATTGCAAGGGATGAAGCACACAAGAACAACACCAAACAACAAGTTTAAATGAGGCCGGAATCAACACATAACAAATCCGGTAAGCCCTCATATGCATATTTTGAAATTAGTCCATATCTGAACAAACCTTAAGTTAAAGTTGTTAAACAGCAGGTTAACATGCACCATGATGATCTACACGAAATTCTAGTCAAGTTTCACATAAAGTTTGTTTAATTCGGAGCTACGGCCTAGAACATATGAGCAAAACAAAACAAGCATGGCAACGGTGCAAGATGCACCCAAACATCAAGAAAACACACTCCAAACAAGAAAACAACATGATATTATGATTCTACTTGCAAAATCACACAAGTTTCATATAAGACACGCTCAAAACGGAGCAACGGGCTAAAAGATACGAGCAAAACAAGTTACAAGGCAAAGCTGAAGTTAACAGCCACATAGCAACTTTGGAGCAAGGTAAAAATAAGCTACAGCACCCAAACATGGTAACAAGAAGCATGGATGTGAAGTAGACATGTTACTTAACAAGTATGAAGTTAGAACACATCCAAAAGCTTGCTGGAACACAATTAACCAAGCATGGCAAGTTGCAATAAAATTATCCAGACTTAGCCAAAATCTGGGAAGACAAAATCATCATCACGATGCTTCCTTCGGAGGCACAAAACAACAAGCATATCAACTCTATTAAGGATATAAAGATCATGGACATGTAGTAGACATATCCTACAACAAACAACTCCATTGGTGCAACTCCATAGGAGGCATGTATCAATAGCAACAAGCTCCACCAAATTGAACATGCTGATAAAATCCTGACAGTTATAATTTATAGCAACTTGAGAGCAAGAAATAAATAAGCTATAGCAGGTCATATGAGCAAGTAAGGGCATGAATGGATAGACAATAACATGGACAACAAGGCATGATCATTGGCCACTTCAAAACAAGCATGGATTTGACTAGGGCATCAAGGAAACATAGCATCAGGTTATAATAGATTCCAGACTTGGCAGTTTTTTCACTAAGTATAAAACTGTAACAACAACAAGGTATGTTTACAAGCTTGTTTAAATCAACACATCGCATATCATGTAAAGAGGTTTGCACCACAGCAAAGACCATATTATTGTGCTTCTAAAACATCTAGACATGTCGCATGATGACAAACACACCAATAGCAATGACCAAGTGAAATCAGCATCTCATAACAACTTTCAGCACTTAACAGCCAAATGCACTTTTGCAACAGATATTAACATGGCAATATGGACTCAAACAAGCATGCTACAGCAACCATCATGTAGTACACTTCACAATGAACATTTTGACATATCATATGCATCATTTGGATAAACATGCACCAAGTTATCATATCTCAAACATGGCATCAAATTAACAAGTAACAGCAGTTTATAACAAGTAGCACTCTTGCAACAGAGATTAGAGCATCAAGATGAAGTCAAATAAGCATGGCACAATGGAACAAAGTGTAGAGCATATCACCAAGATCATTTTGACATATCATACACTCAATTTGGACATACACACAAATATTTACAGCCATGCAAACATGCAACAAAAATACTGACAAAAAAAAGACTTAGCAGTTTTTCTGAAAAAAAACAAACGAGCGACAGCTAACTAAAAGACGCCCGGGGCGGGATTTACGGGTCCTTACCATGGGCCTTGGCCCAGGAAGGAGAGGAGGCAGGCTGGCTGGCCGGAGGGAGGCGGTGGGCCGATGGAGATGGACCGCCGCGGCTGTGGCCCACCAAGCGAGCGGGTGCGATCCACGGCACGGGCGCTCGGCTCTCGTTCGAGACCACGACGAGCATGGCGGCGCCGGACTCTGGCGCGTCCCCGGAATACCGGCAGGGGCGGAAGAGATCCGGCCGGATCCGGAGACTGCAGCTCCATTCCCGGCGACGAGGAGGCCGGCCGCGACAGGGGAAGGTCGGGGCAAGGTTCGCGGGCGGAAGTTCTCCATGGCGGCGACGGTGAGCTCTCAGGCGCGGGGCGCGCTGGTGACCGTGGGTGGCGTGGAGGCGGGGTGCTCCGGCGAGGGTCGGTGGCGGCGGCGCACAACGGCGGCGGGGACGTGGACCTGGACGGCTGTTGCCTCGATCCAAGGGATCGAGCACTACGGGGACGAGCTGCGAGGAGTCAGAGGCGGGGGCGACGCGGTTGGGCCCAGAGCGGCCCACGACGGGCTGCGGCCGGCCGGGCGGGCCGCGCGGCTGGGAGGCGCAGGGAGAGGCCAGGTGGCGCTCTGCCATTGGCTGGGAGGCGCGCTGCGGCTGATGTGGCCCTATGGGGTGTTGCCACGTGGCAAAAACGAGGTGGAGGGTGCGGATTTGGAGGAGGAGGAGGGGTTGGCTGCGGCTGTAGGTAGGGGAAGGCTAGGTTTAGACTAGGGGATGCCCAAAATGGCAAGAGGGGTCTATATATAGGAAAGGGGGGGTTAGGACTAGGGTTTTGGGGGCTTTCGGAGCCATTGGATCACGATCCAACGGCACCGGAGCGGAGGGGAGTAGGCTGGGCCTTGGTGGGCTGTGTAGACTAGTTGGGCTGAGATGAGAGGAGAGGGAGAGAGGCCCACGGGGGTTTTCGGAGACCGAAAACGTCCGACGTTTAATCCGGCGACTAGTGCCCCTATATATATATCCGTTGGGCTATCAAACGAGCTCTGAATGCGATGAAACTTGACATGTGGTCTACCTATGCTATAATAAGACCACATGCCAAGTTTCAACCCATTCCGAGAACCTTTTTCGGCCACTCATAAAATAAATATTCGGAGGTGCCGCGGGCACGTGCAACTGTGTGTGGGTTCAGAACGGACTACGGAAAGGACGAGGGGGTTCGGGCGGATGCAAGTTTGGAAAACATGATGATGCAAGCACACATGATGACATGGCAAGACGCAACACGCAAGCAGATGACATGGCAAGAACGACGAATAGCTGACTGACACCTGGCGCACCGGTCTCGGGGTGTCACAACACTCCCCTACTAACAAGAGATCTCGTCCCGAGATCTTAGGAACGAGACGGAAGAGAAATAGGAAGAACAAAGTTCTTCGAGGACAAAAGAGTGAAACAAAGAACCTTGAGAGGTTGAACAATTTGAAAGAACGAACAACGGAGATGAACATGATTGAGAAGCTCCGGTAAAATGAGGTAACAAAGCAAACGACGAGAGTCAAGAGCTTAAATGACAAGAGAGACATTGAAACCACTCCGGTTGGAAGAGATAGAAAAATAATTTGAACGAAGTAATTCGGGCAGCACTCCGGCTGAAAATGAAAGAAATAGCACACCGGATGAACATGAATGGAATGGAACGAGAAATTGAAAAGATGAAATGATACTCGACGAGAGCAAGAACACAATGCCTCGGGAAGGATCGAACCACCATGAAGAACCACCGTGAATAAACTCGAAGGAAAGAATTAAACAACTTGATGAAAAGAATAAGAATTATATTATGCTTATCCTCCACCAATTAAATTGATGAGAAGCAATGGATTTGCATTTTGCTTATTCTCATTGAAAGGATTAAATAGGGATATGTCGCGAATTTGCGAAATCTTCATGAAACACTGGTAGAATTGGAAAGAAGAATTAATTGATATGATAGCACCGGAAAAGAACTCTTGAGCGGATCACCGTAGAAATTGAAGCCGAGTGAAGAAAAAAGGAACGAACCACCGGGAAGAATTAAAAATCAAGTGATGAACGAGAATGACCACCGTAAGGAATAAAATTGAGTGAATACAAGAGAATGAATCTCCGGGAAGAATAAAGCACTTGAGGACAATTTGATTGACGAGAACGAAGAGATTGTGAACTGATTAAATAATTCTTGAACAAGCACCAGACGAATGTGAGACGAACGAAGAGGCATTAATGAAGAATATTTGGAGGACGAACTTGAAAACTGAGAACGAAGAAATCTTCTGAAATGATGGCCTTCGGAGGAACACAAAGACATAATTCCTGAAATACTCCGGAAGAATGAAAAGAAGAAAGGTTGAACCACACATGAAAAGAATTTGAAACGAACTACGGAAGGCATGTGACTGATGGAATCCATACTTACATCACACTTAAAAGAATTTCGGAACACTCCGGGAAATAAGAAGAGTCAGGTAAGATCCTGGGAAAAGACATGTGGGTTATGGGCCCACCAAAGAGAAAGCACCATTGGAAAAGGATTGAAAGGAGATGATGCACCGGAATGATTGAATGACTCGAATGAGGTGACAACCTCGAATTAATTCAAACACAGACGAATATCCTAAGATGTCTTCGGAACTCCAGAACAATTAAATGGTGAGAGGCAAACGAGCAAAAGGAAACAATTGCCCAGGAAAGAATATGAACAACACCGAGAACAAATTGAATTGGAACCACCGGAAAAGAAAAGGGATGAAGAAGGATGAACTAGACGAGAATTCACCCGTTGAGATAATTGAGGAAAGGAATTCAAAGACTTCACATGAGTAGAACGAATACTAGATTAAGGGCTCCGGTCCGAGAAGAGAAAGGGTGGGAGGGCGGGAAAAAGAAAGACAACTTCGGAAGGGGAAAACAACATCAGTTGAAAGAACTGAGGATGAACTTGCAAAGAAGAAGAGGGTTGAATCCACTTGACAAGAGATGCACCAGATGAAAGAACTAACAACGCACGAACGAAAACAACCACGTGATCCTAAAAAAATTTGAAGGGGAAGAGGAGTAATTCAAAACACCTACGTCAAGATTCCTCACCAGAGCGACGAAGGGACTGAGGAGTAAAAAGAATTCGTACTCTCCGATATAACTACACTCCGAAAAAAAATTCTGCTAGACTCGACAACGGCCAAGATACGATCAATCAAGGGGGCTCCTATGGTCGGTCGAGGCTCTGATACCAACTTGTCAGGCCCAAGATGCGGTTCTATCCCGATCACGTGACACTTACGTGATTGGGGCACAACCGCATTTCGGGCGCTTAGCAAGATGGATATCATTACATCGTACCATTACATACATACATGGGGGATACAACAATACATATAAGTCACATGAATACAACAACACCAATACAAGGCATCCAACTACGGATGCAAACATGAAAGCACAACGACATCCATCCGCTATCCCAGGCTGCCGACTGATAACCCTCAACCGTAAGGGATCGAGATAGTCTTCGCGGGTAAGAATAACCCAATTTATTGATTCGACACACGGGGAGCCAAAGAGTATTTATAACCTTTGGCAGTTGAGTTGTCAATTCAACTGCACCTGAAATATACTTACTTGCAACAAAAGATAAGTGGTAACGGTGATATGATAGTGATGATGGTGATAGTAAAAGTAAACAGCGAAAGTAAATAGCAAAAGTAGCAACTAGTGACCAGCAGGATTTAAAACACTGTAGGCTAGGGAGATGGATGGTTGGGCGCTGCATGGATGAGATATATCATGATTCTAACTTGGGGCAAGGCACACGGAAAAGTAATGATCATCTAGGCAAATATCAAACATTAGGCATGTATCCCGTAGGTAGTTGTACGTGCTTGCAATAAGAACTTGCACAACATCTTTTGTCCTACCATCCCGCTACGAACGGGGCCAAAAGGAACTTATGGAGATTAAGGTGCTCCTGTCAAAGAGCACCGGAACAAAGCAATAAACTCAATGGATACATGTAATCCTCAAACTACGGACCATCCCCTTTGGTGTCCCAAGCTGTCACTTTTGGGATCGCCGGTTCCGAACCGTAATAGGTGCAAACAACTCATAGATAGGATCAAGAACACAAATATATTCATGCAAACACATATGGTTCAGATCTGAAATCATGGCACTCGGGCCCTAAGTGACAAGCATTAAGAATAACAAGTTGAAGCAAAGATGATAAACACCATAGTAGATGATAGGCAACATGCCCCCAACGATCTGACAAACTATTACATGATCTAACTCATCCAATCCCTACCACCCCCTTTGCCTACAGCAGGGGATTACTCACACATGGAAGGAGAAGTCATGGAGGGAGGATGGAGTGGTGATGATGATGACGATGGCGACGATCTCCCCTCTCCGGAGGCCAAATCAACCTCCAGATTAGCCCTCCCGAAGAAGAACAGAGGGTGGCGGCGGCTCCGCGACGAAAACTGGGAAAAGAACTTTTGATCTGGGATTTTTCCGTCACGAGCTAAAATACGGGTCAAAGTAGGGCACCAGGGGAGGTGGGGCCCACCCAGGCGGCCTCCCGGCGCGGCCAGGGGGTGGGCCGCGCCACCAGGGCGCCTGGAGCCCCCCTGGCCCCCCTCTGGCCCCTCTTCTGGCACCAGGTTCCTTCGGGTGCGTGGATTTTCTGTGATTTTTTGTGGAATTTTCTGAGATACCTAAAAATCCGTTTTCCTGCACACAATAAAACCATACAGGCGGCTCTGCTGAAAACAGCGTCAGTCCGGGTTAGTTTAGTTCAAATCATGCAAGAATGAGGTCAAAACAATATCAAAAGTGTTTGGAAAAGTAGATACGTTTGAGACGTATCAACTCCCCCAAGCTTAGCATATTGCTTGTCCTCAAGCAATTCAGTTCAACGAACTGGACGCGACAAAGAAAACTTAGACAAACTCTTTTGCTTCATTAGATGTATATAAGCATGTACTACGAAAAGAGTCTAACAAGTATTGTAACAATGCTATGAGGACAATGCACGGAGCGATCCTTCTTTCAAGTGACCAATCACAAATACCTAAATGTAAATAATACACTACTGAAAATCAAGACAAGATTACATTGCACATAGCTTGAGCATATTAGGGTGGTATCTTGCTGGCCTCCATGAGTGAAGCAAAACATAAATGCAGAAACTCCTCCAGAGTTTTAAAGGAGACTAGAACTAAGAATTTCAGAATAAATAATATCACAAGCATGCAGAAGACAATGTAATACTTTGGGACAATGCACATTACACTCAGAATGACAATTATGCTCTCCTAGTTGGTGCTTTGAAGAAAGAAGGTGGAGACTCTCGAACCGTGGCTTTTGTTGGCAAGGTTGAAAACCCGTGGTCGGAAACAAAAACTAAATCATGTACCAGAGCTCTTGGTTTTAAAAACAGAGGTAAAAATGTTTTTGAGAGGTGCATATTTCGTCAACGAATGCTAGCAGATAACTCAATCACTTCTTGAGCTGGACAAGTTTCGAGGAACGGCTCCCGCATGAGGACGATCACATCCTCTTAATCTCCTTTGTTTATCACTGCCAAAGTTTTCTGATTTCTCATGAACAAAGCGTGAAGGAGGGTTTGTTTGTTGTATAATTTTTAATGAGCCGGGCGCACTCTATGCCAGTTCCTTCTCGTATTATGGGTTTGCAGATTAGACATGCAATCCCGCGGTGAAACTTGTCCAACTTAAAAAGATCATGAATTAACTACTACTTCCTCATGAGCTAAAACAGAGGCACAAAAAGAGAAATGCTTTTGATTAATTTCGAGATGGTACACGAAAGTCTTCGTTAGGAAGGGCAGGTAAATACCATGTATAGGAAGGTATGGTGGACTCATATGGCATAACTGGTTTTAAGAATTTTGGATGCACAAGCAGTCAGTCCGCTTAGTACAGGTGGAGGTTAGCAAAAGACTGGCAAGCGACCAACTAGAGAGCAATAACGGTCATAATCATGCAGAGCGACAAAACAACATTGAATCGGGCATGGAAGTGATATAACTATTCTAATACTCAAAGATCATCAAGGCAGAGCAGACTTTTTAGTCTTAAACATGTGTAAACATGTGCCAAGTCAATCCAAAAATTCTCCAAAGGGAAATACCACCTTAGTATACCGAACTATGAACAGTGCAATACATGTAAATCATTTCAATAACACATTATATACTCTAGCTATTCGAGACTAGCCACAAGGAAAGCATGAATCACTGGGAGAGCATTGTAAACATAGCACTATGTCGCTACAAGCTGGTCTCTAGATCATAAGTACAGGCATATGTACAAAAGTAGAAACAAGAAGAGTTCATACCGGTCTTCCTTGTTGATTCCCTTCAGTCGATCTTCGTCATTACTGCCTCGTCACTTGCACGATCGAACGTAGGAAATATGATTAAATGCCATCACGGACTCGAGCTGAACTCTGAAAACAAAGCAAACTAAAGAGAGAAAGGAAATCTTTTTGGATTATTTCAAAGGTTGAACGAAAGCAAAAGAAAGAGAACATCTTTTTGTTGTTTTTGCAAAGAGAGAAATAAAGAAGAACGGGCAAAAACTTCGAAAAGATCAGAGCGAATAAAACGGATAATACAATGGAAAAGTGAGAGGGGCACGTACTCCCCCAAGCTTAGGCTTTTGGCCTAAGTTGGTAGCAGCTACTGCCCCCAGGAGCCTCCTGCTCCGGGGGTATGGTGGTGAGTCCAAGGGTCGTAGAAGGATGCTGGCGCGTACACCGAACTCCTCGGGGTCTCCCACAAGGAAGGGTCCATACGCCAAGCAGAGGAAGACCCTTCACCAAACTCGGTGGCGGTTTCTTCCTGAAAAGGTGGTAACTCACCGTGCTCCTCCTCGTCGGGCACAACCCCCTCCATGGGGTTATGAAACTGATGCTGGGCCATGAACTCATCGAACTGAATAACATCAAAGGACCATCCGTTCCTGAGGTGAGGGAATAGAATGCTGGAGATCTTTGACCGATGAATATCCCTCGTACCCATGCTGCAGAGAGAGTTGAAGACGGTTTTCAGCTCGGAGGGCTGAGAGGTCATCCTAGCCGTCCTCCCAACGTTTGGCACACCTATTATTTCACAAAACTTTCCCAAAGGCATGGTGATAAGATCATTGTAAATTTTAAACTCAATAGCACCTGAATCAGGATTATATCTAAAACTGTTAATGAAACTGGAGGTGAGTTTTTGGTACTGAGTAACACGGCATGTGACGAGCCGTGTCAGACCTGCATTAGCACAAAGATTATAAAACTCATCCTTGATTCCCGCAGCTTCAAGGAATTCATCACATGGAAACGTCATAGCACGTGCTGGACTTGTGTCTTCCAACAACTCCAGGTGCACATGATCTTCATTATAGCTCTCCCTAGCAGTCGAGGATGAAGCTGCGGCTCTAGTAACTCGATCGGAGTGCGTGGGCCTCCTCTTCTCAAGCCACCCCTTTGCCCTTCCTAACAAACTCATTTCTGAAATTTTTGGCAAATTAAAAAAACAAGGATTAAAACAAGGTGGGTTAAGGCAAACTACTCAACTTACTTGCCCAAGGCATAAACTTGCATCAAAACTTGGAAAATAACTTTCTACACATGCATGCAAGCTCATCTATACAGCACCAAGAACTACTAAATACTCACAAATGAAGCCACCAATCAGAAATCTAATTGGAGGGGTGGAGGAGTCACATACCAGGGAGTATTTGTTCAAAATCTCAGCTCAAATGATAGGCTGTAGAGAGAGATCGAAGAATCGCCTCCAAGAGCAGCAAGAACGCAAGAACAAGTGCAGAACTCGCGTTTTGGGAGAGAAAGAGAGAGGGAGGAAGAAGACTTACCTGGAGGGGGGCCTTGTGAGCCCCAGGCGCCCTGTGGGCGCGGCCAGGGGGCAGGCCGCGCCAGCTGGCCGCCTGGGCCACTAGTGGGTCCCCCTGGCTGGCCCCAGGTACCTCTGGGTCACTCCCGACATGGAAATTTTTATTTTTATTTTTCTGGAATTTTTCGGAAAACTTCACTGTTGAAATTTTTTCGAAGTTCAAAAAGATGCAAGACTTTCTGAAAACTTAAAGTGGTGATTAGTATTGTGAAGCTTCAAAACATAAACACTTGGTACAGCAAAGAGAACAAAAACTAAAACAAATGAAAACATAACAAGCTCAACTTTTTATCTATATAAATCATGATTATTAGTAAGGTTGATCAAGTCTTACCAACAAACATGCGATATATAGAGCAAAAAGTCTCACCTCTTACGAAGTAATCACTGAACCTTTACTTTGATGGACATTGTCCCCACCATAATAGTTTTGTATTTGTGATGCACATGTAGTGGACAGTCCCATTCTGCAATTTTCACGGTCTCGATATTTTCTATAGAGTTGAGGGCATGCCTCCTGTCGGTCTTCTTTGGAAAATACACCGTGTGTTCTTTATCATTCACATTGAAGGTAACCTTCCCTTTATTGCAATCAATAATAGCATCTGCGGTGTTAAGAAAAGGTCTACCAAGAATAATGGACATGCTCCCATTCTCGGGCATGTCAAGCACAACAAAATCAGTACGAATCAAACAATTAGCAACTTCTACTGGAACGTCCTCACAAATACCTATCGGAACGGCGGTTGACTTGTCAGCCATCTGAAGAGAGATATCTGTAGGAATTAGTTTCTCTAAACAAAGCCTCTTGTAAAGAGAGAGAGGCATAACACTCACTCCTGCTCCAAGATCACATAAAGCAGTTTTGACATAATTATTCTTTATGGAGCAAGGAATGGTGGGTATACCTGGATCACCAAGCTTCTCAGGAATCTTGCCACTGAAAGAGTAGTTAGCAAGCATAGTAGATATTGCTTCATTAGGAACTTTTCTTTTATTAGTGACAATATATTTCATATATTTTGAATAGGGAGGTAACTTAATAGCATCAGTCAACGGGATTTGAAGAAAAAGAGGTTTAATCCACTCACAAAACTTATTGTAATGCTCTTCTTCTTTAGATTTGAGAGACTTACCTGGAAAGGGCATGGGTTTCTGTACCCATGGTTCTCTTTCCTTCCCATGTCTTCTTGCGACCAAGTCTTCTCTAGTGTACCTCTTACGTTTGTCAGGTGCTTCTTCTTCTCAAACTTCAGGCGGATCATTCTTCTCATTATCCTTACCTTCAGGTTCAGCACCGTCTTCAGTCTCAGTATCGGAGATAGATACACTGTTGGGATCAACAGCTGGCTCTTCATCTGTAATAGGATCATTGGAATTGTCAGCCTCCTTATGTTTCTTCTTCTTCTTCTTTGGAGAGCCAACAATTTCTTCTTCCTGCATTTGAGAATCTTGCTCGATCCTCCTCGGATGCCCCTCTGGATAGAGAGGATCTTGAGTGCTAGTTCCTCCTCGGGTCTTAATCCCGAAGGCCTGCAAATCATCTTGTTTGGCATTGTTAGCAAGCAAATCTTTTTGCACATTAGAAATTTGTTCAAGCTGAGTTTGAACCATATGAAAATGCTTCACAAGACAATGAACACCATTAAATGTTCTACCTAGAACATCAAGCAACTTTTGATAGCAAGGGAATTATCATGCAATTGACTTTGTATCCTCTCATTAAAATGATTTTGTTTGATAATAAAATTATCAAACTCATCTAAACATTGATCAGGAGGCTTACCATGAGGGATGTCACTTGCGTTGAAATCTAAAAGAGAGTGTACCTCTACCATAGGAGGGTGAGCGGTAGGCTCACACAGCTTCTCAATAGGGGGTAGATTCTTCACGTCTTCAGCTTTAATACCTTTCTCTTTAATAGACTTCTTTGCTTCTCGCATATCTTCGGGGCTTAGAACAAACATGCCCCTCTTCTTTGGTGGTGGAGGTGGTTCAGGGACGGACCAATCTTCATTGTTTTTGGCAATCCTGCCCATCAAATTCTCTGCATCGTCCGGTGTTCTTTTCCTGAAAACACAACCAGCACAACTGTCCAAATAGGACCTGGATTCATCAGTTAGACCAGCATAAAATATATCGATTAATTCATTCTTAGGGACTCCATGTCCTGGTCTAGCCCGGATCAGCCTACAGTACCTCCCCCAGGCTTTAGGGAGGTGCTCATCCTGCAACTGTTTAAAGTTATAAATTCTTTGTAAAGCAGCATGTTGCATGTGAGCAGGAAAGTACTTATCAACAAAAGAGTAAGCTAAGTCTTGAGGACTCTTAATGGAACCGCATGGGAGTGAATCATACCATGCTTTAGCACCTTCCTTCAAGGAGAAAGGAAGAAGCTTGGTCACATAAAAGTATCGTATCTTCTCATCTGTGGTAAACAAGCCACCCAACTCACCGAGTTTAGTCAGGTGTGCAATAGCATCATCATTTTCTCTGCCGTAAAAGGGGTCAGCTTCAACCATAGGTATAAGTGAAAGATCAACAGAGAAATCATAATCAGGATCATCAATGCATATAGGAGATGTAGCAAATTCAGGATCAGGAACGGTTTTGTTCTTCAAAGAGTGTTTTTCAAACAGCTTCTTAATAACTTCAGGGTCAGAGCTGGCAAACTCTGTCAGTTCCCTGCATAAATCTCATCAAGCATATAGTAATCATCATCAAGGAGTCTCTCCTTGAGTTTACTCAAATCAGGATAATCGTAAGTTCCACCAATAGGGTAGCGAGTAACAGGAATTTGAATTCCAGACTTTTTTGCAGCAGCAGCGATCTGTTTCTCAAGAGCATAACCAAGTGAACTAATATCATCAAGAGTAATGGAAGCATCATCAAGAGTATCGGACATAGTAACAGATTCAGTAGGAGCATCATGTGGTGCCGGTGAGGCAAACTTACTCATAACAGAAGGTGAATCAAGTGTAGCACTAGTGCTCAGAACAGTACCTCTTCTTGTAGTGGATAGTAAGATCGGAACCTTAGGGTCTCCTTTCTTACCCATAGCGGATGAAGTGCAGCAGGTAGGATACTTCAAGTAGAGTTGTAAATATTGCTATGCTCCCTGGCAACGGCGCCAGAAAACGGTACTTGATAACCCTCAACCGTAAGGGATCGAGATAGTCTTCGCGGGTAAGAATAACCCAATTTATTGATTCGACACACGGGGAGCCAAAGAGTATTTATAAGCTTTGATAGTTGAGTTGTCAATTCAACCGCACCTGAAATATACTTACTTGCAACAAAAGATAAGTGGTAACGGTGATATGATAGTGATGATGGTGATAGTAAAAGTAAACAGCGAAAGTAAATAGCAAAAGTAGCAACTAGTGACCAGCAGGATTTAAAACACTGTAGGCTAGGGAGATGGATGGTTGGGCGCTGCATGGATGAGATATATCATGATTCTAACTTGGGGCAAGGCACACGGAAAAGTAATGATCATCTAGGCAAATATCAAACATTAGGCATGTATCCCGTAGGTGGTTGTACGTGCTTGCAATAAGAACTTGCACAACATCTTTTGTCCTACCATCCCGCTACGAACGGGGCCAAAAGGAACTTATGGAGATTAAGGTGCTCGTGTCAAAAAGCACCGGAACAAAGCAATAAACTCAATGGATACATGTAATCCTCAAACTACGGACCATCCCCTTTGGTGTCCCAAGCTGTCACTTTTGGGATCGCCGGTTCCGAACTGTAATAGGTGCAAACAACTCATAGATAGGATCAAGAACACAAATATATTCATGCAAACACATAGGGTTCAGATCTGAAATCATGGCACTCGGGCCCTAAGTGACAAGCATTAAGAATAACAAGTTGAAGCAAAGATGATAAACACAATAGTAGATGATAGGCAACATGCCCCCAACGATCTGACAAACTATTACATGATCTAACTCATCCAATCCCTACCACCCCCTTTGCCTACAGCAGGGGATTACTCACACATGGAAGGAGAAGTCATGGAGGGAGGATGGAGTGGTGATGATGATGACGATGGCGACGATCTCCCCTCTCAGGAGGCCAAATCAGCCTCCAGATTAGCCCTCCCGAAGAAGAACAGAGGGTGGCGGCGGCTCCGCGACGAAAACTGGGAAAAGAACTTCTGATCTGGGATTTTTCCGTCACGAGCTAAAATACGGGTCAAAGTAGGGCACCAGGGGAGGTGGGGCCCACCCAGGAGGCCTCCCGGCGCGGCCAGGGGGTGGGCCGCGCCACCAGGGCGCCTGGAGCCCCCATGGCCCCCCTCTGGCCCCTCTTCTGGCACCAGGTTCCTTCGGGTGCGTGGATTTTCTGTGATTTTTCGTGGAATTTTCTGAGATACCTAAAAATCCGTTTTCCTGCACACAATAAAACCATACAGGCAGCTTTGCTGAAAACAGCGTCAGTTCGGGTTAGTTTAGTTCAAATCATGCAAGAATGAGGTCAAAAGAATACCAAAAGTGTTTGGAAAAGTAGATACGTTTGAGACGTATCACCGACCCGGAACCTAACCCAAGACTAAAGAAGAAGAAGAAGAAAGAACTCCAACACAACGATCATCGCTCTCACGTCAAGACATCGGAAACCTGCACCTGCAACTGTTGTTGTAGTATCTGTGAGCCACGAGGACTCAGCAATCCCATAACCATGGGTAACAAGACTATCAAAGCTTGCAGCAGCGGCTAAGCAAATATATGGTGGCTAACTTACGAGTACAAGAATAAGATGAGCTTCTACGCAAACGGTCGCAACTAGTAGTGATAGCTAAAGATCCTGAACTACCTACGAGTCAAACATAACCCCACCGTGTTCTCTTCTCAAAGTGAAAAAAGACAGTCACGGTTACTCACACAGTTGTGTGTTTTACTTCGGATCCTCTGTCAAGTTTTCTACAACCGGACATTAACAAATTCCAATCTTCCACATAACCGCGGGCACGGCTTTCGAAAGATCATAACCCTGCAGGGGTGTCCCAACTTAGCCCATCACAAGCTCTCACGATCAGCAGAAGTAATAATAATATTACCCCTTATCTTAGGGACAATCCGATCAGGCTCGGTATCCCGGTGCACAAGACATTTCGAAAATGGTAAAACAAGTCCAGCAAGACCTCCCGACGTGCCGACACCCTGATAGTAGCCGCGCGTATCTCGTCTCAGGCCACGTCCGGATGAGCACTACATACAGCAACCGAAGACCCTAGATAACTGGGTGGCACCGCAAGTGGCTCTAGTTTGGGACCAACACCATCAGCACTGGCCCCCCTGCTATGTAGAAAGGAATCTCGAGGGCGCGGCACCCTATGCAAATTTAATTAATTAAATAAGTTATTATTATGAGGCAAATTAAAACCAATGTTGGGCCTTGCTGGAGGAGTTTTATTCAAAGACGAAGTGTCAAGGGGTCCCCATATACCGAACCGTGTAAGGAACGCAAAATCAAGGAACATAATGCCAGTTTATCGGCTCCTAAGGTGGCATGAGTGGAAAAAAAACACCGAGCAAAAGGCCAAGCCTTCCCCCCATGCCCAGTATATAGGCGTGTTAATAATAATAATAGCATATTGTGATATTCCAAAGCATCAAGTTCCAACATGGAACAAATCTTCATCTTTGCCTGCAACTAACAACGCTATAAGAGGGGCTGAGCAAGCGGGTAACCTAGCCAAACAACGGTTTGCTAGGAAGGTTTCAAAGCTTAGAGGTTTCATGGCAACAAGGAGAGGGGCTAACAATAAAGATGGGTAGCGCGACATATAAAGATAGCATCGAGTCAACTAAGCATGGCTATGATAGTAAAGGTATCCAAGGTGATGTTCATCTTGCCTGAGATCCCGCAAGGAAGAAGAACGGATCCATGAAGAAGACGAAGAAGAAGCCTTGAAGATGAACCACGGGTAGACGAACGAATCCTCACGAACGCAACGGAACAAGCACTAACGAGAAGAAGCAAGCAATACGGTAAACACACAACACAAGAACATGACAATATGCTCAACCAAGTAGGATGCAAGACAAGTCTATATATGATGCAATACATGGCAAGGGATGAAGCACACAAGAACAACACCAAACAACAAGTTTAAATGAGGCCGGAATCAACACATAACACATCCGGTAAGCCCTCATATGCATATTTTGAAATTAGTCCAGATCTGAACAAACCGTAAGTTAAAGTTTTTAAACAGCAGGTTAACATGCACCATGATGATCTACACAAAATTCTAGTCAAGTTTCATATAAAGTTTGTTTAATTCGGAGCTACGGCCTAGAAGATATGAGCAAAACAAGACAAGCATGGCAACGGTGCAAGATGCACCCAAACATCAAGCAAACACACTCCAAACAAGAAAACAACATGATATTATGATTCTACATGCAAAATCACACAAGTTTCATATAAGACACGCTCAAAACGGAGCAACGGGCTAAAAGATACGAGCAAAACAAGTTACAAGGCAAAGCTGAAGTTAACAGCCACATAGCAACTTTGGAGCAAGGTAAAAATAAGCTACAACACCCAAACATGGTAACAAGAAGCATGGATGTGAAGTATACATGTTACTTAACAAGTATGAACTTAGAACACACCCAAAATCTTGCTGGAACACAATTAACCAAGCATGGCAAGTTGCAATAAAATTATCCAGACTTAGCCAAAATCTGGGAAGGCAAAATCATCATCACGATGCTGCCTTCGGAGGCACAAAACAACAAGCATATCAACTCTATTAAGGATATAAAGAGCATTGACATGTAGTAGACATATATCCTACATCAAACAACTCCATTGGAGAAACTCCATAGGAGGCATGGATCAATAGCAACAAGCTCCACCAAATTGAGCATGCTGATAAAATCCTGACAGTTATAATTTATAGCAACTTGAGAGCAAGAAATAAATAAGCTACAGCAGGTCATATGAGCAAGTAAGGCATGAATGGATAGACAATAACATGGACAACAAGGCATGATCATTGGCCACTCCAAAACAAGCATGGATTTGACTAGGGCATCAAGCAAACATAGCATCAGGTTATAACAGATTCCATACTTAGCAGTTTTTTCAGTAAGTATAAAACAGTAACAACAACATGGCATGTTTACAAGCTTGTTTAACTCAACACAGGGCATATCATGTAAAGAGGTTTGCACCAAAGCAAAGACCATATTATTGTGCTTCTAAAACATCTAGACATGTGGCATGATGACAAACACACCAATAGCAATGACCAAGTGAAATCAGCATCTCATAACAAGTTTCAGCACTTAACAGCAAAATGCACTTTTGCAACAGAGATTAACATGGCAATATGGACTCAAACAAGCATGCTACAGCAACCATCAGGTAGTACACTTCACGATGAACATTTTGACATATCATATGCATCATTTGGATAAGCATGCACCAAGTTATCATATCTCAAACATGCCATCAAATTAACAAGTAACATCAGTTGATAACAAGTAGCACTCTTGCAACAGAGATTAGAGCATCAAGATGAAGTCAAACAAGCATGGCACAATGGAACAAAGTGTAGAGCATATCACCACGATCATTTTGACATATCATACACTCAATTTGGACATACACACAAATATTTACAACCATGCAAACATGCAACAAAAATACTGACACAAAAAGGACTTAGCAGTTTTTCTGAAGAAAAAAACAAACGAGCGACAGCGAACTAAAAGATGCCCGGGGCGGGATTTACGGGTCCTTACCATGGGCCTTGGCCCAGGAAGGAGAGGAGGCTGGCTGGCTGGCCGGAGGGAGGCGGTGGGCCGATGGAGATGGGCCGCAGTGGCTATGGCCCACCAAGCGAGCGGGTGCGGTCCACGGCACGGGCGCTCGGCTCCCGCCCGAGACCACGGCGAGCATGGCGGCGCCGGACTCTGGTGCGTCCGTGGAAGGCCGGCAGGGGCGGAAGAGATCCGGCCGGATCCGGAGACTGCAGCTCCGTTCCCGGCGACGAGGAGGCCGGCCGCGACAGCGGAAGGTCGGGGCAAGGTTCGCGGGCGGAAGTTCTCCATGGCGGCGACGGTGAGCTCTCCGGCGCGGGGCGCGCTGGTGACTGCGGGTGGCGTGGAGGCGGGGTGCTCCAGCGAGGGTCGGTGGCGGCGGCACAGAACGGCGGCGGGGACGCGGAGCTGGACGGCGGTTGCCTCGATCCAGGGGATCGAGCGCTGCCGGGACGAGCTGCGAGGAGCCAGAGGCGGGGGCGACGCGGTTGGGCCCAGAGCAGCCCATGGCGGGCTGCGGCCGGGCCTGGCGTGCCGCGCGACTGGGAGGCACAGGGAGAGGCCAGGTGGCGCTCTGCCATTGGCTGGGAGGCGCGCTGCGGCTGATGTGGCCCTATGGGGGCGTTGCCACGTGGCAAAAACGAGGTGGAGGGTGATGGCTTCTCGCCCCTCGTTGGTTACCCCAAGTGGAAGGTTTGAGATGCAGTGTAGCGGAAGTTTTCCCTTGGCAAAGATACCAAGGATCGATTTCCCTGAAACTCCCAGTTTCAACAAGAAGGTGTCAAATGCTAACGGTGCCAGATATTAGCAATCAACATGGACCTGCACACAGATACAAATAACTTTGCTCCCAACGAGTACAGAGAGGTTGTCAATCCCTCCGGCCTTGTCGTTTACAAAGGATCAAACGCAAGTGATAATAGTGATAGGTTTTGCTGCAATAGTAAGTAAAAAGCGGAAAGTAAATAGTGGATGCGATCAGTGATGGTAATATGGACCGGGGTCCCATGATGTTCACTAGTGATGTCTCTCTCCCAAAAGACGATAAAACAGCTATGTGAGGTAAACGAATTACAGCTGGGCAATTGACAGAATTATGTGCGCAAACCAATGCTAACTATGTTACAAGAAAGGTAGAGGTTCAAAGCATGGGCGGTACGCCAAGGCAAGTAGACCAAAATCCATCTGCATCTACTACTAATCATCCACCTTGAGATATCTATCCAGAACATCTCGCTGGTATTAAGTTGCGAGTCCCTCCCATAGTGTAAACTCAAAGCAACAGACAACTGCATTAAAAGAACTTTGCGTAAAGTAAACAATCCTTGCACCCGCGGGCACAAGCACCGTTGTTTTCCCCCTTGTGGCAACAGCACATCCCCTAGACTCATGTTTCTGTCACTCAAGCTAGTCATCGAGGGGCATGATCCGACAATCAAGAATAACGTTCTCTCTTGGAGTCACTACCTACTACTTGGCCAAAGCAATAAATAACAACGAAGAACATGCAAGAATTACTTACGAACATAAATATAAAAGAGGTAGATCAAATATATTACTCAAACACAATCTGAACATAATCTCACAATCCATCGGATCCCAGCAAACTCATCATAGCAATAGCATAAGGATTACATATGTGCCTTGATCATGTAGGGCAGCTCACGAGGACTAATTAGTGAAGCACAAGAAGGGGAGGAGAACATCACATAGCTACTGGTCATGGACCCATGGTCCAAGGGAGACTACTCAGAACTCATTGGGGAGGCGTCCACGGTGGTGGACAGGCTCCCGGTGGTGATCCTCCCCTCTGGCAGGGTGCCGGGAAGAGTTCTCCTGGTGCTCCCGATCTTAGAAGCGCGGCGGCGGCAGAACAGAGATGAGATCGCGAAAAAGGGTTCCCGTCTCGAGGGTTTCGGGACACGATATAAATATATGCCAAAGGGGGGCATCAGCGGAGGCCTGGGGGGCCCAGGCGCCCCCCCCCCCCCGGCGCGGCCAGGAGGGTGGCCGCGCCACCAGGGCGCCTGGAGCCCTGGTGGCCCCCCTCCGGCTGTACTTTGGCTACCGGGAAGCTTCTGGAACGCTGATTTTTTATATAATTTTTCCGGGATTTTTCTGGCAGTTCTCGTAATGGGAAAACCTGAAATACAAAAACAGCAGAAAACAGAAACTGGCACTGGGGTGCACTGAGTTAATAGGTTAGTCCAAATATGATCAAAAGTGTATGGAAGTGTATAAATATCATAGCAATATCACCCAAAAGAGGCATGGAGCAAGCAGAAATTATAGATACGTTTTGGACGTATCAACATCCCCAAGCTTAATTCCTGCTCGTCCTCGAGTAGGTAAATGATAACAAGAATAATTTCTGTGGTGACATGCTATTAACCATATAGGACTTTTTCATAGTCATATGACAAAAGCTTACTGAGACAATGAATCTGTAGTAATTAAGTTGCCCCATGAGAAAATCACAAAGAACTGAAAGTTTTACAATATGATACTGAAACATCAAATAGATTTGTAAAGAGCATGGTGTGCAAATATGATAAAGTGATATCTCGCTTGCCCCCTTTAGTGAAGCAAAACATAAATGCAGGGGCACCTCCACGGTTTAAGTGATGACTAGATACAATAATTTCAGAATAAACGATATCACAATCATGCAAAAAACAATGTTACTTTGGGACAATGCACATTACACTCAGAATGACAATCATGCTCTCAGTAGTTGGTGCTTTAAAAGAAGGTGGAGACTCTCGAACCGTGGCTTTTGTTGGCAAGGTTGAAAACCCGTAGTCGGAAACAAAGACAAAGCATGTACCAGAGCTCTTAGTTTTAAAAACAGAGGTAATAATTATTTTTTTGATTATGCATGTTCCGTCAACGAATGCTAGCAGATAACTCAATCACTTCTTGACATGGACAAGTTTCGAGGAACGGCTCCCGAATGAGGACGATCACATCCTCTTAATCTCCTTTGTTTATCACTGCCAAAGTTTTCTGATTTCTCATGAACAAAGCGTGAAGGAGGGCTTGTTTGTTATATTAATTTTGAGCCGGGCGCACTCAATGCCAGTTCCTTCTCGTGTTATGGGTTTGCACATTAGACATGCAATCCCGGGGTGAAGCTTGTCCAACTTAAAAAGATCATGAATTAACTACTACTTCCTCATGAACTTAAAACAGAAGCACAAAATAGGAATGCATTTTTTTTGAATAATTTCGAGATGGTACATGCAAGTCTCCGTTAGGAATGGCAGGTAAATACCATATAGGAAGGTATGGTGGACTCATATGGCATAACTGGTTTAAAAGAATTTGGATGCACAAGCAGTCAGTCCACTTAGTACAGGTGGAGGTTAGCAAAAGACTGGGAGCGACCAACTAAGAGAGCAATGACGGTCATAATCATGCAGAGCGACAAAGCAACATTGAATCAGGCATGGTAGTTATATCGCTACTCAGAAACAAAAGATCATCAAGGCTTGACAGACTTTCTTTATAGTCTTAAATATGCGTGAGCATATGCCAAGTCAATCAAAATAAATTCTTGAAGGAAGATATTACTAAACCATACCACATCATAGGCAAACAAATCATGTTGGTACTCCAATAACACATTGGGAACCCCCCAGCTATTTGAGACTAACCATAAGAAAACATGAACTACTAAGCACCATTATGCACGTAGCATTTTTATCATAGACATATCAACCATGCAACAGAAGCAAACTCTCTTAATAAGATAATCATGATAAATAAAGAGAGTTCAAGCGACCAACTAAACAAAAGCTCTTTAAAAAGATAAGCATGAAAACTAAGAGCTGAACATGATAGTAGCTATTGAAAGACAAAGAACACACACAGCAAAGATAGACATGAAAATTATATGTTATGTTCTAGGTAGAAGTGGAGCGTGTTTCTCTCCCACATAAAGAAAGCTGAGTTCCGACTCGTTATGAAAAGCTAAGGAAAACTAAAAAAGAAAACTAAAAGCAAGACGCTCCAAGCATAGCACATAACACATGAAGTGATAAAAATATAGTGGAACGAAAGACGAACTGATAATGTTGATGGAGAAGGGGATTCACGGGGGCATCCCCAAGCTTAGACGCTTGAGTCTCCTTGAATATTTCTTGGGGGTGCATGGGGGCATCCCCAAGTTTGAGCGTTTGACACTCCTGAATCTTTTTATCATCTTCCCTCGCACACTTGAAAACTCCCTTCATACATAACTCATCATAATCTGATTAGAGAGGTTAGTACCCATAATAAAATAATTGTTCCTTGCTGGAAATAAGGATATTCCTGAAGATCTACTGTTTCTCAAGATTGCCAAAAGGTTTTTGCAAAGAAAAAGCAAGCTCAAGGTTTGCAAAATGAAGGAAAGGCAAAACAGGACAGAATCTGTGAAAAACAGAACAGCGGGTAGTAAATGATTTTTTCGGGGCACTTCTGCAACTCTAATCAAAAAACTCAGAACAGACGCACGAAAGACAATTATATAGAGCATGCTGTCGAAACAATTCAGACCTAAAAGATGATCTGGTGATTTTATACGAATTTTTCTATCCAAGGACAGAATCTGTTTCCTGGACAGCACGTCACAACTTTTGAACTTTCTTGCAATTAGAGGCTACACTTGGCACAAAATTGAAAAGCAAAGATACAATGATGATGCTACTGTAGTAACAACATCAAGACACAACAAAAGCAAAATAAATTTTTTATTCATGTGGGCTGCCTCCCAAAAGCGCTTTCTTTTATGCCTTTAAGCTAGGCATAATGCAAAGAGATCAAGTTTTATCAAGAGTAAAAGAATAGCTAGCCCGTATAACGGACTCAAAAGGTAACTTAATCTTCTTTCGAGGGAAGTTTTCCATCCCTTTCTTGAGAGGAAATTGGAATTTTATATTCCCCTCTTTCATGTCAATGATAGCACCAACGGTGCGTAGGAAAGGACGTCCCAAAATAATTGGACAAGAAGGTTCACATTCAATGTCCATAATAGTAAAATCAACGGGAACATAATTGTCATTGACAATGATAAGAACATTGTCGATCCTCCCCAAAGGTTTCTTTATGGAAGAATCAACGAGACGAACACCAAAAGAACAAGAATCAAAAGGTTTCAATTTAAGCATATCATATATTCTTTTGGGCATAACGGAGGTACTAGCTCCAACATCACATAAAGCATAGCAAGAGAAGTTATTCAACTTAATTTTAATCATAGGATCCCAACCATCTTCTAGCTTTCTAGGTATGGAGGCTTCTACTCTAAGTTTCTCCTCCCTAGGTTTGATGAGAGCATTAGTGATATGCTCTGTGAAGGCAAGGTTAAGCGTGCTAGTGCGGGGATCTCTAGACATCTTGTGAAGGAAATCAATAACTTCGGTAAGAGTGCAATTATCAAAATCAAGGTCACTACTATCAAGTAAGGTGGTAGTGGTGTCCTTTAGGTTCACTTGTTTGGTAGTTTCTATAGTCATAGCATCACCATTAATAGGTCCAATGGGACCAGGAGTGCATTGCGTGCTAAGAGTTTGGATATCCTCAACAACTTGGATAGTAGCAACAGTGTGGTGGGTAGGAAGGCTCTTAATTCTATCTTCTTCCTCCCTTTCTCTAGCCCATCTCTCTTTAAGTTTAGCCAACATCCTAATGTTTTCATTAATTTGCACTTGAATAGCATTCATAGGAGTGACCTTCCTCTCCTCAAGGGGAGAAGTTCTAATTTTAAGCAATTCTACCTCATTGGCTAAATTGTCTACCTTCGAAGAGAGATCATCTAGTTTGTTTAGTTTTTCTCCTACACTATTATTAAAGGCTTTTTGGGTAGTGATGAAATCTTTAAGCATAATCTCTAGTTCAGTAGTGGAGTTCTTGGTGATAGGATAAGCATTGTTGTTCCCATAAGAATTAGAGGGGAACGGTCTAGGATTGCTACCAAAATTACTCCTATAAGCATTGTTGTTGAAATTGTTTCTAGAGATAAAGTTCACATCTACTTGTTCTTGAGCAATCAAAGAATTTAAAGGAACATCACGAGGATCAACAGAAGATTGCTTCGAAAGTAGAGACATGATTAAGTCAACTTTTTCATTTAGGGAGGAATTCTCCTCGACAGAGTTTACCTTCCTACCTGTTGGAGCGCGTTCGGTGTGTCATTGGGAATAGTTGGTCATCATCTCATCGAGAAGCTTCGTGGCAGCACCAAGTGTAGTTGACATAAAGGTTCCTCCCGCAGCCGAATCTAACAAGTTCCGCGAGGTAAAGTTCAAGCCAGCATAAAAAGTTTGGATAACCATCCAAGTAGTCAAACCGTGAGTAGGGCAGTTCTTGATAAGAGATTTCATACGTTCCCAAGCTTGGGCAACGTGTTCATTATCCAATTCTTTAAAATTCATTATGTTACTTCTTAGTTGGATAATTTTAGCAGGTGGATAGTATTTTCCAATAAAAGCATCTTTGCACTTGTCCCATGAATCTATGCTATTTCTAGGCAAAGACTGAAACCAAATTTTAGCTCCTCCTCTCAAGGAGAAAGGAAAAAGCTTAAGCTTAACAATATTACCATCTATTTCTTGGTACTTTTGCATATCGCAAAGTTCAACAAAATTGTTTAAGTGTAAAGCAGCATCATCTCCAGCACCGGAGAATTGATCTTTCATGACTAAGTTCAGTAAAGGAGGTTTAATTTCATACGAAGGTGCTGAAGTGGCAGGTGTAGTGATAGGTGTGCAGATAAAGTCATCGTTGTTGTGACTAGTGAAGTCACACAACTTGGTGTTCTCGGTGGAACCCATAGTAGCAAGCAAGCATGATAACTATTTTTGTGATTTTCGATAAAAGATACTAAAGCAAAAAAACTGAAAGGTAAACTAACAAGACTAAAAATCAAAGGTAAAAGATAGCGTGCAACTCCCCTATCTTGAAGAGTGGAGTCCCCGGCAACGGCGCCAGAAAACTTTGCTTGATGGCTTCTCTCCCCTCGTTGGTTACCCCAAGTGGAAGGTTTGAGATGCGGTGTAGCGAAAGTTTTCCCTTGGCAAAGATACCAAGGATCGATTTCCCTGAGACTCCCAGTTTCAACAAGAAGGTGTCAACTGCTAACGGCGCCAGATATTAGCAATCAACGTGGACCTGCACACAGATACAAATAACTTTGCTCCCAACGAGTACAGAGAGGTTGTCAATCCCTCTGGCCTTGTCGTTTACAAAGGATCAAACGCAAGTGATAATAGTGATAGGTTTTGCTGCAATAGTAAGTAAAAAACGGAAAGTAAATAGCGGATGTGATCAGTGATGGTAATATGGACCGGGGTCCCATGATGTTCACTAGTGATGTCTCTCTCCCAAAAGACGATAAAACAGCTATGTGAGGTAAACGAATTATAGCTGGGCAATTGACAGAATTATGTGCGCAAACCAATGCTAACTATGTTACAAGAAAGGTAGAGGTTCAAAGCATGGGCGGTACGCCAAGGCAAGTAGACCGAAATCCATCTGCATCTACCACTAATCATCCACCTTGAGATATCTATCCAGAACATCTCGCTGGTATTAAGTTGCGAGTCCCTCCCACAGTGTAAACTCAAAGCAACAGACAACTGCATTAAAAGAACTTTGCGTAAAGTAAACAATCCTTGCACCCGCGGGCACAAGCACCGTTGTTTTCCCCCTTGTGGCAACAACACATCCCCTAGACTCATGTTTCTGTCACTCAAGCTAGTCATCGAGGGGCATGAACCCACAATCAAGCATAACGTTCCCTCTTGGAGTCACTACCTACTACTTGGCCAAAGCAATAAATAACAACGGAGAACATGCAAGAATTACTTACGAACATAAATATAAAAGAGGTAGATCAAATATATTACTCAAACACAATCTAAGCATAATCTCACAATCCATCGGATCCCAGCAAACTCATCATAGCAACAACATAAGGATTACATATGTGCCTCGATCATGTAGGGCAGCTCACGAGGACTAATTAGTGAAGCACAAGAAGGGGAGGAGAACATCACATAGCTACTGGTCATGGACCCATGGTCCTAGGGAGACTACTCACAACTCATCCGGGAGGCGTCCATGGTGGTGGAGAGGCTCCCGGTGGTGATCCTCCCCTCCGGCAGGGTGCCGGGAAGAGTTCTCCTGGTGCTCCCGATCTTGGAAGCGGGGCGGCGGCGGAACAGAGATGAGATCGCGAAAAAGGGTTCCCGTCTCGAGGGTTTCGGGACACGATTAAATATATGCCAAAGGGGGGCAGCAGCGAAGGCCTGGGGGGCCCAGGCGCTCCCCCGGCGCGGCCAGGAGGGGGGCTGTGCCACCAGGGCGCCTGGAGCCCTGGTGCCCCCCCTCCGGCTGTACTTTGGCTACCGGGAAGCTTCAGGAACGCTGATTTTTTATATAATTTTTCCGGGATTTTTCTGGCAGTTCTCGTAATGGGAAAACCTAAAATACAAAAACAGCAGAAAACAGAAACTGGCACTGGGGTGCACTGAGTTAATAGGTTAGTCCAAATATGATCAAAAGTATATGGAAGTGTATAAATATCATAGCAATATCACCCAAAAGAGGCATGGTGCAAGCAGAAATTATAGATACGTTTTGGACGTATCAACATCCCCAAGCTTAATTCCTGCTCGTCCTCGAGTAGGTAAATGATAACAAGAATAATTTCTGTGGTGACATGCTATTTACCATATAGGACTTTTTCATAGACATATGACAAAAGCTTACTGAGACAATGAATCTGTAGTAATTAAGTTGCCTCATGAGAAAATCACAAAGAACTGAAAGTTTTACAATATGATATTGAAACATCAAATAGATTTGTAAAGAGCATGGTGTGCAAATATGATAAAGTGATATCTCGCTTGCCCCCTTTAGTGAAGCAAAACATAAATGCAGGGGCACCTCCACGGTTTAAGTGATGACTAGATACAATAATTTCAGAATAAACGATATCACAATCATGCAAAAGACAATGCTACTTTGGGACAATGCACATTACACTCAGAATGACAATCATGCTCTCAGTAGTTGGTGCTTTAAAAGAAGGTGGAGACTCTCGAACCGTGGCTTTTGTTGGCAAGGTTGAAAACCCGTAGTCGGAAACAAAGACAAAGCATGTACCAGAGCTCTTGGTTTTAAAAACAGAGGTAATAATTATTTTTTTGATTATGCATGTTCCGTCAACGAATGCTAGCAGATAACTCAATCACTTCTTGAGATGGACAAGTTTCGAGGAACGGCTCCCGAATGAGGACGATCACATCCTCTTAATCTCCTTTGTTTATCACTGCCAAAGTTTTCTGATTTCTCATGAACAAAGCGTGAAGGAGGGTTTGTTTGTTATATTAATTTTGAGCCGGGCGCACTCAATGCCAGTTCCTTCTCGTGTTATGGGTTTGCACATTAGACATGCAATCCCGGGGTGAAGCTTGTCCAACTTAAAAAGATCATGAATTAACTACTACTTCCTCATGAACTTAAAACAGAGGCACAAAATAGGAATGCATTTTTTTTGAATAATTTCGAGATGGTACATGCAAGTCTCCGTTAGGAATGGCAGGTAAATACCATATAGGAAGGTATGGTGGACTCATATGGCATAACTGGTTTAAAAGAATTTGGATGCACAAGCAGTCAGTCCACTTAGTACAGGTGGAGGTTAGCAAAAGACTGGGAGCGACCAACTAAGAGAGCAATGACGGTCATAATCATGCAGAGCGACAAAGCAACATTGAATCAGGCATGGTAGTTATATCGCTACTCAGAAACAAAAGATCATCAAGGCTTGACAGACTTTCTTTACAGTCTTAAATATGCGTGAGCATACGCCAAGTCAATCAAAATAAATTCTTGAAGGAAGATATTACTAAACCATACCACATCATAGGCAAACAAATCATGTTGGTACTCCAATAAAATATTGGGAACCCCCCAGCTATTTGAGACTAACCATAAGAAAACATGAACTACTAAGCACCATTATGCACGTAGCATTTTTATCATAGACATATCAACCATGCAACAGAAGCAAACTCTCTTAATAAGATAATCATGATAAATAAAGAGAGTTCAAGCAACCAACTAAACAAAAGCTCTTTAAAAAGATAAGCATGAAAACTAAGAGTTGAACATGATAGTAGCTATTGAAAGACAAAGAACACACACAGCAAAGATAGACATGAAAATTCTATGTTATGTTCTAGGTAGAATTGGAGCGTGTTTCTCTCCCACATAAAGAAAGCTGAGTTCAGACTCGTTATGAAAAGCTAAGGAAAACTAAAAAGGAAAACTAAAAGCAAGACGCTCCAAGCATAGCACATAACACATGAAGTGATAAAAATATAGTGGAACGAAAGACGAACTGATAATGTTGATGGAGAAGGGGATTCATGGGGGCATCCCCAAGCTTAGACGCTTGAGTCTCCTTGAATATTTCTTGGGGGTGCATGGGGGCATCCCCAAGCTTGAGCGTTTGACACTCCTGAATCTTTTTATCATCTTCCCTCGCACACTTGAAAACTCCCTTCATACATAACTCATCATAATCTGATTAGAGAGGTTAGTACCCATAATAAAATAATTGTTCCTTGCTGGAAATAAGGATATTCCTGAAGATCTACTGTTTCTCAAGATTGCCAAAAGGTTTTTGCAACGAAAAAGCAAGCTCAAGGTTTGCAAAATGAAGGAAAGGCAAAACAGGACAGAATCTGTGAAAAACAGAACAGCAGGTAGTAAATGATTTTTTCGGGGCACTTCTGCAACTCTAATCAAAAAACTCAGAACAGACGCACAAAAGACAATTATATAGAGCATGCTGTCGAAAAAATTCAGACCTAAAAGATGATCTGGTGATTTTATACGATTTTTTCTATCCAAGGACAGAATCTGTTTCCTGGACAGCACGTCACAACTTTTGAACTTTCTTGCAATTAGAGGCTACACTTGGCACAAAATTGAAAAGCAAAGATACAATGATGATGCTACTGTAGTAACAACATCAAGACACAACAAAAGCAAAATAAATTTTTTATTCATGTGGGCTGCCTCCCAAAAGCGCTTTCTTTTATGCCTTTAAGCTAGGCATAATGCAAAGAGATCAAGTTTTATCAAGAGTAAAAGAATAGCTAGCCCGTATAACGGACTCAAAAGGTAACTTAATCTTCTTTCAAGGGAAGTGTTCCATCCCTTTCTTGAGAGGAAATTGGAATTTTATATTCCCCTCTTTCATGTCAATGATAGCACCAACGGTGCATAGGAAAGGACGTCCCAAAATAATTGGACAAGAAGTTTCACATTCAATGTCCATAATAGTAAAATCAACGGGAACATAATTGTCATTGACAATGATAAGAACATCGTCGATCCTCCCCAAAGGTTTCTTTATGGAAGAATCAACGAGACGAACACCAAAAGAACAAGAATCAAAAGGTTTCAATTTAAGCATATCATATATTCTTTTGGGCATAACGGAGGTACTAGCTCCAACATCACATAAAGCATAGCAAGAGAAGTTATTCAACTTAATTTTAATCATAGGATCCCAACCATCTTCTAGCTTTCTAGGTATGGAGGCTTCTACTCTAAGTTTCTCCTCCCTAGGTTTGATGAGAGCATTAGTGATATGCTCTGTGAAGGCAAGGTTAAGCGTGCTAGTGCGGGGATCTCTAGACATCTTGTGAAGGAAATCAATAACTTCGGTAAGAGTGCAATTATCAAAATCAAGGTCACTACTATCAAGTAAGGTGGTAGTGGTGTCCTTTAGGTTCACTTGTTTGGTAGTTTCTATAGTCATAGCATCACCATTAATAGGTCCAATGGGACCAGGAGTGCATTGGGTGCTAAGAGTTTGGATATCCTCAACAACTTGGATAGTAGCAACAGTGTGGTGGGTAGGAAGGCTCTTAATTCTATCTTCTTCCTCCCTTTCTCTAGCCCATCTCTCTTTAAGTTTAGCCAACATCCTAATGTTTTCATTAATTTGCACTTGAATAGCATTCATAGGAGTGACCTTCCTCTCCTCAAGGGGAGAAGTTCTAATTTTAAGCAATTCTACCTCATTGGCTAAATTGTCTACCTTCGAAGAGAGATCATCTAGTTTGTTTAGTTTTTCTCCTACACTATTATTAAAGGCTTTTTGGGTAGTGATGAAATCTTTAAGCATAATCTCTAGTTCAGTAGTGGAGTTCTTGGTGATAGGATAAGCATTGTTGTTCCCATAAGAATTAGAGGGGAACGGTCTAGGATTGCTACCAAAATTACTCCTATAAGCATTGTTGTTGAAATTGTTTTTAGAGATAAAGTTCACATCTACATGTTCTTGAGCAATCAAAGAATTTAAAGGAACATCACGAGGATCAACAGAAGATTGCTTCGAAAGTAGAGACATGATTAAGTCAAATTTTTCATTTAGGGAGGAATTCTCCTCGACAGAGTTTACCTTCCTACCTGTTGGAGCGCGTTAGGTGTGTCATTGGGAATAGTTGGTCATCATCTCATCGAGAAGCTTCGTGGCAGCACCAAGTGTAGTTGACATAAAGGTTCCTCCCGCGGTCGAACTCTAACAAGTTCCGCGAGGTAAAGTTCAAGCCTGCATAAAAAGTTTGGATAACCATCCAAGTAGTCAAACCGTGAGTAGGGCAGTTAATGATAAGAGATTTCATACGTTCCCAAGCTTGGGCAACGTGTTCATTATCCAATTGTTTAAAATTCATTATGTTACTTCTTAGTTGGATAATTTTAGCAGGTGGATAGTATTTTCCAATAAAAGCATCTTTGCACTTGTCCCATGAATCTATGCTATTTCTAGGCAAAGACTGAAACCAAATTTTAGCTCCTCCTCTCAAGGAGAAAGGAAAAAGCTTAAGCTTAACAATATTACCATCTATTCTTGGTACTTTTGCATATCACAAAGTTCAACAAAATTGTTTAAGTGTAAAGCAGCATCATCTCCAGCACCGGAGAATTGATCTTTCATGACTAAGTTCAGTAAAGCAGGTTTAATTTCATACGAAGGTGCTGAAGTGGCAGGTGTAGTGATAGGTGTGCAGATAAAGTCATTGTTGTTGTGACTAGTGAAGTCACACAACTTGGTGTTCTCGGTGGAACCCATAGTAGCAAGCAAGCAAGATAACTATTTTTGTGATTTTCGATAAATGATACTAAAGCAAAAAAACTGAAAGGTAAACTAACAAGACTAAAAAGCAAAGGTAAAAGATAGCGTGCAACTCCCCTATCTTGAAGAGTGGAGTCCCCGGCAACGGCGCCAGAAAACTTTGCTTGATGGCTTCTCTCCCCTCGTTGGTTACCCCAAGTGGAAGGTTTGAGATGCGGTGTAGCGGAAGTTTTCCCTTGGCAAAGATACCAAGGATCGATTTCCCTGAGACTCCCAGTTTCAACAAGAAGGTGTCAACTGCTAACGGCGCCATATATTAGCAATCAACGTGGACCTGCACACAGATACAAATAACTTTGCTCCCAATGAGTACAGAGAGGTTGTCAATCCCTCCGGCCTTGTCGTTTACAAAGGATCAAACGCAAGTGATAATAGTGATAGGTTTTGCTGCAATAGTAAGTAAAAAGCGGAAAGTAAATAGCGGATGTGATCAGTGATGGTAATATGGACCGGGGTCCCATGATGTTCACTAGTGATGTCTCTCTCCCAAAAGACGATAAAACAGCTATGTGAGGTAAATGAATTACAGCTGGGCAATTGACAGAATTATGTGCGCAAACCAATGCTAACTATGTTATAAGAAAGGTAGAGGTTCAAAGCATGGGCGGTACGCCAAGGCAAGTAGACCGAAATCCATCTGCATCTACCACTAATCATCCACCTTGAGATATCTATCCAGAACATCTCGCTGGTATTAAGTTGCGAGTCCCTCCCATAGTGTAAACTCAAAGCAACAGACAACTGCATTAAAAGAACTTTGCGTAAAGTAAACAATCCTTGCACCCGCGGGCACAAGCACCGTTGTTTTCCCCCTTGTGGCAACAACACATCCCCTAGACTCATGTTTCTGTCACTCAAGCTAGTCATCGAGGGGCATGAACCCACAATCAAGCATAACGTTCCCTCTTGGAGTCACTACCTACTACTTGGCCAAAGCAATAAATAACAACGAAGAACATGCAAGAATTACTTACGAACATAAATATAAAAGAGGTAGATCAAATATATTACTCAAACACAATCTAAACATAATCTCACAATCCATCGGATCCCAGCAAACTCATCATAGCAACAACATAAGGATTACATATGTGCCTCGATCATGTAGGGCAGCTCACGAGGACTAATTAGTGAAGCACAAGAAGGGGAGGAGAACATCACATAGCTACTGGTCATGGACCCATGGTCCTAGGGAGACTACTCACAACTCATCCGGGAGGCGTCCATGGTGGTGGAGAGGCTCCCGGTGGTGATCCTCCCCTCCGGCAGGGTGCCGGGAAGAGTTCTCCTGGTGCTCCCGATCTTGGAAGCGGGGCGGCGGCGGAACAGAGATGAGATCGCGAAAAAGGGTTCCCGTCTCGAGGGTTTCGGGACACGATATGAATATATGCCAAAGGGGGGCATCAGCGAAGGCCTGGGGGGCCCAGGCGCCCCCCCGGCGCGGCCAGGAGGGGGGCTGTGCCACCAGGGCGCCTGGAGCCCTGGTGGCC
>LR738712.1:838701263-838801754 GCA_902687465.1 Secale cereale | reverse complement strand
GGGAAGCTTCTGGAACGCTGATTTTTTATATAATTTTTCCGGGATTTTTCTGGCAGTTCTCGTAATGGGAAAACCTAAAATACAAAAACAGCAGAAAACAGAAACTGGCACTGGGGTGCACTGAGTTAATAGGTTAGTCCAAATATGATCAAAAGTGTATGGAAGTGTATAAATATCATAGCAATATCACCCAAAAGAGGCATGGAGCAAGCAGAAATTATAGATACATTTTGGACGTATCAGAGGGCGCGGATTTGGAGGAGGAGGAGGGGTTGGCTACGGCTGGAGGTAGGGGAAGGCTAGGTTTAGACTAGGGGATGCCCTAAATGGCAAGAGGGGTCTATATATAGGAAAGGGGGGGTTAGGACTAGGGTTTTGGGGGCTTTCGGAGCCATCGGATCACGATCCAACGGCACCAGAGCGGAGGGGGAGTAGGCTGGGCCTAGGTGGGCTGTGTAGACTAGTTGGGCTGAGATGAGAGGAGAGGGAGAGAGGCCCACGGGGGTTTTCGGAGACCGAAAACGTCCGACGTTTAATCCGGCGACTAGTCACTTGCATAATCTTTTCATACATGTCACTCTTGTTTCATTGCACATACCGATACACCGCCGGAGGCATTCACATAGAGTCATACTTTGTTGTTGTAGTATCGAGTTATAATATTGAGTTGTAATTAAAGTGTGATGATCATCATTATTAGAGCATTGTCCCATGGGAGGAAAGGCTGAATCTATAATGCCCCTCCGCAAAAAAAAAAGCCAAAGAAAAAAAGAAAGGCCCAAAAAAAAGAAAAAAAGAAAAAAAGAAAAAAAAAGAAAAAAAGGAAAAGAAAAAAGGGGCAATTGCTACTATCTTTTTTGACACTTGTGCTTCAAAGTAGCACCATGTTCTTCATTGTACAGAGTCTCATGCTTAGTCACTTTCATATACTAGTGGGAATTTTCATTATAGAACTTGGCTTTTATATTCCAACGATGGGCTTCCTCAAATGCCCTAGGTCTTCGTGAGCAAGCAAGTTGGATGCACACCCACTAGTTTCTTTTGTTGAGCTTTCATTCATATTTAGCTCTACTGCATCCGTTGCATGGCAATCCCTACTCACTCACATTGATATCTATTGATGGGCATCTCCATAGCCCGTTGATACGCCTACTTGATGTGAGACTATCTCCCACCTTTTGTCTTCTCCACAACCACCTCTATTCCACCCATAATGCTATATCCATGGCTCACGCTCATGTATTGCTTGAAAGTTGAAAGATTTAAAAAGATAGAGTATGAAAACAAGTGCTTGGTTGAAATCGGGGTTGTGCATGATATGAATATTTAGTGTGATAATAAGGGATCATAGCCAACACTATATGATTTTGTAGGGATAACTTTCTTTAGCCATAGTATTTTGAGAAGACATCATTGCTTTGTTAGTATTGCTTGAAGTGTTGTTATTTCTTATGTCAATATAGACTTTTATCTTGAATCCTTCAGATCTGAACATTCATGCCACAATTAAGAGAATTACATTGAATAACTATATCGGTTAGCATTCCACATCAAAAATTCTTTCTTTATCAATTACCTACTTGAGGACGAGCAAGAATTAAGCTTGGGGATGCTTGATACGTCTCCAACGTATCTATAATTTTTGATTGTTCCATGCTATTATTTATGAAGCCTTGGATGTTTAATGGGCTTTATCATTCACTTTTATATCATTTTTGGGACTAACCTACTAACCCAAAGGCCCAGTCCAGATTGCCGTTTTTTGCCTATTTCAGGGTTTTGCAGAAAAGGAATATAAAACGGAGTCCAAACGGAATGAAACCTTCGCGAGAGATATTTTTGGAGGAAATCACGCTCGGGAAACGTCAGGACCAAGTCAGGGGACGAAGGGCCAGCCCTCGAGGGTGGGGGCGTGCCCCCCTTCCCAGGGCGCCCCCTTGGCTCGAGGCTGGCTCACACGGCCCCCGATACCCTCCTTCTTCCTATATATACCTACGTACCACAGAAACTCCATACGCAGAGAGAAAACCCTAATTCCACCGCCGTAGCTTTTGTTCCCGTGGAGATCCCATCTTGGAGCCTGTTCCGGGAGGGGGATCCATCACAGAGGCCTTCATCATCATCATCATCGCCCTCACCATGAGTTGTGAGTAGTTTACCACAGACCTTCGGGTCCATAGCTAGTATCTAGATGGCTTCTTCTCTCTTGCTGGATCTCAATACAAAGTTCTCCTCGGTCTTCGAGGAGATCTATTCGATGTAATCTCTTTTTGCGGTGTGTTTGTCGAGATCCGATGAATTGTGAGTTTATGATCAAGGTTATCTATGAAAGATAGTTGGTTCTTCTCTGAACTTTTTATGTGTGCACATAATATCCTTGCAAGTCTCTTCGAATTATTGGTTTGGTTTGGCCTACTAGATCTATAGTTCTTGCAATGGGAGAAGTGCTTGGCTTTGGGTTCAATCTTGCGGTGTCCTTTCCCAGTGACAGTAGGGGCGGCAAGGCACGTGATACGTCCAAAACGTATCTATAATTTCTGCTTGCTCCATGCCACTTTTGGGTGATATTGCTAGGATATTTATACACTTCCATACACTTTTGATCATATTTGGACTAACCTACTAATCCAGTGCACCCCAGTGCCAGTTTCTGTTTTCGGCTGTTTTTGTATTTCAGGTTTTCACATTACGAGAACTGTCAGAAAAAATCCAGAAAAATTATATAAAAAATCAGCGTTCCAGAACCTACCTTGCGCCCGAAGTACATCCGGGGGGGGGGCACCAGGGCCCCAGGCGCCCTGGCGGCGCCCCCCCCCCTGGGCCGCGCCGGGGGGGCGCCTGGGCCCCCCGAGCCCCGTCTGGTGCCCCCCTTTGGCATATATTTAGAGCGTCCTTCGAAACCCTCGGGACGGGAACTCTTTTTCGCGATCTCATCTCTGTTCCGCCGCCGCCGCCGCTTCCAAGATCGGGAGCACCAGGAGAACTCTTCCCGGCACCCTGCCGGAGGGGAGGATCATCATCGGGAGCCTCTCCACCACCATGGACGCCTCCCGGATGAGTTGTGAGTAGTCTCCCTTGGACCAAGAGTCCATGACCAGTAGCTATGTGATGTTCTCCTCCCGTTCTTGTGCTTCACCAATTAGTCCTCGTGAGCTGCCCTACATGATCGAGGCACATATGTAATCCTTATGCTGTTGCTATGATGAGTTTGCTGGGATGCGATGGATTATGAGATTATGTTCAGATTGTGATTGAGTAATATATTTGATCTACCTCTTTTATATTTATGTTCATAAGTAATTCTTGCATGTTCTCCGTTGTTATTTATTGCTTTGGCCAAGTAGTAGGTAGTGACTCCAAGAGGGAACGTTATGCTTGATTGTGGGTTCATGCCCCTCGATGACTAGTTTGAGTGACAGAAACATGAGTCTAGGGGATGTGCTGTTGCCACAAGGGGGAAAACAACGGTGCTTGTGCCCGCGGGTGCAAGGATTGTTTACTTTACGCAAAGTTCTTTTAATGCAGTTGTCTGTTGCTTTGAGTTTACACTATGGGTGGGACTCGCAACTTAATACCAGCGAGATGTTCTGGATAGATATCTCAAGGTGGATGATTAGTACTCCCTCCGGTCCTTTTTACTCTGCACATTGGATTTGCCGAAAGTCAAACTTTGCTAAGTTTGACCAAATTTATATTAGAAATTATTAGCATATATAATATCTAATAAATATAATATGAAAATATATTTCGAGATGAATCCAATGATATTGGTGTTGTTATGTGAATGTCAATAATTTTTTCTGTAAACTTGGTCAAAGTTAGATGAGATTGACTTCAGACAAACCTAATATGCAGAGTAAAAAGGACCGGAGGGAGTAGTAGATATTGATGGATTTCAGTCTACTTACTTTGGCGTACCGCCCATGCTTTGAACCTCAACCTTTCTTGCAATGTAGTCAGCATTGGTTTGCGTTCGTGGTCCTGTCAATTGCCCAGCTGTAATTCATTTACCTCACATAGCTGTTTTATCGTCTTTTGGGAGAGAGACATCACTAGTGAACATCATGAGACTCCGGTCCATATTATCATCATTGATCACATCCGCTATTTACTTTTCGCTTTTACTTAGTATTGCAAACATTATCTATCACTACTATCATTTGCGTTTAATCCTTTGTGAACTACAAGGCCGGAGGGATTGACAACCTCTCTGTACTCGTTGGGAGCAAAGTTATTTGTATCTGTGTGCAGGTCCACGTTGATTGCTAATATCTGGCGCCGTTAGCAGTTGACACCTACTTGTTGAACCTAGGAGTCTCTGGGGATTCGATCCTTGGCATCTTTGCTAAGGGAAAAACTTCCACAACACTGCATCTCACACCTTCCACTTGGGGTAACCAACGAGGGGTTAGAGGCCCATCAGCACGTATTGTATTGTTTCCATCGAGGATAAAAAGATGGGGTTTACATCATATTGCTTGAGTTTATCCCTCTACATCATGTCATCTTGCTTAAAACGTTACTCTGTTCGTATGAACTCAATACACTAGATGCATGCTGGATAGAGGTTGATGTGTGGAGTAATAGTAGTAGATGCAGGCAGGAGTCGGTCTACTTGTCTCGGACGTGATGCCTATATACAATGATCATGCCTAGATAGTCTCATAATTATTCGCTTTTCTATCAATTGCTCGACAGTAATTTGTTTACCCGCCGTAGAATATCGCTATCATGAGAGAAGCCACTAGAGAAAACTATGGCCCCCGGGTCTATTCTCAACATATCAATCTACATCTACTTTACTTTTACCGCTTTTATTTTCCATTTTATTAAACTAAAAATACCAAAAATATAATTATCATCTCTATCAGATCTCACTCTCGTAAATGACCGTAAAGGGATTGACAACCCCTTATGACGTTGGCTGCGAAGTTCTTATTTGTTTGTGCAGGTGCGAGGGACTGACACGTGGTCTCCTACTAGATTGATACCTTGGTTCTCCAAAACAGAGGGAAATACTTATGCTACTGTGCTGCATCCCCCTTTCCTCTTCGAGGGAATACAACGCAGGCTCAAGAGGTAGCAGTACATACAATGAATAGTTTTCTCGGAGGAGCAGGACATGGGAGGCCGGTATATGGTGCTTGCTCTGATATACACTTTGCCACTATAACGAAATACAATGCTTCAAGACTTGCTGTTGGATGCCTCACGTTTTGTTCATGGGTCCTAGAAATAGTATTACTGCCCCATGGAGATATGCACATGGCCAAGTAGGTAGCTCTGTCACGTGGTCCAACATAGCAACAAGCCAACAACCATAGCGTGATGACAACTTAGTCTAATTTTGGACCACTGTCCTGCTGAGCGTGCTAGCTTGTGCATGTATTGAACCAACACTTAAATTTCGGCTCCTTGGTATGAAGTTTCACTCTCCTACTTCAGAACGATACTAGATCTCTCTCCAAAAAACAAAACTTCTAAAAGTAGTTCATTATTACTGTAAATCTTGCGTCCAATATGTTGTCTAAATTTGGCAACCTCTATGTCCACTTCCACCAATTTGACAAGCCAGATGCCGCACTCAAATTTAGACAAGCCAGAGTCGTATTCAGCGCGGAGAGAACGAATAGTGTGACTGTTGAACTCTCTGCCATTGTCAGTTTGAGGAGAGAAGACGGGAAGCTGAAACTGAGTGTGTATGTACGCGTAAAGCTGAAAGGGCAAACACACATGTTTTCCTAGCCTACAAACATTACAACTATGTGGAACAGATTTGCTGAAACTAAAGAATAGCAGTGGCGCGACATGCTGAACATAAGTGGCCCCGGGGTGCCCAAGGCGCTGGTGAAGGATCTCTGTAGTGACCGTGCCGGCGAACGGGGGTGTAGACGACGGGCGGAACACCATGGAGTAAATATCACCGATGGAATTTTACAACGCCATGGGATACAAAGTGCTGAGTCGGATCGCCCCGTTCGCCCGGTGGGCACACCGAGCTTTCATGTGTCCGAGCATAGCTCGTGAGGCCCGCCCACCATGAGTTACAACCAATAGGCAATTATTTGTTACCTTTATTGATCAATTTTTATTCAACTAGCATAATGTGCATCAACTTTTATGAGCAATCCAACAAATTTCAATGAACAAAAATATAAAATGAACTAGTGTATCTGCCATTATGATGGTTCCATCCCCTTCATTAGAGTGGCTTCTCAGTCAATGGTGGCACTTTACCAATGGCTAATGCCTAATATATAAAACTAACTGCCAAGAATTGGCCATCACTGAGGAATTTGTCAGTTCGTCAGAATAATCAATGCTGATATGCCACTATAACAAAATACAATGTTTCAAGACTTGTGGTTGCATGCCTCACATTTTGTTCATGGGTCATAGAAACCATATCGCTGCCTGATACGTCCATTTTGCATCATGTTTTCTTACTGCTATTTATGATGTTTTTATGCATGATAATGCTTTTCGGAGTAATTCTAATGCCCTTTCTCTCATAATTTGCAAGGTATACATCAAGAGGGAGAATTCTGCTAGCTGGAAATCTGGACCTGAAAAAGCTACGTCAGGCCACCTATTATGCACAACTCCAAACAAGCTGAAACTTCACGGAGAATTTTTATGGAATATATGAAAACTACTGGAGCTGATAACCACCAGAGGGGCCCACCAGGTGGGCACAACCCACCTGGGCGCGCCAGGGCCGCCATCTACGAGGAGGTGATGGGCCAGTGGGCGAGTGGGCGGCGTGGCTGAAGCCAGGGCGCAGACGAGGTGGATGGAGAGCCGAGAGGCACACCGAGCAAGGTGCGTCCATGAGCAGAGGTTGATAGCCACTCATGCAAGGCGCCCCGCACGGGGGCACACATATGAGATGAAGATCGATGAAGGGGCGACGAGAGTCATCAGCACAGGAGGATTAGGGTCGGCATGCGCGGATGTGGGGTGCCCGAGGTGGTGGTGGAGAACATGGCCGAGGCCATGGAGGAGAGTGGTGCGGGTCTCTGTCATGTTACCATACACATTACACTGCGTTATAGCATATGTACAAGGACCTTAAGCTATGTTTAAACAATAGATCATTTATAGTTTAAGTTCAGCTATGACTTGGTTGGTAATAACAGTTTTTGCTTAATGACTTTGCTAGCATTATATTTCCTATACCGTGACTATATTTTCAACATGTAGTTCATTTTTTGTCAATCAGGAATTAGTAGAAGGTAAAATAATTAGCATCTTATTAATTAATTAGTCTCAAGTCGAATAACTAACAAGCAAATATTTACTGAGTATTGGTCTATTGGTGTGAACAAGGGTGGTTATTCCCACCAACCGTGTTTGATTAATCACATTACATATATAAACATGGGCTTTAAAGTTGCAAAACAGGTGCATGTGCCATAAAATTCTTAGCGTGGTGGGCACACACGCATGTGTGTATCATTGTAGGGTTGCCTTGTGGCTATGAGATGCGTGTAGGTGCAGTATGCAATATCTCCTATAAATAGAGGGCATGCAAGTCTTAGATCATCAGCAAGTTTTGTGAAATAAACATACACGGAGAATATGGAAACCAATAGTCGTAAGAGTGTGATTATGGGAGTAATCATACTAGTTCTAGTCATACAGCAGGCCCAGGTAGAAGCCAAGAGTTGTTGTTGTTCCACCTCGGGAAGAAACTGCTATAACGCATGCCGTGTCACGGGTGCCTCTCGCAAAACATGTGCAAGCTTGTGTGGTTGCAAAATTCTTGACAAGTGTGTACGTCCTTGTGATCGCTTCAATATTTACCCAGAAGCAGGTAAACTGTAAACATATTCTTTCCATTCTTTCATTTTTGTCTCATGCACAAAGAATTCTATTTAAACACATAAGGTTTGTTTTCCCAGACGAAGCAAAAGTCATTGAGTATTGCAAGTTGGGATGCATGTCCTCCGTCAGCAACACCACAAACACCTGTAAGATTAAATCCTTACATACATCTGACTAACTTATTGCTACTCGATGTCTATAAATGATTGTTTTTAATGCAAGCTATCTTCCATGCAGTCATCATCGGTGAACAAGAGAAAGATGTCATAGAGAATTGCACAACTGGATGCTATGTTGTCTGTACCAAGGATGTTGAATTTGCCACAACTATTGCATAAGAAAGTCTGTGCGCCGGGATTTCATGCCGAAATAATCGAAATGTTCTTGTTGTCTTGAATAATTGGACATCATGTCCCATCCAGTACCGTGTAATCTTATTTTGTTTCTTTGCATCTATCAAAAAGGTGTGATAGCTCCCGGGGTTCCTTTACCTTTCATATATTTCCAGTAAGGGTTTCGATGGTTTGTCATTTCCTTGCGAAGACATGCTCGTCATTTTGTAATAATTGGATATAGTATCCAATAAAATGTGTCAACTTATTGTGTTTTATGGTTTTTTAATAAATGAATATTCAAGTATGCTACTATGGTTCATGTTTTTCTGCATGATATCTATCTCTACCTAATAATATAGAAAATAGGGTTTTTGCTCGTCCGTCAAACAAAATACCCTCATAGTTGCTATAAATTACCTGCTATGCCACCCTTAAGTCAAGAAAGTCATCGTCCGGAACAGTTGTTTTATAAAGCTAATGCCCCATACCAGTCATAGACGTACCCATAGCTCAGTGGTCGAAGCCAATCAGCTCCATTGCGCAGAATAGGGTTCGATCCCCAAGGTAGTCCTATTTTCCTTCACCTTTTTCTCACGCACCTCCTCCCTCCCACATATGCTTTCATGGGCCGGCCCGTGGGGTGTGACACCCCTTTTTTCATTTCGTTTTTACTTTTCTCATTTCTGTTTTTGTTTTTCCTTCTTTAAATTAATTTGAGATTTTCAAATTATAAAAGGTTGCAAGTTTTGAGAAAAATATTCGAGAAATCATAGAATGTTTATGAATTAAAAAAATGTGCGAGAAATCATAAATTTTTGGTAGTTTTATTTTTTTTGGTGATTACAAAACTGTTCGCGGATTATAAAAAAATCACAATTTTTCAAAAAAAATTCCCCAATTATAAAAAAAGTTCATTGATACAAAAAAGGTTTGCTAACTCAAAAACTGTTCATGAATTCAAAATGTATACATGCATTTCAAAAAATGTTCGTCTGAACAAAAGAAATGTTCACGAATTCGAAAAGTATTCATGCATTTCAAAAAAAATCGTCTGAACAAAACAAATGTTCATGAATTCGAAAACTATTCATGCATTTCAAAAAAATGTTTGTCTGAACAAAACAAATGTTCATGCATTTAAAAATTGCCCAAAATTTTAAAACAAATGTTTGTCGATTAGAAAAAATGTTCGTCGATTCAAAAGTCTTTCATGTCTAGGATTTGGGTAGAGTTTGGAAAGTCTTTTTATGTCTAAGCGCTAGGAGTAGTTTGTGGTCATGAAATTTGTTTTTAAAGTTTTAAATATTCTCTTGCGCGGCACAATGACAAGTGTGCCATGCAGTGGCAAGCTCATTGCCTTGGGATTTACCACGTCGAATGCATTGCGATCACATGGACATCGCGTACATCATCAACGAGGGTGGAAAGAAAGATAAGTGGAAACATGGTGAGCCACCATGTGAAAATAAAGGACGCTCATAATTTGGGGTATTGAGTCATACTTATTTGGCTGGCGTGTAACTTTTTTTGTCTCCCGTTGCAACGCACGGACAAGTGTCAACTTATTGTGTTTTATGTTTTTTAATAAATGAATATTCAGGTATGCTACTATGGTTCATGTTTTTCTGCATGATATCTATAATCTATAATACCTGAATAGTTCATCCCCACTATCATATTTCTCTTGACATGCAGTTTATCCACCTCACCAACTTGCCACGTCATCAATTATTTTCCTATTGAACCAATTTTTATTAGCATCTACTAGACGTGCTCACGTGCATGTCCTCCCTCTGTTTCCAGAGTTAAGTTACTCCCTTCGTTCGAAATTACTTGTCGTAGAAATGAATGTATATAGACGTATTTTAGTTCTAGATATATCCATTTCCGAGACAAGTAATTCCGAACGGAGGGAGTACCACTGAAGCCCAGTGGTCTCAGTTACACAAAAAAAACCCAATCGTTTCATTCTAAGAAGAAGAACGGCCATCCTTTCCCCCACCATCCTTTCCGTTTCCTCTGTCTCCCTAAATAAAGAACCAATCTTTTGAGTCCTTTTCCCCTCGAAATAGCATTGAGTGTGACAGCTAGGAAGCGATCTCTACGTGTGGTGGTCGTCTCCTCGGACAAGGACTCCGGCCCGCGACGCCTCCACTCCTCCGGAAGTGCCCGCTGCCTCCGCTCCTCCACGAGGACTGCCCGCTGCCTCCCCTCCTCATCCGCTCTCGCCTCTATCCTTGGTGGCCTCCCCCAAGCCCTGCTTCATCTGCCGATCCCGCAGATGGAAGGCATGGATAGGAGGCTGCAGCATGTGGTGGCGGCCTATGTTGGTGGGAGGAATCAGACACGACGCTGGAATCTCGCCTGGAAGGACGCACTCCCAAGTACCTCATCTATGTAGTGGACACCGCTCCGGCCAACTGCCCAGCCGGTGGACGGCTTTCTTTTCTGGCTCGAAGGGCTTGGTTTTTGTTAACGCCAGGTTGTGCCTTTATTGACAGCCACGGCTTGCAGAAACGTTGGTTCGATCTCGAGCGTGTATAAACATATTTTGACATACTCTGATTTGAAGAAAAGAAAGCCTGCACCAAAGGTTCGATTGGAAACTCTGATTTGAGGTCTGCATCCTTCCCCAACATCACCTGCACCAAAGGTTGGTGCTCTACCTCCTATATCTCTTCAGATCTAACCAATTTTTTTGAGTTAGGTTCAGTTAGAATCTCTGTTTGTGTGTTGTAGTGAGCCATTTTTTTTTTTGAAGAAAGCTATGTTCAGTCTCCATCCACATCATGCTCGCAGAAAGTCTGGCCAGTCTCTGCCATCCATGATCCACTGTAACTTAAGCACTATTGGCAAGCATCCAACGAGATATGTTGGATCATTCTCATATGTCATATCCGGTTGATTTTGATTGGAAGTGCTAGACGGTGAAAAATTCGTATTTTTTCAGATCTTGGAGTATTGTTTGTCCAAACTTCTATATATAATACTTTTCTTATCATAGACGCCTCTGAATATCTGTCCGTGTTTGGATGTGGCTTTCTGCCTCCTTACTAATCAACCCATTAGCTTTTTAAAACTTGGATAGTTGTCATTTTGAGGAGCATGCTTTCATGCACCTTGCGAAAGTGACACCGGTGAAAAGTTAATCGGGATGTCCCAAGTTGTGGGATTCTTCCGTATGATGAAGTGTTTATTTAGAGGATGTTTAGCATCTATCTATGGTTGCTATCTCTCAGTAAGGTCCCTGTATGATCATGACAGTTTTACAACTAGCCAGTTAAGTACTAGGAGCTATATATGGCGTACTATCAACTACATGATGGCAAATTGGCAATGCATATAGATTATTTATGAAGTATAAAACTGTGTACTACCCATGCCGAGTAGACAACTCTGCCTACTAATCAACAAATAAAAATATCTTTGCATTAGCTTATTTTGGGCATTTCATTTTTTTTCCGAATCTTCAACTGATTGCAAAATATTTCAGATGATGTCCTCTTGAATTCTGATATTTTACTGTTATAAGTGAATCCATTCACATTTCCTAGCCATGCTTATTGTTACAAGCTTTGGATTTTTGGACGACACCCGTCTTACCTCCGACAATGCCATTGGGCCGGGACATCAGCTCCTTATATTTTGCTATATATATAATTTTTCTAAAATTTGTTATACACTGCAGTTCTCTATACAGCTTTGATCTCTACTCTTTTTGTTGTTTTAGATTATCATCCTTCTCCTACGATGGTATGCAGTATACTATTTGAGCATTGCTTCCTTTGGTTGGATCAGTCCAGTTTTTATAGGCCATTGCTTCCTTGGGTTAGATCAGTCCAGGTTTTATAGGCCGGTGTCAGAGCCATGTAACAAATGACTTTTAGCTTAAATTGAAACCCAACTTCGACGACATAGTAGATACAAATTGCATTGAGATTTATATCTACCTGTGTGGAGTTTAAATATTCGTCATGCCTCTCATTGTTCCTTCATCATTATGACCCTCCTCTTTAAATATAAATTGATGAGCTAACATCATGTTCATCAATCAACGCTGTACCAGTATAATGTGTTTCTTTATCCAGCTGTAATTGACGATGAATATGAATGAACAAAGTTAATTCACTTGGAAATATAAAATATGAACACATATTCCACTGTTGGTCAACCCCTTTTTGGTTGGCACCCATCATTGTGTCATTTTAATTTAAACATAGTCTATCCCGATATTAGTTGAGTTCATCTATTAAAACGATACTTAGGGTTTAAGTCCACATGGAAACTTACTTGAAATAAGTAAAAGGAGCAAGGTGTGCACAACATTTCTGTGCTCGGACCATGAACCAAAGCTCTAGCTCAACGTGCGGGGAAGCAGGGGAGGTATTGTGTGGCGAAGCATGAACTCTCAAGGGCCCAAAGTGCTGAGTTGGATCGGCCGGTTTGCCCCGTGGGCACACCGAGCTTTCGTGTGTCCGAGCAAAGCTCGTGAGGCCCATCCATCATTTGTTAGCTTTATTGATAATATTTCATGCACCTAGCATAATGTGCATCAACTTGTATGAGCAATCCAACGAATTTCAATGAACAAAAATGTAAAATAAACTAGCGTATCTGCCATTATTTTGCTTCCATCCCCTTCATCAGAGTGACTTCTCAGTCAATTGTGGCAATTTATTAATCGCTAACCCGTAATATATAAAGCTAACTGCCAAGAATTGGCCATGACTAAGGAATTTGGCAGTTCGTCAGAATAATCAGTGTTGATCTGCTCGCAGCTCATAAACTAGAGCGATGTTCTCCATAATATGCATGCATGGCTGCACGAAGATTTAGGCATAAATCAGTAGGTCACATATCATTTAGTAACTGTAGGCTGCACAATAGTTAGGGAAACGCAATGTGCTCGTCATTTTGTAATAATTGGATATAGTATCCAATAAAATGTGTCAACTTATTGTGTTTTATGATTTTTTAATAAGTGAATATTCCGGTATGCTACTATGGTTTATGTTTTTTTGCATGAAATTTAAAGTAAATATGGCTCTTTGCCTCCTCTATGCATCTCGTCGGACCACTCCAACAAAAGGCCGCACCGCCAAGCTGCTCCACGCACGTCACTCTACGGCCGCGGTCCGTGGGTTCCAAACGAGCATGACTACCTCGCTGCCGCCACGCGTGTCATCTGGTGTGTCCACTTTTTTTTTCTATAACGTCTCATGATTTCGCTCAACTTTTCATAATTCTCGGGTGGACTTTGCTATGATAGAACATCCTGATTGTCTTTGATGCTCTGGATGAGAGGCATTGGTGTGACTTTTTTCCATTTAGATATTTGCGTTACTGAGTAAAGAGAACTACTTCAGTTTACAAATCGGGGCATTTTATCAATATTTTTTCCTTGCCCGCAGGAAAGGTGGGCCATATTATCTATATAGTGGCCCTTTAAGTTGTCAAGAAAAAGGAGCAAGGTGTGCACATCATTTCTGTGCTCCGACCATGAACCAAAGCTCTAGCTCAACGTGCGGGGAAATGGGGGAGGCATTGTGTTCCGAAGCATGAACTCTCAAGGGCCCAAAGTGCTGAGTTGGATCGGCCTGTTCGCCACGTGGGCACACCAAGCTTTCGTGTGTCCGGGCAAAGCTCGTGAGGCCCGTCCATCATGAGTTACAACCAAGAGGTAATTATTTGTTAGCTTTATTGATCACATTTCATTCACCTAGCATAATGTGCATCAACTTGTATGAGCAATCCAAGGAATTTCAATGAACCAAAATATAAAATGAACTAGCGTATCTGCCATTATTTTGCTTCCATCCCCTTCATCTGAGTGGCTTCTCAGTCAATGGTGGCACTTTACCAATCACTAACCCCTGATATATAAAACTAACTGCCAAGAATTGGCCATGACTGAGGAATTTGTCAGTTCGTCAGGATAATCAGTGCTGATCTGCTCTCAGCTCAAAAACTGGAGCGATGTTCTCCATAATATAATTTACGCATAAATCAGTAGGTCATATATCAATTATTAACTGTAGGCTGCACTAAAGTTAGAAAAATGTACGTACAATGAATAGTGTTCTCAGAGGAGCAAGACAGGGGAGGCCGTTCTATGGTCCTTGTTCTGATATACGCTTGCCACTATAATGAAACGCAATGTTATTATGTTAAGACTTGCTGGATGCCTCACGTTTTGTTCATGGGTCCATGGAGACGTGCACATGGCCAAGTAGGTAGCTCAGTCATGTGGTCCAACATAGCAACAAGCCAAAAACCAGAGCATGATGACAGCTTAGAGCATCTCCAGCCGCGTCCCCAACAGCCCCCCAGGCCACTTTTTCGGCGCCGGTGCCAAAAAATCGGCCCAGCCGTGCCCCAGGACTCATTTTTTCGCCGGATTGGGCCGAAATTGGCACCGGCAGACCCAGGACGAACCTGGCGCGTTGGGGGCGCCTGGGGCGCCGGACGAAGCGAAAAGGCGAGCGGGTCCTTCTTGTCAGCGAGTGCCTTCCTTTTCCCGTTGTTTCCTCCTCCACTTCCCTCCATTCCCCCATTTCTCCCGCCATTCCTCTCGCTGCTTGCAACCATGCCGCCGAAGAAATACACCGGCACCAGGCCGGCCGTTGCCGCGGATGCTGATGCCCCGCCGCTGAAGCAGAGGAAGCCGAGGGCGCCGCCGTCAAAGCCGCCTGGGATGCCGAACGCCGAGTGGAAAGCGGACATCGTAGGGAGGGCGGCCGCCACCACCGACCGACAGAACAGGTCCAAGAAGCAGCAAGAGCGTGCCGCGGCGGCGGCGGCTACCGCCCGGATGATGCCTCCTCCCGGCCATCATCAGGTCGCCTGGAGCCAGCCGAGCGTCGGGTCGCCAGCCAGCTTTACGCCTCCGCCCCAGCTGTGGGGGTGCGCGCCATCCCCTGGCTATGGCGACGGTGACGTCCACGATGGGTTCAACCCCAACACCGCCTTCTCGCACGGGCAGTGCACGTCGTCTCCCGCGTTCACCGGCGTCCAGTACCCCCCATACAACTACTCTTCGCCGGACTATGCCGCCTCCCCGACGCCGACTACTCCGAATTCGCGTCGTGGTGCCCTGCTCTACTCGCAGGCCTCGTCGTCGCAACACGGTGATGAGGAGTCCACGTCGGCCGACATGGACGACATCATCAAGAGCGGCTCGGCTGCGGCCGCCGCTTCCCCTGGATTCGCCAAGGAGCTCTACGAAGCAGCCGATGCGGGCGCCGAGCATGCCTACGCCGAAGAGGAGGAGGAGGAGGACGTCGACGAGAGAGAGGAGGGGGAGCAGGCGTCTGCGGCGGCGAGGAAGGGGACGAAGAGGAAGCGCGGACCCAGGACCGGCGAGCCACACGTCAAGTGGACGGCCAAAGAGGACGAATGCCTCGCCGAAGCGTGGAAGCTCGTCTGCCTCGACGCGATCACCGGTACAGACCAGAGCGCCGACACGTACTGGGAGCGCATCAAGTCGGAGTTTGACGAGCGGAAGTTGGTCGACCTGCAATTCGCCGGCATCCACATGATACGTGGCGCGAAGGCCATGGCAAATAACTGGGAGATCATCCAGGTGGCGTGCAACAAATGGCACGGGATCGTCGAGGAGGTGGCTGCTCGGCCAGAGAGCGGCGTGAGCGTCGAGGGAAAGGTATGGACACGCCGTTCGCCGCCTCGTTTCATTCCTTCTACCTCGCCGACAAGCGTTCTATTTCGCCGCACATGCTGCGCATGTTCGCCATGTTTCGGCAGGACAGCACCCCCGAGCAGGACTTCAAGTACCTCCATGTGTTTTCCCGGTTCGACAAGTGCGAGAAGTGGACAGACGTACGACGCACGCTGGCCAAGGCGAGGGAGACGTACCAACCGGACGCATCGGCCGGCCGCCCGGATGGCAACAAGAAGGCCAAGTCGGCAAGGGACCCCGCGCCTAACGCCGAACGTCTGCAGGCGTCCATCGAGCAGTGCATCGCCGACGCCAAGAACCACGCCGTCGAGAGGGAGGCGAAAGCAGACGCGCGCTGGTCGGCGATCATGTCGACGGGCCAGATCAAGCTCGACCTGCTCCGGACAAATGTAGCCGCCAAGAAGAGGAGCACCGACTTGGCCTTCCTAATGGCAGCGGACGCGATGGCGGTGTCGGGGATGGATGGGCCGATCAGGGAGTGGTACATGCGGGAGCAGCTTGCAGGGATGCCATGTCCCATGGTTGCTGGGTGCAGTATAGGCGATGGCGCCTGGAGCACCAGGCGACAACATGGATGGCCCGGCGTACATGGCCTGCTGTGGTGGCGTGCCGGGGATAGGGCCGAGGACACTGGAGCCCAGCGCACGCCAAGGCATGGACCATGCCTCGACAAGCCCTGTACAAGAGTTGGAGCCGGCGGCACCCCCACTCTCCGTGTCACCGGCGGGTGAGCACTACTGGAGCCGGCGCCGTTGCCTGTGTCGTCGCGGCATTGGCTACGGGTCCGCAGGCAGTGTTGGTGTAGGTGCGGTCGGAGTGACGCCCCGGCCAGTAACCGAGTGCCTGGGTGCCCTGTTGGCGGGCCGATTGCTCGGTGCGGTGCTCCTCCAGGGGAAGAAAGGAGCCAGCCTGCAGGAAAGAGTGCAGCAGCGTGCGGGCGGTGATCTGCGGGACCACACCATGGTACGGTCGACCGAGCCCACTTAGGAGGTGAAAGACCTGCTGGGTCTTCGTCACGGGCTAGCGAGGTCGCCCAGCTTATCGGCGTAAGTCTTCTCCTTCATGCAATACTACATGATCTTCATGTAGCCTTGCACGATGGGGTGGTACTCCGCGTCGATGTAGACCGCCCGGGCGGGGTGGTTGTCCCGGAACAAGGCGTCGATCGCCATCCAGACGGTTAGAGCCGTGCCTTCCTCCTACATCACCACAACAAGCAGCTCCGACGAGACAGTGGTGCTGAGCCAGTGAACGACGATGTGGTCCGCCATCTCCCACTTGGGAACGTTGGAGCGCTGAACATGGTCGCAGAGGCTGAACATGTCGATCACCGTGTCGAACTGGCGGCGCTACTGCGCGTGGTCCGGGCGTGGAGGTCAGGGCCGGCCCTGGTGTATGGCTCGAGGGGCAACGGCCTAGGGCCCAAGGCCCTAGGGGGGCCATGATGTAGTATACATATATATTATAGCTCAGCAAAAAATAGGTAAGAATTTTTTTATATATACCAGAGAAAAGAAATGAATGTAGCGATTAGCGAAGCGTCACAAGGCGTGAGTTACGACTGATGCGAGGCATGACTGGCGGCTGCTCGTTTCCATTGTGAAACAAATCAATCGAAGATCTCAAACCTTTCGCTCATCTCCGTCCTCTCGTCAGTTCGTCTTCGACTCTTCGTCCTCTCATTCATCACCGTCGGCCTGCCTATTGCTCGGCGCCTCGCCCGCCACTGGTTGTTGCCGCTGCGTGCACCGCACGGCAGTCCGCAGCCCAGCCATCTGGCATCCGTCAAGGTGGCAGTACATTATAAATATGTGGGCCGTGAGCGCTGCGCACCAGATCACGTAATACTAACGTACAGGGTAGGTATCCATCCACGTTCCTGATATCTATCCCGAAACCCCAATTTCAATAGTTTATTTTATTCTTTATTTAGTACTCCCTCCGTTCCATAATGTAGTGCCTATAGATTTTTGTGAAAGTCAAACTTTGTCAACTTTGACCAAGTGTATAGAGAAAACTGTCTACATCTACAATACCAAACATGTACATTCTGAAAATATAACTCACGATGTATTCAATGATGTGCATTTGGTATTCTAGATGTACATACTTTTCTCTATAAATATGGTCAAAGTTTGTAATGTTTGACTTTTGTAAAAATCTATAGGCACTACATTATGGAACGGAGGAAGTATGTACGTAAACTATTCATACATGATTCATCCTTAAATTTCAGTGTACATGAAGTTTCAAAATTTTAATGTATAATTTTTCTAATTTAATCTTTCACAGTATGTATTCAACCATCCTAATTTTTTCCAGTCTGTAAATGTCCAGGGTTCCAACCATCCTATGTATAAATTTCTGCATTGAGAAGGATATCTTGGACAATGTTGATCTTCATTGTGCCCTAATGACTTTGCATGAAGAAATGTCTGAAGAAACTATTTCTGAAGCACCGGATCATTATTGTTGTCGATGGAATCAGTCAAATTTGGCTCTTATTTTAGGTAATAATGTCATGTTAGTTTCATTTTGCTATCTTTTTAGTATTTCTGTCGTAATATAATATTGTCCAACAATTATTATAATCAAATCTTAAACTAAAATTGTGTGGTTGAAAGTTGACGAAAGTTTATGTATCACACACACGCATATATATGTGGTCTTAGAACATGGGGGCCCATGGCATCGAGTTCGCCTAGGGCCTCCCGAAATATAGGGCCGGCACTGTCTGACTTCAGGGTGAAGGTACATTCAGGATTCAGCAACTCAGATATTGATATTTTGTTCTAACTTAGAGTATATTAAGTTTTCATAATTTATTGGCATCTCTCTTTATGTCTGTATAGCATCGGTAAGCCCTCGGTGCTGGCTGCTGGTTGCCATTGAGCTCGCCGGTAACACCCTGATTTCCCCATCTCCTCATTCTTTTGCCTTCCTGCTCCGAATTGTCTCTTCTCCTCCTTCCTGCGCATCAATTGGATCCAATGGTAACACCACTCGTTTCAAGTCAATGGGAAGTCGACCGGCATCGGCCGCCCCTGCTTTGAAAACAGGGAGATAAGTTTAACAAATGGCAAAGCAGGTTACTAGGCATGACAAGATGGTGTTTCTTGATGCTTGCTTGCTTAAAAGACTTTTTTTACTAACCCCAAATGCGCAGTCCTCTAAGGTTGCCAGTATCAATGCAAATGCATGCTGGAGCTAGCCATTACGGAAGGGCAATCACTATCTTGTGTACTCTGCACACTGGCTGAGTGGGAGACCCATGCGTGGATTTCATATGTTTCTCCCCTCCCAAGGTTGCATCTGAGGTTTGGCATGCCACCCCAAGATCAATGTGTGCCGGAACTACCCAGTAGGCTGAACATGGAGGGGGTTCATGAGGTGTTGCAAAGGCTTGGGATAAACCATTGCATTCCGCTGACGCAATCCATGCCATCCATATCAAGCTCTCTAGAACTGACTCGGCTCTAAAAATGTGGGACAATAAACTTAGAACCGAGCGCAATCTGGCTGCCAATGTGGCAACCGAGGTCATTTTCAATCTTGATGTGGCCATGGAAAGCAGAGAGTTATCTGAAGATGAATGGACCATAAGAAGGCACCTGAAACTCACGCTCTTGCGTATCGCGGCTGTTGAGAGATCTAGATGGAAACAACGTTCCAGGCTGACAAAAATAAAAGTTGGCAATGCAAATACAAAGATGTTCCATCTAAGGGCTAATGGAAGAAGGCTAAAAAATCACATGCCTGTTCTCCTTCGAGGCCATGATGAGATCTCTGATCACAGTCAAAAGGAGGACATCTTGTTCCACCATTTTCAATTTCTGATGGGAAAAGCAGAGACAAGCCCCTTGTAGTTCAACTGGGAGGCTCTTGGCATCCTCCCGGCCAACCTTCAGCATCTTGATAATGATGTTACACGGGATGAGATGAAACATGCGACCTTCGATGTCCATGATAAGAAAGCACCAGGGCCGGATTGTTTCATTGTGTGTTTCTTCAAGCAGTTCTGGCACATCATCGAGGGTGACATTTATGCTGCAATCAAGCAGCTGTTTGAGCTAAGGGGAAATCCATGGAAGTTCCTCAACAGTGCACAGATTATCCTGATTGCCAAGAGAGAGGGAGGAAACCAGGCATCTAATTATCTCCCAATTAGTCTAATGCACAGCGTGGCCAAGATTGTGTGCAAAATTTTAGCATTGAGACTAGGGCCAGAGCTTCGACACCTTGTGTCAAACTGCCAGAGTGCCTTCATTAAAGGACGCTCCATTCATGACAATTTTCTCTATGTCCAAAACATCATCAAGACGACCCTCAAGAAGTGCCACCTCCGGTTCTTGAAGCTTGATATTGCAAAAGCCTTTGACTCAGTAAATTGGAGTTATCTGCTGCAATTGCTCGAGGCTTTTGGCTTTGGCCAGAGATGGAGAGATCAAATTATCATTATCCTAGCCAGTTGCTCCTCCAGAGTGCTCCTTAATGGCAGACCGAGGCCACCTATCCCCCACAAGCAGGGCCTTAGACAAGGTTACCCTCTGTCGCCGATGCTCTTCATTCTTGCTATGGAACCGATGCATATCCTCGCGTCAAAGGCAACAACGGTTGGGATTCTTTCACCATTGTTGCTGCCTTCTGCAAAGTTGAGGTCCAGTTTTTATGCTGATGATGCTGCGATCTTCCTCATCCCTATACACACTGAGATCATTGCCTTACAACAGATTCTGTTGGCCTTTAGCAACATTGCTTGTCTGAAAGTAAATGAAACAAAATGCATTGCCTACCCAATCCACTGTGACCATCTGAACATTGAGGACGTGCTCCATGATTTTGGAGGCATGCAAGGTGTCTTTCCATGCAAGTACTTGGGCCTTCCACTATCCAACCGCAAGCTTAGAAGAGTGGATATTCAACCTTTTATTGATAAGGGAGCTGCGAGACTGAAAAGATGGAAGGGCAGACTCATGAGCAAAACAACTAGATTGCATCTCGTTAACTCGGTCCTCATGGCCACAGCAGTTTTCTTCCATACCTCCTTTGCCCACCACAAATGGTCCGTCAAGAAATTTGACAAGCTAAGAAGAAACTTCCTTTGGAATGCTGATGAGGAGGCCCACGGAGGGAAATGCCTCGTTAACTGGAAAGGAATTTGTGCCCCAAAGGAGGTTGGAGGACTGGGAATCAAAGATATGGAGGCATATAGTCGCGCCCTCAGATTGTGTTGCCTCTGGTACGAGTGGGCTATTGATGAAAGACCTTGGAAAGGCTCTTGCACTCCTCGTGATCCCTCTGATAGGCAGCTCTTCTCCTCCTACACTAAGATCATCGTGGGAAAGAGAAACAAAGCCCTTTTTGGGCTGGATCGATGGCTTGAGGATGGCATCCTAAAGGACTGTTTTCCATCCCTTTATTCCATCTCTCGCACAAAAAGGAGCACGGTGCACCAAGCTCTGACTAATGGCAAATGGATGTGACGCATTAACAGATTGGTCGGCACTGACGATATGGATTCTTTCCTATCTCTGTGGACCAAATTTCAATCCTTCCAATCCGATATCCTATTCATCTATGATGAGGACTCCATAATCTGGGGCTCTCAGCGCTAATAGCTGCTACTCGTCAAAATCAGCCTATCATTTTCAATTCAATACGAGGATCCCAATTCCAAAGCTGGAAAATGTTTGGAAGATAAAAGCGGAAGCTAAAGTAAAGTTCTTTATCTGGACCCTTATGAAAAACATGTTATGGACCGCTGATAGACTTCAACGAAAGGAATTGGGAGCACCATGATCTCTGTCGCACATGCGAACAGGTGCTCGAATCTGCTGCGCACCTCACTCTTCAGTGCCCATTTGCAAAAGAAGTCTGGCACTCCTTCTCGAATACAAACCATCTTGCGGTGCACCACGCCATCTCTACAAGATCCATTGATGGATGGTGGGAGAAAATCTTTGCTCACCATAAGAAGGATAATGCATTTCAGGTTTGCACTACCTCGGTTTACATCATCCGGAACCTTTGGAATGAGAGGAACACGAGGCTTTTTCGCCATGATAGTCTTACTTTGGACCAACTTTGCAGTCTTATTAGAGACGAGATCAGCCTCCTCGTGGAGGCTTGGGAGTAGGATGCCGTGAACATGCACAACCGCGCTGCCGTCAAAACTTGGCACTATATTTTAAGGGGGCATTCTACACTTTGCATTTTGAGAATGTGAAGGGGACTATACTTTAAGGGGGCATTGTAGCCGGCATGCGCGTCCCGCTACATGCCTTCTTCTACAAGGCACTCACCCACTTTGACATAGCTGGCATGCGCGTCCCGCTATCAACATTTCTTGGTCAGGAAAGCATGGTAATAAAACTTATGTTATGTCTATCACCAACTTTTCTTGGTCAGGAAAGATTGGTAACAAATCTTATGTTAAGTCTATTACCAACGTTTTCTTGGTCGGGAAAGATTGGTAACAGACCTTATGTATATTAACATGTTTTCTTGGTCAGAAAATATTGGTAACAGACCTTATGTAATTTATATTACTAAGTTTTCTTGGTTAGGAAAGATTGATAACAGAATCCATCAGTGCTTTTTTGGGGCGCCTAGGGCGAATATCGTGATGCATAGGTTGTCCTCTACTCCCGTGACAAAATCCATGGTCTGTTGTTAATTCTGCCTATATGACCGATTCATCATCGTCCCAAAAAACGCGATGCGACCACTCCGCATCCCATGCCCCTCTTCTTCCACCCGTGCCCTAAGGGTAATCGCCACACCGGCGAAGTCGAGGTGGACGGCAATGACGGCGAACCACCCCCTCCTCGACTGAATTACACAATAGAGTAACAGGATTACTTTGAGTGGTAACACGCCTGCAGGACTAACAATAGACAGTTTGGGTAGTAACATATCATGAAGAGTACCAGAAGTACTTTGGACAGTAACATGCCTTGAGGAGTAACAGAATTACTTTGAGTGGTAACAGACATATAGGAGTAACAGTAGATAGTTGATGTCTGCTAGAGCTACGTCGGTATTTTCCAAAGAGGAAGGGATGATGCAGTATAGCAGCGGTAGGTATTTCCCTCAGTGATGAAACCAAGGTTATCGAACTAGTAGGAGAACCAAGCAACACAACGTAAAGCTCGAAACCCGACTGTTAAAGGGGTTGTCAATCCCTTTCGGGTAACAGATTGGTAAATAGATAGATCGATAGTTGTAAATAGATGAACGGGAAATAAAATTCAGCGATGTATTTTTGGGTTTTTTGATAATATAGATCTGAAAATAAAAGCAAAGGAAAATATATCGCAAAGGCAAATAATATGAGAAAGAGTCCCAGGGGCCGTAGATTTCACTAGTGGCTTCTCTCGAGAAAATAGCAAATGGTGGAAAACAATTACTATTGGGCAATTGACGGAACTTCAAATAATCATGACGATATCCAGGAAATGATCATTATATAGGCATCACGTCCAAGGTTAGTAGACCGACTCCTGCCTGCATCTACTACTATTACTCTACACATCGATCTCTATCCAGCATGCATCTAGTGTATTAAGTTCATGGAGAAACTGAGTAATGCAATAAGAACGATGACATGATGTAGACAAGATCTATTTATGTAGAAATAGACCCCGTCCTTTTATCCTTAGTAGCAACGATACATACGTGTCGGTTCCCTTTCTATCACTGGGATCAAGCACCGTAAGATAGAATGCACTACAAAGCACCTCTTCCCATTGCAAGATAAATAGATCAAGTTGGCCAAACAAAAGAGAAATACCAGAGAAGAAATACGAGGCTAAAAGAAATCATGCATATAAGAGATCAAAGAAGACTCAAATAACTTTCATGGATATAAAAAGATAGATCTGATCATAAACTCAAAGTTCATCGGATCCCAACAAACACACCGCAAAAGAGTAACATCATATGGATCTCCATGAGACCATAGTATTGATAATCAAAAGAGAGAGGAAGCCATCTAGCTACTGACTACGGACCCGTAGGTCTACAAGGAACTACTAACGCATCATCGGAGAGGGACCAATGGAAGTGGTGAACCCCTCCATTATGGTGTCTAGATTGGATTTGGTGGCTCTGGACTCTGTGGCGGCCGGATTGAAATTCCGTCGACTCCCCTAGGGTTTTTGGAATATTGGGGTATTTATAAAGCAAAGAGGCGGTGCGGGGGGCACCCGAGGTGGGCACAACCCATCCAGGCGTGCCCTGGTGGGTTGTGCTCCCCTCAGAGCTCCCCCAGGTGCTGCCCTAGCCCAGTGGATGTCTTTTGGTCCAAAAAAATCCACAAAAAGTTTCGTTGCATTTGGACTCAGTTTGATATTGATTTCCTGTGATGTAGAAAACATGCAGAAAACAGTAAGTGGCACTTGGAACTATGTCTATAGGTTAGTACCAATAAATGATATAAAATGACTATGAAATGATTGTAAAACATCCAAGAATGATAATATAAGAGCATGGAACAATCAAGAAATATAGATACGTTGGAGACGTATCAGCATCCCCAAGCTTAATTCCAGCTCATCCTCAAGTAGGTAAATGATAAAAAATGTATTTTTTGTATGGAATGCTACCTATCATGTTATATCATATTATTTTCTTTATAGCACGGACATTTGGACTTTTATATGGTTCAAAGCAATAGTCTAGTTTTGACATGAGATTCAAATACTCAAACATATCAACAAGCAACCAAGTCTTTCAAAATATCAATGCTAAAATAAGTTATCCCTAGGCCATCATGCTCAACCATTGATCCATTCATGAAACACACTTGCATATTAGTTATACCCAATGCTCAAGTACAATCATAGTGTTTCCTAGTTGGTGCTTTATAAGAGAAGATGGAGACTCAAATTCAAAATAAAAATTGTAGAAGTAAAAGAAAGGCCCTTCGCAGAGGGAAGTAGGGATTTGTAGAGGTGCCAGAGCTCAAAGCTTAAATTGAGAGATAAAATTATTTTGGGAGGTGTACTTTTTCCACCAACAAAAACGACTAGAGGTTCCTAACACTTTCCATGCTAGATATATCATAAGGCGGTTCCCAAACATAAAATAAAGTGTATTCCATTTTCCACCAAACTTTCACAAGCCATGGCTAACCGTGTCCACGGGTGCCCTCCATACCAACACTTTCCAAGGAATTTATTATTTGACAACATAAAGTAAATTCATTTTTTCATTTTGGGACTAGGCATCCCTAATATCTTTTCCTTACGCTCGTGTAATGACAAGTGAATAAACACTCATTGTGAGAATAACACATCTAGCATGGAAAAAATTAGCCACCACTCACCGCCTCGCGAGCGGTACGGACACACAAAAGGGAAATTTATTTTGATAATTGGAGATGGAACATACAAATTTTCTTAGAACGGCAAAGGAATACCGCATATAGCTAGGTATGGTGGACACATGTGGAAAAATTGGTTTAAAGGATTTTGGATGCACAAGTAGAGATCATACTTAGTGCAAAATTAAGGCTAGTAAAAGACTGGGAAGCCACCAACCATGAAACGAATAATCTTGTAAGCGAGCATTGAGCATAAATAACACCAAATAACGCACCACAAGTAGGATGTAATTTCATTGCATAATTATTGACTTTTGTGCTTGCATAAGGAATCACAAACCTAAACAGCAATATTCTTACGAAAGCATGATTACTCATCAACATGACTCACATATCACATCATCACGTCTCGAAACTATTATAAGGAATCAAGTTTATTTTGTCCAACGATCTTCATGAAAGTTTTTATTATATCCTTCTTGGATATCTATCACTTTGGGACTAATTGTCAGTTGTTGCTTTTGATAAGCTCAAACAAGTATAAGTGAAGATCATGAGCATAATTTTTCTCGTTCTCTCAAAATAATTTAAGTGAAGCAAGAGAGTATTTCGTAAAAAATTCTAAAGCACATCGTGCTCAAAAAGATATAAGTTAAGCACTAGAGCAAATCCATAGCTCATAAAAATTTAATTGAAGCATAGAGAGCTATTCTAACATGTCATGGCATAATTTTGGCTCTCTCAAATACATGTGTACAACAAGGATTGATGGCTTAAAAAGAAAAACAAAATAAACAAGGAGTCATATCATACAAGACGCTCCAAGCAAAACTGTCGGTGAAACTGATCGCCCACGAACACCTATGGGACCAGAGCCCCTTTTCGGTACGGCAAAGGGGGCGGAGGATGCACAAAGAGCAGATCGAGGCAAACACGCGAGCAGTTTACCCAGGTTCGGGCCGCACGGATGCGTAAAACCCTACTCCTGCTTTGGTTTGTATTGCGTTCTTGACTCGGGAGCGAGGAGAGCGACACGATGCTTTAACCGCTAGCAAGACCGAGCGCGAGAATGATCGATGTTCCGAACCCCTTCTACGTTGCGCATGGGCCTCCTTTTATAGGTCAAAGGGGTCATCGACAGGTGGCAACGCAGATGGGGGTAAAAACGTAAAATGGGTGGTAGTTGGAACAGTGTTTGCATAGTGCTCTATACCTAACTCTGACGGCAGGGGACAAGGGCATTGAATGCCCATCGCCGTCGCCCCAAACAGTGCAAAAAGTGTCCGTCAGGGCGCCACCGTCCGCCACGATGGTGGCCTAGTCATCGCATCTTGCCACCGTGTCCCCCATGCTGCACAGCCTTCCGCCACGTGTGCCTGGAAGGGTCCGAGGGCGACGCGTGGGCGGATGAGCTGGAGCGCGGGCACTTAGTGGAAGTTTGCCGCGGCAAGGTATCGGTCGCTATCTTGTCGCGCCTGGGAGCTTGTCGCTCCCCGGGCCTTGCCGGGACGCGTGGCGCGTCGCGGCAAGTCTCTTGAAATGCCATGTTTGGTCTTCCCGGCAAGCTCCTCTTGCCAGGGTCTTGTGCCAAAGAAATTGGTCTTGAGCCTTGAATGGTCTTCCCGGCAAGCTCCTCTTGCCGAGGCCTTGTCTCTGGACTTGGATACTTTGTTCTTGAATGGCTCTAAAGGATCCACGAGGAGTCTTGGCGGTCGCCTGGCCAGCCCTGCCGCGGGACGCTACAACTGCCTGTGCACAAGTTCGGGATACTAAGGTACCCCTACTTTTAGTACACCGACAGGAGCCCCCGGGCCTGGGCCACACACGGTGCCGAGCGCTGTTGGGCCAGGCCCAAAACAGTGCACGGGCCCGCGCGCGGCCTTCGGCACACCGTATCCCACTCCGTATCCACCGCGCCCCTCCCTAACGGCACGCGTCAATCGTGGCGTCGTGGTTGAGATCATGGCCTGATGCTTTAATGGGAAATGCGGAACGTCCCCCTCTTCCCCCTTAAAAGTAGGGGAAACAGGGGCAGTTCCTTCCATTCGCCCATTGCTTCTTTATCCTTCAGAAACCCCCGCCGCTCCCCTCCTCCCCGAAGGTCGAAAGAGAGCAGCGCTCCGCTCCCTCCGCTGCCACCAGCATCACCAGCACCGACGACCTCCCCCGCCGTCCCCGCCATGCCTCCGAAGGGCGAGAAGGCGAAGACCGCGAAGTCCGCCGAGGCGCTGCGGCTAACAGCAATGCGGAAGAAGATGGCGGTCTTCCCGCCAAAGCTAGACGCGGAGGAGCTGAAGGAAACCTGTCAGGTATATGACTAGCAGGTATAAACCGGCTAGTGTAAACCGGAATATGGTAACATCGTTGTGTGTTTGTAATATTTAGTAAAGGTTGCGGCCCATGAGATCTTAGGGCCCATGTAAGGAGTTATGGTTTGTAAACCGTCTGATCATGTAACTTGAGAGATAAGAAAGAAAGAGCAGAGACCGAGGCGGACACGAGTATGAGCCGGCCTCGGGACTCTGTAAACCGGACCGGGCGTCGCCTCTATATAAAGGGATGACCCGGCGACGGTTCAGGGACAAGCAAGAAACAATCCGTCGAGACACAAGCAAGCAATCTGCTCCCTGTTTGTCGACGCCCAAGCAATACCAAACCAAACTAGACGTAGGCTTTTACCTTCATCGAAGGGGTCGAACTAGTATAAACCTTCTGTGTCCTTTGTGTGCTTTTAACCCCTTCAAGCTAACCCGTGCGATGGTTCCATCATCAAGTCCGTTAAACCGGACATCTGCCGTGTTATTTCCACGACAGTTGGCGCCCACCGTGGGGCATCCGCACGATGGTTTCGAGTTCTTGAAGGGCAGCTTCGAGGGACTCAAGGGTTACGTGGTCGGCCAGATGACCAAGAGTCGCCGCGGCCGGATTTACATCGACGACGCGAGTTGGGGACCGGAGGCCGATTCAATCGAATACGGGTACCGGGTTCCCTTCGGTGGCATCCATGTCTTCATCGGCAAGATCGGCGAACCGGGACCTGAGCCGGACATCTTCCCCAGCGTCATCGAGCTGGCTCAGCATGCGAGATCGGCCCGGATTCAGCCCGCCATGAAGCACGTTGTCGTTGGAGCAGTTCACGGGGTCCAAACCGAGGACGGATCGGAATCCGGTGGCGAAACAGTTGCCTACTCCGACGACGAGTATTCATCCGGAGAGACGGAGTCTTTGTATCAGTTGCAGGACGGCCGGTCTGAGGGTGAGTCCGACGGAAATAGTATTCCGGACCCCTTTGACCCGCCAAATCGGGTGGCTGTCTTTATGGCCGGTTCACAATCTACGCCGCAGTCCACGGTGAACGGGGCGACAGCAGAAGCTGGTGTAGGGGGGAGCGGCCCGGCCCTCTCACCTACTGACGTTCTATCCACCTTAGTCGAGGAGTTCACAGCTCGGGCCATGGCATAAGTAACTCCAGCAAATAAGGCGCAACATGATGCAGAGCTCCTTCAGCTAAAGGGCCGGATTGATAAAGCAAGGGATGATCTAAAAACAGAGAAGGCTATGATAGCGATAAGGCAGGCGGAGCTGAATGATCAGGCTTTTCATCTAAGGATGGAGCAGGCCTCTGCACAGGGAGTAAGGGGTCGAAAATATCAATCTCGCCTACAATCGGTTTACGAAGCGACGAATCTGTTCAGGACACCCGGGGCTGGGACTAGCAATGATCCGGCTTCAAACCGGAGGGCACCCCCAGTGAGGGATGAGCCGGTTCAGCAGCCTACTGCGGAGCAAGATCGACGGATCACATCTACACCTCACGTTCCTACCCCTCCGGGTCATTATTCGAATCCTTTGGACAATATCGTTGCTGTTGCTTCGCGTTTGGCCGCTTTACCCATTGAGGGGACGTCTTCGATGGCGTTGGAGGCACGCAGGGTCAAGGAGCTACTTAATACGGTGTTAGTACAGCAGCAAGCATATTCTCATAGCAGGAAGAGGCTACATTCAACACCACGTCCCAGCCGGAGTTACACTAGGCATTGGGAGGAGCCAGAAGTGTCTAGCAGTGAACGCAGGCGCCATCAGCGCAGACAGGATAATCCGGCAGGCGCGGATGCACAAGCTCAGGATGTAAATCGGGTTAGGTCGGTAGCCCGGGAGGAAATTCGTCAGACGACGCCGGTTCACACAACCACAGCAGAAACAGGAGTCACAACGAGTTCCTTTGGGGTGCAGTGTCTTATCCCCGCTTTACGGAGCGTGAAGCTGCCCAAAGACTTCAAAGGTCCACGCAAGGTGCCTAATTACACAGCAGATCTGGCTCCAGAAGCATGGGTCAAGAGTTACGAGATGGCCATGGAGATGCTGTACTATGATGCTTGAAGGTACAGCCCGGACTTGGCTAAAGGGTTTACCTCCAAATTCCATCGGGTCATGGGGAGAGCTACGTCGCCAGTTTATCAAAAAATTTAAAGATACGTGCAAGCAGCCAATGTCGGTAGTGGATCTAGCAGCCTGTGTGCAAGGAGAGTAGGAGTCTACAAGTGCTTGGGTGCGGCGAGTATCAGAGATCTTGCATTCTTCGAATGGTATCAATCCCAGTACAGCAATAGTAACTTTGGAGAACAATTGCCGGTTTGAGTCTCTAAAGCTAAAGCTGGGACGGCTTAAACGGGATTGTAACGATATGGGAACTCTCATGAGTGCTCTGGTGAAATATGGGGACTCTGACAACACTAAGTATCCAGAAGCAGAGGGAGACAAGGCAGGAAAAGTTAACAAGCCCAGTAAACCGGCGCAGGTTAATCCGACTGCTACAAGCTTCTTAGGCAAGCGAAAGGCAGAAGGAGGCTCCGATTTCGTGGCCAATACCCAAGTTCAAGAAGGTTTCCAGCGCAATAGGGGCAAGCCACCCCCACAAACCGGCGGAGGAGATATTAGTTGGGACCAGGAGTTAAGTCAGCCTTGTCCGAAGCATAGCCCAAGGGGACGACCAGCGAAACACACTATAAGAGAATGCAGGCCCTTGATGGAAGCCATAATGGGCCGCTTTAATTCTAATGACAGGCCTCCAAATGGTGGTTCAGGACCGGGGTTCTATGGTCCGGGTCATCAGGGGAACAGTTCTGGATCAAGATATCGGGGCAATAACAGTGGTTATCATAGCCGGGCCAGTAATCAATATGGTCAAGGTAGTTATAATAACCAAGGCAATCAGCCGCACCGTCAGGGTGGTTACAATAACCAAGGCGGCCAGCAGCCAGGCCAAAGTAATCACAACAACCAAGGTAATCAACAGTGTCAGCAACAGCAGCAGCAATCCGGATATCAGAGCAATCCGAAGGAGCTAAGTAGTGGGCAATATCATGTGTTCACCACGAGTTTGTGTAAACGAGATCAAAAGGTTTTAAAGCGGTTAGTCCACGCGGTTGAACCGGCGACGCCACAATTTTTGCGCTGGTCAGAGCAGCCCATCATCTGGAGTAGGGAGGACCACCCGATGCGGGTGGATAATCCGGGCCACTTGGCCTTGGTGGTAGCACCACAGGTGGGTGGCTACAAGTTCACTAAAGTTCTTATGGACGGCGGTAGCAGCATCAATATCTTGTATTATGAGACCTTCCGTCGAATGGGCTTGACGGATAAGAAGCTAAGGCAGTCAAACACGGTATTCCATGGGGTGGTTCCAGGTAAGTCAGCTTATCCGGTTGGGAAAATTGACTTAGAAGTTACCTTTGGAGATGAACATGATTCCGGGTCAGAGATGATAACTTTTGAAGTCGTCAAGATCCGGAGCCCTTATCACGCTCTATTCGGGAGGACGGTTTATGCCAAGTTTATGGCTAGACCATGTTATGTTTATCTGCAGCTCAAGATGCCGGGCCACAAAGGCACAATCACGGTTCATGGAAGTCGCAAGATAGCATTGGAATGTGAAGAGGGAGACGCTGCTTACGCGGAAGCAGTATGCGCCATAGAAGAGTTGAAGTTTTATAAAGATAATGTTGATCCGGCAGATATGACCCCGTTGATGAAGCCAACCACAGAGCATGATCCGGCGTTGAAATTTAAATCGGCAAAGGAGACCAAACAAGTTGATTTTGTGCCAGGCGATTCATCCAAGCAGTTCACGAACAGCGCTAACCTTGATCCCAAATAGGAAAGCGCGCTCATCGAGTTCATCCGTGAGAACCGGGATATCTTTGCATGGAAACCTTCTGACATGCCAGGTATACCGAGGGAACTCGCTGAGCACTGTCTTAACATTGATCCGAAATTTAAACCTGTCAAGCAATATCTGCGCTGCTTCAACGAAGAGAGGCGCAAGGCTATAGGAGATGAAGTGGCCAGGTTTTTGGCCGCAGGGTTCATAGTGGAAGTTTTTCACCCAGAGTGGTTGGCTAATCCGGTGCTAGTGCTAAAAAAGAATGGAAAATGGAGAATGTGTGTGGACTACACAGACCTCAATAAAGCTTGTCCAACGGATCCTTTTGCTCTCCCTCGCATTGATCAGATCATCGATGCTACAGCAGGATGTGAGCGGCTAAGTTTTTTGGATGCATACTCAGGATATCACCAGATCAAGATGGCAGTTAAAGACCAAGAGAAGACAGCTTTCATAACTCCTTTTGGTGCTTTCTGCTATGTATCTATGCCTTTTGGGCTCAAGAGTGCCCAAGCAACCTATCAGCGTTGCGTACAGAACTGTCTTAAGGGGCAGATAGGAAGAAACGTTCATGCCTATGTGGATGATATCGTGGTGAAATCAAGAAAGGAGGAGACACTGATAGAGGACCTCAAAGAGACCTTTGACAATCTTCGGGCCTACAAGATGATGCTTAATCCGGAGAAGTGTGCTTTTGGTGTTCCGGCAGGTAAGCTCCTTGGGTTTTTGGTGTCAAACAGAGGAATCGAAGCTAATCCGGAGAAAATCAAGGCGATCACATCTTTAACAAAACCAATTTGCATTAATGATGTTCAGCGTATCGCTGGCCGGATCACAGCATTGAGCCGGTTTATTAGCCGTTTGGGGGAAAAGGCGATTCCGCTTTATCAGATGCTGAGGAAGACGGATCGATTTATATGGAGTGATGAGGCAAATACCGCGTTTGAGGAGTTGAAGCGGCAGCTAGCGAGGCCACCAGTCCTAGCTGCCCCTATTGATAACGAGCCTTTGCTGTTATACGTCGCCGCCAACGCACGGGCAGTTAGTATGGCGATCGTGGTGGAACGCAAGGAAGCAGGGAAAGAATATCCGGTTCAGCGTCCGGTTTATTACGTGAGTGAGGTACTCATTGAGTCTAAGAAGAGGTACCCATATTGGCAGAAGCTGGTGTATGGTGTGTTCATGGCAAACCGGAAGTTGAAGCACTATTTCCAAGGTCATCCGATAACTGTTGTTAGCTCAGCACCCTTGGGAGACATAATCCAGAACAGGGAAGCTACAGGTAGAGTGGCGAAGTGGGCTATTGAGCTCAGCCCACATGAGTTGAAATATGTGCCACGCACCGCTATAAAATCTCAGGCATTGGTGGATTTCATCAATGATTGGACATAATTACAAACACCTGAGGAGAAGCCGGATCTTACATATTGGACGATTCACTTTGACGGTTCAAGACAGTTAGAAGGCTCGGGGGCTGGAGTTGTCTTAACTTCCCCACGAGGTGATAAGTTCTGTTACGTCCTCCGTTTATTATTTCCTTGTACTAATAATGCAGCAGAGTATGAAGCATTGCTTCATGGATTGCGGATGGCAAAGGAGATGAACTTGAGCCGGATTAAGTGCTTCGGCGATTCAGATTTGGTGGCGCAACAAGTTTCAGGCAAGTGGGATTCGAGAGATCCCCTCATGGCAGCTTACAGACGAGAGGTGGAAGCCGTTGCTGGATATTTCAAAGGATATCAAGTGGACCACATAGACCGGCGAATGAATGAAGCGGCTGATGCTTTAAGCCGGTTGGGTTCTCAACGTAAACCGGTACCACCAAATACTTTTTTGGATGAGCTGCACAATCCATCAGTACAAGTACCATCAGAGGAAGACCTGGCTCTTCCTGATCCGGAAGCACAACTAGTGGCAACACTTCATGTTACTCCGGATTGGACGCTGCCCTATTTGGCATATCTAAGCCGAGGAGAGCTACCGGACGATGAGATAGAAGCACGACAGATAGTCCGGCGTTCTAAGTCCATGACAATTGCAAACGGGGAACTTCATCATCGCAGCGTCTCTGGAGCGTTTCAGCGGTGTGTGTCAGCTGAGGAAGGTTGTGAGATTCTTCGCGAGATCCATGAAGGAGATTGTGGTCATCATGCCGGTTCAAAATCATTGGTGGCTAAAGCTTTTCGACATGGTTTCTATTGGTTAACAGCTCATGCTGATGCGGCGGATCTAGTCCGGAAGTGTGATGCTTGTCAGAAGTTTTCGCGACGTGCTCTTGTTCCGGCACAAGAGCTCCGGATGATACCAAATAACCTGGCCGTTTGCGACTTGGGGGCTTGATATGGTTGGACCCTTTAATCGATCCCAAGATTAGAAAACTCATCTACTTGTGGCAGTGGGTAAGTTTACAAAGTGGATTGAGGCAGAGCCTGTGAGCAAGTGTGATGCAGCCACAGCAGTCAAATTCATCAAAAAGGTAATTTTCCGGTTTGGCTTTCCACACAGCATCATCACAGACAACGGCACCAATTTATCCAAGGGTGAGATGGAAGAATTTTGTCAACGAGAACATATTCGCCTAGATGTATCTTCTGTGGCCCACTCTCAAACGAATGGTCAAGCTGAGAGGGCAAACCAGGAGATTTTGCGAGGTATCAAGCCCCGGCTTATGACTCCTCTGCAAAGAACACCTGGGTGCTGGGTTGAGGAGTTACCTTCTGTCCTTTGGAGTATCAGTAGTACACCAAACCGATCCACAGGTTACACACCGTTCTTTATGGTCTATGGTGCTGAAGCGGTCCTTCCAAGCGATATCCGTAATGATTCACCAAGGGTGACAGCTTATGTTGAAGCGGCCAACGAGCAGGCAAGACAAGACAGTTTAGACCGGCTGGATGAAGAGCGTGATATAGCAGCAGCACGGTCTGCGATTTATCAACAAGACTTGCGCAGGTATCACAGCCGCCGGATCAAGAGCAGGACATTCCAGGAGGGAGATTTAGTACTCCGGCTCATCCAAGACCAAACAGATATGCACAAGCTATCCCCACCTTGGGAAGGACCCTTTGTGGTCAGCAAGAATCTACACAACGATTCATACTACCTGGTGGACGTTCGAGAACATAAGGACTCACGGACATCGGAAGAGGAGACAAAGAGGTCGTGGAACATCGCCCTCTTACGGCCCTACTACACCTGAGCGATGAGCTCCACTGTATCCTATGTATATATTATGATTAATGAATAAACCGGCACCCTCGGTAAACCGGGGGCTCAGCCTTTTTTCCAACACAAATCTCTTATGAGGACAACCATACATATATTATCATATGTCATATTTCAAACATGTCGATCGGTTTAAAACTGATTTTGCAGAATATATGCACTCAGAAGCAATAAACTCGCTGAAGAGCGTAAGGTCATATCCGGCTCAAAGAGGAAGCTTCATGGAGGCCCTCTGGACAGGCGACAGCCATCCAGTGATTGGCTAAAGATTTACCCATGGTTTCATGGAGGCCCTCTGGACAGGCGACAGCCATCCAGTGATTGGCTAAAGATTTACCCATGGTTTCATGGAACCATGGAGGCCCTCTGGACAGGCGACAACCATCCAGTGATTGGCTAAAGATTTACCCATGGTTTCATGGAACAGTTTATGACAGTTTAAACCAGAGCATACTAAACAGATCTACAAAGGAGAAGAAACAGGTTTTCACAGACAGATAAAGTAGAACAGATCTGAGCGCCCAAGAAAAATAAAAATAAAATGCAAAGGTATTACGGGAAGAACTACAAGGGTCTTATACAGAGCGGATAAATCTACAGGTTAAGATCTGAAGCATATATCGGCGGAACCAAAGCAAGTCTAAAAAGCAAGAATCAAAGGTTGAAATTTCGGCGAAACTTGGCATCTATGATGAACAGACGAAATTACCACTGAAGCTTAATGGCGGAGATGCGAAGAAGAACCCTAGAGGTTACGGATCTACAGTAAGGAAGAAGATAAAGTACCTGAGAAGTGGCGGCGGAGTATTTTCTGGTCAAGCTCAGGTCGATGCAGCGCCCGGTGAAGACGTAGATTCAACGGTCGACGGCGGCGGCTTGAGCTTAGGCGACAATGGAGTCTTGTGCTCGGGCGATGGAGGAAGAAGAAAGAGCGGAAGAAGATAATGAATGGAGGCAGCGGTATTTATAGAAGAAAGGCAGAGCTGAAGCGACAGACGCGGGATTCTAGGAGGCAAAAGATTGGATAAAGATCCTCTGTCGCCTCGATTTTCGGGACAACCCTTAAATAAAGCCGATAGACAGCTGGGTGCGTTAAATGCGGAAGTGATGTCACGGTCAGATTAAGCGATTCTCGAGGATGACGTCAGGCCGGTATATAAAAATGAGAAGACACAAGGAGGAAGATTATGCAAGACTGGGAAGATTGATGTGAACAAGTTCAAATCATTCTGGGGCCTAATGTCAGGGATATGACTAGCAGGTATAAACCGGCTAGTGTAAACCGGAATATGGTAACAGCGTTGTGTGTTTGTAATATTTAGTAAAGGCTGCGGCCCATGAGATCTTAGGGCCCATGTAAGGAGTTATGGTTTGTAAACCGTCTGATCATGTAACTTGAGAGATAAGAAAGAAAGAGAAGAGACCGGGGCGGACACGAGTATGAGCCGGCCTCGGGACTCTGTAAACTGGACCGGGCGTCGCCTCTATATAAAGGGATGACCCGGCGACGGTTCAGGGACAAGCAAGAAACAATCCGTCGAGACACAGGCAAGCGATCTGCTCCCTGTTTGTCGACGCCCAAGCAATTCCAAACCGAACTAGACGTAGGCTTTTACCTTCATCGAAGGGGCCGAACTAGTATAATCCTTCTGTGTCCTTTGTGTGCTTTTAACCCCTTCAAGCTAACCCGTGCGATGGTTCCATCATCAAGTCCGTTAAACCTGACATCTGCCGTGTTATTTCCACGACAAAACCTTCTACCTCTTCTGGTCGAGGGAGACAAAGGCGCATCCGCGTACCAAGGTACTCCCCGCCGTGGCCTGCGAGAAGTTCCCGGGTGGCTATGCCTTTTTTGCTCTGTTCTTCTACTGCGGGCTCTGCCTGCCCTTTTCGGAGTTCTTCTGCGATATCATGAATACCTACGGGTTTCATCTTCTTGACCATGGCCATTTTCGCAAATCTGTGCGAAAATTTTGTCGGAGTCTACCCCAATGTAGCTCTTTTCCGCCATTACTTCATACCTTGAGTCGAGGCAGGGTCGCCTCTATCCGGCGGGATCTCTTGGATCTCTAGGACCCATAAGAAGGAGGCGTACTTGACGGGGGAGCTCCACGGCAAGTGGGATGAGTGGAGAGCCAACTGGTGTTGGATCATGGAGGATGACCCGCAGCCATTTACTTCCCGGCGCCAAACCGCAGTAGTACGCAGCAATGACTGGAGTGACCTGGCTCCCGAGGACGACAGGCTGAAGATAGCCACCACTCGGATTCTTCGCCTCCGACAAGCCAGGCTCACTGTTGGCGCCGTAGGAGCAGACTTTCTTCGTCGCCGCATCGCCCCCTTGCAGGAGAGGAAGAGGGCCGCTTGGGAGTTTGAGAACGCGGCAGACATCATGAGGCTGCGCCCGGGCCTCAATTACAATTTCACTGTCCTGGAGCTCAACGCGATGCTTCAAGCACTGTTCAAGTATGACTCTGCCCATCCTGAGTGGTTCGCGTTGCCGCCAGGCGTAGTTCCGTTGTGTAACAGCTCTGCGCTCAGCGCCATCCGCGCGGTGATGCCGCTGTGCTATTCCCACAGGATCGACCCCACTTGGCGGGAACCTTCCGACGAAGCTGTGCAGACATTCTTTGACAACTTGGTGGAACTGCCAGTCAACGCCGATGAGAAGAAGGGCCTCACCCGTGACACCACCGACCAGGAGATGGCATATATTGCCACTAGGTTGGAAGAGGCAGCGGCAGCCAGGGCCGCGGGCGAGTTTGGGTATACTATGGAGGAAGCAGAGGCAGCGGAGGCGACAAGTCTTGCCGAGGAGGAAGAGCTTCGCAAAGCGGGGAAGCTTGCCGGGTGCCTCGCCGAGACAAGCGAGCTCACAGAGCAAGGCGCCGAGTCGAGCGGGCCCACCGAGCAGGGTGTCGGGTCAAGCGATCCTGCCGAGGACTCGGGCGGCTCGCTGAACCTCGGCTCCTCATCTTCGTCCTCGGGTACCTCGCCGCCACCAGCAAGTCCTCGGGCTCAAACAAGGAGGCGCCTCCGCAAGGCCGCAGACGTGGCGGGGCGGCAGGCGGGCCAGCAGCCGCAGCGCCGCCCGACACGCGTCACCGCGACGAGCAAGGCCGCCAAGGGAGTGCCTCGTGCTTCAGCGGCAACAGGAGGGGGATCCTCCCGGACCGGTGCCCCTGCGCCCGCCGCCCCTCGCGCTTTGGCGGCAACCGTCCCTGCTCCCGCCAAGCGGCCGAGGGAGCCCACTCCTCCGCCTCCTCGCGCCAGGGTGCGCGAGCCGGATTTCGATTTCTTCGCGCTCAGCTCCGACGAGGAGGAAGAAGAGTAAGTCTTCGTACTTCTTGTTTTTCTTCCATTTTCAACTTATACTTTGTCTTGTATCTCCTTTATTTAATCCTGATCCTGTCTTCCTTGCAGAACCCTGGCCCAAAGGGTGGCGAAGAGGGCCAAGGTCCCGGTGATCGTCATCGAGGACGAGCCCGCCGCAACGGCAGGGGGTGCGCCAGCGACAACTTCCCGGACCCGGCAGCTGTCCTCCAGAGCAGCCCCCAGCGCAGCCCCCAACGTAAGTGTAGTTCTCTTTTCCGCTTGTCGGGTGTGTGCGGGTCTTCCATCCTTACTGATATTTTGTTTGTTGACCAGTGCAGGAGCGGAGCGGCAGCACCAGGAGCGTCAGGAGACCACCCCTGACGCGCCGCACGTCTCGACCACACCGCCAAGGGCGAGCCCCCCGGCAAGGGAGAACACCCCACCAAGGGCTAGTACCCCGCCAAGGGCGAGCACCCCGCCAAGGGTGGGCACTCCGCCGAGGGCGGGTACGCCGCCAAGGGATGGCGCCAGCGGCCCTCCGCCGGCGGGAGCTACCACCACGCCGCCGAGGGAGAGCTCCCCGACAAGGAACCCCATCGAGGAGGAGGCCCGCGCAGGTAAACTCTTGGACTTTCCCTCTTTTGATTCTTTTTTTTTTATATTTGCTTCACTATTTTTCTTTCTTTTTCTTTTGTCAGATCCGTCCGTCGCAGAACCGATGGAGACGGAGGTCGCTGCCGAGGAGGACGCGCGCGGCAACACCGGTGACGCCGCTGCCGCTGACGAGGCCGGTGCTGACGAGCCCGCCGCCGACGTGGCCGCTAAGGCTGCTGGCGCGGCAGCTGAGGAGGGATCCGGCAGTCGCACTGATGGCCCCGAGGCCGCAGGAGCGTCAGACGCTGCGCCGGCTGTCGATCCCTCTGCTGCCGCGGCCGGGCCAGGCGCCTATCTGGAGGCCGGCAACGGAGTCTCCATCCAGCTCCCGTGGGTGTCCACGTCGAGGGCGCCTGCTGAGGGAGAGGTCTTCGACGGGGAGGTCCTTGCCTCCGTCGGATTGAAGCTCGTCGACGCGCCAAGCAGTAGCAGCGAGCCCGAGGAGGAGCGGCTGCTGCGCAAACTTATGGCTCTGTACCGCGGACGGCAGGCCAAGCTGGAGTCCCGAGAGGCTCTGGCCGCCAAGGTGGGCGCCGACTTGGAGAAGCGCGCCGAAGAGCTCCGAGCCAACAACCAAGCAGCTCTTCGATCCTTGGCAGAGGAGCGGGAGCAGCTTGCCGAGGCGCATCAGGCCTTCATTCTTGAGAAGGCTGAAGCAGAGGAGCAGCAACGTCTTGCCGCCGAGGAGTTGTCCCGGCGAGAAGGCGAACTGACGCAGCGGAAGGTCGACCTCGACAGTCACGAGGACGAGCTTGCCGCGCGTGAACAGTCTCTTGGCGGAGCTCTGCAGGAAGTGAAGGTTGCTGCTGCGGCTGCCGAGACCGCCAAGAGGGACTTGGAGGCGAGGGTGGCGCAACTGGAGGCCAACCTCAAGACGAGCGGTGAGGAGGTTGCCACACTGAAGCTCGAGAGGGAGAAGGACGCCCACAGCCACTCCGAGCTGCAGGTCCGCCTCTCCGACAAGGGCAAGGAGCTCGCCGTCGCCAAGGACTCCATCGCCGATCTGGAGCTGAAGCTGTCCACCCTCACCAAGACGCTTGACGGTGCCAGAGAGCGGGAGGCGAACCTGAAGGAGGAGCTCAGGGCCGAGAAGGCGCTGTTAGACAGCGCCGCCATCTCCCAAAACAACTTTACGCTGACGGTGGAGCACTTGTGATACGTCCAAAACGTATCTATAATTTCTGCTTGCTCCATGCCACTTTTGGGTGATATTGCTATGATATTCATACACTTCCATACACTTTTGATCATATTTAGACTAACTTACTAATCCAGTGCACCCCAATGCCAGTTTCTGTTTTCGGCTGTTTTTGTATTTCAGGTTTTCACGTTTCGAGAACTGCCCAGAAAAATCCAGAAAAATTATATAAAAAATCAGCGTTCCGGAAACAACACTGCGTCCGAAGGGCAGCCTGGGGGGGGGGGGGCACCAGGGCTCCAGGCGCCCTGGCGGCGCGCCCCCCCCCTGGGCCGCGCCGGGGGGGCGCCTGGGCCCCCCGAAGCTCCCCCGATGCCCTCCTTTGGCATATATTTAAAGGGTCCTCCGAAACCCTCAGAAGAGGAACTCTTTTCGCGATCCCATCTCTGTTTCGCCGCCGCCGCCGCTTCCAAGATCGGGAGCACCAGGAGAACTCTTCCCGGCACCCTGCCGGAGGGGAGGATCACCACCGGGAGCTTCTCCACCACCATGGACGCCTCCCGGATGACTCGTGAGTAGTCTCCCTTGGACCATGAGTCCATGACCAGTAGCTATGTGATGTTCTCCTCCCGTTCTTGTGCTTCACTAATTAGTCCTCGTGAGCTGCCCTACATGATCGAGGCACCTATGTAATCCTTATGCTGTTGCTATGTTGAGTTTGCTGGGATCCGATGGATTATGAGATTATGTTCAGATTGATCTTGAGTAATATATTTGATCTACCTCTTTTATATTTATGTTCATAAGTAATTCTTGCATGTTCTCCGTTGTTATTTATTGCTTTGGCCGAGTAATAGGTAGTGACTCCAAGAGGGAACGTTATGCTCGATTGTGGGTTCATGCCCCTCGATGACTAGCTTGAGTGACAGAAACGTGAGTCTAGGGGATGTGCTGCTGCCACAAGGGGGAAAACAACGGTGCTTGTGCCCGCGGGTGCAAGGATTGTTTACTTTACACAAAGTTCTTTTAATGCAGTTGTCTGTTGCATTGAGTTTACACTATGGGTGGGACTCGCAACTTAATACCAGCGAGATGTTCTGGATAGATTTCTCAAGGTGGATGATTAGTAGTAGACTAGTCGTCAACCCGTGCATTTGCACGGGCTAGTGTATTTTTTGTGTGGCTTTAAATTCGGTGTGATTTTTTTGAATGAAAAAGTTTATTTATTTAATACATGGTCCTATTTCATATTTTCATTCATGAATTTCACATGTTCACACATAGAAATTTTAAAAGTTAGATTCAGATGCCACATTACAAAAAATATATGTGAAAATTTGTCAATATGCAACAATTGGTCAATTGGCCATTATATATTTATAATAGGAATGTACATCGTATTTACTTTTTGCATGAAAACTGGAATAGACATTTTACTTATGATTCATAGAAATATAAATATATACATTTATAATAACATTTTAACAAACGAATTATGTTGAATACCATTAAGGCCTACAATAATCTCATATATTACAAAATAATTAAGGCCTAGCTATTCAATGACAAACATGTATAACAAAATCATATTAGCATAGAATAATCTCATATATAAGATGCCAAGCTAGAACTATTTTTTGTTTATGTTATGGTAAAATTCATATAGCTTATAAATCAGGAACCGTCATTTTTCTGAATAACTAATTTGGATAGAGATGTGTAGATCATTCAATTGCGAATTTCCATAGCACAAAACCGCATTTCCGATATAGTGAAACCTAATTCCAGGTCAACTAATGTTACTCCTATAAATAAGAGACCGAGCAAATTGCATATACCAATCAAGGCACTGAAAATCGCTATGTAACTATATTAATTGTAATGTAACATATAGTGGTATATTGTCATCTTCGTATAAGCACTATCAAATACACACAGATGTAGTAGAATTGGGGCAAGTACATTACATATATCCAATAAACGGTGTCACTTCGACATGAAAACCCACGAACAGAACCTTACCGAATAATTTGCATCTATTAAAGAATAACTATAGATTTAGTATCCCCTTCTCAATATCTATCAATATACTGAAATCAATCGGGTTTCAATTTCAAAAAATAAGCACTCCCCTTTATATAAATTAGGTGATGGCAAGCAAGACATTGCTTAAATTTTTGTATAATATTGCTACATGAGTGCATGTTAACAATTGCATAAAGTAAGAATTTGGCATTGCATGTGTAAGAATGTTCTGTCTAAATTTGAACGTACAATACTGTTATAGGTAATGCTATTTTCATATACTGAACCTAAAGCACTTCACAATAGGTTTTGAGTAGATCGCCGAATAGTATTGTAGCAGGTTCAGTACTAAGCTAGCTCTATACACCTCTGAATATAGTTACCTCATGATTAGTGATTAACTAAAAGGAGAGAGGTTCCCCAGAAGCACGTAATAAATATGGAAAATTGGCTCTGCAGTCAACTTGGAATAAAATAAAACATATTTTTTTTTATGAAATTAGAGATACAAATAGAGTCGATGCATATTATTGCATGTTTACTGGAACTCTCTGAAGTAAATAAAATATAATTTTCTTAATAGTTTCAATCATTAAATTATGAATAGTAAATTGACATGGCAGATAAGATGTATGCAGTAAGAAATTGCAGGTTAGTAAAAAAGTACTGCAGTACTCTAAACATCATCTCCTTTCCAATACTTTTGCCATGTAGAAAGACAACATGCATTATATAAGCAAAATTAAATCTTCACCTTACTCACCAGAGGGTTTCAGTTACGTACATGTTCTCGATATCACGGAACCTTCTCTTTTATTCTCATCATTGATTGAGAGAAATCAGTTTCTGCATGCTACGTGCAGTCCAATCTAATAACTTCCCCGACGCTTGCGATCAAATGCTAGCTACAACCGAATCAAACATGGACTCCTCCACTCCTGCACTGTTTGAGATGTTGCAGCATGCATGCTTGTTTACACACATGATATCGAAATATCAAATACATGCAGTACCACTTGACCTGCACCTTCCTCAATCACTGCATGGAAATCAACTACAATCATCCCACTGTGTTATTTAATGTGAACTAATTCAGCAAAGCTGTGCGATCAACCATCTACTTTGCCACTGCTATTTGTTGCATTTTCCCTCGGTTGCCTTTCTGCTAAACTTCGTCACCACTGGATGCTGGCCCTGCAGCACTGAAGTTCATGTCTATCTCGTTAGATGGCTTATCCTTCCTTGTGTCTAGGAGGAAACACTAAGACATTCCTATATCTCCTAATTTGGTTCACCATGCATGACTCCATGAGGTGTATTGATATTGAGAGAAGAGTCTCTATACATAAACCTTGCCGTGTGGGCGACATCCGTACATTAGTTTACCATCTAAGAGTTTAAGGATATAGTTAAATAACCTGGCACCCGGCTAAGAAATTGATCCAAACACCAGAATAAACTGGGGAAATATATACTGCATACTCGCCTTAATTACAACATACTTAACTTAGTAATTTTCCATCCTTGAACGGCATCTAGTGATCTGGGCGATCTATTCTATAAAATTGCCAAAACTCGATAAGAATAACAAAAGATAGCGAATAAAAACTCCGTGAGATTGCATGAGGACGCAAGGAGACCGGGAATAAACAAATACATGCATACATACATCGACTCATGGCGGCAATTAGTACAATGGGAATTTTGAGTTGCAGGAAGTTCTAAGCGATGTGTGGATCTACAGCATAACACCCATGTGATAATCGTGAAACTATGAGTACCTCAGACTTTGCAATTCCAACGACTGCGAGTTCCTTAGACTGCCCATGCATGGTGTCCTGTCGGATTAGCAACGCAAGCCTCAGTACATCGACATTCTGATGGAAGGAGGCATCGAGAGGGAAAGAGGGGTGAGGTATTTAGATTGAATGTCGAGATTGAGGGGAGGTGGAAGACATGCAGGAGAAGACATAGGGGATCGACGGGGGTTGGAAGAGATCAGGAGAGGTATACGTGATGTTCATTTGTTTTTTTTCTGTCAAAGAGATAGAGATTGCTTTTTTTTTTAAACGTGGAGATTGCTTTGGTTAGGAGAGGAAGAAGCACAACAAAGCTGTGCGATCAACCGTCTACCTTGCCACTGCTATTTTTTTCCTTTTCCCTCGGTTGCCTTTCTGCTAAACTTCGTCACCACTGGATGCTGGCCCTGCAGCACTGAAGTTCATGTCTATCTCGTTAGATGGCTTATCCTTCCTTGTGTCTAGGAGGAAACACTAAGACATTCGTATATCTCCTAATTAGGTTCACCATGCATGACTCCATCAGGTGTATTGATATTGAGAGAAGAGTCTCTATACATAAACCTTGCCGTGTGGGCGACATCCGTACATTAGTTTACAATCTAAGAGTTTAAGGATATAGTTACATAACCTCGCACCCGGCTAAGAAATTGATCCAAACACCATAATAAACTGGGGAAATATATACTGCATGCTCACCTTAATTACAACATACTTAACTTAGTACATTTCCATCCTTGAATGGCATCTAGTGATCTGGGCGATCTATTCTCTAAAATTGCCAAAACTCGATAAGAATAACAAAAGATAGCGAATAAAAACTCCGTGAGATTGCATGAGGACGCAAGGAGACCGGGAATAAACAAATACATGCATACGTACATCGACTCATGGCGGCAATTAGTACAATGGGAATTTTGAGTTGCAGGAAGTTCTAAGCGATGTGTGGATCTACAGCATAGCACCCATGTGATAATCGTGAAACTATGAGTACCTCAGACTTTGCAATTCCAACGACTGCGAGTTCCTTAGACTGCCCATGCATGGTGTCCTGTCGGATCAGCAACGCGAGCCTCAGTACATCGACATTCTGATGGAAGGAGGCATCGAGAGGGAAAGAGGGGTGAGGTATTTAGATTGGATGTCGAGATTGAGGGGAGGTGGAAGACGTGGAGGAGAAGACATAGGGGATCGACGGGGGTTGGAAGAGATCAGGGGAGGTATACGTGATGTTCATTTGTTTTTTTTTTTGCTGTCAAAGAGATAGAGATTGCTTTTTTTAAACGTGGAGATTGCTTTGGTTAGGAGAGGAAGAAGCGTAGATTTTTTTAACGTACAGATGGTTTAGTTTAGTAATGATAAGATGGGCACAATGATCGTGGCTTAGTTTTTCTTTAGAAATATGATCGTGTTTTTTTTTGAGAATCTGATCGTGGCTTTGTTTGTTTATTAGAGGTTGATCGTGGCATTGGTGGAGTCTACTTGTAAAACCGATTTAAGGACTGTGGGTCTTGGAGGAATGACCATTTTTTTAGCAGTATTCTAGCCGAAAGTTCTATGGATAGATCTAGACCGTAATAACTTGGTCCCACCAGATCAACGGATCATAAATTCTAATTAATGTGGTAATTTCTTGGGAGTCTCTAATTAGTATAGGTATAGATATTGATGGATTTCGGTCTAATTACTTTGGCGTACCGCCCATGCTTTGAACCTCAACCTTTCTTGCAATGTAGTCAGCATTGGTTTGCGTTCATGGTCCTGTCAATTGCCCAGCTGTAATTTGTTTACCTCACATAGCTGTTTTATCGTCTTTTGGGAGAGAGACATCACTAGTGAACATCATGAGACTCCGGTCCATATTACCATCATTGATCACATCCACTATTTACTTTTCGTTATTATTTACTATTGCAAAACACTATCTATCACTACTATCATTGCTTTTAATCCTTTGTGAACTACAAGGCCGGAGGGATTGACAACCTCTCTGTACTCGTTGGGAGCAAAGTTATTTGTATCTGTGTGTAGGTCCACGTTGATTGCTATCTGCGCCGTAGCAGTTGACACCTACTTGTTGAACCTAGGAGTCTCTGGGGATTCGATCCTTGGCATCTTTGTTAGGGAAAACACTTCTACAATACTGCATCTTACACCTTCCACTTGGGGTAACCAACGAGGGGTTCGAGGCCCATCAAGGAGTATTTTCTGGCGCTGTCGGTGTACTAAGATAGGGGTACCTTAGTACCCCAACTTGTGCACGGGCAGTAGCAGCTTCCCGCGGCAGGGCTTACCACGTGCTCGCCGGAAACCTTTCTGGTCCCTATGAAGCCATTCAAGAACAAAGTATACAAGTCAGAGGATCAAGGCCCCGGCAAGAGGAGCTTGCCGGGAAGGCCGTACCAGGCTCGAGATTGTCATATTAACACAAGACCCTGGCAAGAGGAGCTTGCCAGGGAGGTCAAGGAACACATATCTCAAGAAACGCCTCGGCGCATCATGCGCCCCTGGCAGGACCCGGAGAGCGACAAGCTTCCGGGCCCGGCAAGATCATGACCCCGGCAAGGAGCTTGCCGGGGGGAAACTACGCTGTGTGCCCGCGCTCCAGCTCACCTGCCCACGCGTCGCCCTGGGGCCCTTCCAGGGACGCGTGGCGGACGGCTGTGCGGCCTGGGGCACACGGTGGCAAGCCACGGTGACGAGGCTACCACCGTGGCGAACGGAGAAGCATGGACGGACACTTTTGGGGTCGACGGCGATGGGCATTTAATGCCCTTGTCCCCCATTGTCAAGGTTAGGTGAAGACCACTGTACACCTACTGTTCATGAACTATTCACACACTGTTACAACTACCACCAAAATTACACTTTTACCCTCCTCTACGTTGACACCTCTCGGTGACCCCTTGAGCTATAAAAGGAGGCCCATGCACAACGTAGAGGGGGTTCGATCCTAGAAACTTGCTCACTCTCACGCTCGGTGTAGCTCTTACTGTAGATCTTCAAGCTCCCGAGCTCAATACAACCAAGGCAGGAGTAGGGTTTTACGCGTCCGCGCGGCCCGAACCTGGGTAAAACTGCCCGCGTGCGTTCCTCGATCCGCTCTTCGTGCTCCCTCCGCTCCCTTACCGCAACATAGAAGGGGCTCCGGTCCCATAGGTGCTCGTGGGAGGACAGTTTCCCCCGACAGGCGCCGTTGCCGGGGACTCCACTCTTTAGGATAGGGGAGTTGCATGCTATCTTTTACCTTTGCTTTTTAGTCTTGTTAGTTTACCTTTCAGTTTTTGCTTTAGTACCTTTTTATCAAAAATCACAAAAATAGTTATCTTGCTTGCTTGCTATTATGGGTTCTACCAAAAACACTAAATGGGAGGAGTACACCCCTTCTTCCATTACCCCAATTACCACTGTTGGGATCTACAAAAGTAATAAACCTTGTGATTATATTAGTCTTGACGGAGGGTTGTGCCCATGGCATGGTCTTCCAGGAAAAAAGTATGAGCCTCAGTTTAAAATTGCTCCTAAGCTTCCCCAAACTTGGGAAGATGTTCAAACTCTTATAATAGCGAGCGATTCAAACAAAGAGGATAACACTACAATTCTGCCCACTAATGATAAAATTGATTTTGATAATTGTAGTATTTCAGAAGTTGCCACCTTTCTACAAGGAATGGCCAAAGATCCCCACACTAGCACGCTTAATCTTGCCTTCACAGAGCATGTCACTAATGCTCTTATCAAAGCTAGGGAGGAGAAACTTAGAGTAGAAGCCTCCATACCTAGAAAGCTAGAAGATGGTTGGGATTCTATGATTAAAATTAAGATAAACAACTTCTCATGCTATGCTTTATGTGATATTGTAGCTAGTACTTCTATTATGCCCAAGAGACTATATGACATGCTTAAATTGAAACCTTATGATTCTTGTTCTTTTGGTGTTCGTCTCGTTGATTCTTCCATAAAGGAACCTTTGGGGAGGATCGACGATGTTCTTATTGTTGTTAATGATAATTATGTGCCCGTTGATTTTACTATTATGGATATTGAATGTGATCCTTCATGTCCAATTATTTTGGGACGTCCCTTTTTGCGCACCGTTGGTGCTATCATTGATATGAAAGAGGGTAATATAAAATTTCAGTTTCCTCTCAAGAAAGGGATGGAACACTTCCCTCGAAAGAAGATCAAGTTACCTTTTGAGTCCGTTGTACGGGCTAGCTATTCTTTTACTCTTGATAAAACTTGATCTCTATGCATTATGCCTAGCTTAAAGGCATAAAAGAAAGCGCTTTTGGGAGGCAGCCCACATGAATAAAGTTTTTGTTTTTGTTGTGTCTTGATGTTTTTTACTGCTGTAGCATCATCATTGTATCTTTGCTTTTCATATTTGTGCCAAGTATAGCCTCTGATTGCTAGAAAGTTCAAAAGTTGTGAGGTGTTGTCCAGGAAACAGATTCTGTCCTTGGATAGAAAAATTCGTATAAAATCACTAGTTCATCTTTTTGGTCTGAATTTTTTCGACAGCGTTCTCTATATAATTGTCTTTCGTGCGTCTGTTCTGAGTTTTTTTGATTTGAGTTGCAGAAGTATCCCAAACAGATCAATTACTACCTGCTGTTCTGTTTTTCACAGATTCTGTCCTGTTTTGCCTTTCCTTTACTTTGCAAATCAAGAACTTGCTTTTTCTTTGCAAAAACCTTTTGGCAATCTTGAGAAACAGTAGAACTTCAAGAATATCTTTATTTCCAGCAAGTTATAATTATTTTATTAATGGTACTAACTCGCTAATCAGATTATGATGAGTTATGTATGAAGGGAGTTTTCAAGTGTGCGAGGGAAGATGATAAAAAGATTCAGGAGTGTCAAGCGCTCAAGCTTGGGGATGCCCCCGTGCACAAGAAATATTCAAGGAGACTCAAGCGTCTAAGCTTGGGGATGCCCCCGTGCATCCCCTTCTCCATCAACATTATCAGTTCGTCTTTCGTTCCACTATATTTTTATCACTTCATGTGTTATGTGCTATGCTTGGAGCGTCTTGCTTTTAGTTTTCTTTTTAGTTTTTCATAACGAGTCGGAACTCAGCATCCTTTATGTGGGAGAGAAACACGCTCCACCTCTACCTAGAACATAACATAGAATTTTCATGTCTATCTTTGTTGTGTGTATTCTTTGTCTTTTAATAGCTACTATCATGCTCTGCTCTTAGTATTCATGCTTATCTTTTCAAAGAGCTTTTGTCTAGTTGGTTGCTTGAACTCTCTTTAATTATCATGCTCACCTTATTAAGAGAGTTTGCTTCCGTTGCATTGGTTAATATGTCTATGATAAAGATGCTACTTGCATGATGGTGCTTAGTAGTTCAGGTTTTCTTATGGTTAATCTCAAATAGCTGGGGGGTTCCCAATGTGTTATTGGAGTACCAACTTGATTTGTTTGCCTATGATATGGTATGGTTTAGTAATATCTTCCTTCGAGAATTTATTTTGATTGACTTGGCGTATGCTCACGCATATTTAAGACTGTAAAGAAAGTCTGTCAAGCCTTGATGATCTTTTATTTCTGAGTAGCGATATAACTTCCATGCCTGATTCAATGTTGCTTTGTCGCTCTGCGTGATTATGACCGTCATTGCTCTCTTAGTTGGTCGCTCCCAGTCTTTTGCTAACCTCCACCTGCATGATTATGAGCTAATTAGGACACTTCATATGTGTCATGCATAAGACATCCTATAAGTTGCAAGCCTCATGCATCGAATACTAATAGTGCTCGCACCTTGTCCTAATTAGCTCGGATTTCCATGGGTTATCATTGCATTGCATATGTTTCAACCAAGTGTCACAAAGGGGTACCTCTATGCCACCTGTACAAAGGTCCAAGGAGATAGATCGCATTTGATTTCTCATTTTTGATAGATCTCAACTTGAGGACATCCATACCGGGACAACATAGAAAATAGAGGATGGCTCCTCTTCAATGCATAAGCATATTCTCATAAGAGATTGAGGATTAAGGTCCAAGCTAAAACTTCCACCATGATGCATGGCTTTGGTTGGCGGCCCAATGTTCTTCTCTAACAATATGGATATTCATTCAACCCACGGTAAATCACCCTTACTTCAGACAAGACGAACATGCATAGCAACTCACATGATATTCAACAAAAGTGTGATAGTTGATGGCGTCCCCAGAAACATGGTTACCGCTCAGCAAGCAACTTATAAGAAATAAGATACATAAGCAACATATTCTTTACCACAATAGTTTTTAGGCTACTTTCCCATGAGCTATGTATTGCATGGTTAGTCCGCTTAGTACAGGTGGAGGTTAGCAAAAGACTGGGAGCGACCAACTAAGAGAGCAATGACGGTCATAATCATGCAGAGCGACAAAGCAACATTGAATCAGGCATTGAAGTTATATCGCTACTCAGAAACAAAAGATCATCAAGGCTTGACAGACTTTCTTTACAGTCTTAAATATGCGTGAGCATACGCCAAGTCAATCAAAATAAATTCTCGAAGGAAGATATTACTAAACCATACCACATCATAGGCAAATAAATCATGTTGGTACTCCAATAACACATTGGGAACCCCCCAGCTATTTGAGACTAACCATAAGAAAACATGAACTACTAAGCGTCATTATGCACGTTGCATCTTTATCATAGACATATCAACCAATGCAACGGAAGCAAACTCTCTTAATAAGATAAGCATGATAACTAAAGAGAGTTCAAGCAACCAACTAAACGAAAGCTCTTTAAAAAGATAAGCATGAATACTAAGATCTAAGCATGATAGTAGTTATTAAAAGACAAAGAACACACACAGCAAGGATAGACATGAAAATTCTATGTTATGTTCTAGGTAGAAGTGGAGCGTGTTTCTCTCCCACATAAAGAAAGCTGAGTTCCGACTCGTAATGAAAAGCTAAAAGAAAACTAAAAAGGAAAACTAAAAGCAAGACGCTCCAAGCATAGCACATAACACATGAAGTGATTAAAATATAGTGGAACGAAAGACGAACTGATAATGTTGATGGAGAAGGGGATGCACGGGGGCATCCCCAAGCTTAGACGCTTGAGTCTCCTTTAATATTTCTTGGGGGTGCATGGGGGCATCGCCAAGCTTGAGCGTTTGAAACTCCTGAATCTTTTTATCATCTTCCCTCGAACACTTGAAAACTCCCTTCATACATAACTCATCATAATCTGATTAGCGAGGTTAGTACCCATAATAAAATAATTGTTCCTTGCTGGAAATAAAGATATTCTTGAAGTTCTACTGTTTCTCAAGATTGCCAAAAGGTTTTTGCAAAGAAAAAGCAAGCTCTAGGTTTGCAAAATGAAGGAAAGGCAAAACAGGACAGAATCTGTGAAAAACAGAACAGCAGGTAGTAAATGATTTTTCCGGGGCACTTCTGCAACTCTAATAAAAAAACTCAGAACATACGCACGAAAGACAATTATATAGAGCACGCTGTCGAAAAAATTCAGACCAAAAAGATGATCTGGTGATTTTATACGAATTTTTCTATCCAAGGACAGAATCTGTTTCCTGGACAGCACGTCACAACTTTTGAACTTTCTTGCAATCAGAGGCTATACTTGGCACAAAATTGAAAAGCAAAGATACAATGATGATGCAACAGTAGTACCAACATCAAGACACAACAAAAGCAAAATGAATTTATTCATTGGGCTGCCTCCCAAAAGCGCTTTCTTTTATGCCTTTAAGCTAGGCATAATGCATAGAGATCAAGTGGTATCAATTGAACCATCATCAAGATCATCAAAAAGCTCTTCAATAATACAACTAGTCTTAAGAGGACTTTCAAATAAAGGCCTCATAGAGATACTTCTAGGGAGAAGACCAAAAGGATAAAAGCCAAGGGAAGATTCTTTTATAAATTCATCAAAGAGAGGTGTTTCTTCCAAAGTCTTTACAGTTTCAACCCCTTTGGCAATAGATGGATTACTTTAAGAACGGGGAGCCTTTGGAACGTGAACGAACTTAGGCTCCCTCTTTGCCGGAGTTTCTACCTTTTTGGTTTTGATTGAGGAGAAAGTAGTTCCTAGAGTATCAAAGATTTCCTCAATCTTGTCTATCCTAGAAGAGTCCAAGTCATGGAATTTGACGGTCTCCAAAGTTTTGAAAATTTTATGCATGGAGCTATCAAGCCTATTCAAATTCCCTTGGATCTTACGATCCAACTCATTTATCTTATTAATGCTTGGCATCTCTAGCTCTATTTTTTCAAGTTTTTTCATAATGTGAGCTAGGGTGATGTCCTCTTGAATGCTAACAACAGGGGGATTCCCAACAAGATTTTCAATAATACTAAGAGACTCCCAAACTGGGGCTTCTAGGAAATTCCCATTGATAGCAGTATCTAGAATAAACCTATTCCAAGAAGTAAATCCAACATAAAAATTTCTAAGCAGGATAGTAGTAGGTTGCTTCTTGGTGGCTCTTTTTTGAGAATCATTAATTCTATACCAAGCACCTTTCAGACTTTCCCCACCTCTTTGTTTAAAGGTGAGAACTTCTGCCTCGTCAAAGACAAAAGGACCCGACATAATGACAACTAAAGAATGAGATAACTATTTTTGTGATTTTCGATAAAAGATACTAAAGCAAAAACTGAAAGGTAAACTAACAAGACTAAAAAGCAAAGGTAAAAGATAGCGTGCAACTCCCCTATCCTGAAGAGTGGAGTCCCCGGCAACAGCGCCAGAAAACTTTGCTTGATGGCTTCTCGCCCCTCGTTGGTTACCCCAAGTGGAAGGTTTGATATGCAGTGTAGCGGAAGTTTTCCCTTGGCAATACCAATGATTGATTTCCCTGAGACTCCCAGTTTCAACAAGAAGGTGTCAACTGCTAATGGCGCCAGATATTAGCAATCAACGTGGACCTGCACACAGATACAAATAACTTTGCTCCCAACGAGTACAGAGAGGTTGTCAATCCCTCCGGCCTTGTAGTTTACAAAGGATCAAACGCAAGTGATAATAGTGATAGGTATAATTGCAATAGTAAGTAAAAAGCGGAAAAGTAAATAGCGGATGTGATCAATGATGGTAATATGGACCGGAGTCTCATGATGTTCCCTAGTGATGTCTCTCTCCCATAAGACGATAAAACAGCTATGTGAGGTAAACGAATTACAGCTGGGCAATTGACAGGACCATGTGCGCAAACCAATGCTGACTAAGTTGCAAGAAAGGTAGAGGTTCAAAGCATGGGCGGTACGCCGAGGTAAGTAGACCGAAATCCATCTGCATCTACTACTAATCATCCACCTTGAGATATCTATCCAAAACATCTCGCTGGTATTAAGTTGCGAGTCCCACCCATAGTGTAAACTCAAAGCAACAGACAACTGCATTAAAAGAACTTTGCGTAAAGTAAACAATCCTTGCACCCGCGTGCACAAGCACCATTGTTTTCCCCCTTGTGGCAACAGCACATCCCCTAGACTCATGTTTCTGTCACTCAAGCTAGTCATCGAGGGGCATGAACCCACAATCAAGCATAACGTTCCCTCTTGGAGTCACTACCTACTACTTGGCCAAAGCAATAAATGACAACGGAGAACATGCAAGAATTACTTACGAACATAAATATAAAAGAGGTGAATCAAATATATTACTCAATCACAATCTGAACATAATCTCGTAATCCATCGGATCCCAGCAAACTCATCATAGCAACAGCATAAGGATTACATATGTGCATCGATCATGTAGGGCAGCTCACGAGGACTAATTAGTGAAGCACAAGAACGGGAGGAGAACATCACATAGCTACTGGTCATGGACCCATGGTCCAAGGGAGACTACTCACAACTCATCCGGGAGGCGTCCATGGTGGTGGAGAAGCTCCCGGTGGTGATCCTCCCCTCCGGCAGGGTGCCAGGAAGAGTTCTCCTGGTGCTCCCGATCTTGGAAGCGGCGGCGGCGGCGGAACAGAGATGAGATCGTGAAAAAGGGTTTCCATCTCGAGGGTTTTGGGAGACGGTCTAAATATATGCCAAAGGGGGGCACCAGACGAGTCTCGGGGGGCCCAGGCGCCCCCCCGGCGCGGCCCAGGGGGGGCGCGCCACCAGGGCGCCTGGAGCCCTGGTGCCCCCCCCGGGTGTACTTTGGCTACCGGGAACCTTCTGGAACGCTGATTTTTTATATAATTTTTCCGGGATTTTTCTGGCAGTTCTCGTAATGGGAAAAACTGAAATACAAAAACAGCAGAAAACAGAAACTGGCACTGGGGTGCACTGAGTTAATAGGTTAGTCCAAATATGATCAAAAGCGTATGGAAGTGTATAAATATCATAGCAATATCACCCAAAAGAGGCATGTAGCAAGCAGAAATTATAGATACGTTTTGGACATATCAATTGGTTGCTGCAAAGTACAACAGCAACTTCTCTTGTGGCTTAGGTGCGACAAGTATTGGAGTGGAGGACAAGTACCTCTTCAAGTCCTGCAGCGCTGCCTCCGCTTCCGGAGTCCATTTCATTGGACCCACCTTTTCCAAAATTTTGAAAAACGGCAAGGCGCGTTCCGCTGACTTAGAGATAAACCTGCTGAGAGCAGCCACACAGCCGACAAGCCTTCGGACATCCTTGACGCGCTTCGGTTCTTCGATTTGTTCGATGGCTTTGATCTTCTCGGGATTGGCTTCAATCCCTCTCTGGGATATAAAGAACCCGAGAAGCTTGCCGGAGGGGACTTCAAACACGCACTTCTCGAGGTTGAGTTTGAGTTGGATCTTGCGCAGATTCGCAAAGGTTTCATCTAGATCTTGTATCAGAGTAGCCCTGTCCTTGATCTTGACCACTATATCATCCATGTAAGCTTCTACATTTCTGTGTATCTGTGGCTCAAAAGCTGTATGGACTACCCTTGCAAACGTCGAACCCGCATTCTTCAATCTGAAAGGCATGCGTATGAAGCAATAAGTGCCACATGGAGTAATGAATGCGGTTTTCTCCTCATCTTCTTCAGCCATAAAGATCTGGTGGTATCCTGAATATGCATCAAGAAATGAAAGCAACTCAAATCCGGCCGTGGAGTCGACAATCTGGTCAATGCGCGGGAAGGGAAATGGATCTTTGTGACAAGCTTTATTCACATCGGTGAAGTCTATAAAAAGCATCCACTTCCCATTTGCCTTACGCACGACGACAGGATTGGCCAACCACGTGGGATGGAGCACACCTCTGACAAGGCCTGCCGCTTCCAGCTTCTTGATTTCTTCTGCTATGAACTCTTGGCGCTCCACTGCTTGTTTTCTAACTTTCTGCTTCACGGGCCGCGCGTGAGGACAAACGGCAAGCTTGTGCTCAATCACTTTCCTGGGAACACCGGGGATGTCAGACGGTTGCCATGCAAACACGTCGACATTCGCCCGAAGGAAAGCAACGAGCGCGCTTTCCTATTTAGGATCAAGCATGGCACTGATGGTGAAAGTACCACCAGTGCCGTCCTCCTTGGCGGACACCTTCTTTGTCTCTGGTGGAGCTGCCATTGCCTTCTTGCACTTGCCAGTGGAGCTCGATGGTGCGTCCTCGACGGCAGCGCAGCACTCCGAAGAGGCGCGTTTGCCGGAGTGGGCCCCAGAGCTCTTGCCGGACTTGGTCTTGTTCTTCCCGCGGGAGCTTCAGCGGCAAGTGTCTTGCTATCTATTGCGGCTGCTGCATCCCGATAAATCTTGTCGGCACAGATAAGGGCATCTTTCTTGTCGCCGGGGACCGAGATGACGCTTATCGGGCCTGGCATCTTGAGCATGTTGTAGGCATAGTGAGAGGCTGCCATGAACTTGGCGAGCACTGGACGGCCAAGTATCCCATTGTAAGGCAATGGGATATCGGCAACGTCAAAGGTGATCCTCTCAGTCCTGAAGTTCAGCTCTCCGCCAAATGTCACTGGCAGCGTGATCATCCCCTTCGGCTTGCTCCTTCCTGGGTTGATCCCTTGGAACGTGCCGGTTTCTTCGAGCTCGCTGTCGGGGATCTGAAGTTTCCGGACCACAGCGGAGAAGATCAGGTTCAGGCCGGCCCCGCCGTCAACCAGCATCTTGGTGACCTTGAGGTTGCGGATAGTTGGTGAAACCAACATCGGCAAGCACCCGACCGCAGTTGTGCGATTAGGGTGGTCCTCAATGTCAAAGATGATGGGCGTGCTGGACCACTTCAGAAGTTTGCATGACTCGATGGGTGGTTCTACCGCATTAACTTCCCGCACCCATTGCTTGAGTTGGCGGTGGGAAGTATGCAGAGAAGCACCACAGTCAACGCACAGAACCTCTGTGGCCTTCTGGAACTCCTGCTCGCTGTTATCTCCGTCATCCATGTCTTCATCGTCGTCTTCATCTTCGTCCTTGTCGCGGCCGCGGGGAGGTCTGTCTCCTTGCCGCTGCTTGGCCTTGCCGCGGCGTCCTCCCCGGCCGTTGAATGGCCGCTTCTTGCCAGACCCTCCATCACCTCATTGGGCCTTCTCCTTGTCGCGTCGCTCGTACTCAGCTTTTTGCTGCTCGACGAGGTACTCGACCCTTTTGCAGTTCTGGAGGTCGTGACCCTTGGTACGGTGGATCTTGCAATATTGCTTGTCAGAGCCGTCCTGCTTTTCGGCGGCCGCCACAGTCTGGCAGTTGGTGCACGCTGCAGCCTCCTTGCTGGAGCTACCAGCCTGGGTCTTCTTCGCGCCGGCCTCCTTGCCGGACTGCTCAACGACTAGCACTTCTTTGTTCTTCTTCTTTCTATTGTTCCGCCGCCGGTTCTTCTTTGCCGGGGCGGCATCCTCGCTATCTGATCCCCCTGCTCCTGTGTCCTCCTCGGGGAGTCTCCTCCCCTCCTCAGCACGTGCGCACTTGTCGGCCAGGGCGTACAGCTCGCTGACGTCCCTTATTTTGCACATCGCCATTTCCTCCTCATCCGACGGTTACGCACGTTCTGATGGAACGCGCTAATAACCGCGGCAGGGTGGACGTCCCGGATGTTGTGCTGCACGCGGCTGAATCTTTGGATATATTTCCGCAGGGACTCTCCTTCCTTCTGGGCAAGTATATGTAGGTCACTCTCCTGGCCATGGGGCTTGTGGCCACCCGTGAAGGCGCCGACAAACTGATGGCATAGGTCGGCCCAAGAAGAAATGGAGTTCTCCGGCAAGTGCATGAGCCAAGATCTGACGTTAGGCTTGAGTACGAGCGGGAAGTAATTGCCGAGTATCTTCTCGTCTCGTCCCCCAGCAGCCTGCACCGCGATGGTGTAGATACTGAGGAACTCCGACGGATGAGTCTTGCCGTCGTACTTCTCGGGTACGTCGGGCTTGAAGTTCTTCATGCTGGGCCACTAGACTTGCCGCAGCTCACGAGTGAACGCAGGGCAACCTGCCGCGTACGGCAGGTCGCCTGGTCCCCTGGCGCTTGCATGTCAACAGTGGGCCTAGCGCGCTGGTCAGATTGACGCCGCGCTTCTCTGCGGCGCTCAATGCTGGTTCGAGCGTCCTCTTTTCGTCGATCGTCGAGGATTTGGCGCTGATCGCGGCGAGCTCGCGGATCCGATGACGCGGTGGAGTCGTTGTCGATGTTGATCCGGCGAGTCGGCGATTTTGGCCTCCGTGGCGGGGAGTGCACGGTGGTTGCACCCCCGGCGGTCTTGTCGCCATCGGCCCGCGCCTGGCTGACTTGCCGCGGCCGTGATGTGCTCGGCTGCTGCGGGGTGTCGCCGTTGGCGAAGACGATGAGGCTTTGGATAGCGGCCCTCCAGTTGTCGGCCTTGTCTGCCGCTGGAGGGAAGTCGAGGAGCAGTTGAGCTCGAGCTAGAGCTTCTGCTGGAGTGGAGGGTAACGGTGGTGAGCGGTGCGAGGAGCGGGATATGCTCGGACATCTAACTACGTTAGAAGGAGCAGTTTCCCGCCCGGGCGACCGCGCCTTGCTCGTGCCAGTGTGTTGATGTGTATGTTGGCCTTGAGCGTCCCGGGACCCGCCAGTCTGACCTTGTCCCAGCAAGCGTATGGTGCCTTGAGTACCACGTCGCTGCCGGTCCCGCGCCTCCTGAGACGGGCGCGGTGCGTGTACGGACGCCGAGGCCTTGGAGTGAGCCCGGTCGTCCGTCTTGTCCTTGGACATGGCGGCGCCGTGAGTTTCCTCGCCGACGTCCGTCCTTCCGCCGGCGTCTACCCTACCAACCGTTGGCTCCGGTGGTGGCGGGATCGACGCGGACGGGCGTGCTGCCTCCGAAGCCTTCTTCTTCGGTGGCATGCTGATGGAGTCGATGAGGTTGATGAAATTGATGAAGTTTGGGAAGATCTAGCCCGCGTGCAGGCCGGATCGGGTTCGCACAACCTCGACGCACCCCCTACCTGGCGCGCCAAAGATGTCGGGGAAACTGATCGCCCACGAACACCTATGGGACCGGAGCCCCTTTTCGGTACGGCAAAGGGGGCGGAGGATGCACAAAGAGCAGATCGAGGCAAACACGCGAGCAGTTTACCCAGGTTCGGGCCGCACGGATGCGTAAAACCCTACTCCTGCTTTGGTTTGTATTGCGTTCTTGACTCGGGAGCGAGGAGAGCGACAGGATGCTCTAACCACTAGCAAGACCGAGCGCGAGAATGATCGATGTTCCGAACCGCTTCTACGTTGCGCATGGGCCTCCTTTTATAGGTCAAAGGGGTCACCGACATGTGGCAACGCAGATGGGGGTAAAAACGTAAAATGGGTGGTAGTTCGAACAGTGTTTGCATAGTGCTCTATACCTAACTCTGACGGCAGGGGACAAGGGCATTGAATGCCCGTCGCCGTCGCCCCAAACAGTGCAAAAAGTGTCCGTCAGGGCGCCACCGTCCGCCACGACGGTGGCCTAGTCATCGCATCTTGCCACCGTGTCCCCCAGGCTGCACTGCCTTCCGCCACGTGTGCCTGGAAGGGTCCCAGGGCGACGCGTGGGCGGATGAGCTGGAGCGCGGGCACTTAGTGGAAGTTTGCCGCGGCAAGTACCTTGCCGCGGTCGCTATCTTGTCGCGCCTGGGAGCTTGTCGCTCCCCGGGCCTTGCCGGGACGCGTGGCGCGTCGTGGCAAGTCTCTTGAAATGCCATGTTTGGCCTTCCCGGCAAGCTCCTCTTGCCAGGGTCTTGTGCCAAAGAGAGTGGTCTTGAGCCTTGAATGGTCTTCCCGGCAGGCTCCTCTTGCCGGGGCCTTGTCTCTGGACTTGGATACTTTGTTCTTGAATGGCTCTAAAGGATCCACGAGGGGTGTTGGCGGTCGCCTGGCCAGCCCTGCCGCGGGACGCTACAAATGCCCGTGCACAAGTTCGGGATACTAAGGTACCCCTACTTTTAGTACACCGACAAAAACACATATCATGCGACGAATAAAAATATATTTTCGAGTAAAATACTGTTGGTCGTTGGAAGAAGAGGGGATGGCACTCGAAGGCATACCCAAGCTTAGTTGCTTGCTTATCTTTTAGATAATGGCTTGATATGTCGGGGCATCCCCAAGCTTAGGCTTTTCTTACTCCTCATTCCTTCATCCATCGTAAGATAACCCAAAACGTGAAAACTTCGATCACACAAAACTCGACAAAACTTTCGTGAGATCCGTTAGTATCAGAAAACAAATCACTACTATAAGTACTGTAGCAAACCAACTCACATTTTGTATTTGTATTATATCTACTGTATTCCAACTTTTCTATGGCAAAAACTCATCAAAGAAAACCATAGAACCATAAAAAAAACACATAACACAATAAAAAAAGAATCTGTCAAAAACAGAAAAGTCTATAGTAATCTGGAAGATTCGAATACTTCTGCAACTCTAAAAATATTGGAAAACTTTGGCCATGTGGGAATTTTTTATATTAATATTCTGCAATAAGAATCAACCTAATAGCACTCTTCTGTTAAAAATGAGAATTTTTGTCGTGAGCGCAAAACTTTCTGTTTTTCAGCAAGATCAAATCTACTAACACCCAACATGATCCTAAGGCTTTGCTTGGCACAAACCTTTATTCAAACCATAAAAACACATATAATCAGAGGTACTAAAGGGTATTTTATTGAAAACAACGAGGAAATCAAAAAGCAAAAAGATACAAGTTGGGTTGCCTCCCAACAAGCGCTATCGTTTTACGCCCTTAGCCAGGCATAAAGCAAGGATCTAAGTGTTATCATCCTTGTCCTTAATTTTCTCAGAGGCATTTTTGTCATGTGGTTTTGTAAAAACAACATAAAACATATTATCCATAGAAACCTTAGCATTTCTAAGTTGATTTTCATCATAACCCCTTTGATTTTCGGCAAAAATCCAAGAGTGATGTTGATTAACATTATTGAAAACTTGTTGGATTATATCTAAATTAGGGACTTCCTTTGCAAGATTCTCATCAAAGATTTTATTATCCCCAATGAAATGTCTTAGCGCATAATCACTATTATAAATAATTTCATCTATCACTGGTTATACACGATTCATACAATTATAATCAAAGATTTCTCTAGCTTCCAGTATTATGTAGTCAAACTCATTCATAAGAACAAGAGTGGCCAATTTTTTAGCTCTAGGATTCTTTATATTGGGAAGATCAAAAAACAATATTTGCAAAGTAGGATGAGTACGGATAAATTTAATTTCAAGTTTCAGAATTATTGCTGAAATAGCATCCGCATAAAATCTAGTGGTTCTAAGTATAGGAGCATCATCAAGACATAGATTTTCAACACAATTGAAAAATTCTTGGATACGTTCCTTTCCCATAACATTCCCTTGCCCCAAGATAAAAGTTTTAGCATCAAGATTGCCCGTACGTTAAATTTTAGGAGTTAGGCCATCATCTGTTGGTGCCATACTAAAATCACTCATGATTGCAAGTAAATAATAGATTTGACGAGAAATAGGCGGATGAAAAAGAGGGCGAATAAAAACGGCAAATGATTGTCAAGTGGGGGAGAGGAAAACGAGAGGCAAATGGAAAAACATGTAAATTGCGAGGAGATGAGATTTGTGATGAGGAACCCGGTAATGTTGAAGGTCCTCCACGACAACGGCGCCAGAAATTCCTTTTGATGTCTGCTAGAGCTACGTTGGTATGTCTCCAAAGAGGAAGGGATGATGCAGTATAGCGGTGGTAGGTATTTCCGTCAGTGATGAAACCAAGGTTATCGAACCAGTAGGAGAACCAAGCAACACAACTTAAACGGCACCTGCACACAAATAACAGTAGCTCGCAACCCGACATGTTAAAGGGGTTGTCAATCCATTTCGAGTAACTATGGGAAAATAGATAGATAGATAGTTGTAAATAGATGACCGGGAAATAAAATTCAGCGAGGTATTTTTGGGTTTTTGATAATATAGATCTAAAAATAAAAGCAAAGGCAAATATATCGCACGGGCAAATAATAAGAGAAAGAGACCCGGGGGCCGTAGATTACACTAGTGGCTTCTCTCGAGAAAATAGCAAACGGTGGAAAACAATTACTGTTGGGCAATTGATGGAACTTCAAATAATCATGACAATATCCAGGCAATGATCATTATATAGGCATCACGTCCAAGATTAGTACACCGACTCATGCATGCATCTACTACTATTACTCCACACATCGACCGCTATCCAGCATGCATCTAGTGTATTAAGTTCATGGAGAAACGGAGTAATGCAATAAGAACGATGACATGATGTAGACAAGATCTATTTATGTAGAAATAGACCCCATCGGTTTATCCTTAGTAGCAGCGATACATACGTGTCGGTTCGCTTTCTATCACTGGGATCAAGCACTATAAGATCGAACCACTACAAAGCACATCTTCCCATTACAAGATAAATAGATTAAGTTGGCCAAAAAACCAAATATCGGAGAAGAAATACGATGCTATAAGAAATCATGCATATAAGATATCAAAGAAGACTCAAATAACTTTCATGGATATAAAAAGATAGATCAGATCATAAACTCAAAGATCATCGGATCCCAACAAACACACCGCAAAAGAGTTACATCATATGGATCTCCACGAGAACATTGTATTGATAATCAAAAGAGAGAGAGAGAGGAAGCCATCTAGCTACTGACTACGGACCCGTAGGTCTACAAGGAACTACTCACGCATCAGCGGAGAGGCACCAACGGAAGTGGTGAACCCCTCCGTGATGGTGTCTAGATTGGATCTGGTGGCTCTGGACTCTGCGGCGGCTGGATAAAAGTTCCATCGACTCCCCTAGGGTTTTTGGAATATTGGGGTATTCATAGAGCAAAGAGGCGTTCCGGGGGGCACCCGAGGTGGGCGCAACCCATCAGGGCGTGCCTGGCCCCCAGGCGCGTCCTGGTGGGTTGTGCTCCCCTCAGAGCTCCCCTTGGTGCTGCCATGGCCCATTGGATGTCTTCTGGTCCAAAAAATGCACAAAAAGTTTTGCTGCGTTTGGACTCCGTTTGATATTGATTTCATGTGATGTAAAAACATGCAGAAAACAACAACTGGCACTTGGCACTATGTCAGTAGGTTAGTACCAAAAAATGATATAAAATGACTGTAAAACATCCAGGAATGATAATATAACAGCATGGAACAATCAAAAATTATAGATGCGTTGGAGACGTTTCAACAGTTTGGTTAGTAACATATCATGAAGAGTAACAGAAGTACTTTTGGTAGTTTAGCATAGCACATCACTTTATGGTTAGGCAACCAAACTACTTGGTTTTTTTCCTTTTCTCCTCTTTATGTTTTTTGCACTATGTCAGCAATCACTTGAGGCTGCTGCGCAATATTTTTCTCATGGAGACGAAGGTCTACCAGTTTGGCTACCTTGTATCGTTTAGCCTTGTCATGCAAACTGAAATGAAAAGGAGAGATAATATAGGTTATGTCCTACAAATTGAAATGAAAAGGAGAGATAATGCAGGTTATGCACAATATTTTTCGCATCATGTACACTCAGAGAACTTCTGGCATATGTTCTGCTTTCTCACATGAAACAACTTTGACTCCAGAAGGATAATGTAGAGTTCAAGCAGAAAATAAAACTTTTGGATTGTGAAGTTTGAAACATGGATGTTGTGGTTTGCATTTCACATCAATGTAAAGAGAGGAATGCACTAACCGGCATCTTCATGTCCATCGGCATATGATATCCATTGTACCGCTCAAGGATGAGCATAGATGCTAAACAAATGTCTTTTTAACGTGGCATTGATAATAGTAGTTGACACCATTATTTTGGATATTTTAGAAGAAAATGGCGAGACACAACCTTTTGCAGAAATGCTTTGCCTACCTGCTCCGTGAATAATATAGCAAAGTTTTCAATCTCCAGCATGTTTCAATCCGCTGCAATGCACAATAAAGATCTGGTGTTTCATCCTAACATCAACAAAAAACACAAACCATTCTTTCAAGTGAGTGGTAGGAAAATAAAGCTGCAAAAATTAACATGTATCAGAATGTTGACTGTATTATCATATGTATTATCATTATAATTCTGCACCACTTAAAAAAATCTCCTCTATTTGTTTTTCTTTTCTGTGCTTTATTCCCTCATCAGCAATCACTTTTACAATACTTCCCAGAACTCCGTCGCTGGTCTGCACCATCTAGCTTATATTCATGTTATTGTTCATGGATAACTTTATCAACAGAAAAACTTACCAGGTCTTGTGGAGGGACAATTATTCTGTGTTTGTTGTATCCTTTAATCATATCATCATGCTTAACGCCTTCGATGAATGCATTGATAATGCTCAGGGCATTGTCACCTTCCTCTTAGAACTTTACAAGTTCGCCCCCTTCATGATAGAGCCACACACATTCGACAGCTCACGATCATTGCTTCACGGATTAAAACATCATATGAATATCAATTAAAACAACTCTCCACAAACTAGTGCTAATATCCACAAACTTGTTAGTATGAATATCAACAAACTTACCATTCCTCTTTGAATTGTCGGTAGACCGCATCACAACCGATAGAAGACAACAACTCACATTCTTCAAAACTAATGGGATCATTATACTTGACAGGAGGAACAACCATCGTCCTGCCCGCTCTCATAACTGGTTTCTTTGCTACTGATGAATTGGGGGATAGGTGGTCATCTGTTCCTTCAACCATATAAGAGTCAACCTGGTCACGGCCTGAATCACTCATCTCTATATCCTCTTGGGCATGTGTGCCCTCTTCCTGGTCAACAACAGGCTTGTCCTATGTCCTCTCTTTCGGGTGACGCGCATGAGTTGTGCTCTCTTCCTGCTCTTGGGCATGTGTGATCTCTTCATGGTCAAGAACAGGGTTGTCCTGTGTTCTCTCTTCTGGGTCATGGGCATCAGGTGTGCTCTCTTCCTGGTCTTGGGCATCTCTGCTCTTTTCCTGGTCAAGAACATGGTTGTCCTATGTTCGCTCTTCCGGGTGATGCACATGAGGTGTGGTCTCTTCCTGGTCAAGAATAGGGTTGTCATGTATTCTCTCTTCCGGGTGATGCGCATGAGGTGTTCTCTCTTCCTGGTCAAGAACGGGGTTGTCATGTGTGGTCTTTTCCTAGCAAAGAACGGGGTTGTCCTGGTTAATGCATGGATTGTGACCATTCTCTAAGGCATCTTCGACATGAGGTTCATCCTGAGAGACAAACTCCATGCTCTCTTCCTGGCGAGTTACGGGGTTGTCCTGGTTACTGCCTTCGTCACTTCTCTAAGGCATCTTGGCCATGAGGTTCGGGGTCTTCCTGGTTTCCTAAAATACCCCTTGCATTTTGGGCATTATCACTTCTAAACTTCAGTGAGATAAAACCCTCCTCATCCACAACCGCCTCCTCCTTGTCATCGGCTTCTCGGCATTCAGGGATGTTCAAACTGTGCCGGAAGATGCCAATAGAAAGCTCCTTGCATAACTTTAACACCTTTACCTGCATTCTTGAAGCATAAATTATTTGTTTCAGAATTGGAATATAACAATACTTGAAAAAACAAGGCTCAATATTTACTGTAGCGATATTATATACTGCATCTCCTCGAGCCCTTGGATATATAATAGAACATGATAGCCACAATGACGACTACAATAATTGCAATAATCAGCTTGCAAAGGTAGTAAACACAGACTACAGTTTGTGTCATCCACTTACTTGTTCTTTTGTGGTTCAACCTCTGACTTTTTCTACAACATAATATGAAATGTCGATGTTGTGCTTAGTGTTTAAATATCTTTCCAGTTTACTTAACACATCATGTGCCACGCTTTCATGTTTCCCTAGACAGGAGTCAATGATATATTTCTTTTTTGCTGTAATGGAAACGTCAACTAGGAATAATGCTGAGAATGAGCTATAGGAATGAATATCATTAAAAATATAGACTTTCAAAACTCACGACATTGAAATACAAATATTTGATACAATAATAGACAAGACTGCGTCATGTCCTTCACTTTCTCTATTGTAAGTTGCGCGTCCAGATATTTAGTTTCATCTTCTTGACGCAGCAAATCGACCTAGAATAATCAAAGAGACGACAATCATAGGTACATGTTAGGGTTTAGGGTTTAGGTTTAGGGTTTTAGGGTTAAGGTTAAATGATAAGTACTTACAACAGAAAATTCTCCAAGGATAATTTTATCCTTCCAACCCATTTGACCATAGGTGGCATACTAAGTGTAGTATGTTCGATTGCATTTGGCCAAATGGTTTGAAACAATCAAGAAAAGTAGACTCATGTACACGATAATTATCAATCTCTAATACAATACCGTCACGGGTTCTTCCTAAAACAAGTTTCTTGTACAAACCATCAACGCTATTGTCGTCAGAGTTTTGATGGTAGAAATAAAGAAAGAGATTTTAGTTAGTAGTAATAAACAAGAAAACAATAAAATACTGTCATCAAGTTCCTATGCAAAATAAAATATCATGGTTTAGAAACACAACATGTATTGGGTGTTAACATAACAAACATAGGCGACCAACCGTATAGATGGTCGTCACGCTTCCGCCCTTCCTACATGTCGGTTGTTCCTTCCCCTGGTATAGTTGGTGCCTCTCTCTTAGATTATATGCTTATAATGGAGAGGGGCTGAGGGAGAGTTATCCTAATCCATTCATATCCCTAGAACACCAAGCCATCCCTAATTCTCTCTGCAGCGGTAATGGTGGTGGTTGCCATGGTGGCTCCCTCTTCCCTCGAGCGTGCGGAGGACCTGTGACTCAAATTAAGGTATCCTCTCCAATACCAATGATGAATAGAATTGGTTGCCAGAGGTCCATTTTCCACTAGATTGACATTGATTGGGTGGTAGGATACCATGAGAGTAATGGAATGGCTTTGGACTGTAACTAATAATGGGGAGTAATAGACATATGCTGGCTGGTAACATACACTATGGAGTAACAGAATTACTTTGTACGGTAACGTGTCATGGGGAGTAACCGATTTACTTTGAGTGGTAACAAGCTTGTAGGAGTAACAGTAGACAGTTTGGTTGGTACCATATCATGAAGAGTAACATAAGTACTTTGGACATTAACGCCATATGGGGAGTGACAGATATATGTTGGGTTGTAACAGGCCTTGAGGACTAACATAATTATATTGTGTGGTAACACACACATATTGGGGGTAACATCTAGGAGGAGTAACACAAGTTCTTTGGGTGGTAGCATTTAGATACATTATGACTAAGCACTTTTCCTGCCTTTTTAGGCCATTAGCATTTCTAGCCGTCGGATCTTAACCTGTGGTCGTTTCTAAGCATTGGATCTTCCCTTAATCCGTCTATCCTTTTTTAGAGCGCCTTGGGAAAATATCATGATGCATGGGTTGTCCGCTTCTCTCGTAACAAAATATATGGTATTTCGTTAATTCGGCCTATTGGGACTTACACTTTCATATGTGACCGATTCATCATTATCCTGAAAAACGTGACGCGACCACTCCACATCCCACTTTGGGTGGTAGCATTTATATACATTATAACTGGGATGTGGACTGGCCGTGTCGCATTTTTCGGGACGATGATGAATCGGTCACAAAGGAAAGAGTCAAATCCCAATAGGCCAAATTAACGACTGACCATGGATTTTTTCACGGAAGTAGCGGACAACCTGTGCATCGTGATATTTACCCAAGGCACTCTAAAAAAGGTCATACGGATTAAGTAAAGATCCAACACTTAGCAACGATGACAAGTTCAGATCCGATGAATAGAAATGATAATGTCCTGAGAGGGCATGAAAAGTGCTCAGTTATAATGTATGTAAAATGCTACCACACAAAGTACTTCTGTTACTCCTCCTAGATGTTACCCCCCCAATATATGTGTGTTACCACACGATATAATTCTGTTACTCCCCAAGGAATGTTACAACCCAACCTATGTCTGTCACTTCTCATGTCGCGTTACTATCGAAAATACCTATATTACTCTTCATGATATAGTACCACTGAAACTGTCTACTGTTACTCCTACAGGCCTATTACCACTCAAAGTAACTCTATTACTCCCCATGATACGTTACCGTATAAAGTAATTCCTTTACTCCATAGTGTATGTTACCACCCAACATATGTCTATTGCTACCCATTATAAGTTACCGTCCAAAGCCATTCTGTTAATCCTCATGGTATGTTACCACCCAATCTATGTCAATACATTGGAAAATAGACCTCTGGCAACCAATTCTATTCATCATTAGTATTGGAGAGTGTCGGTGTACAAAAAGAGGGGTACACTTTTTGTACCCCTATGACTGTGCACGGGCAGTCTGAGCCACGACGCCATCGCACCAAGCATGGCAAGGGAGGCAAGCCGGGGCAAGACTGAAGCTTGATGGAGACTGGAGCGACGCCAAGAACAAGACCACGAAGAGCAAAGGGATGAAGCGGCTTCCCCCGGCAAGATCCTTGCCGGGGTCGGCTCTGGCAGCCCCGGCAAGACCCTTGCCACGGCAGCTCACCCCGCGCCTACGGAGCGAATCACCCTTGAGTCCACCGCCCCCATGGGGCGAGGATTCGGGAGATATCCCCGTGGTGGCATGCAGATCTTTGTGAAGACCTTCAAGACCAGTTGCAAGATAAAAAGACGACGACCCTTGGCGGGATCCAAGCCAAGGAGGTCCACAAGGCCCCCGGCAAGTACCTTGCCGGGGATGACAGCAGGCGCCGCGGCAAGACCCTTGCCGGGGCCCCGGCAAGGCCCTTGCCGAGGACACCCACGGGACCACCATCAGGCCCGCACCAACTGGGTTTCCACTGACCCACGCAGCTGCCGACCCGACCAGCTGGACAGGCTCCTGCGTGGCAACCCATAGATCTTCATGGAGACCCGCCGTTGCGCCACCTCAGCTGCCTGTCTGCCTACATGGCACCTCAGGCACCGCTGGCCAGGGCGCGTGTCGACACGAGGAGGAGCGGCGACGGACAAGACGGGCGTCTCCCCTCGTCCCCGATAAAGCAAGGACACCTAAGCTGGGCGCATTAAATGCACCTTGTCCTGTAATGCGAGGGATAACCTCGCATCACTGTACCCTTTCCACCTCCTGTGTGCCACTGTGGCAACCCCTTTTCCCTATAAAAGGAGGCCCGAGGCGACCAGGACGGGGATTCGGCTTTTCGGAACCCCTCACGACTCTTTTGGAGCTCCTCATTAGCTGAAGAACACCAACATATAATCCACCAATGCAGGAGTAGGGTTTTACGCATCTTTGCGGCCCAAACCAGGGTAAAGGAACTGTGTCCTGATCGTTGGATCCGCTCTTCTCTCAACCCCGCGCCCCGCAACCGTAGTAGGGATTCTTGTGATCCCATAGGTGTCGATCCAAATACACCGACATCTTTGGCGCGCCAGGTAGGGGGCGCAGTTGTGAGAATCGGCTTTAGAGGTTAGTTCGACGCTTCTGCATCATCATGGCGCCCAAGAAGGAGACGACGGTGGAGGTTGGCCAGTCGGAAGCCGGACAGCCCGTCCCGACGCGGGCGAGCAATGGACCTGTCGCGGAAAGGACTCGGGGCACTGCTCGCGAACACCAACGCCATCCCGACAGCCGAAGTTTGGGAGGTGGCGATGCCTGTGCGCCTGGTAATAGGCCGCACATCGCCAGTACCAGAGATGGAACCCGGGCCTCCACGGGTGGCGCGGGGCCCTCCAAGGCCGCGGCCACACCACCCGAGGGCGACGCGAGGCCCTCCAGAACTCCCACGCCGGCGCCAACAGTGCGCTCTTCTCAAGCAACGCGCGACGAACGGGGTCGTCGTCCCGAAGACCCCGGACGTCGCCATGGGAAGAGCCCCGGGCGCCGCTCCCAGGACGTAGAAGGCCTGCCCGCTCGCCGAAGCGCTGGTGGAGACGATAGGCGACAGCGGGATCGTGATGGAGCTCCCCCTGACGCGGTCAGGGGTCGAAGCACGTCACGATCCGTGCAGGTTTCGCTACCACCGACACCAGCCGATGCTTTGGCGCGCGCGCAGTTGCTCCTCGACTTTCCTCCCGTTAAGGGGAAACTCGACGAATGGAGAGCCACCATCCGAAGCCTTGTCGCAGTCGCCAACAGGGACGACCTAAATCTAGCGGAGCTCCTGGGCCGATGCTCCGATGGGGTCCCACGCACCGTGGGCGGGAGAGCTGGGAGCGCCGTGGCTACGGTGCATTCGCCTCCCCCTCGCCCAGTGCCGCGTGCGTCGACCCGTCGAGACGTCGCGGGCGACGCCATCTCCATAGCGTCGTCCGACCGGCGGACCCGTGGCGACCAGTGTCAAGTTCTTCAGGAGCGAGCCCATGAAGACGCTCGAACCACCATCGAGCGCCGGCGCGAAACGCGCCACCAGTCAGACAGGCGAGCAGGGCCTGCTGCGGACCGCCCAGCACCAGAAAGCCCTGGAGGTCTACCCTACGAGGTGGGCTGTCCGGCTTTCACCCGTGAGCTGCGGCAGTTCAAGTGGCCCTGTCACCGCACCTTCAAACCTGACGTTGGCGAGAAGTCCAACGGCAAGACCCACCCGTCGGAGTTCCTCAGCATCTACACCATCGCGATGCAAGCTGCTGGGGCCCGTGACGATAAGGTGCTTGTGAATTACTTTCCGTTAGCTCTTAAACCTAAAGCCATGTCGTGATTGATGCACTTGCCAGTAGACTCTATTTCCTCCTGGTCCGAATTGTGCCATGAGTTTGTTGGCGCCTTTACCGGAGGCCATCAAGCCCATGGCCAAGCGAGTGACCTACATGTCATACCCCAGAAGGAAGGAGAGACTCTGCGCAAGTACATACAGTGATTCAGCCGGGTACAGTACAATATCCCCGATGTTCACGCTGTCGCCATCATCAGCGCGTTCCACCAGAACGTGCGCAACCGCAAGATGCGCGAAGAACTGGCGATGACCAAGGTGAAGGACGTGGCAGAACTTTACGTTCTTGCCGACAGATGTGCCCGGGCCGAAGAGGGAAGGAAGTACCCCGGCGAAAGCGCCGGTGCGGAAACCGACTACTCGGACGAAGATACCGCTGTTCCAGCGAAGAAGGGCCGGAACCGTAACAGGAAGCGCAAGGGGAAGGCCGTGCTTGCCGTCGAGGGATCTGATGACGCCGGCTCCGCCAAGAAAACCAAGGCGGGTGACCCTGGCAAGGAAATTGCCGGATGTGTCGCCTGCCGGGCCATGGCGGCCGCCGAGAAGCCAGGAAACTCGGGCAAACGGTTCTGCAAGATCCATCGCACCAAGGGTCATGATCTCCAGGACTGCCACCAGATTGAGCTCCTTGCTGAGATGCAAAGAGCTGAATACGAGAGGCGGGACAAGGAGAAGGGCCAAGACGGTGCTGAGGGATCCAGCAAGAGATTGGCCGTCGCGACAAGGAGAAACAGCAAGAAAGGCCCGCCCGGGGCCGCGATAGAAGACCTGAAGACGACGATCACGAAGAGGACGACGAGTCCGGCGGCCAAGAGTTTCAGAAGGCCACGGACTCCATGTGCGTCGATGGTGGCGCCTCGCTGCATGCTTCTCACCGCCAGCTTAAACAGTGGGCGCGAGATATTATTGCGGCAGAGCTGTCGCCCGGTGCTCAAAAGCCGCTGAAATGGTCCAGCACACCTATCATCTTTGACGCCTAGGATCACCCTGATCGCATTACTGCGGTCGGGTGCTTGCCATTTGTTGGTTTCACCAACAATACGCAACCTCAAGGTGACGAAGATGCTAGTCGATGGCGGGGCCGGCCTAAACCTACTCTCGCCCACCGTGATCGAGAAGCTACAAGTTCCTGATGGAGACCTCGGGGAGACGCGCACGTTTCCAGGGGTCAGCCCAGGAAGGAGCCAACCACAGGGGAAAGTCACACTGCCCGTGACTTTTGGAAGTGATCTGAACTACAGGACGGAGAGGATCGTATTCGATGTCGCCAGGATCCCCCTGCCTTACAACGGGATCCTTGGCCGCCCAGCGCTGGCCAAGTTCATGGCGGCATCAGACTATGCCTACAACACCCTGAAGATGCCAGGGCCCGTGACGATCATCGACATCCCCTCCGACAAGAAAGACACGCTAATTTGTGCCGACCAATTGTACCAGCAAGCAGTTGCAGCAACTGCCGCTAGGGGGATTTGCTCCTGCCACTGGAGCCCCGGGAGGGAAGAAGAAGAAGACCGGCGAGACCTCGGGCGCCCACTCCAGCAAGCGCACCTCTTCGGAGTGTTGTGCTCCCGTCGAGGACGTGCCTGAGAGCTCCACTGGAAAGGAGAAGATTGGCGAGACCTCAGACACCCACTCCGGCAAGCACACCTCTTCGGAGTGTCGCGCTCCCGTCGAAGACGTGCCAGAGAGCTCCGCCGGCAGAAACAAGAGATCAAGGGCTACGCCGCCAGGAACCAAGAAGGTTTCTGTCAAGGAGGACGGCACGGGAGGGGCTTTTACCATAAGCTCCGCCCTTGACAACAAATAGGAAGACGCGCTCGTCACCTTCCCGCTGGCGAATGTCGATGTGTTTGCCTGGCAAGCATCCGATATCCCCGGCGTTCCCAGGGAGGTGATTGAGCACCACCTTGTTGTCTGACCTCATGCGCGGCCCGTCAAGCAGAAGGTCAGGAAGCAAGCTTTGGAACGGCAGGAGTTCATCACCGAGGAGATCCGGAAACTGGAAGTTGCGGGTTTGTTGAGAGGAGTGCTCCACCCCACGTGGTTGGCCAATCCAGTGGTAGTGCGCAAGGCAAATGGGAAGTGGAGGCTGTGTATTGATTACACAGATATCACTAAAGCTTGTCCCAAGGACCCCTTCCCGTTGCCGCGCATAGACCAGATTGTCGACTCCATGGCAGGGTGTGACCTGCTATCATTCCTCGATGCCTACTCCAGCTACCACCAGATCTTCATGGCGAGAGAAGACGAAGAGAAGACAGCATTCATCACCCCATGTGGTACGTACTGTTTTGTACGAATGCCTTTCGGGTTGAAGAGTGCTAGCTCGACATTTACGAGGGCAGTCCAGATTGGTTTTGAACCCCAGCTCCATAGAAATATGGAGGCTTATATGGATGATATAGTGGTCAAAACCAAGGACAGGGCAACCCTTGTACCGGATTTACAAGAAACATTTGTGAACCCGCGCAAGATCAACCTCAAGCTGAACCCTGAGAAGTGCGTCTTCGGCGTTCCGTCTGGCAAGCTTCTCGGGTTCTTTGTGTCACAGCGTGGGATAGAAGCCAATCCGGACAAGATCAAAGCTATAGAGCAGATTGAAGCACCCAAACGGGTCAAGGATGTGCGCTGGCTTGCTGGCTGCGTTGCCGCCATGAGCAGATTCATTTCCAAGTTTGCTGAGCGCGCCCTCCCCTTTTTCAAGATTTTGAAAAAGGCGGGCCCAATGGAGTGGACGCCGGAAGCCGAAGCTGCGTTACAGGATCTGAAGAAGTATCTTTCCTCCACGCCAATACTGGTTGCGCCTCGACCACAGGAACCGTTGCTGCTATACCTAGCGGCAACGAACCAGGTGGTCAATGCTGCACTGGTGGCGTAGAGAGAAATCGATGATGAGGTGATAGCAGCAACGGAGCCTGGTGCCACTGGCGTAGAGACGACACAGCCGATTGGAGTGCGGCCGAAGAAGAAGATGATGCAACACCCAGTCTACTTCGTTAGCTCCCTCTTGCAGGGGGCTAGGTCAAGGTACTCCGGTGTGCAGAAACTTCTCTTCGGCATTCTTATGGCCTCGAGGAAGCTGCGTCACTACTTTCAGGCGCACGAGATCACTGTCGTCACTCGCCTCCCTCTGCAACGGATATTGCACAATCCAGATGCAACGGGAAGGATTGTAGAGTGGGCACTGGAGCTGTCCAGCTTTGGCCTCAAGTTTGAAAGCACCTCGACAATTCAAAGCCGATTCCTGGCAGAGTTCGTCGCAGAATGGACTGCAACGCCTGATGAAGAAGTCCAAGAAACTGCTCTCCCCGGCAAAGAGGCAAGTTGCAACTGGGTCATGTACTTTGATGGCGCTTTCTCTTTGCAGGGCGCCAGGGCTGGCGTACTGCTGGTCGCGCCCACCGGAGAGCACCTCAAGTACGTGGTCCAGATGCACTTCCCTAGGGAGGTATCAACGAACAACACTGCCGAGTACGAGGGGCTGCTTGCCGGTCTTAGGATCGCGGCGGACCTCGGAATCAAGAAGCTCATTGTCAGAGGCGACTCACAACTTGTCGTTAAACAAGTCAACAAGGATTACCAGAGCCCGTTGATGAAGGCCTACGTCGATGAAGTGAGGAAGTTGGAAGAGCGCTTTGACGGTATATAGGCGGAGCATGTTCTCCGAGCGGAGAACGACATCGCCGATTACCTGTCAAAGCGCGCTGCTCTCAAGTTACCTGTGGAACCAGGTACCTTTGTGCTTCAGCTTCCTCAGCCATCCGTTGATCCATCAACAGAGCAGAACAAGAGGAGGAAGTCAGGGCCCGGCAAGTACTTTCCCGCCAAGCTCCCCGGAGCCGCCGGCAAGGATGTTGCCGGGGACACTGAGCGCGCCACCGGAGGGCTAACTCCGGCGGAGCATCAAGCTTTTGCCGTCGAGATGGCCACTCCCTTGGCGGAGGAAATGCCTTTAGTCCTCGCCGTTGAGCCCCAGGCTCCAGCGTGGGCGCAGCATACCGTCAGATTCCTTTAGACTGGGGAACTTCCCGAGGAGCAGGAAGAAGCGGAGAAAGTAGCCCATCGGTCCGCCATGTATCAGTTCGTCGGTGACGTCCTGTACAGAAGAAGACCGAACGGTGTGAAATTGAAGTGCATCCCTCGAGAGGAAGGACTGGAGCTGTTGGCGGAAATACATGTAGGCATATGTGGATCCCACATAGGGTCAAGAGCCCTTGCCGGCAAGGCATTCCGGCAAGGCTTCTTCTGGCCCACTGCCTCCAGGATGCGGCGGCGCTGGTCACCGGGTGTGAAGCGTGCCAATTCCATCAAAGAAACTTCATCAACAGCTTAAGCCCTTCAAACCATTCCTCTCTCCTGGCCCTTCTCGGTCTGGGGGCTCGACATACTGGGCCCTTTCCCCCGCGCTGTCGGGGGCTTTGAGTACTTGTACGTTGCAATCGACAAGTTCACAAAGTGGCCAGAAGTGGAGGCGGTGAGGAAGGTCACAACTCAGTCAGCCGTCAAGTTCTCCAAGGGGCTAGTGTGCCGTTTTGGTGGACTCAACAGGATTATCACCGACAACGGCACGCAGTTTACAAGCCGCACCTTCATGCAATATACCCGAGACCTCGGCAGCAAGGGCTGTTTCGCTACCGTTGCTCACCTCCGAAGCAATGGTCAAGCTGAGAGGGCAAATGCTGAAGTGCTGCGAGGATTAAGGACAAAGACATTTGACAGGATGCACAAGTGTGGGAGGCGCTGGATTGATGAATTGTCGGCGGTTCTTTGGTCGATCAGGACGACGCCAAATCGAGCCACCGGCCAGACGCCCTTTGCCCTGATATACGGTGCAGAAGCAGTTCTCCCCACGGAACTCATATACGGGTCACCTCGAGTGCTCGCTTATGATGAGCTTGAGCAAGAGCAATTACGGCAAGATGACGCGATGCTCCTTGAGGAAGATCGTCTTCGGGCGGCTGTGAGAGCAGCACGCTACCAGCAATCCTTGTGCCTCTACCATAGCCACAAGGTTCATGCCCGAAGCTTTGAGGAAGGTGACCTTGTTCTCCGGCGCGTTCAATCGGCCAGGAATACGAACAAGTTGACACCGAAGTGGGAGGGCCCTTATCGGGTAATATGAGTCACCAGGCCAGGCGCAGTCCGCCTGGAGACCGAGGATGCCGTTCCGGTGAGTAACTCCTGGAACATCGAGCATCTTCGCAAGTTTTACCCATAAGGTGCGGCTTGCCGGGCCACCCGGTAAGCCACCCTTTTGTACAAGCTTTGCCGGCAAGGCATGTAACCCTTTGTACAAAGCCAGGCGCAGACCCTGAGCATAAATAAATGAAGCGCTGGCGCCCTAAGTTTTAGCATGCATGCTGAGTTGAGTCTCATCCTTGGTTAGGGTTGATAGTGCTTATCAGCGGCTAACCCCTAGCTTAGAGGTCGAGTCTTTGTCTTTCCTCTATCTTCCTTGGTTTACAGGACGCACAGGCATCCTTGTCGAGGCCACTTGGAGGGAGGAGAGAAAAGCAAATCAGTACTTAGGCCCCGGCAAGCCAACGTTGCCGGGGGCTACAAGAGCAAGAATTCACCCGCGGCAGACCAGGGTTGCCGGGGGATGCAATTTCAGATAAGTCCTTTTTCCCTTATCATGCATTCCGTTATGGACTGAGGTATGTGAAACCTCGTTCTTTTCCTTAAGCTACCGTGCTCCCATAACTCTAGGTCCTAAGGCTCGCCCCTGGGACCAAGTTTGGTCATAGTCGCGGCAGCAAAAGGATAAAACGAGGAGCCTAGGCCCAGTTCATCCCTCCCTCCGCCAAGGCCGTGAGAAAGGTCGAGCAAAGTAGGGAAACGGCAGGGCCTGTTGCCGGGCGAGAAAATGTTTATCTTAAGGATATCAGGGATTTAATTATTCCCTGTTATGGGTTTTTACCTACGAACAAAGGACCCGGCAGACATTCCTTTTTCATTAAAAACATTCCATTCAGGTACAGTCCATAGGGAATGAAAAACATGAATAAGGGGGATTACAAGTTGTAAACTTAACAGATGCCCGAAGGCTTACAGACTAAAAAGAGATAAGATGTCCGTAATGCCTTTCTTGCCCCTCTCCTCAGGAGGTAGATCAAGGAGGTGAGAAGGGCTAAAGGGGCGCCTAGGCGAGCTACGGGTGGCAGAAGACGTCGAGAAAGCATCTCGGCGGCCTCCCCAGGGCTGGACGGTGATGACGGCGCCGGAGGCTGAGCTCGAAGACGAGGTGGCAGGATGTCAGTAGGAGACGAAGGCGTCGGTGCCCGCGTACTCTGACATGACGACCTTGCCGCCCACCTTCTTCCTCTTCCTCTTCCGCAGCCACCCTACGCCAGCCGCCAAGGAGACGACCCCGAGAAGTTCAAGGAGCCGGCGACGCGGATGTTGGGGTCACCGGTGCCACCAGGAGCGGCGCCCGACACCTAGTCGGACCCGTCATCCCGCCGTCCCTCGCCCTCGTCGTCGCTGTCGCTGTCCTCCTCGTCACCCTCGTTCGAGGAGGAGTCTTCGTCAGCAGAGGAGCTCTCCATGCAGCACCTCGCGCGAGTTCCGAGGTGCCCGAAGACCTTGACGGAGAAGTGGCCATCCCCTATCAGCTTGAAGTGGAGGGTGAGCCCGTCCGTCGGGCTGTGGATGTGAGCGAACCTCTTCCATCCTTGGCGAAGATACATCACGTGAGGGGCGGGAAAGTAGACGCGGGCTCGCATGCCACTGATCCCACAACCCCTCATGTGCAGCCGCAGCGACTCCGGTGGGTTCGCCTCCATCTCCCGCGCAAACGGGGTCGGGAGACGAAGGCGACGGCGCGGCGACCCCCGCATCCTAATGAAGAATTCGCAGGGGTCATCTCCAACATGACCTTCCACTGGAGGAGGAGCTGCTGGCGGGGGCGAGGCCGGCGAGCCTCCCCGTCGTCCTCTTCCCCGAGCACTTCGGCCTCGCCCACGGCCCCGCCCCCTCCCTCTTCCCCTCGTGGCTGGTTCGGCCACTACGGGTGCAGGAGAAGGAGGGACGCGCTGTCGAGCAGCGACCCTCGCCGCCACCGTTGAGGAGCCGGGGTTTTCCTTCTTCATGGCGGATAGAAGAAAGGAGCAGAAGCTGAAGGAGAAAGAAGATGGAGGAGTGCGGAGCGCCGTCCCCTCCCTTCGCCCTTTATAAAGGGGCGGGGCTGGAGCTCGACCGCCCCACTCGGCCAATCAAGACGCAGAAGGCGAGAGGGGCTGGGACCGACCCGCCGCCCCAACCAACGATGGCTCGGTTTCCCGCCTCCACCGCTCGCCACCTCGAACGCATGGGAGGCACGTGGCGAAAGCGCAGGACCGAAGGGACGGGTGAGGCGACCTCTCCCCACCCCGTGATCGTGGGGAGTGGACGCCTAGCAGACCGCGCCTCGGCCCCATCCAATCAGCGGGCCACGCCCCCACACCTTCCCCCGTTTATGGGGAAGGCGCGGGCTGCCTCCTTTCGCATTTACTGCGACGTGACGCATGCGTGCGGAAACCGCCCCACGCATGCCGCCCACGTCACGCACGCCCCTCCACCCCGCGCCGCGCGCGCGGGCCGTGGGAGGCGCAGCGCACGGAAATTTTACCACGGTGAGAACAGCCCCGCCTGCGCACGCACCATTCTGGGCCTGGCCCAACAACGTGTCGCGCTTATGTGTGGCCCAGGCCTGGGGGCTCCTGTCAGTGTACAAAAAGAGGGGTACATTTTTTGTACCCCTATGACTGTGCACGGGCAGTCTGAGCCATGGCGCCATCGCACCAAGCATGGCAAGGGAGGCAAGCCGGGGCAAGACTGAAGCTTGATGGAGACTGGAGTGACGCCAAGAACAAGACCATGAAGAGCAAAGGGACGAAGCGGCTTCCCCCGGCAAGTTCCTTGCCGGGGCCGGCTCTGGCAGCCCCGGCAAGACCCTTGCCGCGGCAGCTCGCCCCGCGCCTACGGAGCGAATCACCCTTGAGTCCACCGCCCTCATGGGGCGAGGATTCGGGAGATATCCCCGTGGTGGCATGCAGATCTTTGTGAAGACCTTCAAGATCAGATGCAAGATAAGAAGACGACGACCCTTGGCGGGATCCCAGCCAAGGAGGTCCATATGGCCCCCGGCAAGCACCTTGCCGGGGATGACAGCAGGCGCCGCGGCAAGACCCTTGCCGGGGCCCCGGCAAGGCCCTTGCCGAGGACACCCACGGGGCCACCATCAGGCCCGCACCAACTGGGTTTCCACCGACCCACGCAGCTGCCGACCCGACTAGCTGGACAGGCTCCTGCGTGGCAACCCACAGATCTTCATGGAGACCCGCCGTTGCGCCACCTCAGCTGTATGTCTGCCTACATGGCACCTCAGGCACCGCTGGCCAGGGTGCGTGTCGACACGAAGAGGAGCGGCGACGGACAAGACGGGCGTCTCCCCTCGTCCCCGATAAAGCAAGGACACCTAAGCTGGGCGCATTAAATGCACCTTGTCCTGTAATGCGAGGGATAACCTCGCATCACTGTATCCTTTCCACCTCCTGTGTGCCACTATGGCAACCCCTTTTCCCTATAAAAGGAGGCCCGAGGCGACCCGGAGGGGGATTCGGCTTTTCGGAACCCCTCACGACTCTTTTGGAGCTCCTCGTTAGCTGAAGAACACCAACATATAATCCACCAAAGCAGGAGTAGGGTTTTACGCATCTTTGCAGCCCGAACCTGGGTAAAGGAACCGTGTCCTGATCGTTAGATCCGCTCTTCGCTCATCCCCGCGCCCCGCAACCATAGTAGTTATTCTTGTGATCCCATAGGTGTCGATCCCAAATACACCGACAGAGAGGAGACCTTAATTTGAGTCGGAGTTTCCCTGCATGCCCCAGGGAAGACGGAGCTACCACAGCAACCACCACTGTCATCGTTGTAGAGAGAATTAGGGATGGCTTGGTGTGCGTGGGAGACGAATGGATCAGGATAACATATCTCCCTCAGCCCGCTCCATTATAAGCATATCGTCTAAGAGAGATGCACCAACTATACCAGGGGAAGGAACAACCAGTGTGTAGGGAGGGTGCAAGCGTGACGACCATCTGTACGGTTGCTCGCCTATGTTCGTTATGTTACCCCCAATACATGTTGTGTTTCTAAACCATGCTTTTTTATTTTTGGATAGGAACCTGATGGCACTATTTTATTGTTCTCTTATTTAATTACCGTAACTAAAATCTATTTCTTTATTTCTACCATCAGAATTTTGATGATGATCGCGTTGATGGTTAGTATGGGAAACATGTTTTAGAAAGAAGCCGAGACAGTATTGTATTAGAGATTGATGACTATCGTGTACATGAGTCTACTTTTGTGGATTTTTTCAAACCATGTGGCCAATTGCAATCGAATATACTACACTTAGTATGCCACCCTATGGTCAAAGGGCCGAAAGGATTAAATTATCCTTGGAGAATGTTCTGTTGTTAGTACTCATCCTTAAACCCTAACCCTAAACCCTAAACCCAAACATGTACCTATGATTGTCGTCTCTTTGATTTTTCCAGGTTGATTTACTGCGTCCAGAATATGAAACTAAATATCTGGACGCGCAACTTACAGAAGAGAAAGTCAAGGACATGACGCAGGTTTGTGTATTATTGTATCAGATCTTTGTATTTCAATGTCAGGAGTTTGAACAGTAGATTTTTTCAGACATTTATTCCCAAAGGTCATTCTCAGCATTATTCTTTGGTTGTCGTTTCCATTACGACAAAAATAAATATATCCTTGACTCCTGTCCATGGAAACATGAATGCGTGGCACATTATGTGTTACTAAACTGGATACATATTTAAGCACTAAGCACAACATCAACATTTCTAATTATGTTGCAGGAAAGCCAGAGGTTGAACCTCAAAAGAACAAGTAAGTGTTGGGGAACGTTGCATGGGAAACAAAAATTTTCCTACGCTCACCAAGATCAATCTAGGAGATGCATCTACGAGGGAAGAGTCGGATCCACATACCCTTGTAGATCACGATGCGGAAGCGTTGCAAGAACGCGGATGAAGGAGTCGTACTCGCTGCGATTCAGATCGCGGTTGATTCCGATCTAAGCGCCGAACAACGGCGCCTCCGCGTTCAACACACGTGCAGCCCGGTGACGTCTCCCACGCCTTGATCCAGCAAGGAGAGAGGGAGAGGTTGGGGAAGACTCCATCCAACAGCAGCACGACGGCGTGGTGGTGGTGGAGGAGCGCGGGACTCCAGCAGGGCTTCGCCAAGCGCTGCGAGAGACGAGGAGGGAGAGGGGTAGGGCTGCGCCAAGAGGGAGACGTTCTCGTGTGTATAGCAGCCCCAAAACCTCACATATATATAGGGGGAAGGGGGGGCTGCGCCCCCTTTAGGGTTTCCCACCCCTAGGGGTGCGGCAGCCCCCAAAAACCCATCTAGGGTGCGGCCAAGGGGGGGGAGAGAGAGGGGGCGCCCTAGGGTGGGCCTTAAGGCCCATCTGGACCTAGGGTTTGCCCCCCTCCACTCTCCATGCGCCTACGGACTTGGTGGGGGGGCGCACCAGCCCCCTTGGGGCTGGTCCCCTCCCACACTTAGCCCACACAGCCTTCTGGGGCTGGTGGCCCCACCTGGTGGACCCCCGGGACCCTCCCGGTGGTCCCGGTACATTACCGATATCGCCCGAAACTTTTCCGGTGACCAAAACAGGACTTCCCATATATGAATCTTTACCTCCGGACCATTCCGGAACTCCTCGTGACGTCCGGGATCTCATCCGGGACTCCGAACAACATTCGGTAACCGTGTACATACTTTCCCTATAACCCTAGCGTCATCGAACCTTAAGTGTGTAGACCCTACGGGCTCGGGAACCATGTAGTCATGACCGAGACAACTCTCCGGCCAATAACCAACAGCGGGATCTGGATACCCATGTTGGCTCCCACATGTTCCACGATGATCTCATCGGATGAACCACGATGTCAAGGATTCAATCAATCCCGTATACGATTCCCTTTGTCTATCGGTATAGCACTTGCTCGAGATTCGATCGTCGGTATACCGATACCTTGCTCAATCTCGTTACCGGCAAGCCTCTTTACTCGTTCCGTAACACATCATCCCGTGATCAACTCCTTGATCACATGTTGTGCACATTATGATGATGTCCTACCGAGTGGGCCCAGAGATACCTCTCCGTCATACGGAGTGACAAATCCCAGTCTCGATTCGTGCCAACCCAACAGACACTTTCGGAGATACCTGTAGTGCACCTTTATAGCCACCCAGTTACGTTGTGACGTTTGGTACACCCAAAGCATTCCTACGGTATCCGGGAGTTGCACAATCTCATGGTCTAAGGAAAAGATACTTGACATATAGAAAAGCTTTAGCATACGAACTACACGATCTGTGCTAGGCTTAGGATTGGGTCTTGTCCATCACATTATTCTCCTAATGATGTGATCCCGTTATCAATGACATCCAATGTCCATGGTCAGGAAACCGTAACCATCTATTGATCAACGAGCTAGTCATCTAGAGGCTTACTAGGGACATGGTGTTTGTCTATGTATCCACACATGTATCTGAGTTTCATATCAATACAATTCTAGCATGGATAATAAACGATTATCATGAACAAGGAAATATAATAATAACCAATTTATTATTGCCTCTAGGGCATATTTCCAACAGTCTCCCACTTGCACTAGAGTCAATAATCTAGTTCACATCGCCATGTGATTAACACTCACAGGTCACATCGCCATGTGACCAACATCCAAAGAGTTTATTAGAGTCAGTAATCTAGTTCACATCGCCATGTGATTAACACTCACAGGTCACATCGCCATGTGATTAACATCCAAAGAGTTTACTAGAGTCAGTAATCTAGTTCACATCAATATGTGATTAACACTCAATGAGTTCTGTGTTTGATCATGTTATGCTTGTGAGAGAGGTTGTAGTCAACGGGTCTGCAATATTCAGATCCCTATGTACTTTGCAAAACTTTATGTCATATCGTAGATGCTGCTACCACGTTCCACTTGGAGCTATTCCAAACTGTTGCTCCATTATACGTATCCGGTATCTCCACTTAGAGTTATCCGGATAGGTGTTAAGCTTGCATCGACGTAACTCTTTACGTCGAACTCTTTATCACCTCCATAACCGAGAAACATTTCCTTATTCCTCTAAGGATAATTTTGACCACTATCTAGTAATCCACTCCTGGATCACCTTTGTACCCTCTTGCCAGACATGTGGCAAGGCACACATCAGGTGCGGTACTTAGCATGGCATATCGTATAGAGCCTATGACAAAACCATAGGGGACGACCTTCGTCCTTCCTCTTTCTTCTGCCGTGGTCAAGCTTTGAGTCTTACTCAACTTCACACCTTACAAATCAGGCAAGAACTCCTTCTTTGACTGACCTATTTTGAACTCCTTCAAAATCATGTCAAAGGTGTGTGTTTCTTTTGAAAGTATCATCAGGCGTCTTGATCTATCTCTATAGATCTTGATGCCCAATTATGTAAACAACTTTATCCAGGTCTTCCTTTGAAAAATACCTTTCAAACAACCCTTTACTCTTTCCAGAAATTCTACATCATTTCGGATCAACCATATGTCATTCACATATATTTATCAGAAATGTTGTAGTGCTCCCACTCACTTTATTGTAAATACAAGTTTCTAACAAACTCTGTATACCCAAAAACTTTGATCACTCCATCAAAGCATATATTCCGACTCCGAGATGCGTGCTCTAGTCCATAGAAGGATCGCTGGAGCTAGCATATCTTTTAGCATCCTTAGGATCGACAAAACCTTTCTGATTGTATCATATACAACCTTTCCTTACGAAAACTGGTAAGGAAACTTGTTTTGTCATCTATCTGCCAGATTTCATAAATGCAGCTAATGCTAACATGATTCCGACGGACTTAAGCATCGCTACGGGTGAGAAAATCTCATCGTAGTCAACTCCTTGAACTTGTGAAAAACTCTTTGCCACAAGTCGAGCTTTATAGACGGTGAAATTACCGTCTACGTCCGTCTTAGTCTTAAAGATCCATTTGTCTCAATGGCTTGCCGATCATAGGGAAAGTCCACCAAAGTCCATACTTTGTTTTGATACATGGATCCTATCTCGGATTTATCGGTTTCTAACCATTTGTCGGAATATGGGCCCACCATCGCTTCTCCATAGTTCGTAGGTTCATCGTTGTCCAACAACATGACCTCTAAGACAGGATCACCGTACCACTCAGGAGTAGTACATATCCTTGTCGACCCACGAGGTTCGATAGCAACTTGATCTGGAGCTTCATGATCACTATCATTAGTATCCTCTTCAACTGTCGTAGGTTCCACAGAAACATCTTTCTGTGTTGCACTACTCTCCGGTTGAAGTGAGGGTTCGAAAACCTTATCAAGTTCTATCTTCCTCCCACTCAATTCTTTCGAGAGAAACTCTTTCTCGAGAAAGGACCCGTTCTGAGTGACAAACATTTTTGTCCTTGGATCTGAGATAGAAGGTATACTCAAATGTTACCTTTGGGTATTCTATGAAGATGTATTTGTCCGCTTTGGGTTCGAGCTTTTCCTGGCTGAAGCCATAAGCATCGCAGCCCTAAACATTAAGAAAACGACAACTTTGGTTTCTTGCCAAACCTTAGTTCATACGGCGTTGTCTCAACGGACTTAGATGGTGCCCTATGTAAAGTGAATGCAGCTGTCTCTAATGCATAAACTCAAAATAACAGCGGTAGATCGGTAAGATACACCATAGATCGCACCATATCTCATAAGGTTCGATTACGATGTCCGGACACACCATTACGCTGTGGTGTTCCTGGGGGCTTCAACTGCGAAACAATTCCACAATGTCTTAAGTGATTGCCAAACTCATAATTCAGATAATATCCCCTTGATCAGATCGTAGGAACATGATCTTCTTGTTATGATGATTCTAAATCTTTACTCTGAAATTTTTGAACCTTTCAAACGTTTCAGACTTTTGCTTCATTAAGTAAATATACCATATCTACTCAAATCGTCAGTGAAGATGAGAAAATAACGATATCCACCACACGCCTTAACTCTCATTGGATCACATACATCAGCATGTATGATTTCCAACAAGTCACTTGCCCATTTCATTGTACCTAAAAACGGGATCTCAGTCATCCTGCCCATGAGGCATGGCTCGCATGTGTCAAGCGATTCAAAATCAAGTGACTCAAAACATCCATCAGCATGGAGTTTCTTCATGCATTTTATGCCAAAATGACCTAAGCGGCAGTGCCACAAGAAAGTGGTACTATCATTATTAACTCTACATCTTTTGGCATTAATATCATCATCATGTGTATTACTATGATCGAGATTCAACAAACCATTGGGTGCATGACCATAAAGGTATTATTCATGTAAACAGAATAACCATTATTCTCTGACTTAAATGAATAATCGTATTGTAATGAACATGATCTAATCATATTCATGCTTAACGTAGACACCCGATAACATTTATCTAGGTTCAACACTAATCCCGAAAACAGAGGGAGTGTGCGATGGTGATCTTATCATCCTTGGAAACACTTCCAACACACATCATCACCTCGCCCTTAGCTAGTCTCCGTTCAGTCCGTAGCTTTTGCTTCAAGTCACTAATAATAGCAACTGAACCGGTATCCAATACCCAGGTGCTACAAGGAGTACTACTAAGGTACACATTAATAACACGTATATCAAATATACTTTGTTGAAGTTGCCAGCTATCATATCTACCATGTATTTGGGGTGGTTCCGCTACCATGTGACCGTTCCCCTTACAATAGAAGCACTTAGTCTCGAGGTTTGGGTTCAACCATGGGTTCCTTCATCAGAGCGACAACAGGTTTGCCATTCATGAAGTTTCCCTTCTAGCCCTTACCCTTTTGAAACCAGTGGTCTTGTTAAACCATCAACACTTGATGCTCCTTCTTGATCTCTACTTTTGCGGTACTAAGAAACGCTGACAGCACCGGGATTATCACCATCCTTTGCATGTCATAGTTCATCACGAAGTTCTAGTAGCTTGGTGATAGTGTCTAGAGAATTCCGTCAACCACTATCTCACCTGGAAGATTAACTCCCACTTGGTTCAAGTGATTTCAGCACCCAGACATTCTGAGCACATGCTCATTAGTTGAGCCATTCTCCTCCATCTTTTTGGCAAAAGAACTTGTCAGAGGTCTCATACCTCTCAACACGGTCATGAGCCTGAAATCCCAATTTCAGCTCTTAGAACATCTCATATGTTCTATGGCGTTCAAAACGTCATTGGAATCCCGATTCTAAGCCGTAAAGTATGGTGCACTAAACTATCAAGTAGTCATCAGGACGTCTCTGTCAGGTGTTCACAACATCCACAGACAACGTTGTAGGGGTTTGCACATCGAGCGGTGCATCAAAGACGTAAGCTTTCTGTGCAGCAGTGAGGACACTCCTCGGACTACGGACCCAGTCCGCATCATTGCTTACAATATCTTTCAACTTAGTCTTTCTCTAGGATCGTATTAAACAGGGAGCTACAACGCAGTTATTGGTCTACTACATAATTTGCAAAGACAACTTAGACTATTGTTCATGACAAGTGAGTTTTAACTAATCAAATTACTTATAACTCCCACTCAAATTGACATCCCTCTGGTCATCCGAGCGTGACATGATCCAAATCCACCAACCCAAGTCCGATCATCACGTGAGATGAGGTGGTGTCAATGGTGAACATCTTCATGTTGATCATATCTACTATATGACTCATGCTCGACCTTTCGGTCTTCCGTGTTCCGAGGCCATGTCTGTACATGCTAGGCCCGTCAAGTCTAACCCGAGTGTTCTGCATGTGCAAAACTGGCTTGCACCCGTTGTATGCGAACGTAGAGTCTATCACACCCGATCATCACGTGGTGCTTCGAAACGACGAACCTTCGCAACGGCGCACACTCGGGGGGAACACAACTTTATCTTGAAATTTTAGTGAGGGATCATCTTATAATGCTACCGTCGTCCTAAGCAAAATAAGATGCATAAAAGGATTAACATCACATGCAAATCATAAGTGACATGATATGGCCATCAACTCGTGCTTTTGATCTCCATCTCCAAAGCACCGGCATGATCTCCATCGTCACCGGCGTAACACCATGATCCCCATCATCATGATCTCCATCATCGTGTCGCCATCGGGGTTGTCGCGCGCCCACCATGCTCTTACTACTATTGCTACCGTTTAGCGATAAAGTAAAGCATTACATAGCGCTTAATGATTGACACGCAGGTCATACAAAAATTAAAGACAACCCTATGGCTCCTGCCGGTTGCCGTATACATCGACATGCAAGTCGATATTAACTATTACAACATGATCATCTCATACATCAAATATATCTCATCATGTCTTTGGCCATATCATATCACATACATACCCTGCAAAAACAAGTTAGACGTCCTCTAATTTGTTGTTGCATGTTTTACGTGGCTGCTATGGGTATCTAGCAAGAACGCTTCTTACCTACGCAAATCCACAACGGTGATATTTAAGTTGCTATTTAACCTTCTACAAGGACCGCCTTCATCGAATCCGATTCAACTAAGATAGGAGAGACAGACACCCGCCAGCCATCTTATGCAACAAAAGTCGCATGTCTGTCGATGCAACCGGTCTCATGTACATGGACATGTAAAGTTGGTCCGGGCCGCTTCATCCCATAATGCCGCTGAATCAAGAAAGACCAAGGAGGGAAGCAATCTAAACATCAACGCCCACAAACTCCTTTGTGTTCTACTCGTGATTGCATCTACGCAAAGACCTAGCTCATGATGCCACTGTTGGGGAACGTTGCATGGGAAACAAAAATTTTCCTACGCTCACCAAGATCAATCTAGGATATGCATCTACGAGGGAAGAGTCGGATCCACATACCCTTGTAGATCGCGATGCGGAAGCGTTGCAAGAACGCGGATGAAGGAGTCGTACTCGCTGCGATTCAGATCGCGGTTGATTCCGATCTAAGCGCCGAACAACGGCGCCTCCGCGTTCAACACACGTGCAGCCCGGTGACGTCTCCCACGCCTTGATCCAGCAAGGAGAGAGGGAGAGGTTGGGGAAGACTCCATCCAACAGCAGCACGACGGCGTGGTGGTGGTGGAGGAGCGCGGGACTCCAGCAGGGCTTCGCCAAGCGCTGCGAGAGACGAGGAGGGAGAGGGGTAGGGCTGCGCCAAGAGGGAGACGTTCTCGTGTGTATAGCAGCCCCAAAACCTCACATATATATAGGGGGAAGGGGGGCTGCGCCCCCTTTAGGGTTTCCCACCCCTAGGGGTGCGGCAGCCCCCAAAAACCCATCTAGGGTGCGGCCAAGGGGGGGGAGAGAGAGGGGGCGCCCTAGGGTGGGCCTTAAGGCCCATCTGGACCTAGGGTTTGCCCCCCTCCACTCTCCATGCGCCTAGGGACTTGGTGGGGGGGCGCACCAGCCCCCTTGGGGCTGGTCCCCTCCCACACTTAGCCCACACAGCCTTCTGGGGCTGGTGGCCCCACCTGGTGGACCCCCGGGACCCTCCCGGTGGTCCCGGTACATTACCGATATCGCCCGAAACTTTTCCGGTGACCAAAACAGGACTTCCCATATATGAATCTTTACCTCCGGACCATTCCGGAACTCCTCGTGACGTCCGGGATCTCATCCGGGACTCCGAACAACATTCGGTAACCGCGTACATACTTTCCCTATAACCCTAGCGTCATCGAACCTTAAGTGTGTAGACCCTACGGGCTCGGGAACCATGTAGTCATGACCGAGACAACTCTCCGGCCAATAACCAACAGCGGGATCTGGATACCCATGTTGGCTCCCACATGTTCCACGATGATCTCATCGGATGAACCACGATGTCAAGGATTCAATCAATCCCGTATACGATTCCCTTTGTCTATCGGTATAGCACTTGCTCGAGATTCGATCATCGGTATACCGATACCTTGCTCAATCTCGTTACCGGCAAGCCTCTTTACTCGTTCCGTAACACATCATCCCGTGATCAACTCCTTGATCACATGTTGTGCACATTATGATGATGTCCTACCGAGTGGGCCCAGAGATACCTCTCCGTCATACGGAGTGACAAATCCCAGTCTCGATTCGTGCCAACCCAACAGACACTTTCGGAGATACCTGTAGTGCACCTTTATAGCCACCCAGTTACGTTGTGACGTTTGGTACACCCAAAGCATTCCTACGGTATCCGGGAGTTGCACAATCTCATGGTCTAAGGAAAAGATACTTGACATATAGAAAAGCTTTAGCATACGAACTACACGATCTGTGCTAGGCTTAGGATTGGGTCTTGTCCATCACATCATTCTCCTAATGATGTGATCCCGTTATCAATGACATCCAATGTCCATGGTCAGGAAACCGTAACCATCTATTGATCAACGAGCTAGTCATCTAGAGGCTTACTAGGGACATGGTGTTTGTCTATGTATCCACACATGTATCTGAGTTTCATATCAATACAATTCTAGCATGGATAATAAACGATTATCATGAACAAGGAAATATAATAATAACCAATTTATTATTGCCTCTAGGGCATATTTCCAACAGTAAGTGGATGACACAAACGGTAGTCTATGTTTACAACCTTTTCTAGCGCTGATTATTGCAATTATTGCTATCGTGATTGTGTATATCATGTTCTATTATATATCCAATGGCTCGAGGAGATGCCGGTATATAACATCGATACGGTAAACATTGAGCCTTGTTTTTCAAAATTTGTTATATTCAAATTCTGAAATAAATAATTTATGCCTCAAAAATGCAAGAAAATGGAGTTGAAGTTCCGCAAGGAGTTTTCAATCGGCCTGCGCCGTCACAGTTTGAACAGAAGAAACCCTGAATGTCGACTAGCCGATGACGAGGAGGAGGATGAGGAGGAGGAGGAGGGTTTTGTCTCACTAAATTTTAGAAGTGATAATGCCCAAAATGCACGGGGCACTTCAGGAACCCAGGAAGACCCCGAACCTCATGCCCAAGATACCTTAGAGAAGAATGACGAAGGCAGTATCCAAGATAACCCCGTCACTCGCCAGGAAGAGAGCATGGATTTTGTCTCTCGAGATGAACCTCGTGTCCAAGATGCCTTAGAGAATGGTCACAAGCCACGCCGTAACCAGGACATAGTTGATTCCTTAGGCGGTGACTGGCCTGTTGGGCACATCTCGCGCCTCTCCTGTCTAGCATCCTGCTCCGTCGCATCGTGTCGGGTCACCTAAAAGTTATTATCCAAATCAAGGGCCGGGCCTAGGTGGGACGACAGGGCCGGGCTGGAGATGGCCAGGAATAGTAGTTACTCAATAAAAAAACTAGTTGTCGGCTAGCACCTCTCGTGTCCGGCATCCTGCTCCATCGCATCGTGTCGGGTCGACGGAGCAGGATGCCGGACAGGAGAGGCACGTCTTATTCATAAAATTAATTTAAAAATAGTAGCCCAAGTTGTGTCCAGCTTTACCAGTATTTCATTTCTTTTCGCTAGCCGACAGCTAGTTTTTTTTTGAGAAACTACTACTCCTGGCCATCTTCGGCCTGGCCCTGTCGGCCCACCCATGCCCGGTCCTAGATTTGGATAGTGGTGAGAATGTGATGGAGCAAGGTGACCCTAACTCTATAGTTGATTCCTTAGTGCCAAAAGACAAAGTAAATTTATTCTTCAACAGAAGAATGTCTGCATGCTAGATGCTACTTCTAGATTTTAGTATTACTTGTGCATTAATGGATGATTGATACAAAATACTGGAGTATCTTCAGAAATATTTGATTTTGATCTGTTTTATATAAGGAGTTCTCGCATGCCCCCTCTCGGATGAACGAAACACTCATGATCGTACGCCCTAGGGGACATGGAGGACGACACAACCTATGATCGTATGCCCTAGGGGACATGGAGGACGGCACAACCTGCATCATGTCCGTCTATCCAAGCACCTACCACGCAAAGTTCGACGGTCCAGAAGTTGCCCTTTTGGTCCAGAGGACTTTCCAGGTTATCTATACTACTTTTCAGGTTATATAAAACTTTTCGAGATTATGGCGGACATTCCAGGTTACCTATACTACTTTTCAGGTTATATAAAACTGAAAAGTAGTATATGATGGTGCCCTATGTTTTCGAGGTTATGGCGGACATTCCAGGTTACCTATAGAGTACTTTCCAGGTTACCTATGGACGTTCCAGGTTACATATATTAGACAAAAAATGATGGCCCATTTACATCCCATTTCTCAGAACCTTACAGCCACATCTGCCGGTTCATTTGAGACAACATTTGACGCAATAGTGCCAAAAGACAAAGTAAATTTATTCTTCAAAAGAAGAAAGCAAGGTGACCTTAACTAGACACATCTTGATCTGTTTTATATATGGAGTTCTCGCATGCCCCCCTCTCGGATGAACGAAACCACTCATCATCGTATGCCCTAGGGGACATGGAGGACAGCACAACCTGCATCGTGTCCTTCTATCCAAGCACGTACCACGCAAAGTTCGCCGATCCAGAAGTTGCCCTTTTGGTCCAGAGGACTTTCCAGGTTACCTATACTACTTTCCAGGTTATATAAAACTTTTCGAAGTTATGGCGGACATTCCAGGTTACCTATACTACTTTTCAGGTTATATAAAACAGAAAAGTAGTATATGATGGTGCCCTCTGTTTTCGAGGTTATGGCGGACATTCCAGGTTACCTATAGAGTACTTTCCAGGTTACCTATGGACGTTCCAGGTTACATATATTAGACAAAAACTGATGGCCCATTTACATCCCATCTCTCAGAACCTTACAGCCACATCTTCTAGTTCATTTGAGACAACATTTGACGGAATAGTGCCAAAAGACAAAGTAAATTTATTCTTTAATAGAAGAAAGCAAGGTGACCTTAACTGGACACATCTTGATCTGTTTTATATATGGAGTTCTCGCATGCCCCCCTCTCGGATGAACGAAACCACTCATGATCGTATTCCCTAGGGGACATGGAGGACAGCACAACCTGCATCGTGTCCGTCTATCCAAGCACCTACCACGCAAAGTTCGCCGGTCCAGAAGTTGCCCTTTTGGTCCAGAGGACTTTCCAGGTTACCTATACTACTTTCCAGGTTATATAAAACTTTTCGAAGTTATGGCGGACATTCCAGGTTACCTATACTACTTTTCAGGTTATATAAAAATGAAAAGTAGTATATGATGGTGCCCTATGTTTTCGAGCTTATGGCGGACATTCCAGGTTACCTATAGAGTACTTTCCAGGTTACCTATGGACGTTCCATGTTACATATATTATACAAAAACTGATGGCCCATTCACATCCCATTTCTCGGAACATTACAGCCACATCTCCAGGTTACCTATAGAGAACAGTGGGTATCAAAAGGAATAGTGTGTATCAGAAGGAACAATTGGGTACCAAACGGAACAAATGGGTATCAAAAGGCACAGAGGGATGTCAAAAAGAACAAATGTGTATCAAAAGGAACACATCGATATCAAAAGGAACATATGGGTATCGAAAGGAACAGAGGGGTGTCAAAAGGAACAAATCAGTACCAAAAGGAACAGATCGGTATCAAAAGGAACAGGTGCGTATCAAAAGGAACAGTTGCGTACCAAAAGGAACAGGGGTACCAAAAGGAACAGGGGGTACGAAAAGGAACAGATGGGTATCAAAAGGAACAGATCAGGAACAAAAGGAACATGTCGGTATCAAAAGGAGCATATGGGTGCCGAAAGGAACAAGTTGGTATCAAAAGGAATCGTCCAAAATAGCTTTGGCAGAGAGTGGAGAGCACGCCCCACTGCTGTCTCCCTTTGGGGCCTCTGCCTCACACGCGCACGGGCCACTCTGCACCCCCTCCCTCCCTCCTCATACTCACACCTGCCCAGAGTTTGGCGTCGCTAGCCACCTCGTTTCAGCATGTATCGCATCTGCGAAGGGCCTATCCTGGATTTATGCTGGACCAACATCGTCCTCCTCGTCCGAGCTGGACTGCGGCAGTGTGTGGACGACGCGGCACTCCAAGAGATGGCATCTCCGTTGCGTCCACCTCCGCAAGAACAAGGCCGGCGAGGACATATCTTTTCTTGCATTATTGGCAAGCGCCTCCTTTCAGGGAACACCAGGAAGATAATGACATAATGTTATGTCCCATTGTAAGCATTAAGGAGCATTGTTCTTTTTGTATATTTCTGATTCCAAAGCCTTTGCATCCTCTGCAATTGCAACACTATCGATTATTCTCTTCCTGTTTATTGCTGATTACATATGAAAATTTTCCATGTCTGAGTTTGACAGTAGTGTTTTTTCAGATACTTGCTCCAATTGTTGATGATGGTCACATTTCCTTGGTTGCTGTTTCCATCAAGATGAAGACGAAGTATGTCCTTGACTCTACTCCAGGTTTCCATCAAAAGCAGGCAGATACTGTGTTAAAGGAGCTGGAGTCATATTTGAGTAAGCACGGCATCGTCATCTCTTCGTATGCTCATGAAATTCCAGATGTTGAGCCTCAAGACAACAAGTAAGTGGATACCTCAAATTATACCTCAGATTCTAGAACAAATAATTATGTGGTAATAAATTGCAATTGTTGCAGTTGTGATTGTGGATTTCATGTTTTATTATATATCGAACGGTTTAAGGAAATGAAGATATATGGCATCACCCAGGTAAACACTAAGCCTTGTTCTTTTTAATTTTTGTTCTATTCAAATTCTAGAACAAATAATTAATGCCTCAAATATGCAGGCTGAGGTGTTAAAGTTCAAAAAGAAGCTTGTAAAGCACCTCCTGGATGATCCAAGGACCAAAGTCAATGAAGCAGACAGTACAGTTGACACTGCCCACAGTACTGACACTGACAAGGTTGAGGAAGTTCCTCCTCCACACACTGACAAGGTTGAGGAACATTGGGGTGCCAATCAGTGCGATGCCCACACAACAGTTGATGCTAACGAGGCTGAGGAACTTCGGGGTGCCGTTATAGCTGACACTGTCCAGGACATTTCTCCTCGAGGCACTGTCCAGGACGAAGAGATGGATGAGGGCACAGTTGTAGCTGGCACTGCCCATCAGCCCGAAGCCCACGTTTCTCATCGAGACACTATCCAGGACAACACTCTAGCCGTTGTAGTTGACACTGCCCATCAGCGCGAAGCCCACATTTCTCCTCGAGGCAGTCCTGTAGAGATGGATGAGCACATCGAAGGCTCTCCTATGATCTCCGAAGAGGTAGTGATGGATGAGGGAGAGACTGTCCACGCCGAAGAGATGGATGACTCTCCTGTGAACTCCGATAAAGCAGGAAAAGAAGAGGTGGATGAGGACAGTGAAGACTCTTCTATGAGCTCCGATACAGCAGAAAGGGAAGATGACAAGGAAGGTGGTAACCGTAGCCCCGATACAACGGACATTGAAGACTCTTCCATGAGATCCGATATAGAAGAAAGCAAGATGACAAGGAAAAGGCTCAGGAAGGTGGTAAGAAGAGTGATGATAAGAATACTGCTCATACAATAGCAAGGACACCAGCAAGGAACCGTCGCTGGAATAGGAGTGCTGATAAGAATACTGCTGATAAGAATACAACAGTAAAGACACCAAAAGAGAGGCATGGCAAGAGGAAGAGGAACTTTTCCGCCAAAGTGGTGTCTCCTGTTATTTTCGGGGTAAAGGAATTATTGCCTGCTACAGACTGTGAGGAGATCTGTAAACTTCTCAAAGAGAAATAGTAAGCTTATTCATTTATTCACTGAACTTTTGACTCTGCTAGGCCAAGTTAGATGTTTGTATTGACAGCCTAGGCATTGCATTCGGTGAGACAGGGGTTCGCCTGTTTAGTTTTAGCAGTAAACTCATATAGTGTTTTTAATTGGTGAAGCAATGGTGATGAAGTGTTAAATTTGGGAGGAACTATCATGACGGGGGCTCAGCTGCTGAAGTGTATAGAAGAGTGCCCTGAATCTTCTGGGTGTTTTTGTTGAATGCCTCAAGCAAGATGATAACAAGAACAACAATAATAAAAAAAAGAATAATTATCCAACCACAACATCAGATAAGTTTTGTGCAAGAAACATAGCCTTGGTTGTGAGTTAAAAGCTGGTCTGATAGCAAATTAGTTTTGAGTGCAGTTGGATGAAAAATTTGTGCAAGTGATTAAGAAAGATATCGGGAGCAGCAAAAAAGATGGAGGGAAACTAGAGGAGAGATTCGTAAGTAATCCAGTATTCTACTCATAATACACTCAATGATAATACATCAACATTCTAATACATGTTAGTTTTTGCAGCTATTTTGTGTTATCACTGAAGAAGATCCTAACACTCAAAAACAAGAAGGCATAGTGCTTTCAGCGCCGGTCCAATGTATTTTTGGGCCCAGGGCGATGTAAACTAATTGTTTTTCATATTAAACTTTTATACTTATTTTAAACTAAGTGTACCATATTACAATTGTAATTCATATTTTTTATTACTTAGCCACATAAAATATTTTCAAATAACATTTATATTATTAATTGATATGCATCTGTAATGTATATAATTAAAAAAATTAATTCTACAAAATGAAAATTTTATGATGTACCAAAACTTTTCTTTTATTGTTAAGACAATCTTTCATATTTATATTTCTAATATTGCATAAACGATGTAGTGTATTCACATTTGCATATACATGCGTGTGTCATATATCTTTTAATATTATATTGAATATTATGATAGAGATTTATAAATTATAGACATACTAACAAATATTTTTATAGCAATTTCTAGTGTATATTAGGTGGTCATATTCATGGAAACTTCTAGGGCACAGAAAATGTGGCTTGCATGATAGGTTCAGTAATTCGAAGAACCAAAAAGGTTGTTCATTATACTTTTACGCATGATTTAATTACCTAACATGCTCGTCCAGATTCACTTGGTTTGGTTTGGTGCAAATGAGATGCCTAGACGTTTATCGAATTAAAAATTGTGCGTTGGTTTAAACATTGAAATCGAGATATCATAATTTTTATTATAATACTAAGACATGCATCGTAAAGAGAGACTAATGTATTTGAACTCAACTCCGCCAGTCGGATCGGTTTGCTTAAGCGTGGTATAACTTATCAGTATGTGGTATGAACTTATGCTTCTGCACATTGAGGATCTATTTTATCCATTTAATAATCTTTCAGATGTAATGTATACTCAATAGATCTTACTAGTGTAAGTTTTAGTTGGGCCCGTCCCCTCTTGGGGCCCGGGGCGGTCGCCCCTTTTGCCCGGCCTATGGGCCAGCCCTGAGTGCTTTTCCTCGATAGTGAGCAAAAAAAACAGGTCACTGCCTTGCATGCCAATGATAGTAAGATAAGCGGTGGTCAGATTAAGACCATCAGTGAAAAATTTGCGAAGAAGGTACACGAAGCATTTCGGAGTTGTGGCTACACCTCGCCATTTACATGCCTTAGCGACATATGCTGCTCAACTGTTATTATGGAATGTCATAGAGAATCAAGTGCATTTGCATGTATGCTATGCATGCAACAGTTCAATGGAAAAGCGATGCCCAAATCCTTGTGTAACCCGGTTAGTGTGTGTTCCCCAACCATTCTTATCTCATTATTTGAATGTACATGATGTTTTAAAAATACTGACCTGCATTATGTCCTTTTAATTTCAATGTGCAGAAAAGGGCTCTGTTAGAGAAGCAATGGTTTGTGGGGAACCTTCTTGTCCATGAGAAGAACATTGTAATGCCTGCAGAGATTAAGCAAATGTTGTCAAAAGATAAGAAAGTAAAGAGGGCGAAGAAGTGATACTTTTGGTTGTTTCGTTAATCACGCGTTATCACTAAATGCACCTTCGTTGCTCACAGATTGGACTGATATGCTTGTGTGCTACCTTTAAAACCTTCAAAACTATTAATATTATACCTGTTTTGTGTTCCTGTTTTAGCTCATGAGGAAGTAGTTTAAAGTTTATTGTACCTTATGTGAAGCAAAGTTCTTCCCCCTCTTTCACCCTGATGAGTATGGAATCTGTGCTCATTTTAATTTTGCCGAGAGCTGGTGCCAAATAATAATATGAATGAATAAAAGGCACTTCCGCATGGAGCAAATCTCATTTGGCAAAGCTCATTTTGCAATGAGATTTTATCGATGCAACGGGTAGGTACTCTCTATGGTCTGTCTCGTCTGTCGTCCACTTATGTTTATCGTTGTCCTTGCTTCCTGCTGGTTCGATGCTACTTGTGCCATCCTTGATAGCATTTGCTTCGTCCATGCTCGCTAGTTGACTAGTTCCATGAGGGAGTAAGTACAGTACACAATGAGGTTCAGGTGAACACGATATTTGTTGGCATTTCTATGTGGTTGAATGGTTTTACAAAATCTTTGATAATTAATACTGATAGGTGAGCCTGTACATCATGAATGTTCCTTCCATTTAAACTAAGGATCTTACTAGTCCTGATAGCTTATCCAAAAAAGTAGGCTGCTAACAGTAAATCAAGCATTGACATAGTAGTGAATTTCAACACAGGTTCTCTATATCTCTACTATTATAGTATACACATCAGGAACCACACGCTCATGAAGCCAAAAACGAGGTAAGGCTTGGAACATCAACAGTCTAAGCAGAGAACAAATTCAGTAGCAACAACAGAGGACAATTTCTAAAGTAAGTACTAAATATCCTTACAACACAAGCACTAAGCATTCCTTTTCGACGAACAAATTCAAAAGTAAGATTACAACACAAGCACGCATAAACAGAACGAGTCCAACAGTTTCAAGATTGTCTCTAACATCAACAGCCGCAATTTTAGAGAGTCTCATGAACAACCACCAGGGCAACAAAAATACAACAACAACATGCAGATAAATGCAGAGCTTAGTAGCAGAGTAGCAAGAGGCACCAGCCGCCATTTTCTTCCCTTCACTGTGGGGCCGCTGATCCTCGCTGGAAGATCTCCTGCATTTGCTTGAAGATAACACCTTCTTTCTGTTTGAGGCATTTCAGACTCTGAAAACATCGCAAAGAAGTCGCTTTGAAAGTCTTATCGCCATCAAATGCCAATGCATAATGATAAAGGTCGTCCTTGGGGCCATGGCGAACCATAAAATCAAGTAAATCATCTGATGTAAAAACCTGTTTTCTTTTGGTCCCCATTCACACTGAAGATGAAGTTGCAGAAATCTCATTGAAATATCGATCGAGATTCTGGTACTTCCAAAGGAGAGAGATGGTCGATCCCTGCACATAACCAAATATTCAGACAAGTATAAACTACACAGTAGGGAGCCTTTTGCTACTGTTTTTGTGTTAAAAATAAGCGAATAGTGAACGAGTAGGAGTGGGGCAAATACCGTCGCTCCAGCTGAAGAGGTCGGTGCACCATCTTCCCGATTGTTTGTCCATACTTGAGCAAGGCAGTTGATTTTTGACCTGACCTTATCGTTTGTGAAATAATCCACTTTGAAATGCTCATTAGCAGTGGATGCAAATGAACGATGAAAGTTCGCTCTGATTTCTACAGCTTCTCCCATCTTTTGCAGCAGAAATTATGTTTCCTCGTACTTCCACACAAGATGTGCTGGTCCACTTGCATCACTAGTACTCTAAATATCAAAATCAGAGCACAATATAAGCTCACTTGCAAAGTCATTTTCAGAAGAGGTTCACAAAACAGTTCACAAAAAGAGCAATACGATTCTATACCAGAGTCATAAGAGGGGTTGTCCCTCCCGAATGAACAACCTGTTTTGTTAAGGAATACACAATTTCAAATAAATTTTATTTATTTGCAGAGAAGACAAAAGCTAGCTGACTATCACATAATCCTCAAGAATCATGTTCATGTGCTTCTGTGCATGACCATGTTTCTGTGTAACAACACTCTATATACCATGGCGCGAGGTCTCCTGGAGAACATTCCGCTGGGCGCTCTGCCTCCCGAAAAAAAAACCTACTTATTTATGCAGGCTTGTAGACCCCGCGTTAGGGTTGACTGGCTGATGTCAACGACCATTTCGCGAGGTCTTTGGCTGGGAGGGTGAAGCACCATTTCGCCTGGTGTTTGACTCGGAGGGATCAAGCACCGGCTAGCAGACCCAGCGTAGGGTTGACTAGCTGATCATCACTTGGACGAGCTCCTGGCGATGGCCGGGGAGCATGTGGTGTTTGTCTTGGAAAAGCCAAGAACCATTTCGCGTGGTCTTTGTCTGGGAGGGGTACCATTTGAAGTGGTCTTTGCCTTGCAGAAGCAAAGCACCATTTCGCGTGGTCTTTGGCTAGGAGGGGTCAAGCACCAATTCATGTGGTCTTTGAATTGGAGAAGCCTACCATTTCATTTTCCCCGAGGCATCCGTCGATTATGTGCTCACAAGTTGTATATAACATCTCTCTTCCCTGCACCGTCCGATTGTGGCGCTCCCCAGTAGCCGAGGTCGTGAATCCCGCAGCCCAGTCTACGGGGAAAATAGCAGGGCTGGACGCCACACGTCATAGCCGCGGCTCCAACGGGTCCGCGCCAACCTTCGCCTCCTTGAACCACCCGCGGCATCGTCCATCGCCCACGACGCAGGCCTCCGCGCCCTCGGCCTGCTCGACTTCATCTGCCTCGACCTCACCTCCTTCGGTGCATCGCGCCCCGACCTCGTCGCCGAGCTCATCGCCGACTACAGTTTTCCCCACAACCGGGCGCTCTGCCTCCCGAAAAAAAAACCCTACTTATTTATGTAGGCTTGCAGACCCAGCGTTAGGGTTGACTGGCTGATGTCAACAACCATTTCGCGAGGTCTTTGTTTAGGAGGGGTCAAGCACCATTTCGCCTGGTGTTTGACTTGGAGGGATCAAGCACCGGCTAGCAGACCCAGCGTAGGGTTGACTGGCTGATCATCACTTGGACGAGCTCCTGGCAGCGGCAGGGGAGCATGTGGTGTTTGTCTTGGAGAAGCCAAGAACAATTTCGCGTGGTCTTTGTCTGGGAGGGGTACCATTTGAAGTGGTCTTTGGCTTACTTATTTATGCAGGCTTGCAGACCCAGTGTTAGGGTTGACTGGCTGATGTCAACGACCATTTCACGAGGTCTTTGTCTGGGAGGGGTCAAGCACCATTTCGCCTAGTGTTTGACTTGGAGGGATCAAGCACCGGCTAGCAGACCCAGCGAAGGGTTGACTGGCTGATCATCACTTGGAGCACTCACCACCAATAAAAACCACCAAAAGAGAGTAGCTTTTCTTTTCTTGGTGAGGAGGAGGCAGTGGAGCCAAGGCAGCCGGGTTTTGAATGATGGCCAGGTTCTCTCTGCTGGCCTCGCAGGCCAGGGCGTGGCGAAGAAGAGACACTGGTCAGTCAGCACCGATGAGCTTTTCCGGTACATGAGTTAAAAATAAATCAAAGACGGAGGGAATAAAAAAATAAACCTAGCAGATCATTAATTAGGCAGAAATATTAAAACCATTCTCCTACTCCCCCCACCTGTCGCCACCCCTGCCACCGTACAAGTCCGCATCTGCGTTGGGGGGTAGGCTGTCTAATCGTCTTTCCTCCAGGACCCTGCTCAAAGCTACCAGCCTCGGGGGCCAGCGTCTGCATTGAAGGAAGAAGGAATCCCTCTTACATCTCCAACAAAATGCAGGATGAATCCTCCAGTTCGTCCACGGCCGGCAAACGCTTGCCATCCGCACAAATCCAGCTGACACGTCGCCGGCAAACTTCCTCACCGATCCTGCCGAGAAATCGCCGGCCTTTCCTGGATCTGTGCCACCACCTTTGTAAGAGTCAGCAGAGGTATCGAAGGTTGCAGGTCTCGCCGTGCTCAGACTTTACCCCCGCGATTGCAAGGTACTCACCATATCGCCTACCCCCTCCTAATAGAATGGTTCCATGTTTGTGTTTGGTTAGAAATAGAATGACAATGCTTGTAGTCACCAGGGGCGGAGCTAGACTAATTCATGTGTATGCAGGGGCTGTTTGGATTGAGCCCCATCTGGCCCTACCAAAATATTGGCATGCCCAAATACAGGGCATAGCCAAAATATTGGCAGCTTAGCCAGCATCGGCCAAGAAAATTTTCCCTACAACCATTTTATAGTAATGGCGAGCTAAGGTCAAACTGACACAAGAGTGCCAAACATGTAGGGTATAGTGTGTATGTACCTTCAGGTATTTTTAGACTTCCTGGACATGTGAGGGCATCTTTTAGTACAAGAGGATCATGAGCAGAGCCCTCCCATCCTGCTAGAACATAGGTGAACCTAAGGTCGAAGTCAACAACCCCCAGCACATTTTGGGAGGGGTATGACTTTCGGCCCCTAAATCTGTCCACCATGTGGGCAGGAACGCAAGCCTTAACATGAGTGCCATCTAGTGCCCTTGTACATCCCTATGTATACCAAAAACAGTGTGTATGTCAAGGTTGGGAAATGTTGATCTTGTATAATAAATACTAAAAATCTACGGTCTAAGAGTTACCTCAAAGTATGGGGAACAAATGGTATCAAAAGGAACAGATGGTATCAAAATGAACTACTGGGTCTCAAAAGGAATAGCTGGGTATCAAAAGGAACAAATATGTATCAAAAGGAATAGCTGGGTATCAAAAGGAACAAATATGTATCAAAAGGAATAGTTGGGTATCAAAAGGAACCGAGGGGATCAAAAGGAACGGGTGGTATCAAAAGGAACAGATGGTATCAAAAGGAACACAATGGGTATCAAAAGGAATAGTTGGGTATCAAAAGGAACGGATGGTATCAAAAGGAACAGCTGGGTATCAAAAGG
>LR738712.1:838666113-838701175 GCA_902687465.1 Secale cereale | reverse complement strand
AAGGAACAACTGGTATCAAAAGGAACTGGTGGTATCAAAAGGAACAGCTGGGTATGAAAAGGAACAGGTGGGTATCAAAAGGAACAGCTGGGTATGAAAAGGAACAGGTGGATATCAAAAGGAACATGTCGGTATCAAAAGGAACAGGTCGGTATCAAAAGGAACAGCTGGGTATCAAAAGGAACAGCTGGGTATTAAAAGATATAGCTGGGTATCAAAAGGAATAGATATGTATCAAAAGGAACAGCTGGGTATCAAAAGGAACAGATATGTATCAAAAGGAACAGCTGGGTATCAAAAGGAACCGAGGGGATCAAAAGGAACGGGTGGTATCAAAAGGAACAGATGGTATCAAAAGGAATAGATAGTATCAAAAGGAGGAACCGGTGGGTATGAAAAGGAACAACTCGGTATCAAAAGGAACAGCTGTGTATGAAATGGAACTGGTCGGTATCAAAAGGAACAGAAGGTATGAAAAGGAACGGCTCTGTATCAAAAGGAACAGCTGGGTATCAAATGGAACAGGACGGGTATCAAAAGGAACAACTGGGCATCAAAAGGAACGGACCGATATGAAAAGGAACAGCTGGATATCAAAAGAAACGGACGGGTACCAAGAGGAACAGATCAGCATCAAAAGGAACAGACGGTATGAAAAGGAACATGCAGGTATCAAAAGGAACAGATGGTACCAAAAGGAACAGATGGTATCAAAAGAAACAGGAGGGCATCAAAAGGAACATGTGGTATCAAAAGGAACAGCTGGGTATCAAAAGGAACAGCTGTGTGCTAAATTCCGAGGTTTTCACCTGAAATTCAACCCGGCATTATAAAAATAAAAAAATAAAAAAATGCAAAACTTCACAATCTATCTATGTTTGTCTACAAGATCATGTGTAGGAAATTTGAGGTGATTTAGAGGTGGTCGAAAGAATCACGTTGTTAGAAAAGCTGGTTTGAGTGAGACCAAACGGTATGTCCTTAAAAAAAGTGATTTTTTTGACCATGTCCATATGACCTCAATTTTGGCATACATGATGAAATACATGTAACAAATAGAAATATGTAAAAAGTTTCCAAAAATTGAAGTTTAGAGTGTCACTTTATGCTAAATTCCGAGGTTTTCACTTGAAATTCAATCGGGCATTATAAAAATAAAAAAATAAAAAAAATGTAAAAACTTCACAATCTATCTATGTTTGTCTACAAGATCATGTGTAGGAAATTTGAGGTGATTTACAGGTGGTCGAAAAAATCACGTTGTTAGAAAAGCTGGTTTGAGTGAGACCAAACGGTCTGCCCTTAAAAATAGTGATTTTTTCGACCATGTCCAAATGACCCCAATTTTGGCATACATGATGACATACATGTAACAAATAGAAATATGTAGAAAGTTTTCCAAAATTTGAAGTTTAGAGTGACACTTTATGCGAAATTCCGAGGTTTTCACCTGAAATTCAACCGGGCATTATAAAAATATAAATATTCGAAAAAATGTAGAAACTTCACAATCTATCTATGTTGGTCTCTTCTTCTGTGACTCCTTGATGTGATGCTCCACATACCCTATTGCGTACTCCACTGATAAAGCGAGTGCTGCGTCACGAAGGTCCGCATCTCCCTTCAGCACATCGAGAAGTTTCCAAAGTTTCTCCTTTTCCAGACCAGCTTTTCGAAATTTAGAAGAACATTTCCCAAAAGTCCCAAGATTGTCATTTTGAGATAATTCCAACCCAGTGAACTGCTCTCCAACACTTTCTGAACAAGAGACTCTTTTAGGGGGATTGATATCACTGTCATCCTCTCCATCCCTAGATTGTTTCTCTGTAGAAGAGGATAATTGAGGACGACGTAATTTTGACCTGCTACTGGGCTTGAGATAGTTGAACACAAATGCTTTATGGATTGCACTACTTACCTGATGCGTTTGGACCATCATCGCAAATTCCTTAATCTGATATTCCAAAACTTTGGGATCAAGGTCACGAATGTCATGCAAAATAGATTGCTGCATTTCAGGATCAGTAGCCTTTGGATTCCCACCGACAAAACATGACACCCTCTTTTTCTTCCTAAGGGATTCAAGGATTGCCACCTTCATAGTGGCGGATGGCCGCTCCATCAAGCAGTTGTAAGCATGAAAAACAACTCAAATTCTCTCCAGAAGTTTCTGAAAATGTGCATATAATTTCTTATATAAATTAAAGCAAAACTATACCTTGGAGGGCTGGCACGCGGTACCAAGGCAATGGCTTCCGAGAACGATCTCCTCTGACACCTTTCACTGGATGATTCTAGGAATGCACTTGTGTCATTTTAACGAAATCAAGTATCTCCCTGGAGCCCGTTTTTTAACTTTTGAAAATGATAAGCATCAAATATTTTCGAAAAAGGGACTCTATGTGACCACTGTTTCTCTTCATGTTTGACAATCTTACAACTAAAGTAACACCAAATGTAAAGGAACAGTTTATCGCAAAAAAATGTAACGGAACAGTTCTAGCCTTTTGGGTCATTCATGTGTTTGGTTGGAGCAGTTGAATGTAACAGAGTGGTTCCTAGGAACCAAGCACTTCCTCCAAATCGGCTGGACTTGCAAGAATAAGACAAAATCGGAGGCATTGCGGGGCTGTTTGGATGTCTCGAGCTGTATTTTACAAGCTCTGTGATAGGCTAAGGCTGAAGAAATTGTTAATTGACACATTTCATATTTCGGTAGAGGAACAAGTTGCAATGTTACTATACATGGTGGGTCAACATCACACAAATTCATTTGTTGGATTCTTCTTTTGGCGATCTAGTGAAACAGTGAGCAGATATTTCAATATTATCCTATGTGCAATGGGGGAGTTAGCACGTGATCTCATTTATATTAGATCAACGGATACACACACGAAAATCACTAGCAGCCCGAACAGATTCTGCCCCTACTTTGAGGTAACTCTTAGACCGTAGATTTTTAGTATTTATTATACATGATCAACCTTTCCCAACCTTGACATACACTACTGTTTTTGGTATACATAGGGATGTATAGGGGCACTAGATGGCACTCATGTTAAGGCTTGCGTTCCTGCCCACATGGTGGACAGATTTAGGGGCCGAAAGTCATACCCCTCCCAAAATGTGATGGGGGTTGTTGACTTCGACCTTAGGTTCACCTATGTTCTAGCAGGATGGGAGGGCTCTGCTCATGATTCTCTTGTACTAAAAGATGCGCTCACACGTCGAGCAGGTCTAAAAATACCCGAAGGTACATACACACTATAACATACATGTTTGGCACTCTTGTATCAGTTTGACCTTAGCTCACCATTACTATAAAATGGTTGAAGGGAAAAATTCTTGGCTGATGCTGGCTAAGCTGCCAATATTTTGGCTATGCCTTGTATTTGGTCATGCCAATATTTTGGTAGGGCTAGATGGGGCTCAATCCAAACAGCCCCTGCATACTCATGAATTAGTCTAGCTCCGCCCCTAGTGACTACAAGCATCGTCATTCTATTTATAACCAAACACAAACATGGAACTATTCTATTTGGAGGGGGTAGGCGATTTGGTGAGTACCTTGCAATCGAGGGGGTAAAGACTGAGCACGGCGAGACCTGCAACCGTCGATACCTCTACGGACTCTCACAGAGGTGGTGGCACATGTGGTGGCACAGATCCAGGAAAGGCTGGCGATTTCTCGGCAGGATCGGTGAGGAAGTTTGTCGGCGACGTGTCAGCTGGATCTGTGCGGATGGTAAGCGTCTGTCGGCCGTGGACGAACTGGAGGATTCATCCTGCATTTTGTTGGATATGTAAGAGGGATTCCTTCTTCCTTCAATGCAGACGCTGGCTCCCGAGGCTGGCAGCTTTGAGCAGTGTCTTGGAGGAAAGACGATTAGACAGCCTACCCCCCCAACGCGGCGGCGGACTTGTACGGTGGCAGGGGCGGCAACAGGTGGGGGGCGGGGGGAGTAGGAGAACGGTTTTATTATTTCTGCCTAATAAATGATCTGCTAGGTTTATTTTTTTTTATTCCCTCCGTCTTTGATTTATTTTTAACTCATGTACCGGAAAAGCTCATCGGTGTTGACTGACCAGTGTCTCTTCTCCTCCATGCCCTGGCCTGCGCGGCCAGCAGAGAGAACCTGGCCATCATTCAAAACCCCGGCTGCCTTGGCTCCACTGCCTCCGCCTCACCAAGAAAAGAAAAGCTGCTCTCTTTTGGTGGTTTTTGTTGGGGAACGTTGCATGGAAAACAAAAATTTTTCTCTACGTTCACCAAGATCAATCTAGTAGATGCAACTACGAGGGAGAGTAGGATCCACATACCCTTGTAGATCGCTAAGCGGAAGCGTTATGAACGCGGATGATGGAGTCGTACTCGCCGCGATTCAGATCGCCGAAGATCCTAGCACCGAAGCAACGGTGCCTCCGCGTTCTTCACACGTACGGCTCGGGGACGTCTCCTCCTTCTTGATCCAGCAAGGGGTGGAGGAGAGGTTGATGGAGAACCGGCAGCACGACGGCGTGGTGGTGATGGTGGAGAAGAACTCCAGCAGGGCTTCGCCTAAGCACCGCGGGAGAAGAAGATGTTGTGGGAGAGGGAGGGCAGCACCGAGGCACGAACTTGTGTTTGCTGCCCTCCCTTTGCCTCACTATATATAGGGGGGGGTGGAGAGGTGAGGGCGCCCTATGGTTTCCCCCTAGGGGCCGGCGGCCAGGGCAAGGGGAGGGGGCGGCGGCCAGGGCCAGGCCCTAGGGTTTCCCCCCCTAGGTGCCTTGCCCCCCACTCCAAAGGGGTGCGGCTGCCCTAGGGGGTCCCACCCCCTTAGCCGCATGAGGAGAGGGCCCAGGGGGGGCGCACAGCCCCCTGAGGGCTGTGGTGTTCCCCCTTGTGGCCCATTAGGCCCAGAACTTCTTCCGGACCCCCCGAAACACTTTCCGGTACTCCGCCGATTTCCCGATGCTCCCCGGAACACTTCCGGACTCCGAAACCTTCCATCCTATATATCAATCTTCGTCTCCGGACCATTCCGGAGACCCTCGTCATGTCCGGGATCTCATCCGGGACTCCGAACAACCTTCGGTAACCATACACTTTTCTCACTAACAACCCTAGCGTCACCGAACGTTAAGTGTGTAGACCCTGCGGGTTCGGAAACCATGTAGACATGACCGGGACACTCCCAGGTCAATAACCAATAGCGGGATCTGGATACCCATATTGGTTCCCACATGTTTCTCGATGATCTCATCGGATGAACCACGATGTCAAGGATTCAGGCAATCCCGTATACAGTTCCCTTTGTCTCGTCGGTATGTTACTTGCCCGAGATTCGATCGTCGGTATCTCTATACCTAGTTCAATCTCGTTACCGGCAAGTCTCTTTACTCGTTACCGTAATACATAATCCCGTGACTAACCACTTAGTCACTTTGAGCTCATTGAGATGACGTATTACCGAGTGGGCCCGGAGATACCTCTCCGTCACACGGAGTGACAAATCCCAGTCTCGATCCATGTCAACTCAACAGACACCCTCGGAGATACCTGTAGAGTACCTTTATAGTCACCCAGTTACGTTGTGACGTTTGGCACACACAAAGCACTCCTACGGTGTCAGTGAGTTACATGATCTCATGGTCATAGGAACTTATACTTGACATGCAGAAAACTATAGCGATAACTGCCACGATCAAAAGCTATGTTTAACGTTTGGGTCTCGTCCATCACATCATTCTCCTAATGATGTGATCCCGTTATCAAATGACAACTCATGTATATGACCTGGAAACCGCGGTCATCTTTGATCAACGAGCTAGTCCTGTAGAGGCTCACTAGGGACACAAAGTCTGTCTATTCATCCACACATGTATTTGAGTTTCCAATCAATACAATTATAGCATGGATAATAAACGATTATCATGAACAAGGAAATATAATAACTCTTTTATTATTGCCTCTAGGGCATATTTCCAACAGTCTCCCACTTGCACTAGAGTCAATAATCTAGCATTACAAGGTAATGAATCTAACACCCATAGAGTCTTGGTGTTGATCGTGCTTAGCCCGTGGAAGAGGCTTAGTCAACGGATCTGCAACATTCAAATCCGTGTGTACTTTGCAAATGTTTATGTCCTCCTCCTTGACCGAATCGCGGATGGAATTGAAGCGTCGCTTTATGTGTCTGGTCCTCTTGTGAAACCTTGGTTCCTTGGCTAGAGCAATGGCACCAGTGTTGTCACAGAACAGAGTCATTGGGTTCAGTGCACTAGGCACAACTCCAAGATCTGTCATGAACTCCTTCATCCAGACACCTTCCTTTGCCGCCTCCGAGGCAGCTATATACTCCGCTTCACATGTAGAATCAGCTACCACGCTCTGCTTGGAACTGCACCAGCTTACCGCTTCCCCGTTGAGAATATATACGTATCCGGTTTGAGACTTAGAGTCATCCGGATCAGTGTCAAAGCTTGCATCGACGTAACCCTTTACGACGAGCTCTTGATCACCTCCATAAACGAGAAACATATCCTTAGTCCTTTTCAGGTACTTTAGGATATTCTTGACCGCTGTCCAGTGATCCATACCAGGATTACTTTGAAACCTTCCGGCCATACTTATGGCAAGGCTGACATCTGGTCTTGTGCACAGCATTGCATACATGATAGAGCCTATGGCTGAAGCATAGGGGACGACACTCATCTTTTCTCTATCTTCTGCAGTCACTGGGCATTGAGTCTTACTCAACTTTGTACCTTGCAATACCGGCAAGAACCCCTTCTTGGATTGATCCATTTTGAACTTCTTCAAAACTTTATCAAGGTATGTGCTTTGTGAAAGTCCTATCAAGCGTCTTGATCTATCTCTATAGATCTTGATGCCCAATATGAAAGCAGCTTCACGGAGATCCTTCATTGAAAAACTCTTGTTCAAATACCCCTTCACGCTATCCAAAAATTCTATATTGTTTCCAATCAGCAATATGTCATCCACATATAATATTAGAAACGCTATAGAGCTCCCACTCACTTTCTTGTAAATACAAGCTTCATTGTAAACTTGTACAAACCCAAACGCTTTGATCACCTCATCAAAGCGAAGATTCCAACTCCGAGATGCCTGCACCAGCCCATAAATGGAACGCTGGAGCTTGCATACTTTGTCAGCATTCTCTGGATCGACAAAACCTTCCGGTTGCATCATATACAACTCTTCCTTAAGAAAACCGTTAAGGAACGCTGTTTTGACATCCATCTGCCAAATTTCATAATCGAAATATGCAGCTATTGCTAACATGATTCGGACGGATTTAAGCATCGCTACGGGTGAGAAAGTCTCATCGTAGTCAATCCCTTGAACTTGTGAAAAACCCTTTGCCACAAGTCGAGCTTTATACACGGTGACATTACCGTCAGCGTCCGTCTTCCTCTTAAAAATCCATTTATTCTGAATGGCCTTCCGCCCTTCAGGTAATACTTCCAAAGTCCATACTTTGTTTTCATACATGGATCCCATCTCGGATTTCATGGCCTCTAACCATTTGTCGGAATCCGGGCCCACCATCGCTTCTCCATAGCTCGTAGGTTCACCGTTGTCTAACAACATGACCTCCAAGACAGGGTTACCATACCACTCAGGTGCAGTGCGTACCCTTGTCGACCTACGAGGTTCGGTAGTAACTTGATCAGATGCTTCTTGATCATCATCATTGGCTTCCTCTTCAACCTCTGTAGGCTCCACAAAAACATCTTTCTGTGCTGCGCTACTCTCTGGTTGAAGCAGAGGTTCAATAACCTCATCAAGTTCTACCTTCCTCCCACTCAATTCTTTCGAGAGAAACTCTTTCTCGAGAAAGCACCCGTTCTTGGCGACAAACACTTTGCCCTCGGATCTGAGATAGAAGGTGTACCCAACTGTTTCTTTTGGGTATCCTATGAAGACACATTTGTCCGCTTTGGGTTCGAGCTTTTCTGGCTGAAGCCTTTTGACATAAGCATCGCAACCCCAAACTTTGAGAAAAGACAACTTCGGTTTCTTACTAAACCATAGTTCATACGGTGTTGTCTCAACGGACTTAGATGGAGCCCTATTTAAAGTGAATGCAGCTGTCTCTAACGCATATCCCCAAAACGATAGTGGCAAGTCGGCAAGAGACATCATAGAACGTACCATATCTAATAGGGTTCGATTACGACGTTCGGACACACCATTACGCTGTGGTGTTCCAGGTGGCGTCAACTGTGAAACAATTCCACATTTTCTTAAGTGATCACCAAACTCATAACTCAGATATTCTCCCCCTCGATCAGATCGTAGGAACTTGATCTTCTTGTTACGATGATTTTCAACTTCACTCTGAAATTGCTTGAACTTTTCAAAAGTTTCAGACTTATGCTTCATCAAGTAGATATACCCATATCTACTTAAGTCGTCAGTGAAGGTGAGAAAATAACGATATCCACCGCGCGCCGTTACACTCATCGGACCGCACACATCAGTATGTATGATTTCCAATAAGTCACTTGCCCGTTCCATTGTCCCTGAAAACGGGGTCCTTGTCATCTTGCCCATGAGGCACGGCTCGCACGTGTCAAGTGATTCAAAATCAAGAGACTCCAAAAGTCCATCAGCATGGAGCTTCCTCATGCGTTTCACGCCGATATGACCGAGACGGAAGTGCCACAAGAAAGTGGTATTATCATTATCTACTCTACATCTTTTGGCATCAATGTTATGAACATGTGTATCATCACTATCGAGATTCAATAAGAATAAACCCCTAACTTCGGGTGCATGACCATAAAAGATATTACTCATATAAATAGAACAACCATTATTCTCTGACTTAAATGAGTAACCGTCTCGCAATAAACAAGATCCAGATATAATGTTCATGCTTAACGCAGGCACTAAATAACAATTATTCAGGTTCATAACTAATCCCGATGGTAATCGAAGAGCGAGCGTGCCGACGGCGATCACATCAACTTTGGAACCATTTCCCACGCGCATCGTCACTTCGTCCTTCGCCAGCCTCCGTTTATTCCGCAGTTCCTGTTTAGAGTTGCAAATGTGAGCAACCGAACCGGTATCAAATACCCAGGCACTACAACGAGAGTTGGTAAGGTACACATCAATAACATGTATATCATATATACCTTTGTTGTTGTTGGCCCCCTTCTTGTCCGCCAGATACTTGGGGCAGTTCCGCTTCCAGTGGCCGTTCCCCTTGCAATAGAAACACTCAGTCTCTGGCTTGGGCCCAGCCTTGGGTTTCTTCACTGGATTAGCAACTGCTTTGCCACCCTTCTTAGAGTTACCCTTCTTGCCCTTGCCATTCTTCTTGAAACTGGTGGTTTTATTGACCATCAACACTTGATACTCCTTTTGGATGTCTGCCTCAGCGACTTTCAGCATTGAAAACAGCTCGGCGATGGTTTTATTCATCCCTTGCATGTTGTACTGCTGGACGAAGCTCTTGTAGCTTGGAGGGAGTGACTGGAGAATTCTGTCAATGATAGCTTCATCCGGGAACACAAGTCCCAGATCAGCTATGCGGGTATAGTACCCAGACATCTTCAGTAAGTGCTCACTGACAGACGAATTCTCCTCCATCTTGCAAGCGAAGAATTTATCGGTGGTCTCATACCTCTCGATCTTAGCATTCTTCTCAAAGATGAACTTCAACTCCGTGTACATCTCATATGCACCATGACGTTCAAAACGTCTTTGAAGTCCTCCTTCCAAGCCGTACAACATGGCACACTGCACTATCGAATAGTCATCCGAACGCGTCTGCCAGACGTTCATAACGTCCGCAGAGGCTCCAGGAGCGGGGGGTTCACCTAGCGGTGCATTTAGGACATAAACCTTTTGGGCAGCTGTGAGGATGATCCTCAGATTGCGGAGCCAGTCCACAAAGTTGCTCCCGTCATCTTTCAGTTTAGCTTTCTCTAGGAACGCATTAAAATTCAGGGGAGCTACTGCGCGAGCCATCTACAACCAAAAATTTGCAAAGACATTTTAGACTATTGTTCATGATAAGTGAGTTATTATCTAATCAAATTATTTATAACTCCCACTCAAATTGACATCCCTCCGGTCATTCGAGCGTGACATGATCCAAATTCACCAACCCAAGTCCGATCATCACGTGAGATGAGGTGGTGTCAATGGTGAACATCAACATGTTGATCATATCTACTATATGACTCATGCTCGACCTTTCGGTCCTCCGTGTTCCGAGGCCATGTCTGTACATGCTAGGCTCGTCAAGTCTAACCCGAGTGTTCTGCATGTGCAAAACTGGCTTGCACCCGTTGTATGCGAACGTAGAGTCTATCACACCCGATCATCACGTGGTGCTTCGAAACGACGAACCTTCGCAACGGCGCACACTCGGGGGGAACACAATTTTATCTTGAAATTTTAGTGAAGGATCACCTTATAATGCTACCGTCGTCCTAAGCAAAATAAGATGCATAAAAGGATTAACATCACATGCAAATCATAAGTGACATGATATGGCCATCAACTCGTGCTTTTGATCTCCATCTCCAAAGCACCGGCATGATCTCCATCGTCACCGGCGCCACACCATGATCTCCATCATCATGATCTCCATCATCGTGTCGCCATCGGGGTTGTCGGCGCCCACCATGCTGTTACTACTATTGCTACCGTTTAGCGATAAAGTAAAGCATTACACGAGCGCTTAATGATTGACACGCAGGTCATACAAAAATTAAAGACAACCCTATGGCTCCTGCCGGTTGCCGTATGCATCGACATGCAAGTCGATGTTAACTATTACAACATGATCATCTCATACATCAAATATATCTCATCATGTCATTGGCCATATCATATCACATACATACCCTGCAAAAACAAGTTAGACGTCCTCTAATTTGTTGTTGCATGTTTTACGTGGCTGCTATGGGTATCTAGCAAGAACGCTTCTTACCTACGCAAAACCACAACGGTGATATTCAAGTTGCTATTTAACCTTCTACAAGGACCGCCTTGTTCTATTCCGATTCAACTAAGATAGGAGAGACAGACACCCGCCAGCCATCTTATGCAACAAAAGTCACATGTCTGTCGATGGAACCGGTCTCATGTACGTGGACATGTAAAGTTGGTCCGGGCCGCTTCATCCCATAATACCGCTGAATCAAGAAAGACTAAGGAGGGCAGCAATTTAAACATCAACGCCACAAACCCTTTTGTGTTCTACTCGAGAAAGCATCTACGCAAGATCCTAGCTCATGATGCCACTGTTGGGGAACGTTGCATGGAAAACAAAAAATTTTCTCTACGTTCACCAAGATCAATCTAGTAGATGCAACTACGAGGGAGAGTAGGATCCACATACCCTTGTAGATCGCTAAGCGGAAGCGTTATGAACGCGGATGATGGAGTCGTACTCGCCGCGATTCAGATCGCCGAAGATCCTAGCACCGAAGCAACGGTGCCTCCGCGTTCTTCACACGTACGGCTCGGGGACGTCTCCTCCTTCTTGATCCAGCAAGGGGTGGAGGAGAGGTTGATGGAGAACCGGCAGCACGACGGCGTGGTGGTGATGGTGGAGAAGAACTCCAGCAGGGCTTCGCCTAAGCACCGCGGGAGAAGAAGATGTTGTGGGAGAGGGAGGGCAGCACCGAGGCACGAACTTGTGTTTGCTGCCCTCCCTTTGCCTCACTATATATAGGGGGGGGTGGAGAGGTGAGGGCGCCCTAGGGTTTCCCCCTAGGGGCCGGCGGCCAGGGCAAGGGGAGGGGGCGGCGGCCAGGGCCAGGCCCTAGGGTTTCCCCCCCTAGGTGCCTTGCCCCCCACTCCAAAGGGGTGCGGCTGCCCTAGGGGGTCCCACCCCCTTAGCCGCATGAGGAGAGGGCCCAGGGGGGGGCGCACAGCCCCCTGAGGGCTGTGGTGTTCCCCCTTGTGGCCCATTAGGCCCAGAACTTCTTCCGGACCCCCCGAAACACTTTCCGGTACTCCGCCGATTTCCCGATGCTCCCCGGAACACTTCCGGACTCCGAAACCTTCCATCCTATATATCAATCTTCGTCTCCGGACCATTCCGGAGACCCTCGTCATGTCCGGGATCTCATCCGGGACTCCGAACAACCTTCGGTAACCATACACTTTTCTCACTAACAACCCTAGCGTCACCGAACGTTAAGTGTGTAGACCCTGCGGGTTCGGAAACCATGTAGACATGACCGGGACACTCCCAGGTCAATAACCAATAGCGGGATCTGGATACCCATATTGGTTCCCACATGTTTCTCGATGATCTCATCGGATGAACCACGATGTCAAGGATTCAGGCAATCCCGTATACAGTTCCCTTTGTCTCGTCGGTATGTTACTTGCCCGAGATTCGATCGTCGGTATCTCTATACCTAGTTCAATCTCGTTACCGGCAAGTCTCTTTACTCGTTACCATAATACATAATCCCGTGACCAACTACTTAGTCACTTTGAGCTCATTGAGATGACGTATTACCGAGTGGGCCCGGAGATACCTCTCCGTCATACGGAGTGACAAATCCCAGTCTCGATCCATGTCAACTCAGCAGACACCCTCGGAGATACCTGTAGAGTACCTTTATAGTCACCCAGTTACGTTGCGACGTTTGGCACACACAAAGCACTCCTACGGTGTCAGTGAGTTACATGATCTCATGGTCATAGGAACTTATACTTGACATGCAGAAAACTATAGCGATAACTGACACGATCAAAAGCTATGTTTAACGTTTGGGTCTCGTCCATCACATCATTCTCCTAATGATGTGATCCCGTTATCAAATGACAACTCATGTCTATGACCTGGAAACCGCGGTCATCTTTGATCAACGAGCTAGTTCTGTAGAGGCTCACTAGGGACACAAAGTCTGTCTATTTATCCACACATGTATTTGAGTTTCCAATCAATACAATTATAGCATGGATAATAAACGATTATCATGAACAAGGAAATATAATAATAACTCTTTTATTATTGCCTCTAGGGCATATTTCCAACAGTCTCCCACTTGCACTAGAGTCAATAATCTAGCATTACAAGGTAATGAATCTAACACCCATAGAGTCTTGGTGTTGATCGTGCTTAGCCCGTGGAAGAGGCTTAGTCAACGGATCTGCAACATTCAAATCCGTGTGTACTTTGCAAATGTTTATGTCCTCCTCCTTGACCGAATCGCGGATGGAATTGAAGCGTCGCTTTATGTGTCTGGTCCTCTTGTGAAACCTTGGTTCCTTGGCTAGAGCAATGGCACCAGTGTTGTCACAGAACAGAGTCATTGGGTTCAGTGCACTAGGCACAACTCCAAGATCTGTCATGAACTCCTTCATCCAGACACCTTCCTTAGCTGCCTCCGAGGCAGCTATATACTCCGCTTCACATGTAGAATCAGCTACCACGCTCTGCTTGGAACTGCTAGCCGGTGCTTGATCCCTCCAAGTCAAACACCAGGCGAAATGGTGCTTGACCCCTCCCAGACAAAGATCTCGAGAAATGGTGGTTGGCTTCTACAAGGCAAAGACCACTTCAAATGGTACCCCTCCCAGACAAAGACCACGCGAAATGGTTCTTGGCTTCTCCCAGACAAACACCTCATGCTCCCCGGCCGCCGCCAGGAGCTCGTCCAAGTGATGATCAGCCAGTCAACCCTATGTTGGGTCTGCTAGCCGGTGCTTGATCCCTCAAGTCAAACACCTGGCGAAATGGTGCTTCACCCTCCCAGACAAAGACCTCGCGAAATGGTCGTTGACATCAGCCAGTCAACCCTAATTCTGGGTCTGCAAGCCTGCATAAATAAGTACGGTTTTTTTTCAGGAGGCAGAGCGCCCAGCGGAATGTTCTCCAGGAGACCTCGTGGCATGGTATATAGAGTGTTGTTACACAGAAACATGGTCATGCACAGAAACACATGAACATGATTCTTGAGGATTATGTGATAGTCAGCCAGCTTTTGTCTTCTCTGCAAATTAATAAAATTTATTTGAAATTGTGCATTCCTTAGCAAAACAGGTTGTTCATTCGGGAGGGAGAACCCCTCTTATGACTCTGGTATAGAATCGTACTGCTCTTTTTGTGAACTGTTTTGTAAACCTCTTCTGAAAATGACTTTGCATGTGAGCTTGTCTTGTGCTCTGATTTTGATATTTAGAGTACTAGTGATGCAAGTGGAGCAGCACATCTTGTGTGGAAGTACGAGGAAACAGAATTTCTGCTGCAAAAGATGGGAGAAGCTGTAGAAATCAGAGCGGACTTTCATCGTTCATTTGCATCCACTGCTAATGAGCATTTCAAAGTGGATTATTTCACAAAGGATAAGGTCAAGTGAAAAGTGAACTGCCTTGCTCAAGTATGGACAAACAATCGGGAAGATGGTGCATCGACCTCTTCAGCTGGAGCGACGATATTTGCCCCACTCCTACTCGTTCACTGTTCGCTTATTTTTTAACACAAAAATAGTAGCGAAAGGCTCCCTACTGTGTAGTTTATACTTCTCTGAATATTTTGTTATGTGCAGGGATCGACCATCTATCTCCTTCGGAACTACCGGAATCTCGATCGATATTTCAATGAGATTTCTGTAACTTCATCTTCAGTGCGAATGGGGACCAACAGGAAACAGGTTTTTACATCAGATGATTTACTTGATTTTATGGTTTGTCATGGCCCCACGGACGACCTTTATCATTATGCATTGGCATTTGAGGGTGATAAGACTTTCGAAGCGACTGCTTTGCGATGTATTTAGAGTCTGAAACGCCTCAAACAGAAAGAAGGTGTTATCTTCAAGCAAATGCAGGAGATCTTCCAATGAAGATCAGTGGCCCCATAGTGAAGGGAAGAAAATGGCGGCTGGTGCCTCTTGCTGCTCTGCTACTAAGCTCTGCTTTTATCTGCATGTTGTAGTTGTATTGTTGTTGCCCTGGTGGATGTTCATGAGACTCTGTAAAATTGCGGCTGTTGATGTTAGAGACAATCTTGAAACTGTTTGACTCGTTCTGTTTATGCGTGCTTGTGTTGTAATCTTACTTCCGAATTTGTTCGTCGAAAAGGAATGCTTAGTGCTTGTGTTGTAAGGATATTTAGTACTTACTTTAGAAATTGTCCTCTGTTGTTGCTACTGAATTTGTTCTCTGCTTAGACTGTTGATGTTCCAAGCCTTACCTCGTTTTTGGCTTCATGAGTGTGTGGTTCCTGATGTGTACACTATAGTAGTAGAGATACAGAGAACCTGTGTTGAAATTCACTACTATGTCAATGCTTGATTTACTGTTAGCAGCCTACTTTTTTGGATAAGCTATCTGGACTAGTAAGATCCTTAGTTTAAATGACAGGAACATTCATGATGTACAGGCTCACCTATTAGTATTAATTCTCAAAGATTTTGTAAAACCATTCAACCACATAGAAATGCCAACAAATATTGTGTTCACCTGAACCTCATTGTGTATTGTACTTACTCCCTCCTGGAACTAGTCAACTAGCGAGCATGGACGAAGCAAATGCTAGCAAGGATGGCACAAGTAGCATCGAACCAGCAGGAAGCAAGGACAACGATAAACATAAGTGGACGACAGACGAGACACACCATAGAGAGTACCTGCCCGTTGCATCGATTAAGTCTCATTGCAAAATGAGCTTTGCTCCATGGGGAAGTGCCTTTTATTCATTCATATTATTATTTGGCACCAGCTCTAGGCAAAATTAAAATGAGCACAGATTCCATACTCATCAGGGTGAAAGAGGGGGAAGAACTTTGCTTCACATAAGGTACAATAAACTTTAAACTACTTCCTCATGAGCTAAAACATGAACACAAAACATGTATAATAGTAATAGTTTTGAAGGTTTTAAAGGTAGCACACAAGCATATCAGTCAAGTCTGTGAGCAACGAAGGTGCATTTAGTGATAACGCATGATTAACGAAACAACCAAAAGTATCACTTCTTCGCCCTCTTTACTTTCTTATCTTTTGACAACATTTGCTTAATCACTGGAGGCATTACAGTGTTCTTCTCGTGGACAAGAAGGTTCCCCAGAAACCATTGCTTCTCTAACAGAGCCCTTTTCTGCACATTGAAATTAAAAGGACATAATGCAGGACAGTATTTTTGAAACATCATGTAAATTCAAATAATGAGATAAGAAGGGTTGGGGAACACACACTAACAGGGTTACACAAGGATTGGGCATCGCTTTTCCATTAAACTGTTGCATGCATAGCATACCTGCAAATGCACTTGATTCTCTATGACATTCCATAATAAAAGTTGAGCAGCATACGTCGCTAAGGTATGTAAATGGCGAGGTGTAGCCACAACTCCGAAAGGCTTCGTGTACCTTCTCCGCAAATTTTTCACTGATGGTCTTAATCTGACCACCGCTTATCTTACTGTCATTGGCATGCAAGGCCGTGACCTGGTTTTTTTGCTCACTATCGAGTAAAAGCACTATGCCTTCTTGTTTTGAGTGTTAGGATCTTCTTCAGTGATAGCACAAAATAGCTGCAAAAACTAACATGTATTAGAATGTTGATGTATTATCATTGAGTGTATTATGAGTAAAATACTAGACTACTTACGAATCTCTGCTCTAGTTTCCCTCCATCTTTTTTGCTGCTCCCGATCTCTTTCTTAATCACTTGCACAAATTCTTAATCCAACTGCATTCAAAAATAATTTGCTATCAGACCAGCTTTTAACTGACAACCAAGGCTATGTTTCTTGCACAAAACTTACCTGATGTTGTGGTTGGATAATTATTCTTTTTTTATTATTGTCGTTCTTGTTATCATCCTGCTTGAGGCATTCAGGGCTGGCCCATAGGCCGGGCAAAAGGGGCGACCGCCCCGGGCCCCAAGAGGGGACGGGCCCAACTAAAACTTACACTAGTAAGATCTATTGAGTATACATTACATCTGAAAGATTATTAAATGGATAAAATAGATCCTCAATGTGCAGAAGCATAAGTTCATACCACATACTGATAAGTTATACCACGCTTAAGCAAACCGATCCGACTGGCGGAGTTGAGTTCAAATACATTAGTCTCTCTTTACGATGCATGTCTTAGTATTATAATAAAAATTATGATATCTCGATTTCAATGTTTAAACCAACGCACAATTTTTAAATCGATAAACGTCTAGGCATCTCATTTGCACCAAACCAAACCAAGTGAATCTGGACGAGCATGTTAGGTAATTAAATCATGCGTAAAAGTATAATGAACAACCTTTTTGGTTCTTCGAATTACTGAACCTATCATGCAAGCCACATTTTCTGTGCCCTAGAAGTTTCCATGAATATGACCACCTAATATACACTAGAAATTGCTATAAAAATATTTGTTAGTATGTCTATAATTTATAAATCTCTATCATAATATTCAATATAATATTAAAAGATATATGACACACGCATGTATATGCAAATGTGAATACACTACATCGTTTATGCAATATTAGAAATATAAATATGAAAGATTGTCTTAACAATAAAAGAAAAGTTTTGGTACATCATAAAATTTTCATTTTGTAGAATTAAAATTTTCAATTATATACATTACAGATGCATATCAATTAATAATATAAATTTTATTTGAAAACATTTTATGTGGCTAAGTAATAAAAAATATGAATTACAATTGTAATATGGTACACTTAGTTTAAAATAAGTATAAAGGTTTAATGTGAAAAACAATTATTTTACATCGCCCTGGGCCCAAAAATACATTGGACCGGCCCTGGAGGCATTCAACAAAAACTCCCGGAAGATTCAGGGCACTCTTAGGATCCTCTATACACTTCAGCAGCTGAGCCTCCGTCATGATAGTCCCACCCAAATTTAACACTTCATCACCATTGCTTCACCAATATAAAACAATATATGCGTTTACTGATAAAACTAAACAGGCGAACCCCTGTCTCACCGAATGCAATGCCTAGGCTGTCAATACAAACATCTAACGGAGCCTAGCAGAGTCAAAAGTTCAGTGAATAAATGAATAAACTTACTTTTCTCTTTGAGAAGTTTACATATCTCCTCACAGTCTATAGCAGGCAATAATTCCTTTACCCCAAAAGTAACAGGAGACACCGCTTTGGTGGAAAAGTTCCTCTTCCTCTTGCAATGCCTCTCTTTTGGTGTCTTTACTGTTGTATTCTTATCAACAGTATTCTTATCAGCACTCCTATTCCAGCGATGGTTCCTTGCTGGTGTCCTTGCTATTGTATCAGCAGTATTCTTATCAGCACTCTTCTTACCACCTTCCTGAGCCTTTTCCTTGTCATCTTCCTTTTCTTCTGTATCGGATCTCACGTAAGAGTCTTCAATGTCCGTTGTATCGGGGCTACGGTTACCACCTTCCTTGTCATCTTCCCTTTCTGCTGTATCGGAGCTCACGGAAGAGTCTTCATTGTCCTCATCCACCTCTTCTTTTTCTGCTTAATCGGAGTTCACAGGAGAGTCATCCATCTCTTCGGCGTGGACAGTCTCTCCCTCATCCATCACTACCTCTTCGAAGATCACAGGAGAGCCTTCGATGTGCTCATCCATCTCTACAGGACTGAATCGAGGAGAAACGTGGGCTTCGTGCTGATGGGCAGTGTCAGCTACAATGGCTCGATTGCTGTCCTGGATAGTGTCTCGAGGAGAAACGTGGGCTTCGGGCTGATGGGGAGTGTCAGCTACAAATGTTCCCTCATCCATCTCTTCGTCCTGGACAGTGCCTCGAGGAGAAACGTCCTGGACAGTGTCAGCTATAACGGCACCCCGAAGTTCCTCAGCCTCGTTAGCATCAACTGTTGTGTGGGCATCGCACTGATTGGCACCCCGAAGTTCCTCAACCTTGTGAGTGTGTGGAGGAGGAACTTCCTCAACCTTGTCAGTGTCAGTACTGTGGGTAGTGTCAACTGTACTGTCAGCTTCATTGACTTTGATCCTTGGATCATCCAGGAGGCGCTTTACAAGCTTCTTTCTGAACTTTAACACCTCAGCCTCCATATTTGAGGCATTAATTATTTGTTCTAGAATTTTAATAGAACAAAAATTAAAAAGAACAAGGCTTAGTGTTTACCTGGGTGATGGCATATATCTTCATTTCCTTAAACCATTCGATATATAATAAAACATGAAATCCACAATCACAACTGCAATAATTGCAATTTATAACCACATAATTATTTGTTCTAGAATTTGAGGTATAATTTGAGGTATCCACTTACTTGTTGCCGTGAGGCTCAACATCTGGAATTTTGTGAGCATACGAAGAGATGTCGATGCCGTGCTTACTCAAATATGACTCCAACTCCTTTAACACAGTATCTGCCTGCTTTTGATGGAAACCTGGAGCAGAGTCAAGGACATACTTCGTCTTCATCTTGATGGAAACAACAACCAAGGAAATGTGACCATCATCAACAATTGGAGCAAGTATCTGAAAAAACACTACGGTCAAACTCAAACATGGAAAAATTTCATATGTAATCAGCAATAAACAGGAAGAGAATAATCGGTAGTGTTGCAATTGCAGAGGATGCAAAGGCTTTGGAATCAGAAATATACAAAAAGAACAATGCTCCTAATGCTATACAATGGGGCATAACATTATGTCACTGTCTTCCTGGTGCTTCTTGAAAGGAGGCGCTTGCCAGTAATGCAAGAAAAGATTATCAAGAATTTAATGAACGCAAATACAGCATACCCTGCCCCACAGAGGCAAATGAAAAGATCAGATGACCACAAGACAAGGATGACTAATTAGTGTGGCAACATGCCAACAACCTAGAGGTTGATCAACCCTGGAACCATGCTGACCACAGAAGGTAGGAGATCAACAGATGTTTGGTTCATATTGATACTTGAACCCCAGATGCCCTTCAAGAAAAAGAGTTCCAAATCAAAGAATATGCAGTCAACTGAAAGAACGCTATTCAACTTTTTTTTCTATCAGAAGATTGGGTGGATAAGGTGAAAGACCACAAAAGCTTCAAGAACCAGTTAGTTATGGCATTTAACATATGTAGAGCTACATCTTGAGTGGACAAACAAAAAAGTGGAACTTTCTTGGAGAATTTTCAATAAAATTAACACAATAAAACATATGGCAATACTAGAATAGAATGACCAGTACTGTTCAAGTATTTAATAAACACATATGAATGATAGCTCCAAAGCCTGTGAAAATCCAGCAGATAAAGTGATCAGCTGGCAACAAGACAAGGAGAGGAACTGTGTTCCATCCATGACAACCCACGGGGTCGATCAAGCCTGCTAACCGCAGCATGTAGAAAGCATGTTCTAAAATTTTGGTACCAGCAAATGCTTGGTTCAGAACTTCAAAATAATGTCTTAAACCCAAATGTGATTAAAGCAACGAGTTACAATTTTATTTCAAGAACAGAATATGCACTCAAGATTGTTATGCGACCTTTTTTTAGTTAGAACAGTAGGTGGATAAGGTAGTGTTCACAACCTTATCACTCACAGTCTGACAATGCACCATGTGCAGCTGCACAAACATATGACCACTACCATATTCAATTCCAAGCCCTCACACAAGTAGTACAAACTAGTTCCATTTATGCAAACTTGTTCAATTGATGAAAGATTTACAAACCTCCGTCGTGTGCTTCAAATTCTCTTCTGTAATATCATTCCTCAGAGATCCAGTTCCCCCTCCCTTTAGCAATTCAACCTGAAATAATAGACGACAATCACATGTAAAGAATAACAACATACAAAAATCCATGATCTACGTTTTTGGATAAGTACTTACAACAGAAAGAGTACTTAAGGACAACTGTATCACGCCATTCCTCCGACCACAAGTCGCATATTAAATGCAGTATCCGTGAGGTCATACGACCTTCTAGTTTGAAGCAGTCCACAAACTCAGACTCAACTATCTTCTCGGGTCCATACTCCAATACAATTCCGTCGCACCTTCTTTTCATAACACGCTCCTCGTAAATACTATCTACCATGTCATCCTCAGACACCTCTACAGTTTCACTGTAGGTGCTATCCTCCCACCTAATAAACTGAAAAGAACATAACGAAATAATTAAAAAATGGTAACAGATAATTTGTAAACTTGTTTGTACTTACATTAATTAGCTCTAGCGGCTTCAAGTTCTTCTTCTGAAAGGGACATTGAGAAATATAAGAAGTTGCATCAAGATATTCGAGAAATATAAGAAGTTGCTACAGTTTCTTACCCCCCCCCCCAGCCTTCCTTTTCATATCCTGATATTCGAGAAGATTCCTGAGGATGTCATCAGTACATTGTTTGATTCTCCATGATAATTACCTTATCACAGGATTCTCCACAATGCAGTCCGCAAAAACTATCTACGAATCAATAACTCTAAATTTAGACACAAAATGAGAACAGTTATTACTTGCAGCAGCTAGTAGTACTCACCAAAACGACAGCCACACAGCACCTCATATAAGCTTTGTCCTTCGTCAGAGCAGCTTTCTTGAAGGCATTGAAGACCAGATGTGCCCAGTCAAGCTTACAAAGCTTTTCTAGATGATATATATTTTCAATTGCACTTTTGGTTACAAAAGGTGCCGTTCCTTGTAGTAACATTCTATCATGTAGTGTCGCAAGGTAAAGCCTCATGAGCATCTCTGTTTTGAGCATGTGGCCTGATATCTTCCGCATCACAGTGTGCAAACAACAAACCAATGTTCTCTCGCGTCAGGATCTTTCTGTCATTATTCTTCTCCTCTGGCAGTGCCATGTCTCTTCTTTTACGTTTGCGTTTGCCATCTTCTTTGTCTTTTTCTGGGTACTTTGCAACTACGAGCCCAACTGCAAGGATCATCTTGTTGTATTCTTCTGTTACATCATGTGCAGCTTTGAACTCCTTATCAGTGCCTTGCGGCAGATCAAGAACACACCGAACAACTGTTGGATTGATCCACGCTGATTTATCATCATTGAGTTTAAGTTCAATTTGATTTGAGTTTTCATGAACAACACATCTGCCCAAAATCTCTGCACAGGTTCGTCTGTAGTGAAGGTATGTTAGCTTCATGTCCGCCATCTCCATCTTACCGACCTTCATGTCCGCCATCTCCATCTTACTGAGCTTGAAAACATTTCTAGCATTTTGGTTGGAAACTTCGAATTTAATTGTGTTGGAACGCCGGGGTTGCACCGGGTTTCCGGCATCTTTTTTGGCGCTTCATTCGCAGACTCAGTAGCCCTATCTGGTTCGTCCTCACTAGTCATATGCAGCATTTATTCCTCTCTAGCCATTTGGACCTTTGAGGAATTGCACCTGACCAAATAGAAAACATAATCAAAACAAATTTTCCATAGTCGAAACAAATTGGAATTTTGCATCCGGTGAATGTAGTGCTTTGCAGAGTTGTCGAACTAAAGGAAAAGCAGTATCGATAACACAAGAGAGCATACTCTTTAGAGAAGTTATGGGTTAAACCTCGAGCCTTAGATTTACTAGGCTACTTCACCACATAGTGATTCATTAAGGATGCTACATACCATAAATAAGTCCAGCATGCCTAACTTGTTTGCCTGCTGAAGTAGAGCCTAATGATTCATAAAAAAGAAAAACAGCAAAAGAAAACCTAATTAAGATGAATGAAGTAGCCTAGTAACACAGAAAGTAGGCATTGAGTCATAATACACTACACTTGGTCTTACCCAAGTGTAAATTTCACTACTAAGTGAGCCATAATACATGATATTATATAAGCAGAATTAGATGTAATCAACCAACGTAATAACTCACTAGTCTATGTAGCACCATTCTGGTATGGTATAATTATCACTATTGTGTAGCCAACATACAGAGGTCTGAAACAACAAGGCATGTGCACAACTGTTTGGTCTCGTATATAATAGATGGTCATATTGTACAGTAGAACTACTAGTTACCTAAACAATTTAAGTTAACCATGTTAAGTAGAACCAAGAGACCAGCACAATCTTCAGATCACCAGGATTTAAAGCAGAAAATCATACAGATGCTACATAAAAACAACAACGACCCATTTCAAAGACTTCACCGGTGCAAAAGGATCACCATTACAAAAACTCGGCTTAATGGTTCCATCACAAGGTAAATATGTCTTAGTACTTTTTCTATGATACGAGAGTGAAATAAAGTAGGAAAATTGCATCAGGTTGAAATTCAGAGTTAAGCATTGTGTCTCTTACAAAACTAAAAAAAAGAGTAGTGCTGGCTAGTAAGAACACTAAGAAAATTTACATACAGTTCCGCGTGAAGGAATCATGGAAATGCAAAAGCTCAAGAAGCCAACAATGTAAACAAGGCAATGAAATAACAAAGATTATGAAAATTTGAGTACCTAACGAAGACTGTGCAACATGAAAGTTGGAGTGCCTGATGGTCTACTCTAGTCTCTAAAACCGCGCTAAATTATGTCTGTAGAGAAGTTATCCAAGTGAATGTAAGGCTCGAGGTTTAACCCATAGTGATTGATTAAGAATGCTACATATTGTAGATAGGTCCAGCATGCCTAACGGAAAGTTGGACGACGCCATGCTTATCTGACCAGTGCTATCACCTTCCCACCGTTCCTCCACATCCGAGGGGCCTACTGTCTATACCTTAAACCCAAACCCAACGACAATGAGCACCTGCCAACGAGGATCAGTTCCACGCAGAATTTGGTACGATTGCTCAATTATTCACAATCCAACAAAGTACATGTAGTTTGGGTAGTTCCTTCAGTTTAAGAAGTTCCTTTGGTTTCAGAATTCACCGATTGGTGAGGTGAGATTGATAGATTTGTTAAATCAATGGATCTATTCAATTGGTATACATATTGGTGTTGAACCAAACACACTTCCAGGACCAGGAGCAACAAGAATTTTAAAAATAGGACGACACCAGGAGCAGCAAGAACGATCCCTAGTTTTAGTAACCAAACAATATCAAGGGAAGACAGGGAGGGCACCTTCTGGGCAATTCGTCGAGCACCTTCCTGGTGCTGCCTCCACCGCGCCGAGCCAGTGCTCACCGCGAGACTCAGCCTGTGCCGATCCTCCGCCCCGCCGAGCAGCCCGCCCCGCCCGCTTCAGCCTTCGTCAACACCGACTAGCGAGGCCGTGCGAAGAATACGAAGAGGGGTAGGAGCGCGAAGAATACAAAGAGGGGCGATCCAAATTTCAAATACGGGAGCGCCTCGGAAACACGAAGGGCCAAAAGGAACGGGTTGGCACAGATAAACACAAAGACCCAAAAGGCACAGGGCGGCGCGTGGTCGCACGGGAGCGCGGCCGCACGAGCCACGAGGGGGTACCAAAAGGAACGGGTGGGTATCGAAAGGAACAGATAGGTGCCAAAAGGAACGGGTTGGTACAGAAAGAAACGGGTGGGTACTGAAAGGAACAGATGGGTACCAAAAGGAATGGTTGGGGACAGAAAGGAACACATTGGTACCAAAAGGAACCTAGGGGACCAAAAGGAACGGGTGAGTATCAAAAGGGTTTCAATGGTTAATCTATTGGCAATGGTAGTCATTATGTATCTACTAGCGCCAACTTCCTTCCAAAGGTTGATAACCTCTAAGGCATCAGATTCCATTATCTAATGCACATCAGGAGATATGTTGTGCATCTATGCTATTAACAAAAGCATGCACCTGAATTTGTAAATAAGAACCTGGAGAGTCGCTAGGACAACTGCAAACATGAGTTATATAAGACCATAATATAAGATGGACCGAGTGATATTTCATAGGGATATACTTGGGTTTAGGACTTTCCACTTCAATTCTACCAGTGCCATCCAATGTTCTAGCATTACATTCCTAGTTATTACTTAAGAGCAATGAGAATGAGAGCCGCTATGACAATTGCAAACATGAGTACTCGAAGTTGTCCCAGCAACTTACGAAGTAGCTCCTTAACTTCCCTCAGTTCAGAGGCACTGATCATAACCTCAGAGGCACTGTTCATCATTGGCAGCTTACTCCCCTATTCGTAGTTCAGGTTCCATTGACTTGCCGCCTCTTCTTTCTCCTGCTGAAGTGGTCCTTTCTGCCTCTGAAGTGCTTCTTTCTGCCTCTGAAGTGCTTGAATCTTACGAAGAAGAATATTGCAACCAAACATGTCGTACTCCAGCAGCAGGTACTCCGCATAAATAGACAGCCACTTGAAGAAATCGCATATCTCAGGCTTCTGCAGTACATGTAAAAAAAATAGACCAACATGTGTTATACTTCCTCTGTGTCACAATATTAGACGTTTTAGAAAGCTTTTTAGCTCTCTATAAAACGTCTTGTATTGTGGAAGGACATGGAAATAGGGCTTGACATGGAAATAGGAATTGTGGAAGGACATGGAAATAGGGCTTGACATGGAAATAGGACATGCGGTCGCCGGCACTGGCACGAGCAAGTTAAAATACCAGAGTGGAGGCGGACGCCGGCGCTGGCACATTAGACCTCCTCCTTCTTCACCGTCACCACCTTGAGTGGAGCTCGTTCTCCCCCCTCCCTTATTGTACTGCACTTACTTCCATGCTAAGTATGGATGATTTGTGTCATTTTCTTTGTGAGCGTTGATGAATATCAGCCGATTTGCATGAATTTGTGTCATCGAATTTGAAACACAAATTCATGCAAACCGACTGACACAAATAATTTTCATGTGCATTGGTTCTAGATCTCAAGCTGCTTATCTATTATTTTGAAATAATTTGAACTTGCATAAATAGTTCTCATGTTCAGAATATCCTTGTACCATTTTGGAACCAGAATGTAGAAACATAGCTGAGTCACTCTTTCCAAACATCACCAGTTTCTTGAACAACACAACTCTCACATATTCAGAGAACATACTATCACTATCCAGAGGACTAGGAAGGTAGCCACACATACTATCACATATTTAGGCACTGCTACAACATCAGTTTTCAGGCACTGCTACAACATAATGTCTTCTTGAAATAAGGTTAGCTCAACATTGGTCTATTAAAGTGGAGCAGGAGACCTCCCTCTCCTTCATTAGTAACTCCGTAATTTGCAAGGCACTTAGGCAGGAGATACAATAGAAGTTGCCCCCTACAGACTCAGCCTGGCTAGCTACTGTCCACTCTGTACAACAAAAGTCCTAAACAATGGCTATTGTACCATCATCAGTGCATCCTCATTTCGGTTACAGGATGTTGATGGCTAGCCTCTTGATTCGTTCGATCAGTTCCTTAGAAAGTAGATAGCATTTTCTTTGTGCATTTCCCTGCAATTTATAAGAAATGTAAGAAATGAAAATCAGTGGTGCTCCATAATTAGTTCAAGATCATATGAATTGCACTTTTTTTAGAGCCGTGTCTTACCGTGTATGATTCCCGCAAATTTATCCACTTGTCCTAAAAATATAAACAAAATGATAGGTTTGTATCAGTAGCGGACCTAGAGGACATAATTTAACACCAGCGAGACAAAGTAACATCAACATGAGACAAACGCACCAAAAAGTAACATCAAAAGGAAAAAAATCATGTCAGTTCAGTGATTCTTGCTGCAAGTAGTCCTTTCTTTCAAAAGGTAATTCCGCCAGGGAGCCTCCTCATCTTCTTCTTCCCCCTCGCTGCCACTGGCCAGGGTAACGTCCGCTGATCCCTCGCTTTCATTAGGTAGCCCTGACCATGCCTCGCCCGAGGAGCTCTCCTCGGCGTCCTCCTCCTCCTCTTCCGGAAGCTGCTTCGGGTTCTCCTCCACCACGGGTCTCTTGCCGCGAATTGCCGCCTTCTTTCGGCTTGACCACCGCGGGGACTGAGTACCCGTGAGGTCCACAACTTACCATGTCGCTGTAGGCGGCTGCGTGCCGGCCCCTCGCGTGCTCCTCGGTCCCTTTCACGTCAAGGGGCTGACCAATCCGGATTGGCATGGCTTGTCGGAGGCGCAAATTAGGGCTTTGCTGGAGTCGATCGATGAGCTACCGAAAAATGCCAATGAGAACAGGATGGCTCTCACGAGCCCAGAGGAGCTAAACAGGCTGCAGAAGAGCCCTGATTTGCGCCTCCAACAAGCCCTGCCAATCCGGATTGGTCAGCCCCTTGGCGTCACAAGGGGGCATGGCTCTCACCAAGTCATCCCTCGCCTGGTTATTATGCAGAGGGATCACCGCTTCCACCAGCACCATCTGCCACCCTCAAGAAAACATCTCCTTGAATGTGTTGTAGAACCTGAGCACACTCAGGTTTGCAGCCCTGGGTGAAGCCGCAACTTGTCCGCCGGGCCATTGTAATCCCACGCCATCCGAGAGCGATGCCGCAAGGGAGCCTCCTCATCTTCTTCTTCCCCCTCGCTGCCACTGCCAGGGTAACGTTCGCTGATCCCTCGCTTTCAGTAGGCAGCCCTAACCACGCCTCGCCCGAGGAGCTCTTTTTGGCATCCTCCTCCCTCTTCCAGAAGCTGCTCTGGGTTCTCTTCCACCACGGGCCTCTTGCCACGACTTGCCGCCTTCTTTCGGCTTGACCACCGCGGGGAATGAGTACCCGTGAGGTCCACAACTTCCCGTGTCGCTGTAGGCGGCTGCGTGCCGGCCCCTCGCGTGCTCCTCGAGCCCTTTCACATCAAGGGGCTAACCTATCCGGATTGGCATGGCTTGTCGGAGGCGCAAATTAGGGATCTGCTAGAGTCGATCGATGAGCTGCCGAAAAATGCCAATGAGAATAGGATGGCTCTCACGAGCCCAGATGAGCTAAAGAGGCTGTAGAAGAGCCCTGATTTGCGCCTCCGACAAGCCCTGCCAATCCGGATTGATCAGCCCCTTGGCGTCACAAGGGGGCATGGCTCTCACCAAGTCATCCCTCGCCTGGTTATTGTGCAGAGGGATCACCGCTTCCACCAGCACCATCCGCCACCCTCAAGAAACCATCTCCTTGAATGTGTTGTAGAACCTGAGCACACTCAAGTTTGCGGCCCTGGGTGAAGCCGCAACTTGTCCGCCGGGCCAATGTAACCCCACGCCATCCGAGAGCGATGCCGCAAGGGAGCCTCCTCATCTTCTTCTTCCCCCTCGCTGCCACTGGCCAGGGTAACGTCCGCTGATCCCTCGTTTTCAGTAGGTAGCCCTGACCACGCCTCGCCCGAGGAGCTCTCCTCGGCGTCCTCCTCCTCCTCTTCTGGAAGCTGCTCCCGGTTCTCTTCCACCATGGGCCTCTTGCCGCGAATTGTCGCCTTCTTTCGGCTTGACCACCGCGGGGAATGAGTACCCGTGAGGTCCATAACTTCCCGTGTCGTTGTAGGCGGCTGCGTGCCGGCCCCTCGCGTTCTCCTCGAGCCCTTTCACTTCAAGGGGATGACCAATCCGGATTGGCATGGCTTGTCGGACGCGCAAATTAGGGCTCTGCTGGAGTCGATCGATGAGCTGCCGAAAAATGCCAATGAGAACAGGATGGCTCTCACGAGCCAAGAGGAGCTAAAGAGGCTCCAGAAGAGCCCTGGTTTGCGCCTCCGGCAAGCCCTGCCAATCCAGATTGGTCAGCCCCTTGGCGTCACAATGGGGCATGGCTCTCACGAAGTCATCCCTCGCCTGGTTATTGTGCAGAGGGATCACCGCTTCCACCAGCACCATCTGCCACCCTCAAGAAAACATCTCCTTGAATGTGTTGTAGAACCTGAGCACACTCAGGTTTGTGGCCCTGGGTGAGGCCGCAACTTGTCCACCGGGCCATTGTAATCCCACGCCATCCGAGAGCGATGGCGCAAGGGAGCCTCCTCATCTTCTTCTTCCCCCTCACTGCCATTGGCCAGGGTAACGTCCGCTGATCCCTCGCTTTCAGTAGGCAGCCCTGACCACGCCTCGCCCGAGGAGCTCTCCTCGGCGTCCTCCTCCTCCTCTTCCGAATGCTGCTCCGGGTTCTTCTCCACCATGGGCCTCTTCTCGCAAATAGCCGCCTTCTTTCGGCTTGACCACCGCGGGGACTGAGTACCCGTGAGGTCCACAACTTCCTGTGTCGCTGTAGGCGGCTACGTGTCGGCCCCTCGCGTGCTCCTCAAGCCCTTTCACATCAAGGGGCTGACAAATCCGGATTGGTGGCTTGACGGAGGCGCAAATTAGGGCTCTGCTGGAGTCGATCGATGAGCTGCCGAAAAATGCCAATGAGAACAGGATGGCTCTCACCAGCTTTTCTAACAACGTGATTTTTTCGACCACCCCTAAATCACCTCAAATTTCCTACACATGATCTTGTAGACAAACAAAGATGGATTGTGAAGTTTTTACTTTTTTTTTGAATTTTATAATTTTTATAATGCCCGGTTGAATTTCAGGTGAAAACCTCGGAATTTAGCATAAAGTGGCACTCTAAACTTCAAATATTGGGAAAATTTCTACATAGTTCTATTTGTTACATGTATTTCATCATGTATGCCAAAATTGGGGTCATTTGGACATGGTCGAAAAAATCAATTTTTTTAAGGGCAGACCGTTTGGGGCGATGCGGGCAGATGCGGCGAATCAGGCAGATGCGGCGACAGAGGGCTTGAATGGGGCGATGGAAAAGTGACCAAATCATCCGCTTTGGAGGAGGGCGGCAGGGCAGTGGAGAGGTAGGATCTGGCGGCATGGTATAGAAACTCCTCCTGACGGCACCCTCCGATGAGTTCGTCCAGTTCAACTTGGACCTGCGCAAATAGAGGCCGAGCCGCTGAGTGTGTTGGAAAGAAGTGAACAAAAACAGGAGAAAGAGAGACCAGATCGGCCGTGATTGGGGACGTGATCTGTCGCGCGCATGGGACGGCATGCAAGAGTCACCGCCGCCGTAGCCTTCTTCAGTTTAGAACTGGCCTCCGCCCCAGGGCATTTTGTCCTCGCCGGCCTTGTTCTTGCGGAGCTGGACGCAGCGGAGATGCCATCTCATGGAGTGTCGCGTCGTCCACACACTACCGTAGTCCAGCTCGGACGATGTTGGTCCAGCATAAATGCAGGATAGGCCCTTCGCAGATGCGATACATGCTGAGCCGAGGTGGCTAGCGACGCCAAAATCTGGGCAGGTGTGAGGATGAGGAGGGAGGGAGGGGGTGTAGAGAGGCCGGTGCGCGTGTGAGGCAGAGGCCCTAAAGGGAGACAGCAGTGGGGCGTGCTCTCCACTCTCGGCCGAAGCTATTTTGGACGGTGATGGAAGAGTTTGGAAACAGGGGCACTAGCAGAGCAGCAGTAGTATCAAATAGAAACTCCTCCTGACAGCACCCTCCGATGAGTTCGTTCAGTTCAACCTGGACCTGAGCAAACAGAGGCCGAGCCGCTGAGTGTGTTGGAAAGAAGTGAACAAAAACAGGAGAAAGAGAGACCGGATCGGCCGTGATTGGGGACGTGAGCTGCCGTGCGCATTGGTCGGCATGCAAGAGTCACCGCTGCTGTAGCCTTCTTCAGTATAGAGCTGGCCTCCGCCCCGGGGCATTCTGTATTATACGGCTTTTAGAGAATGCGTCTTGCCACAGGTAAATTCGCCTAGCCCTTCTTGTATTTCTAGTTTCTGATACATCTTAAGATCTTTGCGATGCCACATGGGCTTGAATCGGGCAGTGGTGGATGGCCTTGAATCAGGCAGACGCAGCGATAGAGGGCTTGAATGAGTTCGTCCAGTTCAACCTGGACCTGAATCGGGCGGTGGTGGATGGCCTTGAATCGGGCAGACGCGATGACAGAGGGCTTGAATGGGGCGACTATAAAGTGACCAATTCATCCGATTTGGAGGAGGGCGGCAGGGTAGTGGAGAGGTAGGATCTGACGGCATGGTATAGAAACTCCTCCTGACGCCACCCTCCGATGAGTTCGTCCATTTCAACCTGGACCTGAGCAAACAGAGGCCGGGCCGCTGAGTGTGTTGGAAAGAAGTGAACAAAAACAGGAGAAAGAGAGACCAGATCGGCCGTGATTGGGGACGTGAGCTGCCGCGCGTATGTGTCGCCATGCAAGAGTAACCACCGCCGTAGCCTTCTTCAGTTTAGAGCTGGCCTCCACCCCGGGGCATTCTGTATTATACGGCTTTTAGAGAATGCTTCTTGCCACAGGTAAATTTGACTAGCCCTTCTTGTATTTCTAGTTTCTGATACATCTTAAGATCTTTGCGACGCCACATGGGCTTGAATCGGGCAGTGGTGGATGGCCTTGAATCAGGCAGACGCAGCGATAGAGGGCTTGAATGAGTTCGTCCAGTTCAACCTGGACCTGAATCGGGCAGTGGTGGATGGCCTTGAATCGGGCAGACGCGGTGACAGAGGGCTTGAATGGGGCGACGGAAAAGTGACCAATTCATCCGATTTGGAGGAGGGCGGCAGGGCAGTGGAGAGGTAGGATTTGACGGCATGGTATAGAAACTCCTCCTGACGGCACCCTCCGATGAGTTCGTCCAGTTCAACCTGGACCTGAGCAAACAGAGGCCGGGCCGCTGAGTGTGTTGGAAAGAAGTGAACAAAAACAGGAGAAAGAGAGACCAGGTCGGCCGTGATTGGGGACGTGAGCTGCCGCGCGCATGGGTCGCCGTGCAAGAGTAACCACCGCCGTAGCCTTCTTCAGTTCAGAGCTGGCCTCCGCCCCGGGGCATTCTGTATTATACGGCTTTTAGAGAAAGCTTCTTGCCACAAGTAAATTCGACTAGCCCTTCTTGTATTTCTAGTTTCTGATACATCTTCAGATCTTTGCGACGCCCCATGGGCTTGAATCGGGCAGTGGTGGATGGCCTTGAATCAGGCAGACGCGGCGATAGAGGGCATGAATGAGTTTGTCCAGTTCAACCTGGACCTGAATCGGGCGGTGGTGGATGGCCTTGAATCGGGCATATGCGGCGACAGAGGGCTTGAATGGGGCGATGGAAAAGTGACCAATTCATCCGATTTGGAGGAGGGCGGCAGGGCAGTGGAGAGGTAGGATCTGGCGGCATGGTATAGAAACTCCTCCTGACGGCACCCACCGATGAGTTCGTCCAGTTCAACCTGGACCTGCGCAAACAAAGGCCGAGCCGCTGAGTGTGTTGGAAAGAAGTGAACAAAAACAGGAGAAAGAGAGACCAGATCGTCCTTGATTGGGGACGTGATCTGTCGCGCGCAGGGGTCGGCATGCAAGAGTCACCACCGTCGTAGCCTTCTTCAGTTGAGAAATGGCCTCCGCCCCGGGGCATTTTGTCCTCACCGGCCTTGTTCTTGCGGAGGTGGACGCAGCGGAGATGCCATCTCATGGAGTGCCGTGTCGTCCACACACTGCCGTAGTCCAGCTCGGACGATGTTGGTCCTGCATAAATGCAGGATAGGCCCTTCGTAGATGCGATACATGCTGAGCTGAGGTGGCTAGCGACGCCAAACTCTGGGCAGGTGTGAGGATGAGGAGGGAGGGAGGGGGTGTAGAGAGGCCGGTGCGCGTGTGAGGCAGAGGCCCTAAAGGGAGACAGTAGCGGGGCATGCTCTCCACTCTCGGCCGAAGCTATTTTGGACGGTGATGGAAGAGTTTGGAAACAGGGGCACTAACAGAGCAGCAGTAGTATCAAATAGAAACTCCTCCTGACGGCACACTCCGGTGAGTTCGTTCAGTTCAACCTGGACCTGAGCAAACAGAGGCCGAGCCGCTGAGTGTGTTGGAAAGAAGTGAACAAAAACAGGAGAAAGAGAGACCGGATCGGCCGTGATTGGGGACGTGAGCTGCCGCGTGCATGGGTCGGCATGCAAGAGTCACCGCCGCCGTAGCCTTCTTCAGTTTAGAGCTGGCCTCCGCCCCGGGGCATTCTGTATTATACGGCTTTTAGAGAAAGCTTCTTGCCACAGGTAAATTCGACTAGCCCTTCTTGTTTTTCTAGTTTCTGATACATCTTAAGATCTTTGCGATGCCACATGGACTTGAATCGGGCAGTGGTGGATGGCCTTTAATCAGGAAGACGCGGCGATAGAGGGCTTGAATGAGTTCGTCCAGTTCAACCTGGACCTGCATTGGGCGGTGGTGGATGGCCTTGAATCGGGCAGACGCGGCGACAGAGGGATTGAATGGGGCGACGGAAAAGTGACCAATTCATCCGATTTGGAGGAGGGTGGTAGGGCAATGGAGAGGTAGGATCTGGCGGCATGGTATAGAAACTCCTCCTGACGCCACCCTCCGATGAGTTCGTCCAGTTCAACCTGGACCTGAGCAAACAGAGGCCGGGCCGCTGAGTGTGTTGGAAAGAAGTGAACAAAAACAGGAGAAAGAGAGACCAGATCGGCCGTGATTGGGGACGTGAGCTGCCGTGCGTATGTGTCGCCATGCAAGAGTAACCGCCGCCGTAGCCTTCTTCAGTTTAGAGCTGGCCTCCGCCCCGGGGCATTCTGTATTATACGGCTTTTAGAGAATGCTTCTTGCCACAGGTAAATTTGACTAGCCCTTCTTGTATTTCTAGTTTCTGATACATCTTAAGATCTTTGCGACGCCACATGGGCTTGAATCGGGCAGTGGTGGATGGCCTTGAATCAGGCAGACGCAGCGATAGAGGGCTTGAATGAGTTCGTCCAGTTCAACCTGGACCTGAATCGGGCAGTGGTGGATGGCCTTGAATCGGGCAGACGCGGTGACAGAGGGCTTGAATGGGGCGACGGAAAAGTGACCAATTCATCCGATTTGGAGGAGGGCGGCAGGGCAGTGGAGAGGTAGGATCTGACGGCATGGTATAGAAACTCCTCCTGACGGCACCCTCCGATGAGTTCGTCCAGTTCAACCTGGACCTGAGCAAACAGAGGCCGGGCCGCTGAGTGTGTTGGAAAGAAGTGAACAAAAACAGGAGAAAGAGAGACCAGATCGGCCGTGATTGGGGACGTGAGCTGCCGCGCGCATGGGTCGCCATGCAAGAGTAACCACCGCCGTAGCCTTCTTCAGTTCAGAGCTGGCCTCCGCCCCGGGGCATTCTGTATTATACGGCTTTTAGAGAAAGCTTCTTGCCACAAGTAAATTCGACTAGCCCTTCTTGTATTTCTAGTTTCTGATACATCTTCAGATCTTTGCGACGCCCCATGGGCTTGAATCGGGCAGTGGTGGATGGCCTTGAATCAGGCAGACGCGGCGATAGAGGGCTTGAATGAGTTTGTCCAGTTCAACCTGGACCTGAATCGGGCGGTGGTGGATGGCCTTGAATCGGGCATATGCGGCGACAGAGGGCTTGAATGGGACGATGGAAAAGTGACCAATTCATCCGATTTGGAGGAGGGCGGCAGGGCAGTGGAGAGGTAGGATCTGGCGGCATGGTATAGAAACTCCTCCTGACGGCACCCTCCGATGAGTTCGTCCAGTTCAACCTGGACCTGCGCAAACAAAGGCCGAGCCGCTGAGTGTGTTGGAAAGAAGTGAACAAAAACAGGAGAAAGAGAGACCAGATCGGCCTTGATTGGGGACGTGATCTGTCGCGCGCAGAGGTCGGCATGCAAGAGTCACCGCCGTCGTAGCCTTCTTCAGTTGAGAAATGGCCTCCGCCCCGGGGCATTTTGTCCTCACCGGCCTTGTTCTTGCGGAGGTGGACGCAGCGGATATGCCATCTCATGGAGTGCCGTGTCGTCCAGACACTGCCGTAGTCCAGCTCGGACGATGTTGGTCCTGCATAAATGCAGGATAGGCCCTTCGTAGATGCGATACATGCTGAGCTGAGGTGGCTAGCGACGCCAAACTCTGGGCAGGTGTGAGGATGAGGAGGGAGGGAGGGGGTGTAGAGAGGCCGGTGCGCGTGTGAGGCAGAGGCCCTAAAGGGAGACAGCAGAGCAGCAGTAGTATCAAATAGAAACTCCTCCTGACGGCACCCTCCGGTGAGTTCGTTCAGTTCAACCTGGACCTGAGCAAACAGAGGCCGAGCCGCTGAGTGTGTTGGAAAGAAGTGAACAAAAACAGGAGAAAGAGAGACCGGATCGGCCGTGATTGGGGACGTGAGCTGCCGCGTGCATGGGTCGGCATGCAAGAGTCACCGCCGCTATTTTGGACGGTGATGGAAGAGTTTGGAAACAGGGGCACTAACAGAGCAGCAGTACTATCAAATAGAAACTCCTCCTGACGGCACCCTCCGGTGAGTTCGTTCAGTTCA
>LR738712.1:838631677-838661553 GCA_902687465.1 Secale cereale | reverse complement strand
CTAGGGCGGTTGATCACGAGATCTAACCCTTTGACTTTCCCCGGACGAGCTTGGCCAGTGGACCTCTACACCCGGTTGTGGTAGGCCAGCCCACAAGAACACTTAGGAGCAACGTTCAGGCCAAACCCACAACAAGATCCCCTCCGTGTAGACCCGACGAGGCCGTTTCCTCCCTCCAGGTGCCGGCGGCGGCGCCGTCCCTGAAGGGGGTAACACTCCGGAGACGCGTGCTACCTCTTCAGACATGCCACCACGCCTTAAGGCATGTACAAGGGCCCGGTGCAGCGCTCCGGTGGCATTGCAACCCCCAATGCCCCCGTCCTGCCTAACCCTGGGGCGGTTGACCACGAGATCTAACCCTTTATCTTTTCCAGGACGGGCTTTGAGCAGTGGACCTCTACACCCGGCTGTAATAGGTCAGCCATTGGAACTTTTGTGAGAAACGTCCGGGCTAAACCCACAGCAAGACCCCCTTCGTGTAGACCCGACGAGGCCGTTTCCCCCCTCCATGTGCCGGTAGCGGCGCCGTCCGTGAAGGGGGTCACACTCCAGAGACGTGTGCGGGCATTTACAACCGCCACAACACGTCGGTCGGCATAGCTGTTTTTTATTTTAATAAATTGAAGGACATATATTCAAAAGAACACGAGGTCATATTATTAACATACTCGAAAAAAATACAAACTACATATTCATAATCTATGGAAAATTCTTCACCAAATCGATAAATAATTTATGTATGTTTATGTTAACATATGCTACATTTAAGTTAACCAAATAATAATACAGGAAAAATAATATATATATATATATATATATACAAAACTAAAAAAATGTACATATCTATGCCGACGGCTCTGCATAGCTGCGGCCGAGGTAGCTGAGATCCATTCCTTAGATCGATGACATGGCAGGTGCGTCGGATCAATGACGTGGACCCAAGCTATACCGACGACAAAGCCGTCGGCATAACTATGCCAACGGACGCCATCCCAGCCGTCGGTATAGAGCTAATGGCGTGAACCGCCCGTCACACGCCGAGTCGCCGGACCCACATCTACGCCGACGGCCCAGTTATGCCGACGGCCAACATATGCATACACAGCGCTAAGCCGACGGCTCCTCTGTGCCGACGACGCCCGTCGGCATACCTGGAGATAGACCGACTCCTTGAATACGCCGACGACCTGGCCTTGGCTGTCGGCACAGCCAAGTATAGGCCGACGGAGGCCGTCGGCATTGTTTATACCGTCGGGGTAGAGCCATGTTCTAGTAGTGAGCTAGACAAACCCCACATTCATTTTGCAGCATCATATATTGCTGGATGTTGGCCTGACCAATTAACCCATGATATGGTCTTATTAAAACCATACAAGAAGGAAATCAAGGTGGCAATTGCAAACAACCCATGTGAAAAGGAAATCAAGGTGGATAATGCAAACACTAGAATCTGCAATAACAATGCCATAGGCTAATACGCGTACGCTACATGTCCCAATAATAGTCGCAATAATAAATCATATGGGTCTATATATTTCCAAGAAACCATCATCAGCTCATTCTGGCCACTTGTCATCTAGGAGTATGCTGCTGCTTACGAAGTAGTAATCCTCATTGCTCCGATCATGCAAACAGAAAAGGAATTTCAGATAAGAATAGTAGCATAGCTCACGAATAAATGAAAAGCAATTCGCAAAATAAATAAATGGAAATGGGCCGACATGGTCGGAATTTCTCCAAAGCTCCTGTCTGTCTTGTGTTCCCTACAACCAACATGAGATAGCTCCTCATCATTGCGCACGACAAGCTGGATGTGGCGGGGCACAATATGTGTCTTCTTGTTGTCCCTGGCAGTGCTGCCAGCCAGCTCTAGGGCCTGCATCGATGGGGAAGAATGACAAGAATAGCACAAATATTCAGGCATTGCTACTAATCAGTCGAAAAAAGATCTAAGAATAACCAGGTCGAGGAATAGAAGACTCAAAGAACAAGGGCAAGGATGAGATCTGGTAGGAACGCACCTCGGCGGCGAGGTACCTGTGGAACGGCGGCGAGGTAGATGGGGGCGCCGGCGTGCTCGGCGTACTTGCCGGCCATGAGGAATCTGGCGATCCTGCCAACGGGGAACTGCAACCCGACCTTGAAGCTACTCGGCCTTGCCTTGGCCACCGGCGTTGACCGCCTTCCCACAAAATGCCATCTCAGCAACCATCTTGACAAGAGCCGCTACTGGAAGACAGAACACTGTTCGCCACCACACACATTAACAATCATAAAAAAAGCATCTTTGATGTAGAAGTGCATGCTCTAGCCAATGCAACCAAAAAACCGATCTGATGGAAGAGACTAGGCAGCACATTATACGTCAACACTACCCCTCACGTGTGGCTCTTTCAGGCCTAAACGTGGACCGAAAATGGGCTGCAATTTAATTGCACCAGCCGGGTCTTGAACTCAAGACCTCTTGGCTCCGATACCAATTCATCCATTAGACCGATCTGAGAGAGAGGGCCGGACATTATACTCCAACACGCCCCCTCACGTCTATGCTCCTTTGAAGCTATATGACGTGGGCAGCGGAAGTGGGGGGCGCAATTATTTATTGCGTTTAATGGGTTTTGAACCCTGGACCTCTTGGTTGTAAGTTTATGCACATAACCAGTTGAATTCATGCTCCAGCCAACTCATCCAAAAGTCCGAACTGATGGAGGGAGGCGGGCAATATATTTCAACACTCCCCCTCACGTCTAGGCTATTTTAGTCCTTAGACGTGGGATCGATGTAGGCCGCAGAATCATTTTATTTAATACTGCGTGTTCGGGAACGTAGTATTTTAAAATTTTCCTACGATCACGCAAGATCTATCTACCAGATGCATAGCAACGAGAGGGAAGAGTGTGTCTACGTACCCTCGTAGACCGGAAGCGGAAGCGTCAAGTGACGCGGTTGATGTAGTCGAACTTCTTCGCGATTCAACCGATCAAGCACCGAACGTACGGCACCTCCGCGTTCAGCACACGTTCAGCTTGATGACATCCCACGAGCTCTTGATCCAGTTGAGCTTCACGGGAGAGTTTCGTCAGCACGACGGCGTGGTGACGGATATGATGTATTCACCGGCGCAGGGCTTCGCCTAAGCACTGCAACGGTATGACCGAGGTGTGTTTCTGTGGAGGGGGGCACCGCACACGGCTGGAACAATTCAACTTGTGTTTCTTTGGGTGCCCCCCTGCCCCCGTATATAAAGGAGCAAGAGGGGAGGGCCGGCCGGCCTCCTATGGTGCGGCTAGGGCAATCCTACTAGGAATAGGATTGCAATCCTATTCCTAGTAGGAGTCCATCAAGAAGGAAGAGAGGGAAAGGAAAAGAGGGAGAGGTGGCGCCACCCCAATCCTAGTCCAACTAGGATCCCAAATGGGGCGCCGGCCAGCCTCTATGGGCTGCCTCTCTCTTTTCCTTAAGGCCCACTATGGACCATCCCCCCTCGTAGGGGGTTCCGGTAACCCCCTCCGGCAATCCAGTTAAATCCGAAACTTTTCCAGAACACTTCTGGCGTCCGAATATAGTCGTCCAATATATGAATCTTTATGTCTCGGACATCCGAGACTCCTCGTCATGTCCGTGATCCCATCCGGGACTCGGAACTACCTTCGGTACATCAAAACTCATAAACTCATAATACCGATCGTCATCAAACGTTAAGCGTGCGGACCCTACGGGTTCGAGAACTATGTAGACATGACCGAGACTCATCTCCGGTTAATAACCAATAGCGGAACCTGGATGTTCATATTTGCTCCTACATATTCTACGAAGATCTTTTATCGGTCAAAACCGCATAACAACATACGTTGTTCCTTTTGTCATCGGTATGTTACTTGCCCGAGATTCGATCGTCGGTATCTCCATACCTAGTTCAATCTCGTTACCGGCAAGTCTCTTTACTCGTTTCGTAACACATCATCTCATGACTAACTCATTAGTCTTTTGCTTGCAAGGCTTATTGTGATGTGTGTTACCGAGAGGGCCCAGAGATACCTCTCCGACACTCGGAGTGACAAATCCTAATCTTGATCTATGCCAACACCACGAATACTTTCGGAGACACCTGTAGAGCATCTTTATGATCACCCAGTTACGTTGTGACGTTTGATAGCACACAAGGTATTCCTACGGTATTCGGGAGTTACATAATCTCATAGTCATAGGAACATGTATAAGTCATGAAGAAAGCAATAGCAGTAAAACTAAACGATCAAAGTGCTATGCTAACGGATGGGTCTTGTCCATCACATCATTCTCCTAATGATGTGATCCCGTTGATCAAATGACAACTCATGTCTATGGCTAGGAAACATAACCATCTTTGATCAATGAGCTAGTCTAGTAGAGGCATACTAGGGACATAATGTTTTGTCTATGTATCCACACATGTACTAAGTTTCCGGTTAATACAATTCTAGCATGAATAAAAGACAATTATCATGATATAAGGAAATACAAATAACATCTTTATTATTGCCTCTAGGCCATATTTCCTTCAGTCTCCCACTTGAACTAGAGTCAATAATCTTGATTACAAAGTGATGATCCTCACACCCATGGAGTCCTGGTGCTAATCATGTTTTGCCTGTGGAAGAGGCTTAGTCAACGGGTCTGCAACATTCAGATCCGTATGTATTTTGCAAATCTCTATGTCTCCCTCCTTGACTAGATCGCGGATGGAATTGAAGCGTCTTTTGATGTGCTTTGTTCTCTTGTGAAACCTGGATTCCTTCGCCAAGGCTATTGCTCCAGTGTTGTCACAAAAGATTTTCATTGGACCCGATGCACTAGGTACTACACCTAGATCGGATATGAACTCCTTCATCCAGACTCCTTCATTTGCTGCTTCCGAAGCAGCTATGTATTCCGCTTCACACGTAAATCCCGCCACGACGCTCTGCTTGGAACTGCACCAACTGACAGCTCCACCGTTCAATAAAAATACATATCCGGTTTGTGACTTAGAGTCATCCGGATCAGTGTCAAAGCTAGAATCGACGTAACCGTTTACGACGAGCTCTTTGTCACCTCCATACACGAGAAACATATCCTTTGTCCTTTTCAAGTACTTCAGGATGTTCTTGACCGCTGTCCAGTGATCCACTCCTGGATTACTTTGGTACCTCCCTACTAGACTTATAGCAAGGCACACATTAGGTCTGGTACACAGCATTGCATACATGATAGATCCTATGGCTGAGGCATAGGGAATGACTTTCATTTTCTCTCTATCTTCTGCAGTGGTCGGGCATTGAGTCTTACTCAACTTCATACCTTGTAATACAGGCAAGAACCCTTTCTTTGACTGATCCATTTTGAACTTCTTCAAAATCTTATCAAGGTATGTGCTTTGTGAAAGTCCAATTAAGCGTCTTGATCTATCTCTATAGATCTTGATGCCTAATATATAAGCAGCTTCACCGAGGTCTTTCATTGAAAAACTCTTATTCAAGTATCCTTTTATGCTATCCAGAAATTCTATATCATTTCCAATCAACAATATGTCATCCACATATAATATTAGAAATGCTACAGAGCTCCGACTCACTTTCTTGTAAATACAGGCTTCTCCAAAAGTCTGTATAAAACCATAAGCTTTGATCACCTCATCAAAGCGTATATTCCAACTCCGAGATGCTTGCACCAGTCCATAGATGGATCGCTGGAGCTTGCATACTTTGTTAGCATCTTTTCGATCGACAAAACCTTCTGGTTGCATCATATACAACTCTTCTTTGAGATATCCATTCAGGAATGCAGTTTTGACATCCATTTGCCAGATTTCATAATAATAAAATGCGGCAATTGCTAACATGATTCGGACAGACTTAAGCATCGCTACATGTGAGAAAGTCTCGTCGTAGTCAACTCCTTGAACTTGTCGAAACCCTTTCGCAACAAGTCGAGCTTTGTAAACAGTAACATTACCGTCTGTGTCGGTCTTCCTCTTGAAGATCCATTTATTTTCGATGGCCTGCCGATCATCGGGCAAGTCAACCAAAGTCCATACTTTGTTCTCATACATGGATCCCATCTCAGATTTCATGGCCTCAAGCCATTTTGCGGAATCTGGGCTCATCATTGCTTCCTCATAGTTCGCAGGTTCATCATGGTCTAGTAACATGATTTCCAGAACTGGGTTGCCGTACCACTCTGGTGCGGAACGTACTCTGGTTAATCAACGACGTTCAGCAGAAACTTGATCCAGAGTTTCATGATCATCATCATTAACTTCCTCACTGATTGGTGTAGGAATCACTGGAACAATTTTTTGTGATGTACTACTTTCCAATCCGGGAGAAGGTACAATTACCTCATCAAGTTCTACTTTCCTCCCACTCACTTATTTCGAGAGAAACTCCTTCTCTAGAAAGGATCCATTCTTAGCAACGAATATCTTGCCTTCGGATCTGTGATAGAAGGTGTACCCAACAGTCTCTTTTGGGTATCCTATGAAGACACATTTCTCCGACTTGGGTTTGAGCTTATCAGGTTGAAGCTTTTTCACATAAGCATCGCAGCCCCCAATTTTAAGAAACGACAACTTTGGTTTCTTGCCAAACCATAGTTCATAAGGTGTCGTATCAACGGATTTAGATGGTGCCCTATTTAACGTGAATGCAGCTGTCTCTAAAGCATAACCCCAAAACGATAGTGGTAAATCGGTAAGAGACATTATAGATCGTACCATATCCAATAAAGTACGGTTACGACGTTCGGACACACCATTATGTTGTGGTGTTCCGGGTGGCGTGAGTTGTGAAACTATTCCACATTGTTTCAAATGAAGACCAAACTCGTAACTCAAATATTCTCCTCCACGATCAGATCGTAGAAACTTTATTTTCTTGTTACGATGATTCTCTACTTCACTCTGAAATTCTTTGAACTTTTCAAATGTTTCAGACTTGTGCTTCATTAAGTAGATATACCCATATCAGCTCAAATCATCAGTGAAGGACAGAAAATAACGATACCCGCCGCGAGCTTCAACACTCATTGGCCCACATACATCAGTATGTATGATTTCCAACAAATCTGTTGCTCGCTCCATAGTTCCGGAGAACGGAGTTTTAGTCATCTTGCCCAAGAGGCATGGTTCGCAAGCACCAAGTGATTCATAATCAAGTGATTCCAAAAGTCCATCACTATGGAGTTTCTTCATGCGTTTTACACCAATATGACCTAAACGGCAGTGCCACAAATAAGTTGCACTATCATTATTAACCTTGCATCTTTTGGTTTCAATATTATGAATATGTGTATCACTACAATCGAGATCCAATAAGAATAGACCACTCCTAAAGGGTGCATGACCATAAAAGATATTATTCATAAAAATAGAACAACCATTATTCTCTGATTTAAATGAATAACCGTCTCGCAATAAACAAGATCCAGATATAATGTTCATGCTCAACGCTGGCACCAAATAACAATTATTTAGGTCTAAAACTAATCCCGAAGGTAGATGTAGAGGTAGCGTGCCGACGGCGATCACATCGACTTTGGAACCGTTTCCCACGCGCATCGTCACCTCGTCCTTAGCCAATCTTCGTTTAATCCGTAGTCCCTGTTTCGAGTTACAAATATTAGCAACCGAACCGGTATCAAATACCCAGGTACTACTACGAGCATTAGTAAGGTACACATCAATTACATGTATATCACATATACCTTTGTTCACCTTGCCATCCTTCTTATCCGCCAAATACATGGGGCAGTTCCGCTTCCAGTGTCCAGTCCCCTTGCAGTAGAAGCACTCAGTTTCAGGCTTGGCTCCAAACTTGGGTTTCTTCGTGGAAGTAGCAACTGTCTAGCTATTCTTCTTGAAGTTCCCCTTCTTTCCCTTGCACTTTTTCTTGAAACTAGTGGTCTTGTTAACCATCAACACTTGATGCTCCTTTTTGATTTCTACCTCCGCAGCCTTGAGCATAGCGAAGAGCTCGGGAATTGTCTTTTGCATCCCTTGCATATTATAGTTCATGACGAAGCTTTTATAGCTTGGTGGCAGTGATTGAAGAACTCTATCAATAACACTATCCTCGTCAACTTTGCAACCAAGTTGAGTCATATGATTGTAGTACCCAGACATTATGAGCAAGTGTTCACTGCTAGAACTATTCTCATCCATCTTGCAGCTGTAGAACTTATTGGAAATCTCATATTTCTCAATCCGGGCATTTGCTTGAAATATTAACTTCAACTCTTGGAACATCTCATATGGTCCATGACGTTCAAAACGTCGTTGAAGTCCCGGTTCTAAGCCGTAAAGCATGGCACACTGAACTATCATGTAGTCATCAGACCGCGATTGCCAGACGTTCAAAGCGTCTACATTAGCGGGAGGGGGCTTGTCACCTAGAGGTGCTTCAAGGACATAATTCTTCTGTGCAGCAATGAGGATAATCCTCAGGTTACGGACCCAGTCCGTGTAATTGCTACCATCATCTTTCAAATTAGCTTTCTCTAGGAATGCATTAAAATTCAAAGGAACGGTAGCACGGGCCATTGATCTACAACAACATAGATATGCAAAAACTATCAGGACTAAGTTCATGATAAGTTAAAGTTCAATTTAATCATATTAAGGAACTCCCACTTAGATAGACATCCCTCCGGTCATCTAAATGATCACGTGATCCAAATTAACTAAACCATGTCCGATCATCACGTGAGATGGAGTAGTTTCAATGGTGAACATCTTATGTTGATCATATCTACTATATGATTCACGTTCGACCTTTCGGTCTCCAGTGTTCCGAGGCCATATCTGCGTATGCTATGCTCGTCAAGTTTAACCCGAGTATTCTGCGTGTGCAAAACTGGCTTACACCCGTTGTATTTGAACGTAGAGCTTATCACACCCGATCATCACGTGGTGTCTCGGCACGACGAACTTTCGCAACGGTGCATACTCAGGGAGAACACTTATACCTTGAAATTTAGTAAGGGATCATCTTATAATGCTACCGTCGTTCTAAGCAAAATAAGAAGCATAATAAGATAAACATCACATGCAATCAAAATATGTGACATGATATGGCCATCATCATCTTGTGCTTTTGATCTCCATCTCCAAAGCACCGTCATGATCACCTTCGTCACCGGCGCGACACCTTGATCTCCATCGTAGCATCGTTGTCGTCTCGCCAACTATTGCTTCTACGACTATCGCTACCGCTTAGTGATAAAGTAAAGCAATTACATGGCGATTGCATTTCATACAATAAAGCGACAACCAAATGGCTCCTGCCAGTTGCCGATAACATTACAAAACATGATCATCTCATACAAAACCGTATAACTCATCATGTCTTGACCATATCACATCACAACATGCCCTGCAAAAACAAGTTAGACGTCCTCTACTTTGTTGTTGCAAGTTTTACGTGGCTGCTACGGGCTTAGCAAGAACCGTTCTTACCTACGCATAAAAAACCACAACGATGTTTCGTCAAGTATGTGCTGTTTTAACCTTCACAAGGACCGGGCGTAGCCACACTTGATTCAGCTAAAGTGAGAGAGACAGACACCCGCCAGTCACCTTTAAGCAACGAGTGCTCGTAACGGTGAAACCAGTCTCGCGTAAGCGTACGCGTAATGTCGGTCCGGGCCGCTTCATCTCACAATACCACCGAAGCAAAGTATGACATGCTGGTAAGCAGTATGACTAGTATCGTCCACAATCTCATTGTGTTCTACTCGTGCATATCATCTACGCATAGACCTGGCTCATGATGCCACTGTTGGGGAACGTAGTATTTTAAAATTTTCCTACGATCACGCAAGATCTATCTACCAGATGCATAGCAACGAGAGGGAAGAGTGTGTCTACGTACCCTCGTAGACCGGGAGCGGAAGCGTCAAGTGACGCGGTTGATGTTGTCGAACTTCTTCGCGATCCAACCGATCAAGCACCGAACGTACGGCACCTCCGCGTTCAGCACACGTTCAGCTTGATGACGTCCCACGAGCTCTTGATCCAGTTGAGCTTCACGGGAGAGTTTCGTCAGCACGACGGCGTGGTGACGGATATGATGTGTTCACCGGCGCAGGGCTTCGCCTAAGCTCCGCGACGGTATGACCGAGGTGTGATTCTGTGGAGGGGGGCACCGCACACGGCTAAAACAATTCAACTTGTGTGTCTTTGGGTGCCCCCCTGCCCCCGTATATAAAGGAGCAGGGGAGGGAGGCCGGCCAACTCCTCCTGGTGCGGCTAGGGAGGGAGTCCTACTAGGAATAGGATTGCAATCCTATTCCTAGTAGGATTCACCGAAAGGAAGAAGGGGGAAAGGAATAGGAGAGGTGGCGCCCCCCCAATCCTAGTCCAACTAGGATTCCTAGGTGGGGGCGCCGGCCAGCCCTATGGGCTCCCTCTCTCTCACCCTTTAGGCCCACTATGGACCATCCCCTCTCGTAGGGGGTTCCGGTAACCCCCTCCGGCATTCCCGATAAATCCGAAACTTTTCCGGTATACTTCCGGTGTCCGAATATAGCCGTCCAATATATCAATCTTTATGTCTCGGACATTCCGAGACTCCTCGTCATGTCCGTGATCTCATCCGGGACTCCGAACTACCTTCGGTACATCAATACTCAAAACTCATAATACCGATCGTCATCAAACGTTAAGCGTGCGGACCCTACGGGTTCGAGAACTATGTAGACATGACCGAGACTCATCTCTGGTCAATAACCAATAGCGGAACCTGGATGTTCATATTGGCTCCTACATATTCTACGAAGATCTTTTATCGGTCAGAACCGCATAACAACATACGTTGTTCCTTTTGTCAAACGGTATGTTACTTGCCCGAGATTCGATCGTCGGTATCTTTATACCTAGTTCAATCTCGTTTACCGGCAAGTCTCTTTACTCGTTCCGTAACACATCATCTCGTGACTAACTCATTAGTCCTTTGCTTGCAAGGCTTATTATGATGTGTGTTACCGAGAGGGCCCAGAGATACCTCTCCGACACTCGGAGTGACAAATCCTAATCTTGATCTATGCCAACACCACGAATACTTTCGGAGACACATGTAGAGCATCTTTATGATCACCCAGTTACGTTGTGACGTTTGATAGCACACAAGGTGTTCCTACGGTATTCGGGAGTTGCATAATCTCATAGTCATAGGAACATGTATAAGTCATGAAGAAAGCAATAGCAGTTAAACTAAACGATCATAGTGCTATGCTAACGGATGGGTCTTGTCCATCACATCATTCTCCTAATGGTGTGATCCCGTTGATCAAATGACAACTCATGTCTATGGTTAGGAAACATAACCATCTTTGATCAATGAGCTAGTCTAGTAGAGGCATACTAGGGACATACTGTTTTGTCTATGTATCCACACATGTACTAAGTTTCCGGTTAATACAATTCTAGCATGAATAAAAGACATTTATCATGATATAAGGAAATACAAATAACATCTTTATTATTGCCTCTAGGGCATATTTCCTTCAAAGGGATCATCTTATAATGCTACCGTCGTTCTAAGCAAAATAAGAAGCATAATAAGATAAACATCACATGCAATCAAAATATGTGACATGATATGGCCATCATCATCTTGTGCTTTTGATCTCCATCTCCAAAGCATCGTCATGATCACCTTCGTCACCGGCGCGACACCTTGATCTCCATCGTAGCATCGTTGTCGTCTCGCCAACTATTGCTTCTACGACTATCGCTACCGCTTAGTGATAAAGTAAAGCAATTACATGGCGATTGCATTTCATACAATAAAGCGACAACCATATGGCTCCTGCCAGTTGCCGATAACATTACAAAACATGATCATCTCATACAAAACCGTATAACTCATCATGTCTTGGCCATATCACATCACAACATGCCCTGCAAAAACAAGTTAGACGTCCTCTACTTTGTTGTTGCAAGTTTTACGTGGCTGCTACGGGCTTAGCAAGAACCGTTCTTACCTACGCATACAAAACCACAACGATGTTTCGTCAAGTATGTGCTGTTTTAACCTTCACAAGGACCGGGCGTAGCCACACTTGATTCAGCTAAAGTGAGAGAGACAGACACCCGCCAGTCACCTTTAAGCAACGAGTGCTCGTAACGGTGAAACCAGTCTCGCGTAAGTGTACGCGTAATGTCGGTCCGGGCCGCTTCATCTCACAATACCGCCGAAGCAAAGTATGACATGCTGGTAAGCAGTATGACTAGTATCGCCCACAACTCATTGTGTTCTACTCGTGCATATCATCTACGCATAGACCTGGCTCATGATGCCACTGTTCGGGAACGTAGTATTTTAAAATTTTCCTACGATCACGCAAGATCTATCTACCAGATGCATAGCAACGAGAGGGAAGAGTGTGTCTACGTACCCTCGTAGACCGGAAGCGGAAGCGTCAAGTGACGTGGTTGATGTAGTCGAACTTCTTCGCGATTCAACCGATCAAGCACCGAACGTACGGCACCTCTGCGTTCAGCACACGTTCAGCTTGATGACGTCCCACGAGCTCTTGATCCAGTTGAGCTTCACGGGAGAGTTTCGTCAGCACGACGGCGTGGTGAAGGATATGATGTATTCACCGGCGCAGGGCTTCGCCTAAGCACTGCAACGGTATGACCGAGGTGTGTTTCTGTGGAGGGGCACCGCACACGGCCGGAACAATTCAACTTGTGTTTCTTTGGGTGCCCCCATGCCCCCGTATATAAAGGAGCAAGAGGGGAGGGCCGGCCGGCCTCCTATGGTGCGGCTAGGGCAATCCTACTAGGAATAGGATTGCAATCCTATTCCTAGTAGGAGTCCATCAAGAAGGAAGAGAGGGAAAGGAAAAGAGGGAGAGGTGGCGCCACCCCAATCCTAGTCCAACTAGGATCCCTAGGTGGGGCGCCGGCCAGCCTCTATGGGCTGCCTCTCTCTTTTCCTTAAGGCCCACTATGGACCATCCCCCCTCATAGGGGGTTCCGGTAACCCCCTCCGGCAATCCAGTTAAATCCGAAACTTTTCCGGAACACTTCCGGTGTCCGAATATAGTCGTCCAATATATCAATCTTTATGTCTCGGACATTCCGAGACTCCTCGTCATGTCCGTGATCTCATCCGGGACTCGGAACTACCTTCGGTACATCAAAACTCATAAACTCATAATACCGATCGTCATCAAACGTTAAGCGTGCGGACCCTACGGGTTCGAGAACTATGTAGACATGACCGAGACTCATCTCCGGTTAATAACCAATAGCGGAACCTGGATGTTCATATTTGCTCATACATATTCTACGAAGATCTTTTATCGGTCAAAACCGCATAACAACATACGTTGTTCCTTTTGTCATCGGTATGTTACTTGCCCGAGATTCGATCGTCGGTATCTCCATACCTAGTTCAATCTCGTTACCGGCAAGTCTCTTTACTCGTTCCGTAACACATCATCTCGTGACTAACTCATTAGTCTTTTGCTTGCAAGGCTTATTGTGATGTGTGTTACCGAGAGGGCCCAGAGATACCTCTCCGACACTCGGAGTGACAAATCCTAATCTTGATCTATGCCAACACCACGAATACTTTCGGAGACACCTGTAGAGCATCTTTATGATCACCCAGTTACGTTGTGACATTTGAAAGCACACAAGGTGTTCCTACGGTATTCGGGAGTTACATAATCTCATAGTCATAGGAACATGTATAAGTCATGAAGAAAGCAATAGCAGTAAAACTAAACGATCAAAGTGCTATGCTATCGGATGGGTCTTGTCCATCACATCATTCTCCTAATGATGTGATCCCGTTGATCAAATGATAACTCATGTCTATGGCTAGGAAACATAACCATCTTTGATCAATGAGCTAGTCTAGTAGAGGCATACTAGGGACATACTGTTTTGTCTATGTATCCACACATGTAATTAGTTTCCGGTTAATACAATTCTAGCATGAATAAAAGACAATTATCATGATATAAGAAAATACAAATAACATCTTTATTATTGCCTCTAGGGCATATTTCCTTCACTGCATTGGCAGGGTCTTGAACTCAAGACCTCTTGGCTCTGATACCATGTAGAAGTGCATGCTCTAGCCAATGCAACCCAAAGACCGATCTGATGGAAGAGACTAGGCAGCACATTATACGTCATCATTTGACACCATCCGTGCACACATCGAAATCAACAATCTTACAATACAATTACTACACATTAGCAGAGTGTATAGTCAATTCCAACTGGTATAACCATAGAATTCGCAAATATTCACAGCAACAGCAATTCAGTCTTACCAGCAATAATCCACAAGGCATACAAAAGCTCACCGACGTAGAGCGACGACGTCCGGATGCGAGGTCGAGGTAGGGGTGAAGCAGCGGCATCAGGTTCGATAGGGAGAGCGCAGGACATTGTTGTAGGGGCGACGGGATAGAGGTCAAGCGGCTGCTTCCGGTGATTCAGTCAAGGTATGGGCGATGGGGTCGAGGGACGGTGTCTCGCGGCGCTGTCAAGGTCGGAGCGAGTTGATCGAGCGCCGGCTTCGTGGTCGGGGTGTGGCGATGGCCTCCGGCGTCGCGATAAAGGTGAGCCGGGACTGGTGGGTGGATGCGCGGTACGGCCAGAAGCGCGCCGGTGTGAGGGGGCAGAGGAGGGATGGCCGGTGGCGGTGCGATGTCGTCCGCTCGAGAAGCCATACGAGAAGCGGGGTGCAAAGGCGACACTAGAGTTGACGTGGACACGGCTCTTGGGTTGTATGCGTGGCCGATCGGATGGGTTAGTTGGGCTGCCAGAAAAGGCCTAGTTTACCAGAGGTGTCCGTTTCGGCCAGTGGAGCAGCAGTCCACAAGACAGCTGGGTCGGATTAGCCACACTGCGAAACAAATCAATTTTCACATTAAATCTAATGGCCAGGAACTACTAGATCGCGAAAATGGATGGCTAAAATCGCAAATCGCTCTGAGGGCAGGGATTAGGTGCGGTTATTAATGATGTTCTGCAGGGTGACGAAAACTGCAAAGCTATGAAGACTTAAGGTAGCCCCTAGACACTCATCCCCTCATCACAAAGGAAAGGAAGCATTATTACACCCAATTATCAATCCACAACCCTGCTGCTAGGAGTGAGTTGTTTCATATCTTGTCGCCGTATGTCTTGGTTTGTTTCAGGATGGTCTATTTATTACAGCCTTGGTATAATTTGATGGTTGATATTTCACAATCCCCGCGTCACCCCCCGCGTGGCGGCAGGGTGGCTCCCAGATCCCATCGCCGCCGGTCTCCACATCTCCTCCTCCTTCCTCGCCGCCGCCCAAGGGCACGGCCAGGCGAAGCCTTACCGTTGCCGGCGGCGACGGGGACTCGTGGTCCTCCCGCTCGTGGGGCTGGCACGGGCCAGCGCCCCCGGGCCGGAGCGTGGCGTCTTAGATGGCGGTGCTTCGGCGGTTCTCTTCCCCTGCAGCAGGCGGCTTAATGGTCTGGTGCGTCGTGGTCGCCAGGGACGGCGGCGGCGTGACCAGATGGGTTCGCGGCGGCACGGCCGGATCTGAGTCCAGTGGGCCTTGGTCACCGGATTGTTGTCTGCGCGGTGGTGGGTACGGCTCATCGGCAGCTGGGCGGATCCGCAGAGATTCTTCCCTTGTCTGGTCCTTGAAAGCACGGGTAACTCCGGGGGAAACCCTAGATCTCCTTGGGATCGAGCGATGGCGGTGCTTTTGTGTCGTAACCCCTCTTCAGGGCATCGTTTTGGAGCTTACTCCAGTGGAAGGATTCAGTGACGCTGGCGGCGCACGTTTGGTGGAGCAACTGCCGATGAAAATCGCGCCGACTACGGTCATGGTGGACGATGGCGGCGTCTTAGATGTCGTTCCCTTGTCGAGGCATCGTCGTTGCAGTTTGCTTCATCGGGCTCGGGCTGCTCCGGGGGAAACCCTAGATCTGGGTCTCCCGGATCGGACGATGATGGCGTTCTTAGTAGCGCTTTCCCTCATGGGGGCATCGTTTTGGAGCAAGTGATGGCTGGAGGTGACAAGAGGAGGAGTGGTGCTTCATCACACACATTGATGGTGTCGGATCTCGATGGCACGGCGCTCTGGAGATTAGGCGTCTGATGTGCGAAGATGGACTCACGCAGGAGGTCAACGCTATCTCGCGTCGTGGTGGTGTCGGCGACAGCTAGACCGGGCAAGGTTCATGCAGCAGTACAGCTCTGAAGATGGATTGGTGGCAGGTGGCTGCGGGGGCCTCATACCCGGCAGGCGTCCTGGTTGAGGAGCTCGCCGGACACGTGGGTGCCCATACCAGGCAGGCGTCCTGGTTGGGACCTCAGGTCTTAGATGTTAGCTATGGCTGCGAGTTCTGCTTGGTATTATACCCAGACTATCAGCATCCCTTCATCATTTGGATAGGAGTAGCGACTTTTTTGTTGCCTAGACGGTGGCTTCGGCTTACTCTTGTATGACTTTGTAAGGTCTTATGTGAATAATTAATAAAGTGGCTGCATGCATCGTCCAGATGCAGAGGCCAAGGGTCCTCCTCCATTTCTAAAAAATATTTGTATAAAATACATATTTCGGATCTCCCAAAAAAAATTAGTTGTTTCAGTGTGTCTCATGTCAAAAAAAAGTAGCACATGGATGAATCCATAGAAAACAGGACAATGGAACTAATAACCGTTAAATCTTGAATCATAGACCATTAAACGGCTCCACATGGTGATGTTTGTCAGTAACAAAACCTCTCGAGATAGGCAGCACATCATCTACTTACAAGATCTTTGTCTTGTCCCAGAAGAAAAGTATATAGCGGGACAATGGGTAGACCTGCGGGACTCCAGACCGTACATGTCGCAACAACCTTGTCCAGCTCAAACGGTGACCACTGGTGAAAAGTAGTGGTTACTGGAAAGTTTGACGGACTCCAAGAGTCCAGGTCAAGATCAAGCTAATAATAAAGATAAGGCTTGAGAATGTGAGATGAGATGGATGCAAGTGTGTGGATGTGAGGCTGCTGCAGATCTGTTTTTAAAAGCACTGGGGGAACCGATTCGGCCAGTTGAGCATCATCCAACTCAATCAACCTCCATAGCTCGCGCCCGCAAAACATACAAAACATGAGAGGTGTCCAAAAATTCTCTCTCCTCAGTCATATCTTTTTGCTTGTGTACATCTCATTGTCAGACTTGTAAATATTTGCAAAAGCTGCTAGCTCCGTATTGTTGTTTTTGTTTTACAGGCCGCTACTATACATGCGGTTCATATGAGGACACCAAGTTTACGCTTTACATTTTGCAGGTGACGGGTGTTGCCTCGTGCGTTCTCCAGAGCAGCCGGTCATGCTATTGCTGTTGGCACTGCTGCTGCTCTGTAACAACAGGGTCCGCGACATCCATGGCGCAAAGATCCACGAGAATAGCAGCGTCGTCGATCTGCACACGCTGCTTGACTTCAAGCGCGGCATCACCGACGATCCACGAGGAGCCCTGAGCAGCTAGAACGACAACACCCACTTTTGCCGATGGCGTGGTGTCATCTGCACTACGACGCAGCCTTTTCGTGTCACCGAGCTTAACCTCACCGGACTAGACTTAGCAGGACGGATCACCTCCTCTCTTGGAAACATGACCTTCCTTCGGAAAGCTCAAACTTTCATCTAATAACTTGGTTGGCCCCTTACCTATCCTTGGCCGTTTCCAACAACTTCACACACTTTATCTGAACAACAACCATTTCAACGGCATAATTCCTTATTCACTTACCAACTGTTTCAGCTTGGCCAACTTAGATCTCTCAGCAAACTCGCTAGTCGGTCAAATTTCTCCAAAATTAGTCGTTCTTTCACATCTTATCTACTTGGATCTCTCTGCAAACTCGCTAGTGGGACAAATCACGTCCTCAATTGCAAACATGACCTTCCTTGAATGGCTCGATCTTTCATCTAATAACTTTGTTGGCCCCATACCTACCCTTGACCGTCTTCAACAACTAGAGACACTTTACCTGTATGACAACCATCTACATGGGACAATTCCTGATTCACTTACCAACTGTTCTAGCTTGGCCAACTTAGATTTCTCTGTAAACTCGCTAGTGGGTGTAGTTCCACCGAAATTAGATTTCCTTTCACATCTTTTCTATTTAAACCTCTCTGCCAACTTGTTAGTTGGTCAAATTCCTAATGCACTATCGAACTGCTCCAGTTTGGCTAACTTGGACTTCTCCTCGAACTTGCTAGTGGGCGTAATTCCTCCTGAATTGGGCTTTCATATCTAGAATACATCAACTTTGCATCAAATCAGCTCGAGGGAAGTATTCTGTATTCCTGATGAACTTGGGAAATTGCCGAAACTAGAAAGTTTGCTCCTGGACGAGAATAATCTTTCAGGTGAGCTCCCACATGACATCGTGAATCTTTCAGCTCGCCAATATTTAAGCTTGTCGTCGAATAAGCTAGGCAAGGCATTGCCACCTAATATTGGCAGCCTTCTTCCTAATCTCATAGGACTTTCCTTGTATAACAATACGTTTGAGGGTCACATCCCAGTTTCCCTAGGCAATGCTACAAGGTTAGAAGTGATAGATTTATCAAATAACAGTTTCACCAGACAAATTCCTACGTCTTTTGGAAAGCTTTCAAATCTGACCATTCTAAACCTTAAGCATAACCAGCTTGAAGCGAGGGAAGGCAGCGACTGGGAATTCTTAAATGAACTGAGGAACTGTCGATCACTGAATATTCTATCGCTCTCTTACAATCAGCCGCAGGGATATATCCCTCGGTTCATTGGTAACCTATCTCCCAGCCTTGATACACTTTTTTTATCTGCAAACAGCTTATCGGGACAAGTACCCCAAAGTATCGGAAATCTTAGTGCCTTAACTAGACTGGGACTAGGTGAAAATGATTTAAGTGGCTCAATTGAAGGATGGATTGAAAACCTGAAAAGCCTACGAGCGTTGAGTCTCCAGTCGCTTCACGGGCCCAATCCCATCCTCCATCAGCAATCTTACTTACTTGAAGTATCTGTATATAAGTGAAAATGAATTCGAGGGCCTCATACCTGCCAGCTTTTGGAACCTCCAGCAGCTCACATCCTTGGACCTTAGCGACAACAATTTCCAAGGTGGCATAACCCAGTTTGCTAACCTTATTCATCTTGAAAAATTGCATCTGTCATTCAACAACTTTACTGGCGGAATAGAATGAGATTGGTGTCCACGTGCTCTCATTTACAAGCACAAGGGTGTATTCTGTTAGAAATATGCAACGGAAGTAATTGTAGAGATGATCATACTTTGTATTTATAGTTTGAATAATATCTTTTGTATTGATTCACACATATTTGACTTGTTTGTACAACTTTTTTATATAAGACATAGCACTTGTTTGGGGAGTGAATTGCAAAAAACCACCACATTGACGCATAGGTTTGCAGAAAACACTGGTTTACGAATTTGGGCCAGAAACCACTGATTTTTTGCCTAATCTTTTGCAGAAAATACTGATTGATGATTTAGGCCATTTTAATGACAATTATGACATGTGGGCCTGTCATTTGATGGCTGGTCTTTTTCCAAAAAAGACCTTCCTTCCAGAGACAACTCTCCCTCCCCACCTCCATCCAGAGAGAAGAGGAGGTGCGCCCTCGACGTCGGCGAGCTCCAGCCGCTGCCTCAAGTCTTCGCCCTTGTGGTCGTCGGGATCCAGGGCCTGCACCGGAGCAAGCAGAAGCGGCGGCACGCAGCACATGCGTGAGCAGCAGCGGCGCGGAGCACCGGAGCAAGCAGTGGCACGGCGGGGCGCGAGCAGCAGCAGCAGAACAAGCCGCAACGGCGCGGCAGCCCGGAAGAAGCAGCAGTGACGCGGCGGTGCGCAAGCGGCAGGAGCAGCGGAGCAAGAATCAGCGACGCGGCGCCACGGAAGCAGCGGCGGCGGCGCGTTGACACGGGAGCAGGGGCGGCGGCGCGGCGACGCGGAAGCAGCAGTACCGAAGCCACAACAAGAGTGTCACATCCCTAGTTAGCACTTGCATTAGGACCTAACTAGAGTGTGCATCATGTTTACTTTCAAAGAAACTTGAAATGGGATTAACAGAAACCCCAGCACCCCTCTCCTAACAACTAGGGTTTGATAAAATATTTTCCAATGTACCCAAAATGCCCTTCAAAATGTTCATCATTTCTGCCTTGGTCTTAAACCTCTGCCAAAAGTGGTGCACAATTTTCTAGGACAATCTAGGGCTTTGGATTAAATCATATGGTATTTGAATTTGGGTATTTAAATGCTACAAAATATTTTAAATGCTCAAATAATCATAAACTATAATGTTTCCTACTGTTCATAATATATACAGTAGGTATGACAAGTGTTATGAGTTATAAAAATGTTTAGGCATTTTTATTAAATGAACAAAGCTGCAAAAGAAATGAAACAGAAAAGAAAATAGAAAAAAGGGGAGAGAGAAAACTTACCTGGCGCCCCACCCGGCCCACCTGCCGGCCCAGCCCAGCTGCCGTTCCAGCGAGCTGCTTGGCTCGGCCAGGCAGGCAGGCAGATGCTCGACGGCGACCGCGCCGCGCGCCACGCAGCTGCCCGCCGCCTTGCTTCACCCCCTCGCCGTCCTGGAGGGATGGTTCGGTCGTCCACGTCCTCCTCGACCCCGCAGACACCTCCACCTCCCCCCAGTTCCTCTCCTTCGCTCTCCCCGCGCCATGGCCGACGCCGCCGTGTTCGCACCGTCGTAGAAGCCGCGTCCACCTTCGTCCCTGAGCTCCGCCTTGGTGTCCATCGTCTCCGTCGTCCTCGACTGCTTCGAACAGGCCGAGCCCCGAGCGCTCGCCCGCCCTGGAGACGCCCCCGACCTCTTCTTCCCCAACTCCGGCCGCGGAGATCCCCCTCGCCGTTCTGCTCAGCTCCGACCACCCCCGAGCTCGCTCCGGTGCTTGCTGCAACCCCTGTGAGCCTAGCTACCTCCTCCCCCTCTCCCTTGGCTCTCTTTTGCCCTGTAACGCACTGCACGAAGCTCGCCCGCACGCACCGCCGCCGTGCTCGCCGCCGGTGATGCTCCGGTGACCATTTGGTCACTGGCACCCGTCCAACTTACTCACCGTAGCACGTAAATGCGAACGGTGCTACGCACGCATCGCCTAGGCCCCTGCAGCCGTTTCTCCACACACGCCCGACGCCGGACGCCGCCGTCGAGCTCGTTGCCGTCGTCTCCGGCCACCCCAGGTCCGGCGACCACCACCATCCGACGCGCAACAGCAAGGGCTATCCAACGCACCCAACCGCAGCTCGAGCCGTGCACCGTAGGCGTTTTCCGAAGCACGCCGCCGCGTTTGGCCTCGCCGGCGGCTAAACGCCGGCGAGTTGGACCTGTTTTGACCACGGGTTTGACCCCCTGGGTCAATGACATGTGGGCCCTGCCCGCAAGTCAAACCTAGTTTAGGTGTTAATTTAATTTTAATTAGTTAATTAGTTTAGTCACTGACACGTGGGCCCTGGCCCCACTGACAGCTAATTAGTTTTAGTTTAACTCTAATTAACTCAGTTAATTAGCTGTGACACTGACATGAGGGACCCACTGGTCAGGTTTGACTTGGACTGGCCCTGTTGACTGCCTGACATCAGCATGATGTCATGCTGACGCAGTAAAGGTTTTTCTGGGATTTTTAGATTTAAAAATAATTCAGGAAATTCCAGAAAATACCCAAAACTTCAAAAAATCATATAAAATCAACCATAGCTCAGATGGAAAAGATTTATATATGAAAAATGATCAGAAAAATCCAATCTTTCCATTGGCACAGGTTTCATGCATGTTTGAACAAGTTAACTTGCTGTATACATCAAAAACATGATAATGCACTTATTTAAATAATAGTTTGAACTTCAATTTGAATCCTTGATTCAAATAGGTTCAAACCCTTCTGGTTTTAGTTGCATTAGCCAACACACATGCATCTTGCCATGTCATAAACATGCATCATATTGTTGCATTTGTTTGTTAATGTTTGTATCGCCGGTATTCTCTATGCTAGGTCCTGCTCCCAAGGATACTGCTGCGTATCCAGTTGAAGAGCAGTACCCGACAACTACCTTGTCAGGCAAGCAATCATTGATCATTCCGATACAAACCCAATCTTCTCGCTCCTGCTCTCTTTTACTGCATTAAGGCAACAGCGTGTGAACTGCTACTTGCTGCGGTAGTTGAACCCTATTCCCTTGCATGACCTGTCATTGCCACAGTAAATAGTTGAAACCCACTAGCATGTGTAGGAGTTGATTGAGCCATGTGATGTGTGATCCACCATGCTATTTGTTTATGTTGCCTGCTATGCTTAGAGTTGTGTCTGGTCTGATTCATCTGGGTGATGGATCAGAGTGAAATGATCTTACCGATAAAGAGAAGGAAGTGTGGAATACGCTTGGTAAAGGTATCGATGAAAGGCCATGTAGGAGTACATGGTGGGTTGTTTCATTGGAATCGTCCATAGGACCCGAGATCTGTATGTGTGGTTCAAGTTACAGCTACTACCACGCATTGGGATCCTTAATTGACCCTCTCGGCTTATTAATTACCCTTGATCTCTGTCCAGGAGTTGCAACTAGTTTCTGGTGTTTATAGCTTACTGGAGGTCGTGCACAACGCTGACCCTCGGGGTGGGTTGTGATGCGACAGGTACGTGGCACGGTGTACCGGTTGCCCGTTTGGTGACTCGGGAACCCTGTACACATCGTTTGGGGCCGTGAGCGACACCCCGGCCGGATCTCCCCACGGATGGAACCCAAATAGGCGATAAACCTGGATGAGAGACTTGAGTAGTTAGTCAGGTCGTGGCTGACACCCCCGCTGGGCTTCCGCTTGAAGGTTGCCGAGTACACGCCGAGTAAACGGCGATAAGTGGTGAAAGCGTGTGTGAAGAGGTACACCCCTGCAGGGTTATCAATCTATTCGAATAGCCGTTGTTCGCGGTACGGACTACTTGGTTGCTCTTACAGTTCATAGACAAGTTGATGGATACTACTAAAAGCCTCAAGATAAGTGTGAGTGCCGTGGATGGCCCTTCCGTAGTATGACGGAAGAGGATCCTCGGTAGTGTATTGATGTGGTGAGTAGAGGACTCGTGTTCGTAATAACATCTTGCAATCTGTTGAGAGTTGTAGTATAGGTTAGCCAAGGTCAAAGCTGGCATTCTGCTATAAACTCCACTACCCCCTTTGATAATGTTGCATGTATGATAGGTTCTGTGGTAAGACTTGCTGAGTACCTTTGTACTCATGTTTGCTTAATAACTGTTGCAGAGGAGAACCCTGCCCCTGCTGATGGGTTCTACATAGACGTTGACGTCGACGAGTAGCTTGACACCCAGACGGTGATCTGGAGCTTGTGAAGGGCCTTGTAGATAGTCAGGCTACACCAAGCCTGTTTTATTTTCTAAGTTGTCTGTACTCAGACATGTAGCTTCCGCTTGTGCTTGTATGACTGTATGACTTGAGTGTTGGGTCATGTGACCCCTACCTGTATGAATATGTTATGTATGGCTCTTGGAGCCTTTAAATAAAGTACTTTGAGTCATAGAGTTCTGTTGTGATGCAATGTTGTATTTGCACATATTGAGCATATTGCGTGTATGATTGAAATGCTTGGTATGTGTGGGATCCGACACCTAGTTGTTTTCCTTTGGTAGCCTATCTTACAGGGAAATGCCTCCTAGTGATTCCAATGAGCCTTGGTAGCTTGGTACTGCTCGGAACACATAGGCTGGCCGGCATGTGTCCTTCTTCGTTCCTGTGTCTGTCCCTTAGGGGAAATGTCACGCGTTGTTCCTTTAAGTCCATGTAGCTTGCTACGACTTGGGTTCATACGTTGATGACCGACACGTTCGTTGCTGGGTCATGGATGCATGTCTCTGTAATTTAGTGCCACTTTTGGTTTATAACTAGCCATGTCGGCCCGGGTTCTCTGTCATATGGATGCTAGCGACACTGTCATATACGTGTGCCAAAATGCGCAAACGGTCCCGGGCCAGGTAAGGTGGCACCCGTGGGGTTACCGTGCGTGAGGCCGCAAAGTGATATGACGTGTTACAGCTAGATCTGTGTGACTTAGGATCGGGGTTCTGACAGCGTTGGCATCAGAGCTGGACTGCCTGTAGGTTTCTCAAGCCAAACTGGTCGATGTTGAGTCTAGAAAAATTCTTAGTTATATGTAGGGGAATTGATTGTGGAAGGGAACGTAAGGCTCTTTTTACTCCTTTACCTTATGCCCTTCTGATCTGAGTCTGTCTATTCTTTCTACGGGGAATTAGGACTAGGCCTCTTATCCTTACTAGGTTCACGTGTTACTAATCCGTAGATTCTTAGGATTGTTGGTTTCAAGCCTCAGTTCAGTTTCTATCCTTTTAGTATGATGATTGTTGAACCGGAACCTTGATATGGAATTGTTGAGTGGCTATGCTATCATTTGTATGATGTCTCAAATCTTTGTTTGAGCATTTACAGTTGTTATGCTGCCCGATTTCTTCCAGAAACACTAATGCCTTTGCATTATTCCGTGTTTCAGATGTCTGGCCGCATCCCTCACCAAGTGGTTCGTTTGACTCAGTGCATTAATGTGCCCGGTCACACGGCCATGCTAGGCCGTGTGATGACTGAGACCGGTTATCGCTGGTATCCTGAATACACCGTGGAGGAACAGTACCGGGATTTCAATCAAAGTCAGTATTTCTGCACAGTCCGGATATACCCCTCATATCCCGGAGCTAATGATCCCATCCATTGGTCTTATGGACTCGGGATTACCATCGAGATGGCAGTGCAGGATGCCGCTTATTCGATGATGACCATTCTCCGTGCTAGGCATGCCCTGTTGCTGAACACTGAGTTCTGTTACATGCCAGCCTCACTCCCCGGAGAGGAAGGCTACTACACTGGTCTGTATACTGATGCTGCTCATGAAGAGCTACTGCTTCAGACTACTGTTCAGATGTTGGAGGATAGGGACCGTGAGGTCCGTGCCCTCCGAATGGAGCTGTATAACACTCGAGCCGCTCACTGGACTACTTTGACACGGCTTGCACCTGCCGTGCACGCCGGATACCTGGACATGCGGGATTTATACCCCGTGCGGACTCGTCTGCCTGATCGCATGGATTGGCGTGACATTGGGGGTATTACACCTCCACGTGGGCGTCGGTTACCACCAGCATCGGGACCGAGACCACACCCATGCCCCTATGGTCCACAGCCTTCGAGTGCTCGTGAGTTCCAAGATCCGTCTGTACCACTTCCAGGCTACGGTGGTAATCTTTACGAGGATTACTACGCGAATGTCTGAGCTAGTCCGTGGTAGTAGTAGTATTGTAGTAGTTGTATTTCCACAGTCCTGCGCGTCTTGTGGAATATGACTTAGTGTGTACTGAGTTCCGGAGGTGTAGTTAAATAATGTATAGGAGCTCGGAATGCCTCTGATGGGATGTATCGTCTTTCACCGCAGTTGTACTTTAGCCTTGGCTTGTACTAAACTTCGTATGGTGTGTATGACCACTGGTGTATATATAGCAGTTTCTATATTACCATGTCGTACGGATGAACATCTCTGCATTCTGTGTCATCCATTACATTCTACACTTCTATGTCAAATTTTTGCCATCCTTGTCTAAACCGTTGTTTTGTTTTCCTAGGATGGTCAACACTCGCAACACTCCTGCTGCTCAGGAGCAGGGTGAGGCTAGTGGGGCTAGAGATGGAAATCTGCCCCAGCCACCCTCCTTGGCGGAAGTTATGCTTGAAGCAGAACGGAACAAGAGAGAGACCAACCGTCTGCTGGAACGCATAGAACAGAACACTGGGTTCCGTCAGAGGAATGACGTGGTGTCAATCCACGATTTTATCAAGATGTGTCCACCAAAGTTCCATCACTCCACTGAACCTCTGGATGCTGATGACTGGCTACGTAGTATCACCCACAAGCTACACTCTGCCCGTGTGGCCGAAGCTGACAAGGTTATCTACGCCGCCTACCATCTTGAGGGCCCTGCCAGTCTTTGGTGGGAAAACTTTGAAGCTATGCGTCCTGCTGGCCAAGTCACTACCTGGGTTGAGTTCAGTGAGGCATTCCGTGAACACCACATTCCGGAAGGTCTCATGGATCGCAAGCGGGAGGAATTCTGCAATTTCACCCAGGGCCGTTTAACTGTGGATGGCTATAGTCGTGAGTTTGGTAATCTGGCACGCTATGCACCTGAGGAAGTATCCACCGATGCCAAGAAACAGGCGAGGTTCCGCAAGGGACTCAGCCCTGAACTTCGTCGAGATCTACGTCTGCACGAGTGCACTTCCTTCCAGAAGTTGGTTAACAAGGCTATCAGTGCTGAGACAGGCCAGACCGACTTCGAGGCCACCCGCAAGCATACTCGAGACTTTGGTTCCTCATCCGGCTCTGGCTCTCACAAGCGCCGTGTGTGGGTTCCTAACACTGCTCTGCCACCCAAGTACGCACCGAGGCCATCCTATGAGGCGCCTCGCCCAACTCAACAGTTTGCACCTGCTAAGACTTATGGAGGTCCACCCTCCAACTTTGCTCCACGCACCACCACTGTGACATGTTTCAAGTGTGGAGAACCGGGACACTACATGCGTGATTGTCCCCAGAATCAGCCAGGAAAACCCGTTGGCCGTGGTAAGCCAACCGGCAAGGTGAACTATGTCAAGCCAATCCCCACTGCACGTGGTCATGTCAACTATGTTTCTGCCGAAGAAGCTTATGAGGATCCTAACGTCGTCCTTGGTACGCTTCTCGTAAACTGCCATCCGGCATCTGTTCTTTTCGATACTGGAGCATCCCATTCGTTCATATCTGAGAGCTATGCTCGATTGCACAACATGACTTTTTGTGACATGCCTACTTCCATGGTTATTCAAACTCCTGGTTCAAAGTGGCAAACCTCTAGGGTAAGCCATGGAAATGAAATCCTTGTCGATAGACTTGTTTTCCTAGCATCTCTAATCGCTCTCAAGTCCTCGGACATAAATATCATCTTGGGTATGGATTGGATGACAACTCATTATGCCAACATTGATTGCTTTACTAGGACCGTTCAACTTACACATCCATCCGGCAAGATAGTCAATGTCTTGGCCCGAATGGCTGAACGTCAGCTCTACTCTCTTAATGCCAGCCCTCTACCAGAACTCGAAGATATCCCGGTAGTCCGTGACTTCCCGGATGTTTTTCCAGAAGAACTGCCAGGAGTTCCACCTGACAGAGATGTCGAGTTCGTGATAGATCTTATCCCTGGAACTGTCCCAATCTCTAGGAGACCTTATAAGATGGCACCACTAGAATTAGCTGAGCTAAAGAAACAACTCGATGAGTCTTTGCAAAAAGGTTTCATCCGTCCTTGTTCTTCCCCTTGGGCTTGCCCCGTCCTCTTCGTTAAGAAGAAGGATGGAACGGAGCGGATGGTTGTAGATTACCGACCTGTCAATCTGGTCACCATAAAGAATAAGTATCCGCTTCCCAGGATCAACGACCTGTATGATCAGCTCGCTGGATCCTCAGTCTTCTCTAAGATGGATTTGAGGTTGGGCTACCATCAAATCAAAATCAAGAACGGGGACATTCCTAAAACGGCTTTCGTTACTCGTTATGGCCAATATGAGTACACCGTTATGTCCTTCGGATTAACCAATGCCCCAGCTACCTTTTCTCGGTTAATGAATTCTATATTCATGGAGTATTTGGATAAATTCGTCGTGGTATACCTCGATGATATACTCATCTATTCCAAGAATAAGGAAGATCATGCCGAGCATTTAAGGCTAGTATTGACGAAACTTCGAGAGCACCGCCTTTATGCCAAATTCTCTAAATGTGAATTTTGGTTGCCAGAAGTAACCTATCTAGGTCATGTGATCTCTGGCAAGGGTATTGCTCTCAATCCCGAGCGAGTTCAAGCCGTACTTGATTGGACTCCTCCTGAATCGGTCAAGCAAGTTAGGAGTTTTCTTGGCTTAGCGAGCTATTGCCGACGTTTCGTCGAGAATTTCTCCAAGGTTGCTAAACCTCTAACCGAACTCCTCAAGAAAGATAAAAAGTTTGAGTGGACCCCACAATGCGAGTCCAGTTTTCAGGAACTGAAAAGACGCCTGACATCTGCACCTGTACTGGTACCATCAGACTTTTCCAAGGATTTTATAATCTATTGCGACGCCTCGCGACAAGGACTAGGTTGCATTCTCATGCAAGATCGTCAAGTGATTGCATACGCATCCCGACAGTTGCGTCCACATGAGGATAACTATCCTACTCATGATCTAGAGCTTGCAGCTGTAGTCCATGCACTTAAAACATGGCGACATTACCTCCTTGGTAATCGCTGTGAAATCTTCACTGATCACCAAAGTTTGAAGTATATTTTCACTCAACCGGATCTAAATCTCAGGCAAAGACGTTGGGTTGAGTTGCTCACCGACTACGACTTAGGAATCACTTACACTCCTGGAAAGGCCAATGTCATGGCTGATGCACTAAGTCGTAAGTCATATTGTAACAATTTAATGTTACAACAAGGTCAACCACTTCTCCACGAGGAATTTCGTAAGCTTAACCTTCACATTGTTCCTCGAGGATTCCTTTCCACCTTGGTGGCGAAACCTACCCTTATGGATCAAATCATAGTTGCCCAGCGGTATGATAAAGGCATATCTCGGATCAAGGAGAACATTGCTAGCGGAGTTGCTAGAAGCTTCTCTATGGATGATCGAGGTGTAGTGCACTTCGAGAACCGCTTGGTGGTGCCCAAGAAACCACAACTACGACAAATGATTCTTAAGGAGGCTCATGAATCTCCTCTCACGATTCATCCCGATAGTACTAAAATGTATCAGGATATACGTCAGAGATTCTGGTGGACTAGGATGAAGAGAGAAATCGCTCAGTTCATTGCTAACTGCGACGTTTGCCGTCGAGTCAAAGCAGAGCATCAACGGCCTGCTGGCACCCTTCAACCTTTAGCTATTCCTGAATGGAAATGGGATAAAGTCGGTATGGACTTCATTACCGGGTTTCCCAGGTCCAGGAAAGGGAATAATGCTATCTTCGTCGTTATCGACCGCCTCTCTAAAGTAGCTCATTTCCTGCCTGTTCGGGAGAGTATTACCGCTAGCCAGCTAGCAGACTTATATATCTCTCGAATAGTATCACTTCATGGTGTACCGTTGGAGATTAACTCAGACCGTGGAAGTCTTTTCACTTCACGATTTTGGGAAAGTTTCCAGAATGCTATGGGAACTCATCTCTCTTTCAGTACTGCCTTCCATCCGCAGTCAAGTGGTCAAGTGGAACGACTCAATCAAATTCTGGAAGACATGCCTCGAGCCTCTGTCATCTCTTTCGGTATGGAATGGGAAAAGTGTCTTCCATTTGCCGAATTCGCTTATAACAATAGTTATCAAGCCAGCCTGGGCAAAGCTCCCTTCGAAGTTCTATATGGACGAAGGTGTCGAACACCTCTTAACTGGTCAGAGACCGGGGAAAGACAATTCTTTGGCCCGGATATGATCCAGGAAGCAGAGGAACAAGTTCGCATCGTTCGTGAGAGATTGAAAACAGCCCAGTCTCGCCAAAAGAGCCAATATGATAGTCATCATAAGGCTGTGACTTTTGAAGTCGGCGATAAGGCTTACCTTCGGGTTACTCCTCTTAAAGGAACCCATCGCTTCGGTATCAAAGGCAAATTGGCCCCTCGTTACATCGGTCCTTTTCGCATTCTTGCCAAACGAGGAGAAGTTGCCTACCAATTGGAACTACCTCCGCACCTCTCCAGAGTTCATGATGTTTTCCACGTTTCTCAACT